>JAZHEH010002915.1:1200000-1800000 GCA_036589455.1 Ateles fusciceps | reverse complement strand
CACCCACTTTCACCAGAGCACCGTGCTACAGATGGGAAGATTTTCCTTCCCGGGACGGTGTTCTTATCAGTGAAATTGTCTAGAGGCAAAGGTTATGACAATTTATCTTACACAAAACATTCATATCCGTAAGTGGGCTAAAATTCCTACATTATACGTCAGCTGTGTGGAAAATTACTTCTTTGCCACAATTGTTCTGATATCAGTATGGGTATAATCTTCAGTAGTTCAAACATTTTCTGAACTCCATGAAATCCAGTGACTGTCAACACCTCTGCAAAACACACACACCCAGGCAAAACATAGCAACACCTATGGGCCAGCTACTACGGTCAGCATTATACTTGCATTATGTAATTCTTACAAATCTATTGGAGAGAGACTAGGATCGTGCCCTTTTAAAACAAAACACTGGAGTCAAAAGCTGTGAAGTGAAACTCAGCCCTTGGTCTACCTGGCTACGGAGCCGGTGTGGCCATCCCGGCTAGCGGCACACACGTCCAGGAACACAGAGCTACTTGTTCCACCGACTTCCTAAATGTGTGCTGACGACGCTCGTCGGCATCTACTGAACACAGAACGGCAGCGGCTGGCAGGACCCTGAACCCTTCCATAGTTTTAGTCCATAACAAGACCAGGGTTAGTAGTAGAGGTTTCAAGGGCCCCTAACCTCTACAGGTACATTTCTTTAATTATACTCAAAGTATTTTAAATTATTGTTCTGCCATAATTTCCACACATTTATAAAAACATGTAAAACATTCCATACAGAAGCAGCTTTGACCCCAACCACATTTTTACATGATTGATAGTTGTTTAACAATGAAATTCATGGCTGGTTAACCTATACATACAGAAATGCTGATGAAGTAAAGGCCTTGATGCAATGTGTGCTCCACTGACAGGCCGTGAGGAGAGTGCAGGCCTCGCCGGAGGCAGCCTCTGCCAGCTGAAATGTCTGTGAAGTCACAGAGTTCATGTAAAGATGCATCTGAAATGCTGCCCTTCACAGTGTATTTGCTTCAAGTGAAAGCAATGTGGTTCCTTATTGCCCCAGACCTCGGAATAAAAGCAGAACCCCAGGAAGATCTGCTATGTGGAACGTGCAACTTTCAGAACATGCACCCTAAAGGAAAGAATGTTTGCAAAAAACCTCATACATGTTACCATGTGTTTGTTTTGTTCCTATATTGTGTTGCTTACTTGCTCAGATATTAACCTCAACAACTCAAAACTCATGGTTTTCTCTTCTGAATACAATAGGATATCACTGTATCTGAAAATGAAAAGGTATTATTATTTTCTACAATGTTTATATCCATTTTAGAGTATATTCCTGTGTCAGCACTATTGCACTACTGTTCCAATTCTGTTCAGAAACTGTACCTTCAACATTCAAGTTTTAATACAATTATCTGAATGATTACAAATGTGGCGGCATCAGGATTTCTAAGATTCCCCATCTGACCAGGACCCAAGAAAAGAAGATTCTGATTTTGGTTTGTTGCCTCTAAGCAGGTCGGAGTCTTACCCTGGAGTCACTGTCCAGCAGGCAGCGGGAGATGATGGTGTCTAGGAAGACCTCATGAGCTGCGATGATGTGATCCAAATCCTGGGCCTGCTGGACTTTGTTCCAAAGCTCATCCCAAGAACATTCAAGCACCTGGGAAACAGCAATTTGAAGACGCTAGATAAGTTCACGTTCTTCCTAGCAAAGCACCATTTATAAAATATATACCACAAATCGGGGGCTGAGGTGGGCAGATCACCTGAGATTGGGAGTTCAAAACCAGCCTGGCCAAGATGGCAAAATCTCATCTCTACTAAAAATACAAAAATTAGGCGGGCATGGTGGCGGCCACCTGTAATCCCAGCTACTTGGGAGGCTGAGGCAAGAGAATCACTTGAACCCCCAGGGCAGAGGTTGCAGTGAGCCGAGATCACGCCACTGCACTCCAGCCTGGGCGACAGAGCAAGACTCTTGTCTCGAAAAAAATCTATAAACAGACATGTATATATACAGACACACACATATATGCCATGTAAAAGCATAAGACATGACTTATTTAGATTAAAGTCAATAGAATGACGGCAGTGTACCTCAAATGTGATGTAATACTGCATCTGGTGAATGAAATGGACCATCTCAGAGGCCAAGATGTGACACTGGTGCAGCACCCCGGAGAACTCTGCAAGGGAAGAGCCGGCGTCAGGGGGCAGTGCACACTTCCGACAGCAAGCTGTTCTCCTCCTCACCCGCCTGCACGGCTCCCTCCAAACAAAAATCTGTCGTTCACATTCCTGACCCTTCCCCGGAAACATCCTCTCCATGACCAACTTCTGTGCTGTTCAAGCTGAACAAGAACAGCTATCTAACCAAGCAGTACTACACTACTTTAAAACACGTAAAACATGCCGTATAGAAGCTTTGTATTAGTTTTTGTATTTAATTTTTACATACAATTATATTTTGCTTAACAAAATATAATTTAATTTTTTATAAGGCTTAGAATTCTAGAATTTTGCTTCACAAAATATAATTGTATGTAAAAATTAAATACAAAAGATTTATTTTATACTAATGCAGTGCACTGAATAAACAGAAGCTCTACTTCATGGCTTTACAATTAGTTTGCCCGCTGTGCATGAAAGAGTTACTTTTCCCTGGCTCTCTGGAGATAAAGGTGGCATTTCTTTAAGGAACCGACAGTGGCCTTGCCGCCTGCCCGTGAGAAGGAGGAGCTCGAGGGAGGTCAGGAATGAGCTCAGACTCTCCTTTTATCCTTTAGGAGATCACACAACCATCGCCAGGCTGGAAGGTCACCACAGAGCACACTTCTCTGCTCGCACTTTTAATTTTTTGTTCAAAGACTATGGCAGCTTATTGTCACACTAATGTATGTGATGGCCCATCAGTGGGGTGACCACAAAGAGCTTTATAACACGGGTCAGCTCGGACATGTTTTGTGACCGCTTCAAATGCCCTCCTGAGTTACCTCGATAACGAGATCGAGACTTGCTACGCGTGCAGTTACGCGAGACGTCAGTCTCACCGCTTCTTAAGACAGTAACGAAGAAGTGGAATTTAAGCCTCTTAATAGAGGTGTGTGAAAACAGTAGTGGCGATGGATACTTTCTAAAAATACTCTTTCTGTAAGTCAAAGATTCACTGACACCTTGTGGTTGTGCTGTCTTGGTTTAACACGTGACAGCTGGGTCGGGAGAGGAGGAGACAGAATTCTAAACTTTATAAAAATTTAAATTCTTAAACAGATGATCAGCTTATACAAGCATGAAATATGTATGTGAATTGTCTGAACACTCTCCGAAGGCACAGATTCCACTAACAGGCAGCATCGCTGTCCGACCCTCGGCACTGGGGAAAGGAGGAGGACGGAGCAGAGAGAAAGACCCTCCTCACCTCCCCGGTGCCTGGGCCTCAGGGCTAGAATTCTCAACACAGAGGCTCAGGTGAGGAAGGGGACCCCACCCAGAGGGCCAGAGAGCTGTGAAGCAGACGAGGATACACATTACATACCAGCACTTACCTAAATGAAATATGTGGCAGCCAGTAACAAAAGATATTTTAAAAGATAAATTTCAAAGGCAAAAAAGAACTTGCTTTCAAGGAGACAGAAGAATTTTTAGTTACGGATAACTGACGGCAGACTTAGACCATGCCCACCTTTCAATGGAGCAAATTGGTTTTCTCAAGAGGGGGACGATACACTGTCTCTCAGGCAATGAACAAGCGGGAGGTGGCAATTTACCCGACGAGGAGCTCCGCAGGGCCTTGTCCACATCCCACGCGCCACCCAGTGCCTCACAAGGGAACAGGCCCACTCAAGGGCTCTGGCGCCTGCCCCACCCATGGCTGTGACTGACGTGTCCAAGATTTACTTACAAAGTTTAGAGCTCTGCAAAGAATCCTCAGCGCTCCTTCCACGGCCCCGCAGACAGCTAAACACGAGCTACAGCGTCCACAGCCATGAGATGGTCCAGCTAAGACCCTCAGAAGAGACCCGGCGGCCCTCAGGCCCATGACATCTCCGAGCATCTGTACTCACGAGGCATCCTGCCGCACAGCTGCTCTACACACCCTCAACCCACAGATACGGTCAATGTGCATCCTAAGAATGGGCTAAGCTTTGAGGTTCATCTGAAATCCTAGAATTATGAGTGTACTTCTCCCTACTAAAACTATAAACAGAGTCTACGATTTCCAATCGAGTAACACTCAAAACCTCTCAAACTACAATTACTTTTCAATGTAAAAGGGCATGATAAATGTTGTTTTAAGTGATATTCAGCCATGCTATGGTTTCAGTAAGCTTCTAAGGAAATACCTACCACTTGCACTCGATTTTAGGTTTTAACACAGAGCTCAAATGAGAGGACTGTGTCCTCCCCCCACTGAAGTCCCCAGACTATGATGGAAAATCTACAGCCAGTCTTCCCTGGAGAACTGAGTATTTAAAACATTCTACAAGTGCACAGAGCGTACATATATTTGTTCTCAAGATATTTCTCGAATGTGATTTGATTTCTCTCCAGTGCAGCAAAGTTATATGAAATAGTTTAGAAACCACCTGTGGAAGGTTTTTGTATTTTTATGTGAGTATTATCACAGAACTCTGGGGGATCTTTTCACTAGGAAACAACGCGACGAATGTCTACAAGTCACACGGCACGACTCTCAGGTCTCACCATGACATCCGATGTCTCCATCGAGCCTTCCCCCAGGTACGTGCTCAGCGTGATCCTAAACGCACTGCGGCGCACTTACGCACAGTGAGCACAATGTTTTATTTTCTAGCACTTTCAAGCAACTACGCAGGTTACACTTATCAACCCTGACATCTTTCAGAGAAGGTTTAACCTGACAAAATTGTAGATTTCATTTAAAAATGAAAAGTGAAACTTCACCTAAAGGTTCACCTTCACCTAAAAGTGCGAAGCAGGCTACTGTCAGCACTTTCTCTGGGGGACCCTAGCTTTGCTACAGAAGCATAAAAACTGTTTATGGCTCTTCTCCATTTTCTAGCTCCTGCTCCATGCTCTGTGCGTGACACAGCAGCTCGGTCCTGCGAAGCTCAGATCTGTGCTGCTCTCCTCTTCTGGGGCTTCCTCCAGCGTTCTTTTCAGGGGTCAGTCAAGCCACCCGCATCTGAGTAACACGCCAGTTTTTAGTGGCACACATATGCTTTTGCTAATGTCTTCTACGTTTCACTCTTACACTCCTATTTATGAAACCAGGAATTTTTCTCTGGCTTCAAACCAGTCTGAAAGTAGATACACAGTGATCAGTGATTAAATCACTAATTCTATTTCATAATCTCTGATTTTCTTGAGTGTACAATTTCTCTGATTACTGTTTTAGATTATTTAATGTCACATTTGGAAATGAAAATGCAACCTGAATGGCCACAAAACAAAACAAACAAAAAACACACAAAACAACACTGTGACGCGACGCTCAGTGCCAGCCTCAACTGCTGACGTCCCCACTCTAGCCCGCCCCAGTGCTGCCCGGGCCTTCCCCTCCTCCCTCGCTCCCAGCCTGGGCAGCCTGCAGCCCTGGCTCCACTGGGTTTGCACTGCTTCGCCGTCTTGGCCTCAGCTCTGCCTGCATCCCTCACGCCCCCAGTCACTCCAAACCCGCCCTCTTCCTCCCAGCATGCCCTCGAAGGCTAACTCATACCCCCTTGCTCTGAATCCACCTCTTCTTCCTCTTTGATTTTCAGCCTCCACTTCCTTCTCCCTATCAGCATTTCAAACAGCCTCCCAACAAACAAAGCATCTAACTTGGTTAGAAGTTTTGACTTTAATCTTGCCCAATTCTTCTGTAGTATATCTTTAAATTTTCCAATGCTATATGGCAGCTCAGAAGGATCTGTTGGTTGAAAAGGTATCGTGCACCACGACGGACAGGTCTACAGCCCCTGCCCCAACCCCGTCTTCCTCCTAGCCATGCCTCCCTGGAGAGTGCGGTTCCCACTCACTGACGCCACTCCCGCATTCCACTCCACAACTTCGAGGATCATAAGGGCTAATGACATCTAAAATCTTTACCTCTAGTCTAGATCTGTCCTCAGTTTAAGATCAGTCTAATTAATGGTCTCACAAGGTATCCTAAAAAATACCTCAAATTAATGTATTTGAATGGAATCATCGCCCCAAAGGAGTTCCTCCTCCAGTGCTCCCTGGGTCATAAAAAGATGCTACCGTCCACCAGGTCCTCAAGTCAGAGACCCAGGTGCCACGGAGACTCCAACCACCTCCTGGCCTCCGTTCACACATCACCTGGTCCTGCTGGCACCACAGCCCAAGTCGCTCTCAAATCCACTCCCTTCCCTTCAGCCCCTAGACTGCTGTAACCATGAAGGCCCGCGTCACCTCACATGGATTATTACAACTGGCTGCTCTGCTAACTGCCATGGTCACGCCCCAGGCCCATTTTTCTCAACGACCTGAATCCAGGCCTTCAGGACCCGCTCCCAGCTGGGAGCCCCAGCCCCTGCTGGCAGCACAGTCCCCCTCCCCCACTGACCCGAACAGCGCATCCTCACCTGTCAAGAGGCCAGCCTGGACACCACCACCTCTGGAACCTTCTGTAAACACCCCACATCTGTCAGATGCCTCCCTTAAACACTCCTATGCGACCTGGTTTTCCCGTATCAATTGATTGTAAGTTCCTGTGTAAAGTCTGTTCTGCCCGAATAGGCCATGAGCTGCCTGGCCACAGGGAGCTGGTTTGTCACCTCGTCCCTGGGAACCAGCAGCAGGCAGCAGTACAGAATGCATGATTTAGACGCTCGAAGTCAGGGCAGGCAGTCTGCATTCACCTCAGTCTTGAGTACTCAAATCCACACCCTTTCAAAAGGTTCCTATAAGCAACGGCAATTTAGCCACCATGTGAATACAGGTGTTCTTTCCTTTTGCAGTTTTCCTTCTAGAAAAATCACCTGTTATTGTATCTACAGTGAGTACAGAGGACAGCATCTTCAGTGGTCTTCTGGACAAAGCCCCTTGACAGTGAGAGACCTCTGCTGCCGCTGTGAGGGCGCTGCTACTGCAAAGGAACCTGGCAAAATCCTCCGCATCACAGAAGTCTGAAACCACAACTAATTTTCTTTCCCAAATGAGAAGTTAAATACAGGCAATAGTTCTGAACTTCTAACTGCTCTAAGGCTCTAGTGACTATGAACTCAATTCACGAGGCACAACTCAGTCCTTCGGTTCCTAAAAAATTCCATTCACACCTGCAACACGCCTAGAATCTCTTTACTCAGCACTCTGAAAATGTATTTTAGGCACATGTTTTAAATGTGTTTTTATGGCTGACCCACAAGTAACTATATAAGCGTCCCAAAAGCAAAGCAACATTGGCAATGAGGTCCAATTAGTACAGGAAGCACACCTCCCGCAGGGCCAAGACCACACTGGACAGCTGATACACAAAATCGGGTGGCCACTCTCCTCACGCCTGGGCAGCAGCTAAGCCCAGGCCCTTCCGTAGTTCTCCCACTGCCCCCTAAAGGCTGTCGGTAGAACTTCGAGTTGACTCAAACACAGGCTCCTCAGGACTTGTGCAGGCAACTTCAGCCAGAAGCCCCTCATCCGGAGATGCCCCTACAGACAGCACCAAGGGCTGCTAAACATTATATTTGTTGTTTGTTTTTTTTTTTTTTTTCCAGAAAATGCCTTACAACAATTTGTTGACAATTTCAAAATCGCCTCCTCAACCCGCATTTATAGTGATGCGACTGTATTTAAAAGTGACCTCATCAAAGTACCCATCTGACTCATTTTCTTAAGACTGAGGATCCAAAAGACATTTGTTAAGAACTAGGATTTTTTATGTGTCTTGTTTTCCAAGTCTCCAACCACCGTTAAGGCTCTCATCCTTACATCATCTGCGTTTCTGCTCTCCCAGGCAAATAACCACGGCAACAGTGAACTGGGGGACACTCACCACAGGTGGGTGCTGTTTCACGTCCTTTCACACAGACTAAATCCTGACAACACTAACAACTAAGTCCCATCGCCACCCCATCCCCCCAGATGAGGAAACTGAGGCAGAAGATCAAGAAATCAGCTGAGGCCACACAGCCCCAGAGACAGGTGGTGGGATGCGGACTCCCCCGGGCAATGCAGCCCTACCACCAACAGCTCAGCTTCAAGTATCTTTCAGCCTGAGCCATGCATAGAAAACTTTTAAAATCTGTATTTGTATGTTTCACTCATCCACATACAAAAACACAGATGCATACACAAAGAAATTTTTAAAGAGGAAAACTTCAACTCATCTTTTATCATTCACTGAGACTGAGACACTGTCATTTTTAAGACGAATCGTTATACGAATCATCAAGAAAGAAAAACAGCTGCCAATCACAAGGACAAAAACCCTGACCACAGTCCTGCGCAGGAAACACCCCCCTAAGCCCACACTGCTCAGATGCGTCCCTCTCAGGGCACTGCTGGCCTGTGGGCACCTGCCTTTCCTGGTAAGATGAAGTCTGCGGTGCTGCTTTTTACATGGAAAAGTGGAATTTTGGTTCTTCTCTCAATAATAATTATGCGCTTCCCAGATTTCAAATTTATGCTCCACTGCTATTTCTACACCTTTCTGCAAACACAGTAACTTTTCATTTCAAAACAGAGCCAGGGTGTCATCTTTTTGAAGGGAATGAACCACACCCGTGGCTGGTACTAAAGGCCTGTCCTGCTGGAGCACAGAGCCCAGCTCCAGGCACCAAGAGGAGCTGGGGCCAAACAGACTTTTAGACACAGTGAGAATGTGAAAACAATGTGTATCTTAGAAGTGATAAAATATGTTTAAAAGGAAAACAAAAAAAAAATGTAGTATGAGCTATTAAACCTTGCTTTATCTTATTTTTTCAACATATTGGGCCAAAACCAAATTTGGGCCAATCCAATCTTTTCACATTCTGGGTCTCAGACTGCTCTCCACTATACACCAGGGAGGTCTGACTATGGTATCTCCAAAGTGCCTTCTACTTAAAAGCTTTCTAGTTATAACTGACCTGCAGGTTTAGATGTGGCCTCACCAAGTTATTTCCATGGCCAGACACTGCTCTTCAATTCCTACACAAGAAAGCACTCATCTTAGACACTCATCTCATCAAGAGCACGTTTCATTCCGTGGGATTAGAAAAGATAAAGGAAAACCTATAACTTGTTCCTATATTTTAGACAAGAAATAATTTAGTGTCTAGTGTACAAATTCTAATTTTAAAATGTAGTATTATTTACATCTCATTTTAAGCTTTGGAGTTCCGTTATCTTAAACAGCGGCTGGGCACAGTAGCTCACACCCATAACCTCAATACTTTGGGAGGCCAAGGCAGGCAGATCACTTGAGGCCAGGAGTTCGAGACCAGCCTGGCCAACATAGTGAAACCCCATCTCTACTACAAATATTAATACAAAAAATTAGCTGGGCATGGTGCACAAGCCTGTAATCCCAGCTACTTGGGAGGCTGAGGCATGAGAATGGCTTGATCCCAGGAGGCAGATGTTGCAGTGAGCTGAGATCTTGCCACTGTACTCCAGCCTGGGCGACAGAGCAAGACTTTGTCTCAAAAAAAAAAAAAAAAAAAAAACACCTGGGCACAGTGGCTCACACCTGTAATCCCAGCACTTGGGGAGGCCGAGGTGGGCAGACCACCTTAGGTAAGAGTTCGAGACCAGCCTGGCCAATATAACGACACCCCGTCCCTACTAAAAATATAAAAAATCAGCTGGGCATTGTGGTGGGCACCTGTAATTCCAGCTACTCAGGAGGCTGAAGCAGGAGAGTTGCTTGAACCTGGGAGGCGGAGATTGCAGTGAGCCGAAATTGTACCATTGCACTCCAGCCTGGGCGACTAGCCACTGTTCCCTGAGAAATTCAGGGACCATTTCAAAGAATAACATTATTTTAACAGCCCTCTAAAAACTCAGTGTCTAAACATCAATTTTTGTCTCCAATGAGTATGTTACCAACTGAAACACCAGAGGAAAGCTAAGAGAGTATTATTTCTGAATCAGAGTTCTATTAGAACCTTGCTACGTAAACTTCATCTTGATTCTTCATAAAAGATGAACGCATCCTTGTTTTCCCTTAAGAACATGAGAGATCAATTTTATTTATAAGAAAGACCAAAAGGAAATGATTTCAATGCCACTGTGTTTAAAGTGCGGGAGGGAGGGAAGTGGAGGGAGAAAGGAAAAGCCTCCATTCTTTCCCTCCCCACCCCACACAAAGGCTGAGAAAGAATACAGGCTCAGTTACCTGTACTGGTCTATTTCATTTTGTGAAATGTTATCAGAAACATGAATTTAGTCTCCAGTAGTAGAAATATTTTTTAAATTAATATAACCTAACAAACCATTTTAGTATTAGTGATTGTGCTTTGTCCAGCTAAATGGCAAATACATAAAAAACTTTTACCATCCAGCATAGATAAAGGCATGAAAATCAGATAATCTTCCATTAGGAATGAGTGCAATCCTCCTGGTAGACCATTATCAAAAACTCTCGTCCCCAGGAAAGCACCTTCACATGTAACTACTTACTGCACATGACGGAGACTCTCGTCCCCAGCAAAGCACCTTCACATGTAACTACTTACTGCACATGACGGAGACTCTCGTCCCCAGCAAAGCACCTTCACATGCAACTTCTTACTGCACATGATGGAGCAAGTTATTATTTTGATGAATGTTGTTAAAATGCTGGGGTGATAACTGTTGATACTTTAAGTAAGACTAAGCTGTCCTTTGCACACCGCGCCCATACAAGGCACCGTGGCAGCTGTTCACGGGAGCACTCTTCTACTACATGGTCTGTCTGTGCTCTGCCTCAATTTATAATTAGCAGGACATTGCTAATGGGCTGGATTAGCATGATTAGCTACTGATTTCTGTTCATGAAGCTGTTTGGCCATGAACTACTTTAAAATACTTCTTTACTGAAGGCCAGAACACTGGCACCCCAAAAGAAACACAGGTGAAACAATTCCCTGAAAAAAGAAATAAGGTAGTTCCCCCATACACAGTTTCTCCTTCTGCTGTTTGTGACCTGCTGTCAACAGCAGTCCGAAAATAGTACATGGAAAATCCCAGAAATAAACCATTCCTAAGTTTTCAGTGGAGCACCATTCCTAGTCGTGATGAAATCTCACACCATCCTGCTCCATCCTAGCCAGGAAGTTAATCAAGCCTTTGTCCAGCAAATTCACGCCGTATATACTACCTGCCCACTAGTCACTCAGTAGCTGTCTCAGTTATCAGGTCAGCAGAGCACAAGAAAAAAGGTTAGTACAGTACACTGAGATCTTTTGAGAGAGACATATACTCACATAACTTAATACAGTATAATGTTATAATAATTCTATTGTTATTAGTTATTGCTGTTAATCTCTTACTGTGCTTAATATGTAAGCTAAACTTTATCATAGGTATGTACATACGGGAAAACACATAGTATACATAAGGTTTGACACTATCTGAGGTTTCAGGCATCCACGGGGCGGGGGTGGGAAAGGTCTTAGAACATATTCCCTGTAGATAAGGGGCAGGGAATACTATACAATATAGCAAAACAAAGAAAAAGAGGCCAGGCATGGTGGCTCATGCCTGTGATTCCAGCACTTTGGAAGGCCAAGGTGGGAGGATCACTTGAGTCCAGGAATTTGAGGCTAGCCTGGGTAACACAGGGAGACCCCATCTTAAAAAGAAAAATAAAAAAGTGTTTACCCTCATCAAACATTTTAAAACCACAACATTTAAAAAGCATAAAAGTTGAAATGAACTTCCATGTTCACCTATGAATTGACAACTTATTTGAATTAATATCCATTGTTAGCAAAAACAGTGAGATAGACAACTTTTAACAATACAATCCTGGCTTACTGAGATGTGAACTAAACTGGCACACACTTCCCAAAAAGTCATCTGACAGTATGAACAGAGTCAAAATATGAATACTTACTAAGTAAAAAGTCAAACTAAAACTCATCTTTTTATTTTTTTTTATTTTTTAAAGACAGTCCTGCTCTGTCACTCAGGCTGGAGTGCAGTGGCATGACCTCGGCTCAGTGCAACCTCCGCCTCCCAGGTTCAAGCGATTCTCCTGCCTCAGCCTCCTGAGTAGCTGGGATTACAGGCACGCACCACCACGCCTGGCTAATTTTTGTATTTTCAGTAGAGACGGGGTTTCGCCATGTTGGTCAAGCTGGTCTTCAACTCCTGACCTCGTGATCCGCCCACCTCAGCCTCCCAAAGTGCTGCGATTACAGGCGTGAGCCACTGCACCCGGCCAATTCATACTGTTAAGCAAGCAGTTCCACTTTTAATCTATTCTCAAGAAATATTCAGAGAGGCATATAAAGATGTATTTACAAAAACATGCATGGCGTTGTTTCCATTAGCAAAAAACTGGAGAAAAAAACTACACGTCCAGCCAAAGAGAAATGATGAAATGATATGTACATGAGATAGGGTCATGCTATCAAAATGGTTCGGAAAAAGTTTCAATAGTGAGGGGGGAGGATCAGCAAAAGAAGCTGGAGTTAACTCTATGAAGCAGGATCCTAGCGATATAAATCTTATAAATAATAAAATATGCATTTTCCCATACATGGAAAACTGATCAAAAAATTTATCAGTTGTTATCTCCAACCAGAAAACAAAACTCACTATCGATGATTCAATACAATGAGAGAAGCGCACGTGGATGCGGACATTGCTGAACTGATGGATCGGGAAACCGTATCCCAACCAGCCCGTCTTTCAAGTTGTTCTGGAGCTCAGCCTTCGGAGAGGCTTATCTTGACGTGTGACAATGACAGCATCGGTATGGCCCTGAATTGGTCTAAGTCCACAATCAGAAAGATGCCGCCTCGTGAGGGGCAGCCAGGAACAGATCTACTTGCTGGTGTTCGTAAGAACACAGAGGGGAAGGAAAAGCGCAGGCAAGGTGAAAAGCTTGCTAGCAAGCACACATGCAGTTAAAGCAACAGTGAGCGAGGGGTCCCGCCACAGCGGCGAGGAGGACGGTGTGAAACCGTGGAGAAAGGAGACAGACCAGAGCCCAGGAGTGCGTGCAGTCCTCTCAGCACGGCCTCCTCCGCCTCCCCTCAATGGCAGCCAGGTTCACAAGAACGGAAACCTGCCCACAGCCTCACTACTTTTAAAAGAAAATGTCCCCTTCGCTTCCTTCTCAGCTACTTCAGAGGGTTCCTACCATTAATTTCCCACTGCAGTCAAGTATCAACACACAATAAAAACCGACAATTCTATATGTCAGTGTTGGCTCAGACAGGCAACTCCCTGGCCCACAGCCTTTAGCGGGGGTCACTATTCTGGAACTCGGGTAGCTGCTCAGGTACCAGCCTGTGAGCCGGTGAAGAAGCAGAGATCATGAACTCCCTTCTCCAAACAACTACTCTCTTCTGATTCTCAATAATTACTTTTCACCAAAGGATTAAGGGCACAATTTAGTTCTTTAGAGACACGCCTACTGAAATACTTTCTCAAAGATTCTGACCAAATCAATTTTAATATAAAGACTTCGAAATTACTTATAATCTAAGTTATTCAATATTTATAACATTAAAATAATCTTGACTGATACCTAAGAATTTTTACTATAGCTTTAAATTGTTTTAAATAATATATTCCCATGTCCTGGTTTATAAACAAAACAAACATTAAAGAAACTCTCAAAAACAATTTAGTTAAAACACTGTGAATTTTAAATCAGTCAGTGATTTATTAAACTGCTTTCCTTAAAAATGGGCAGTTTTTTAAAAGTATATATATGAACACTAGGATAAAAAATAAATGTGATTTTAAAAGAAAGTTCGCGATCTAAAAAATATGTAGCTATCAACGTGAGTCCACCCTAACTTCCAAAGAGTTGCTGGAAACCACATCCAGCAGAGGGGCTGGGGGCTTCTGGGAGAGCGCGCAGACCCGTGGCTGTGCTGGGGGCTCACCTGGCATGTTTCTCAGGAGCTTCGCATTGCACATGTGTCCCTTTCGTATGTCGGTGAGGATGTATTCCATCCGCTTAGCCCTCCAGAGGAAGTTAAATACTCTCAGGTAGTGGCTCATACATTCTCGGGTGAACACCTGAGGCAACAGCAGAAGACAAGTTTATAGTGTTCCATGCATAAGAATCCTCGCAGTACAGGTCTCAATCATTTTTTAAAAAAGAAGGTACCTTTAGCAAACTGTCTTATAATATAACAACCACACTGATTACTTACATGGAAGGCGGCATGCTAAGCAAACTCACGGTGACAGAAGGCAGGCATTTTTATGCCGATTGTACAGACGGGGAAACAGAGGCCTAAGGTTACACAGATTGCAGTTTATCAGGATTTTCAAACCCAGCCTAAACCTCGTCTAAAACGTGGACTCTTCACTACAACTCCCCCAGACACCTGAGGGATACATGAGGCAGGAGTGCATGTTCTTCTGTAAGAACAGCTCCTGAGGGTGGCGACTCATGGAAGGCAGGCCTAGAAGAATCTCCATTCTGAAAAGAATCCTTCAGGTTATTTTCACCCATTTCCGGACAGCTTATGAATAATTCATTTCAGTGCCCATGGACACGGTTTCACAAGCAGAGACGACAAGCCAACATGGCAGGGATTGTGCAAGGCCTCCCTGCCACGCCACCCTCCTCCTGTGGTAGCCAGGTAAAAATACAGGATGCCCAGTTCCATGTGAACATCAGATAAACCACAAGTATCTTCTAGTGTAAGCATGTCCCACTGCAAACACGTAACTACAGCCAAACGTGTCTGACACCGACACGTGTTTCACACAGATGTGGGCGTGTTCATCTTTTACTAGATGATGGGGGCAGAGTTTAACACACCATCAGCAGAGTCTTCCTACACTCCGGGGGCTGGGAGACAGGCCACCGAGGCGGGGCCTCTGTTCCTAGCAGCAAGACACAGTCGTGCACCAGTGAGAAGGGAGCCTCCTTCTCCCACCACCGCCCTCTGACCCAACCGCGGTCACTCAGGTCCTCGCTCGGCCTTTACTCTGAAAGGTACTCTCCTGTGGTGCCCTTTCCACCTGCCCAAATCCTATCCATCCCTCAGGGACAAAGGCCACATGTCTTTCCCTGGTCTTGCCAATTTCCCTCTTCTTCAGAAACACAGAACACGCATTGCATTATCTTCTTTAATGTCATATATTCTTGCCATTTCTCACCACTTGGCAGGAACTATCTATTTATGTCTTCATATGCCTATTTGTGCCAGTAACTGTCTAAACAGGGATGAGAAACTGCTTTGAAGATACTCCAAAATCCAATATGAATCTTTTGGAGGTTATCCCATTTTGCTGTGCTGCTCACATGATCAACATTTTTTCCCATTACAGAAATTAAGCGTGACCAGTTTAAATAATTTTATGAATAAATTAAATCACTCATCAAATGATGTGTTACAGGAGTCCTTTCAGTATGATGTTCCTGTAGCACGTTTAAAATAATTTCATTTTTAAAAATTCAGTTACATCACAGCTCTTCAGGAATATTAACTATCTAAGAGGAAGGCAGTCAGATTCCACTCAGTCTCCAAAGATGAAAACTTCGTCCACACTGAGTCTGTAATGTATATGGTCCTTCGGTTCATCTGCTATTGGAATAAAGCTCAGAGAAATACTCAACAAATCAGCCTCTAACGCCCTATCTAAAACTCATCCCCCGGAAGTCCAAGAACAGAAATGATTGGATTTTTACCCTGACTATTGTCAAAATGAAAAAAAAAGATAATCCCTTCTCACCTAATATTAGGCTATCTTACCACACATTAGAACTTCATGACCTTAAAACAAAACATAAATCCATCTTTAGTTATACGGTCAACATTAAACAACCAAACCATATTAAAATTTTAGATAAAATTAATATGATTTACCTGAACAGTGTAAGATTCATTAAAAACAAGATGAACAGAAAATGTTTTAAATATTTATGAACTATTTTTAGCTAGTGTATTTTTATGAGTAAATCTGAGTTTTAAATTTCCCAGATTAATTTTCCAAGTCAGATCTATATTAATTCACTGATATTTTATATCATAGAAATAGTACCACAGAATTAGTATGAAGGTAAAATTATGCTACAAGATACAATTATATAATTATTATAGGTACCCATTATAATTAAATTCTGTAAAAAAAAAAAAAAGACGATCTCAATAATAGAACAAAAGTAGAGGTAACACAATTAATAGGGAATAAGCAGAAAACCCATTTTCTTCCAAATCTTGACTCTAAAAGAAAAATTTTAAATAGTCCATTTTATCTTTCTAGTAACTTTTGTACATAACTACATACAAATTAATCTAACAAAAATTACTTCAATTTCTACTATTAGTTTGAATACCTGTAACTGCACAATGTGGCCAAAGTATGGCAATTCAGCTGAAAATCTACCAGCGCCAGGACTGCATGGCAAATGCCAGACATGCCAACGGCCACTCCCCACATGGTGGCCCTGGCAGGCCCTGCTCACCCACCATGGGACACACTCTCTTCCACCATCCTGGGCACGTTAGGCTGCCACTGCCAGCCACTCGAGGGGGCATGCAAACTGACACCTGTGTGCCAAAGACAGGCGTCTAGCATAGATTTGTTTATTTTATGTTTGTATTTTTTTGTGTGTGTGGTAAGAGTTGCACTCTGTCGCCCAGGCTGGAGCGCAGTGGTGACAGCTCGGCCCACTGCAACCTCCGCCTCCTGGGTTGAAGTGATTCTCATGCCTCAGCCTCCCAAGAAGCCAAGATTACAGGTATGCGCCACCAGGTCCAGCTAATTTTTATATTTTTAGTAAAGAAGGGGTTCTGTCATGTTAGCCAGGCTGGTCTCGAATGCCTGGCCTCAAGTGATAGACTTGTTTTATTTTTAAATAAATCTATAACATAACCTTTTTTCCTTGAGTCCTTCTACTAAAGTAGAGCTTTAAAAACCTGAACATTTAACACTATTGCCATGAGCAATTGTTTATGTACGTGGCATGACAACTTTGACACTCTTAGTAAGATCTGCCACACTATGAAATAATTATCTAGGCAATGTTCAGTTTACCTATTTGTCAAGGCACTCAGATCTTGTGAAATAATCTACGAAATTATCTGTACTATGGTATCTCTTATGCTATGAAAATAATATGTAATGTACGCAAATTAATAAGGCAGGAGAGATAAAAGTTACTAATTTAAATAATTTGTGAAGGCCAGGCATGGTGGCTCACTCCTGTAATTCCAGCACTTTGGGAGGGAAGCAGGTGGAGGTTAGGAGTTTGAGACCCACCTGGCCACCATCTTGAAACCCCATCTCTACTAAAAACATAAAAATTAGCCAGGCATGGTGGCTCGTGCCTGTAATCCCAGCTACTTGGGAGGCTGAGGCAGGAGAATCACTTGGACCCAGCCAGGAGAGGTTGCAGTGAGCCAAGATCACACCACTGTACTCCAGACTTGGAGACACAGTGAGATTCTGTCAAAAATAAATTAAATAAATAAATAGTTAAAATATCACACTACTTTTTGCATTATAACTATTTTAAATTGTTTAAGACATAAGTCAAAGGAGAAAAAGGAAATTTGAATATGATGAGAAATTAAATCTGAGTGAGGTTATGCACTTAAAATACAGTAGCTTTGATCCATAAAGGTTACACACCAGGAACTTATATGTTAAAAAAAAAAAATTGCACCAGCAGCTCCCATCTTACTGTAGGAGAGACAGACTCGCCAGTGGCAGGTTTCTTAACCCCAAAAGAAAAGAGGGTGAGCAGTGCCCTGATGCGATTATTTCCGCAGCGTGATGTGCGCCCTGAGACCTGGGGAAACAGTGCGAAGCAGGCTCTACCAGAACCACTAAGAAGAAATCTTAGAGCCCAACTATATTCCTTCTCAACAAAATACTTTTCCCACTACCTCAAAGAAATGCAATGTCCTTCTTCAGTATTTCAGATATAAAAATAATTGAAGTAAGTTTAAAGGGGTATCTTGGTCAAGGAAATGTGTTCAAGTCTGAATACTTTAAAAATGAGCACAGAAGAGGTATTTTAATTGCAGACATGGAAAAAGACAGCATCTCTGGTCAGCCTTTTATAATTTGGTAACTGTTATGCAGGTAAAAGCACTACGAACAAAGTAGGCTATTTCATCATCAGTTTAAATAAATACTAAATATCAAATTTTATCTCTGTAGTAAAAATGTAATTCCCCTAAAATACACTTTATAGTTCCTTTCAAACTATCCTAAATTAGTTGCTACAGTCTAAGAATAATAGAACAAAATGAACAATCCGTTTATTAAGGACTTGCTGAAACCTGTGACAGAATAAAGGACATTTTTAAGAATTTTTAAAACAATAGAGCATTTCAGTACTCATTAATAATCATTCAAAATACACACACAATTCTGGCTTAAGTATTCATTCAATGAGTATATCTTAGATGTCAAGTGATCACTTTAATTAGAAGTCCCCAGAGAAGAAAGTCAATTCAAACAAAATGTTTAGCAATCTTAATAGCTGTAAATACTATAAAAGGATAATCTTACAGTTGCAATTGGTCCGTCGACATGATAATCGAGGCTGAAGACATCCCATCCAGTGTCACCTGGAGAGACCTAACAGAAACAAACACATAATTGAAGAACTTGTTGACTTGAGAAAAAGCAGTAAAATAATGCCCAATTGTTAAAAATTGCTCAACAGTTCTGAGTGCATCTTCTTGTTAACTTCCATAACCTCACCAATTGGACAATGATGAGCACACAGTAGGTGCTCTGCAAACATCTGGCAACAAATGGGGTATTTCTGAATGAATATCGTGGATATGTGTTTAAAATTCACCACCATTTGCTTACGACAAAAACCCATTGCCTCTAAATATGTTCCAAATCCTTAGCTATTCCAAGATGACTCTTCCGATATTTTAAGAAAACCAACAGGTTTTGCTGATGATCTTTCATCACAACTAAGCAAATAGTGGGTTTATATTTATAATACCCATACCCTTAAGAAAAGTCATGTCCTACCAAACTGAAACTAAAAACATCAATTTTCTGATAAATATCATTATATACCACGTCTTGTGCTCCTGTCGGATTCACTATGAGAAGGAAGCACCATTTTCTAAGCATCTGCAATGTGCTACCAAGCATGCGGCAAGGGTATCAGGCATTTTCTCCAACTTAAGCCCAGCAGCCCTGCAAGGCTCCCCTGCTGCAAGATGAGCGAACAGAGACCCCGAGTGGAGCGGAGGGGGAGGAGCTGGCCATGCAGTCACAAGTGAGAGTGGAGTTCCTACTCAGGCTGCCCAGTTTCCAGAAAGATAATGACCAGCTGTGCCTAAATAACATGGAAAACACGTGCAACAACACCCCAGCCCAGGGGTCCTCAGGGCCGGGGCAGCGTGACCAACACACGGGGCCGCAGTACCTCCAGCAGCCGCACGTCCAGCCTTCGCAGGATCTCAGGACTGTCAAACTGTGCGTTGGTGGCTCTGACCGCAGTTTCTAGAATCCCAGTCAGGTTATGCTGATATAAAGTCGTAGCTGGACGGACAAGTTCTGGTCTTAACAAATTTTTTAAAAATTAAAGAAAATATTACTTTAATTCTTACTTAACTTTAAAAAAACTTATAAACTATAAAAATTAAGAGTTCAAATCATAAAAACTCAAAAGAAAAATGGGACCAATAAAATAATGTGGCAACAAGAGCCTCACAGCATTAACTGCAAACAGGGCTTGCCAATTATTGTGGAGTTACATTTCTTTACAATCTCAAAAATACTGGCCTGTGTCCCAGCACTTTGGGAGGCCGAGGTGGGTGGATCACCTGAGGTGAGGAGTTCAAGATCAGCCTGGCCAACACAGAGAAATCCCGACTCTACTAAAAACAGAAAAATTAGCCAGTTGTGGTGGCACACACCTGTAATCCCAGCTATTCGGGAGGGTGAGGCAGGAGAATCACTTGAACCCGGGAGGTGGAGGTTGCAGTGAGCCAAGATTGCGCCACTGCACTCCAGCCTGGGCAACAGAGCGAGACTCCAACTCAAAAAAAAAAAAAAAAAGATTTTGATTCAGCTTAAACTGAAAGTACTTAGATGTGCTATGCTATGTATGTTAACAAAGTCTTCAAACTTCAGGCTGGCCTGAGTTACATGAGCTGATATAATTTCCTTTTAGACCCAATGGTAGAAGGAGAGGTCTCCAACAAATCAAAGCAATTAGGTATGTGGATATCATGATTATAAAGGGCCAAGAACCCCTACACTTTCAGCAAGCATTTCTTGAGGGTTACTGATACCTGCTTTTATAACCATGAGACCAACATGTCTGTAATCAGGGAGTGACCAAGTTAAGAACATCACCAATCAACTCAGGTAGATGTGTAAGCTCTACAAAATGCAGGGCAGAGACAGGTAAAAAAGACACCCAATGTCAAATAAACCTAAAAACCAGAAACCTAAAATACAACATTGAGGAGAAATGAATCTTTCACTTGATAGCAAGAATGCAACACTTTCAACTTTACAATTGGGCACAAGGCTAATGCATTCAGCCGCTGTATGATGTGACCTATGACACCATCATGGTCCTAAACCTCACTTTGGCTTCTAATCTCCATCTGCAGCAACTGACCCACATACACACCCCAGACCGCCATGGCATCTAGAGAACATTTTCCCTTGAAAAACTCACCACCACTCATATTTTAAACAGGTGTTGACCTCATCACGACAAGTTTTACCACACTAGTGAACCTTCTTACAGTGCAGAATGCTGCTTCAGAGATTATAACCACAAACCTGTCAGCAGACATCAGCTATGACTAAGACGTGAGCGTGTTGCAAGCCAGCTATGGCTGTGTATGCCTCAAAAAGCCACATCAGTTTTCACCCGGGAGAGTGGCTTCTGGCGAGAAGGCAGGATGTGAGCGCTTGCATGCCTCAAACAGTGGTTCTCAATGTGGAGCCCCACTCAAGCAGCATCACGAGCAGCTGGGAACTCGCTGGAACTGCGAATCCTCGAGCTCTACCCCACACCTGAGAATCTCATTCTCTGGAAGTGGGCCCAAAAGCTACTGCAGCAAGCTTTCTAGTCTGGAATACACTGACACTTGAAGACCTGAGGCCTAAAACAATTGCTTGGGTAGCCCTGGCAGGATTTAAAGGTAAGTTACTATTTTGTATCTTACTGGGAACATTTAGCTTACTTTAAGTGTCCTAAAGGAACACCAAAGGAGAAGAAGTTTCATTCTTATAAACACTTGAGTGAAAATCTCCAGGCCCATGCTGTGGCCCTGCTCGGGGGCTCATGCCTGGCTCACACCGCCTGGGCAGGGGTCTGCGCTGTCTCTAGACCCAGGAGCACAGCAGGCTCCGGTCCAGAACTGCCTCTGTGTCTACTGGTGGAGAAGAACATATATTTAATTCTGAAAGGGAAGATGCCATGAGAAATGTCAGGGAACAAAATGAAAAGAGCAGAAGTTTTGTTTTTATGTGAAACATTAACTACAAATATGAAAGTAAATTCAATTTTAAAATATAGTCTATTTTTCAGATTTATTTCAGACTCAAGCTGAAGTTAGTTGTGATTAGACCAACTCCTCACACGTAGACTGTTTAAGCACCACAGTTTTGGTAAGAAATACCAGTTTCTCTTCTGAATAAAGCACAGAACATGAAATGATGCACTGCGGATAACCGGAGCAAAAATAAAGGGACTTCAACTTTTGAAAATTTTACATTCTTTTCCAATTTTATTCAAAAAGTATGCTCTGTGAGAATTCAACTCATTTTCCTTTAATGTCATTTATTCTTTTAAACACAAGATTCTTTATTACGTCAAATATATTATTTATAGAAATCAAAATAGTCTCTTACTTCAGCAAATCCATTAAGTGCCTTATGAAGTCTCCTTGACCAAGAAGCAGGTACCGCCTCATTGCCTGCATGTGGTCCAGCAAGCTGTACTTTTTATTGAGAACATCCAACAGGTATTTGCTGGTCTCAAAATAAGCAGCATCAATCTTCCCCTGAAATGCATTTTCTAAGTCTGTGAATAAGTCTGCAGCTGGAAAGAACAACAGGGGAAAGCACACATGCATCCGTAACTTATATTTTCACAGAGGAGAAATGAAGGCACACGTGTCCAGACTCAAGGCCAACCACCGTCTGTGGCATCAGTAATAGACTGACCCCAGGCACAGGCAGCTGGACCCTCCACAGAGGAGACCAGAGCCCTAAGACCACCAAGATGAAAACGCTTCTGCCAGCTGGGTTCACAGCAGACACCTACATTTGTGTCTTCATGATTTCCAAGTCCCTTTCTACACTGTAACTAACCTGAAATCTCCAAACTACCAAAACATACTGGTAATAGGGCAAGTGGATATTGAGTCACCTGTCCACATCCATAAGACGTTTCCATAAATTAGTCTTAAGATGAAAATAGCACATGCAAATAAGCTTGATGAATTGTACAACTCGCAAAAGTTAAGCAGTATTATCACGTATCAGAGTGAACTCTAGGGAGACTGCTGGAGACGTCTAGGGGACAAAACCAGGTTGTCACCAAGAAAGACAGCTGACTCTGAGCAGTAACACAGAGGAAAAAAAGCACTTCCATAGCTTTCTATTGAAAGGAAATATAGTCTCCATGTGGAGACTACACACACAATAGAGCTGCTTTACATCTGCAGAGCACAAAACTGTTTTTAAAATTTATCTCAATACTTGACTTCATTAAACCCACAATCATGCTTGAGCTAGAAAATAACCCCAGTGGGAGAAACAACCTCAGACTGAGAGAAGGCAAAACGCTGGCTAAGACTAAGCAAGAACAAGGCGAGATCTTCTGATTCAGAGTTTAAGTCTCTTTCCACTATCTGAGTTACCCAGTTTATCAGAAGACTTTTAAGATTTGTTTGTCCTTCAGAATAAGAAAGCAGGTAGGACAGGCCTATCTTAGTGTTATTATTCCAATTACATACTGGTAGTAAAAAAACTAAAATGCTCCCAGTGAAGAACATGCAGTTATCTGAGGATGAGTGAGGTCTGCCTGGAGAAATGACACCACAAAGCCCTTTGATGAGCTCACCACGGTCCTGTTTTAAGGGTATGGGGGATCTATTGCCATTGACTTGCATAGTTTTAATGACATAAAGATTGTTCGCTAGAAATGTTTTCACATCATACCCTTGTTTGAGTCATTAAAAATCTTCATTCCATGGCTCAATCCTGTAATCCCAGCACTTTGGGAGGCCAAGGAGGGTGGATCACCTGAGGTCAGGAGTTCGAGACCAGCCTGATCAACATGAAGAAACCTCATCTCTACTTAAAAAAAAAAAAAAAGAAAGAAAAAAAAATGAGCCAGGTATGGTGGCGCATGCCTGTAAACCCAGCTACTCAGGAAGCTGAGGCAGGAGAATCGCTTGAACCCAGGAGGTGGAGGTTGTAGTGAGCCAAGATTGCACCATTGCACTCCAGCCTGGGCAACAAGAGTGTCTCGGGGTTTAAAAAAAGAAAATTCTTTCCAAAGAGAAGGTCTGAACAGTCTTAACCAGCCTTAGCCCGAAGCAGCCTATGAAGACACAGAACCCAGAGCCTCCTCGGTGCTCTCTTTGCTCTTCAGGGTTGAGGCATCTCTCTTGTGCTCCAGTTTTTAAATTTTCACTCTTTATTCTTTTTTCACATTTTTAAATCTTGGTAACCTTTTCACAGACAAAGATGAATTTGACATGTTCTGTTGTTTTTTGATCATTATTGGGAGTCTTTTAGGATTTGTATCTTCTATCTTTCCAGCTACACTATAAACACAACAGCAGAAACTTGGCCTACCACAGACCCTGGCAGCTGTGGACAGGACAAGGGTGACAGCAGGAGTCATCACAGAGAAGCAGCAGTGGCAGCAGGCACAGCGCCCCATCGCCCTCAGTGTCTGCAGGGGACCAATCCCCCGATGCTCAAGTCCCTTGTATAAAACGAAGCAGTATTTGCACCTAACCTACATACATCTTCCCATACAGGTTAAAGCATCTCTGAATTACTTATAATATCTAGCACACTGTGCATGCTATATATACAGCTGTTATATCATATTTTTATTTGTATTTTTTAATGGTTGCATTGGTTTTTTTTCAGTTGTTTTTGATCTTTAGTTGATTGAGTCTGCAGATGTGGGGCGGTGGGTATGGGGCTGCCGGCAGCACAGAAGCAGCGGTGCCCGCATAGCAGCAGCAACCTGCACAGAGAGCCTCCGGCAAGGCAGGTGCATGGGGACACCCTGTCCCAGGCACAGCCCGTCACAGCCATGTGTGCTGTCTTCTCTGGTTAACTATGAAAGGTCATGACTCGAACACAATCGCTCTCCGCGTTCTTTTTCCTTACGCCTCTTCAGTGTAGAACCATTTCCGCCCAATCTGTACTGGATCACGTTTGTCTCTATTCCAGGAACTAACCCGAGCTCCATGGACCGCCCCCTACCCAAAAATACACGTAAAATTGTATGTGAATGCTTTAGGTGAGAGGGGCTGTGGCTCTCACATGCCTGGAAAGTATCTGCCCTGGACCACGGGGGAGCTCTTGCTACACCATCTAGCCTTGTCCTGAGTTATCATGGTGAGACTCGTGCTTCCAAAACCTCTATATTCGGCCCTGACTTTTAACCAGAGTTTCCATATAGCATTTCCAATACATGCTGGAAGCCTCTATTAGTAAGTCCTCTCAGCTACTGAAAACCAAATTGCCCGAAATGACACTCCTGTCTCGGTGCTATCTTCTTCCCAAATTCCCTGCTGCCCTCCTGACTTGGCCTCGTGAGCTCAGTTCTAGTGCCATCACTGACTCTTCCTGATCCCCAGCCCTCCTGTCCAGAGAGCCACGTCCTGTCAGAGAACGTCTGTCACTCCAGTAACATCCGCAACTAAAATCACACCCAGTCACCTACCCTACTTCCTCGGGAGGCCCTTGTCTCTCTCTCTCTCTTTAGTCTGTCACATTAGTAAGCAGTAACAACTTACACCTTTTTTCTTTATTTTCACTACAATCTTTAGACAAGTCTAACTGGCACTATCTCTCATCTGCACTATCACGCACGTTATTCCTTTGTCCTGGGCTGCACAATAACCCACAACCAAATTCTCCTCCTCCCAGGGCCAGTGCAATTCCTGCCCCTTTCCAGAGCCTTCCAGCTGAGCCCTGTCCGAACACACCCAAAGCACTTTACCTGCACATCCTACCTCCCTGATCACTTTCTACCTTTATTACTGACTACTGGTTATTTTATTACACATCTCCTCTCCACGACCAGACTCATAAGCTCATGAAAGGAGCAGTCACAGTGAAGTCATCATCTCTTTCCTGTAGCTACCTCAGTGTCCTACACAAAATAAACGTTTTGAATGAACCACGACAATATAAATAGCAAATACAGCCAAATCTGGAGAGCTATAAACATAAATTAGCCATAGACAAAATATGAAATTACAGGGGGTGGGGCAGGCAGCGAATAGGGAAAAGGAAGAGAGGGAAAGCCTCAGTGCTTCACGCAGACTGAACCCTCACGTGGCACTCTGAATCCAATAAACACTTGCTAAGTCCTGGCTCTTCTCCACACAAAGTCTTTGCATCCCAAAGCATGGGCTACCAATAGCAGTATTTTTTCTGTTCATTTCTTATTTTCACACACTGTCACTTCATCATTTTAAAAGTAACACAAGTTATTAAGAAAGACAAAACAGCAATACTTATTCTAATACTTACTGTTTAACTCTGCATAAAAAGGAAATTAAAAATTTACACTACTATATATACAAACACATAATACTATATATTAAGGTGTTTTAGAGAGTAATTCCAATAATCTATAAATCGTAAGGTACAAAAAGTACTCTAAGTAATCTGTAACATCAGCATGTCATGACCATTACCTCCACCATCATCATCTGTGTCACCGTCACCATCACAGTTATCAGTCAGTACTACCATCACATCACCACCACCATGACTCCCACCCCGCCATCCTCACCACCCACCTCAACATTATCACCACCATCATAACCACCATCTTCACCATCACATCACCACCACCATGACTCCCACCCCGCCATCCTCACCACCCACCCCAACATTGTCACCACCATCATAACCACCATCTTCACCATCACATCACCACCACCATGACTCCCACCCCGCCATCCTCACCACCCACCCCAACATTATCACCACCATCATAACCACCATCTTCACCATCACATCACCACCACCATGACTCCCACCCCGCCATCCTCACCACCCACCCCAACATTATCACCACCATCATAACCACCATCTTCACCATCACATCACCACCACCATGACTCCCACCCCCGCCATCCTCACCACCCACCCCCAACATTATCACCACCATCATAACCACCATCTTCACCATCACATCACCACCACCATCACTCCCACCCCCGCCATCCTCACCACCCACCTCAACATTATCACCACCATCATAACCACCATCTTCACCATCACATCACCACCATCACTCCCACCCCGCCATCCTCACCACCCACCCCAACATTATCACCACCATCATAACCACCATCTTCACCATCACATCACCACCACCATCACTCCCACCTCCGCCATCCTCACCACCCACCCCAACATTATCACCACCACCATAACCACCATCTTCACCATCACCGCATCACCACCACAACTCCCACCCCACCATCCTCACCACCCACCCCCAACATTATCACCACCATCATAACCACCATCTTCACCATCACATCACCACCACCATCACTCCCACCCCGCCATCCTCACCACCCACCTCAACATTATCACCACCATCATAACCACCATCTTCACCATCACATCACCACCATCACTCCCACCCCGCCATCCTCACCACCCACCCCAACATTATCACCACCATCATAACCACCATCTTCACCATCACATCACCACCACCATCACTCCCACCCCGCCATCCTCACCACCCACCCCAACATTATCACCACCATCATAACCACCATCTTCACCATCACCATCACCACCACCATCACTCCCACCTCGCCATCCTCACCACCCACCCCAACATTATCACCACCATCATAACCACCATCTTCACCATCACATCACCACCACCATCACTCCACCCCGCCATCCTCACCACCCACCCCAACATTATCACCACCATCATAACCACCATCTTCACCATCACATCACCACCACCATCACTCCCACCCTGCCATCCTCACCACCCACCCCAACATTATCACCACCATCATAACCACCATCTTCACCATCACATCACCACCACCATCACTCCCACCTCGCCATCCTCACCACCCACCTCAACATTATCACCACCACCATAACCACCATCTTCACCATCACCGCATCACCACCACAAACTCCCACCCCACCATCCTCACCACCCACCCCAACATTATCACCACCATCATAACCACCATCTTCACCATCACATCACCACCACCATCACTCCCACCCCGCCATCCTCACCACCCACCTCAACATTATCACCACCATCATAACCACCATCTTCACCATCACATCACCACCACCATCACTCCCACCCCGCCATCCTCACCACCCACCCCAACATTATCACCACCATCATAACCACCATCTTCACCATCACCACATCACCACCACCATCACTCCCACCCCGCCATCCTCACCACCCACCCCAACATTATCACCACCATCATAACCACCATCTTCACCATCACATCACCACCATCACTCCCACCCCGCCATCCTCACCACCCACCCCCAACATTATCACCACCATCATAACCACCATCTCCACCATCACTGCATCACCACCATCACTCCCACCCCCGCCATCCTCACCACCCACCCCCAACATTATCACCACCATCATAACCACCATCTTCACCATCACATCACCACCACCATCACTCCCACCCCGCCATCCTCACCACCCACCCCAACATTATCACCACCATCATAACCACCATCTTCACCATCACATCACCACCACCATCACTCCCACCCTGCCATCCTCACCACCCACCCCAACATTATCACCACCATCATAACCACCATCTTCACCATCACATCACCACCATCACTCCCACCCCGCCATCCTCACCACCCACCTCAACATTATCACCACCATCATAACCACCATCTTCACCATCACATCACCACCACCATCACTCCCACCCCGCCATCCTCACCACCCACCCCCAACATTATCACCACCATCATAACCACCATCTTCACCATCACATCACCACCACCATCACTCCCACCCCGCCATCCTCACCACCCACCCCAACATCGTTACCACTCTCATCACATCACCACCATCACCCCATCACCATCAGCACATCATCAGCACCACTGTTACCGTGAGTCTCACCATCCTCACATCATCACCACCACCACCACCACCGCCAGCAGCAGCATCATACCGTCCTGGGGTGACTCTGCAGACTTGGTCACAGCTATCATCTTTGTAGTGGGAGTCTGATCATGACAAACCTGGTGCAAGAAATTTATTGATTTTCCTATCAAAAGGACCTAAAAAGAAAAACATCCTATGATTACCTTTACGTACATTTAAAATGACTGCCCAAATACTACAAATATTCATAAGCTACAAATTAGCTGTTGATTAAAAACTAACAAGAGCATCTGCTACAGTATTGAGTGAATTCTAGTAACTCAAAGATACACTGAACAGCTACCATGTTGATGTATTCAATTAACACGCACTTCATCTCAAGAACATTAACAATCTCCAAACGCATGAAGTTTTATTTAACTAAAAATTGGTTTTGTCACATAATCCAAGTATACATAGACATAAAACATCAAAATCACAAAAATCTCTCCTAATCCTACCTTCCTAGACTGATCCATCGTAATAAACGAAGGAATCATCGATTTCCTCAAAGTATACTTGTCATGCCACAGTCGATCTGTTTTCACTGTTGGATCTGATGCCACGAAAAACTGAAAGCAAAGGGGCATTGAAACTTTAAAAAGTGATATTTGTGGCAAAATATTAACCAACAGCAACATCAAAGACTAAGTTATTCTAGAAAGCCAAGTTCTCCGGACACAGGGAGTCCTGTCCACTTATATAATAAAACTTGTATGAAACACAGAAATCTCTCTAAATTGAACTATGTATTTCCCAGACTTTTAAAACTG
Source organism: Ateles fusciceps (assembly GCA_036589455.1). Classification (NCBI taxonomy): domain Eukaryota; kingdom Metazoa; phylum Chordata; class Mammalia; order Primates; family Atelidae; genus Ateles; species Ateles fusciceps. The sequence goes on along the minus strand of JAZHEH010002915.1, from coordinate 1,770,735 downwards.
AAGTATAACAAAACAAGTTACGTTTTCCTTGGAGACTCAGCATGCCCTTGAGAGCCTCTGCAGCATAGCACTGAGGACCCAAGTCTGAGGCCTCCTGAGCTGCACGCAGCTCTTCCTCAGTGACAGTGCAGGCTTTCAGGGTTCCCTCCCTCACAGGCAGCAGCTGTGTCTCTTCTCAGATCACTCTGCCTGCCCTTGCAGTCTCTCTTCTACAGAGCCCCAAAGCCTGGAACACAGAGGTGCCCAGCCTGGTGTCCTCTGTTCACAGAGAAGTCCCAAGCTCTATGGGCAGACCTTGTACATGTGCCCACATGTACAAGGGGCCAGCACCAGCCAGGTGGCACTGTAGAAGTGACCCGTGTGTGTGGCTCCCCCAGGAACCACCTGTGCTCAGGAGCCTTCTTCCTCATTGGCACGCAGTTCCCCTGCACCAACCCTGACGGGCACCTACATCGCTGCCGTCAGAAAGGACACTGAGCAGCGCGGAGAAAATTGACTGCTGTTGCTTCCAGTTTATTTTATTTGCTGCTACAACAATGAGGCCATTTTCATTTTTCAGTCATACAGCCTAACAGACCTATGCTTTTATGTCTATAAACTTGTTTTATAAAAGCACAACTGCTGGACTGAAGTAACTTTTAATTTTTAGACAATGCCAGGCCTCCTCTCCACACAGCTGTGTAGACTGGCACTCTCACGGGCAGGATGTCCTGTGTCTGCGTCCTTGCTCACTGTAGATGTCGCCAGTTAGGTGGAACCATGGTTATCCTATGTTGCTCTCATTAACCAAAAACGAAGCCAAGCGTATTTTCATAGTTCTAACTGCCATTTGCTTTTCTTCTCCTGTGAATGGTCTCTTCATGCCCTTGACCATCTTTCTATCCGTCTTCTCATCAATATACATTCTTTGTACATTAGGGATAGTGACCATTTGCGAATCACTGAATATTAGAAATTTAGTTTTTCCGAGTTAATCATTTGCCACTGTTTACAGTATGGTCCATATTTTGCTTCTGACCTCTTCTTCTATCGTACGCAGATAAGCATCTGTCTCCCTTTATGGTTTCTGAGTTTCCTGTCTTCCTAAGAGCTTCCCACTCCTAGATTATGAGAATGTTCTCCATCGTGTTCTTTCAGTACTTCTATTGAGTTATTTTTATCACCTAGATTTTTTTTTCTTTTTGAGACTGGGTTTCTCTCTGTCGCACAGGCTGAAGTGCACTGGCAAGATCTTGGCTCACTGCAACGTCTGCCTCCCCCAGCTCAAGCCATCCTCCCACCTCAGCCTCCCAAGTAGCTGGGTCCACAGGAGCACAGCACCATGCCTGGCTAATTTTTCGTATTTTTGGTAGAGACAGGGTTTCACCATATTACCCAGCCTGGTCTTGATCTCCTGAACTCAAGCTATCTGCCTGCCTCAGCCTCCCAAGGCACTGGGATTACAGGCAGGAGCCACCATACCCGGCCTGTTACCTAGATCTTTAATTTCTCTGGAACGCAGTATAATCCTGGCACACAGTCTGCTGGAAGGGGAAGTCTATGTTTTCTCCTGGATGGCATTTTATTCTTTACTGGCCGGGCCAGCCCCATTTATTGAATACACCATCCTTTCCTCTAAGCTAAGGATGCCTCATCAGGAATTGTTAATATCACCATAATTAATTATATTAACAGATTAAAATTGAAAATCATTTGACTATACCACAAAATGCTGAGGAGGCATCTGATAATGCCTCTATTTACATTCTCCAGTGGTGACCAATTCGACTTTTATTATCAAGAGGGCGTGGATTTAAGTGTATTCAGTGCTTTCCTCATCACAGTTATGCTCGTCCTGGAGCTCCCCATCGCCTATGTGGGGAGGGAAGCCTCTTCGAGGTGCTCCTGAGTCCTTCACACTGGACACGAGCGGTCTGCCCTGCTTTCTGCTATAGAAGGTGCTCCAGGCTTAGCTTTGTTCCTCCTAATTCCCAGAATCAGCCACTTCTCAAAGGAGCCCTACTTCCTTTGAGGGATAAATAGCACTGGGACCATGACCTCAGCACTTGGCAGTATTTTCAATTAAGAGCTGGAAGGCCTAAGACCCAGCACTGCCCTGTGATGCATGGCAGCCGAGTTCTCCAGTCAGACTGTAAAATACATTTCAGTCATTTCACACCCAAAGTGCCTTTTTGGTGATCTTTCCATAAATCCCAAATATTTTTTTAGATTACATAGCAATACAAAATTAATGATTCCTTAGCAAAATGTAATGTTCAAAACTAACCCAAGAAGCAAGAGAGAGGAGACCCTGAAATGCAGTATCTTCAGAAGAAACTGGAAATATATAATGCGATCACTAAGGCACAGGGCTACTAACATTTCTTAAGACATAATTCTTAGGTTTCTTACAGTATTCGAGGCCACAGAAACACACATAGGATGCCCTCAGTTGATTTTATGAAACTGGCATAACACTAGCACATGTGATTAGAAAAATACCAAAAATATTACAGGACAGTCTCATTTGTGAATATGAATAAACTCTGAATAAAATGTTACACTTGCATTACTGGAATAAAATATTCTTCATCAGCATATATTATACTTCCAATACGTTATACTAAATGTCTTAAAAACAAGGGAATATTGAAATGAATTATAAAATAGTACCATGTAGGCATTAAAAATAGATTGTTCTTAACTGCCACAGACCCTTCCAATAATGTGATGAAACGTACAGGTCTTCCAGGAAAAAAAAATCACATGTACAGCTGACCCTTGAATCACACCAGTTGGAACTGTGTGGGCCCACTTACAAGTGGATGTTTTCCAACCAACAGCACATGCGGAAACACAGCACCCTTGGGGTGTGAAACTCACTCGTATGGAAGGCCAGCTTTCCCAACGCACAGGTTCCACAGGGCCGACTGTAGGACATGAGGATGTGTGGATTTTGGTATCCACAGGGCTCCTAGAACCAATTCCCCTTGCATACCACGGGACAATTATAGTCACAAAATAGGGTTTCAGAGATCATTTTAATAAGCCTTGGTGTCAAAGAAAAATATTTAATGCCATAAAATAATGTTCATTATTTACTTCAACCAAATAAGGTGACGAAATACTGTGCGTAATATGATACACACAAATACACCAGAAAAAAGTTGGCATATACAAATATTAAGAGGATTGCGCCTGGTCCTGCAGGTTACTAATGAAGTCTAACTTTATCCTCTGTATGTGCTCGTGTGATCAACGCTGTTTAAACTGCAAATATTTTTCTATTAGAAAAAAATACTGTTTAATAAAAGAATCAAGTAATTCTAGCCAAATACTGAACACATGTTACCAGTAAATTGTTGTTGTTTAAAATAACATCATTTTCCCAGGGCAACCAACTAAAAACAAATTTTTTTTCTTTCACAGAAATCTACTGCCAATAGTAAGCATTCAAGGAAACAAAATTTTACTGATGTCAAGGTCTTCTATTTGATCCTTTTAAGGGCTAGACAGTATCAATTATGTACAGCCAATCTCCTTCATAAGTAGGCACATGAGTAAGTGCCAACATTTTTATGACCATAGGGAAGAGACTGCTACATTTATTTTTAACTAAAATGTCTTATCGTTAAGTATCCATTTAAATGACTGAAGCATTCACTGATCTATTTTAGACTTTTTTGATCTACACTACCTTTGAGGGATAAACAGCAGTACTATCACGGAGCCGTCCTCACTTTAACACATACAGAAGTTGTGCATGATAGAAACAGCCCCCGTGAGTAATCTCAACAGCGACGAAGTCACCGTGCTGGCTAGAACTGTTCTGTAGCTCGCCATATTACAGATTAGATTAATCGCACATAAATCGTAAGTCTGTTATTCAGTTAGACAGAAGAGCTCATTTCTACAGACAACACACTAATTTACCCTAATAGTTGGAGTACAGCCGGATTTTTATCAGTATGAACAATAAAGAAAACTTAATTTAAACCATAAAAAAACCTCAGACAATTCAGACATCTTTAGAAGTTATGAAAGCATTGCTTCATCTAAGGGCGAAGCAGCTCGCAGTCACTCCAGCAGCAAACACTCAGCAAACAGAGAGCTTGGGTATGCTTTAGAATACAATTAATTCTGTGAAAAACATATAGTTACAGAGAGAAAAAACCAAGGTCAGAATATAATTACGACATGCTTTTATTTTACTGAGGCATTTTCCACTCAAGGTTCTTTAATTTTCACCATTATGTCAAATGCAGAAAGAATTAAGAAAAAAAATAAAACATAATTGTACCATGATTTCTCATTAATTGTTGGACAAATGCCAAGGCCTCCCTACTAAAAACAGAAATGAAGAGGGTAATTTTCTTAGCAAGCAACTTCTAAGAATCAGATCCATTAATACAGACAACAAAAAAAACTCCAACTCCAACCTGCCAATCATGCAGGCAGCTACCAAGAGATTTCTGCCAAGGCCACACTTAGAGAAAATGAAATGGCAACTGGACCAGGGGAATGGGTGAATTGCTCGGATTCTCTGTACAGCAAAGGATGATTTACAAGGTAAACTTACAATATTTCAAGAGGTATGGCATCAAAATTGCAAAACAGTAAGATATTTATACGGTAAACTTTTAAATTCCGGTAATGCAGCCAGAGTGCTAAAAAGATCCAGAGATATTCTGTATCAGCCATACTTTGCAGATCTTCAAATTCAAGGATGTAGAGTTTTAGAATATTATCACAGGATTTAAGGAAACATTTAAATCACATCTGCAAATCTAATTTTGAAAACAAGAGAGTTTAATTTTAACTTGACCTGTCTTTTCTTGCTGCTAGCTGAAGCACCTAATCTTTACTATCTAAAAGGCAAATGGAAACTGAGTGACTTTGCCTGTAACTTGACTATATTGGCATAACTTGTTTACCTGATTCGGTTTAAAGGGGGAGAAGCCATATTAGCTACAGAGAGGACTCACCATGCAGCTTCTCTAGATAGTAAAAACACAAGAAAAACTTGGTTTACTTTTACAGTACCTACATTTATGAGGAAAAAATATAAACTGGTCCCCCAAATGCTGAAAGTGGGTTCCAACTTAATCATGCAGAATACCTTCCAAACTCTTACGACCCTCTATTTTTGTCTGCCTTTGCAAATATACAAGATATAAAAAAAATAAAAACAAAATAAAATTTAGATACCATTCTTAGCACTAGTGGGCTAGAGGTCTGTATCTTTTTTATTGTTAAAAAGTAAAATCTCAGATGTTAGACTTAGAGGCAGCTATTAATGATACCACAGCAGACACAGCAAAGCAAAGATGCCATCTGGAAGTTTTTCTCTCATCTTTCAGTCGCAAATCAGCCAAAGCCAGAGGCAGCTGGGCAGGGAGGCAATGCAGTGCTCAGCCGTGATCGCATTCAAAGAGCTTCCAGGAAGGAAGACAGTAGAAAGCCTTTACACGTGGAGTGAGCTCTGCTGGGCCGTCACCAGAGAGACTGAGAGGTCCCTGAGACTGGCAGGAGCCCAATGCAAGGAAGTCCCTGAGGAGCAGCAGTAGGCTCCAGACAGACACAGCGAAGAGGGAGACACATCCGTCTCCACTTAACAGGCATCCACCTGCTCCCAGGCAGGGGGAACTGGAAGCCGAGATGTGTTCAGGCTTCGGGTCCCTACAGAAAGCGCAGCTCTCACACCAGCGCCCTGCCGGACTCAAGCACAGCTCGTGTTTGCAAAACCCCAAGTCAAAGAAAAGCTCTGGGTCCTGTTCTAACTTGTGCTTCCCCTCACCAGGACCCACAGACAGAGAGTGCGGCAGGGGTCTGTGGACTTGGGAGAAAAAATAATCTCATCTTTATGTTCACTAATATCTATCTGAAATTTATCTCCGCCTTCAATTATAAACTCAACTAACAAACCACAGTAGCCGTGCCTTTGTCAACAACAGGAATCACACATTTCACATCACATGTTAAGCTGTTGCAGTGTTTTGAAACAGGTACTAATTCTCATTTAATGTGTTAAATTTTACTTTATTTATTAAAAAATAAGCTCACATATTGTCACATCACCAACTTGATATTAAGTTTGGACACACTACTTAAAGCAAGCAGAGTTCTTTCCAAGAGAATTTCTATTTTTTTAAATTTTCTATTTCCATAGGTTTTGGGGAAACAGGTAGTGTTTTGTTACGTGAGTGTTCTTTCGTGGTGATTCGTGAGATTTTGGTGCACACATCACCCGAGCAGCACACACTGCACCCAATTTGTAGTCTTTTATCTCTCACTCCCTTCCCACCTTTTCCCCTCCAAGGGAATTTCCTGGAGCCTGCACTACTGCACGGAGGAGTGTGAGTGTGGAAGGGAGATGAGTGTGCAGAACTGGTGTGGAAGGAGGTGGCACTCTGAACTCAGCCCCCTCCCATCACCTCAATTTTAGAATAAACTTTGTAGGTCCTCACCTGACTCCGGGCGCTGCTACAGGGAATCAGAGGGTGGGTAGGCCAGGGTCCTTAAGTTTCAGTGCACAGGAGAAACCCCGCGGGGCTTTGGAAATCCTCATGCCCACACCAGTCCACTGAAACTCCTGCAAAGCCCCACATGCGGCCACAAGGATGTGCAGCCTGAGAGCTACAGGGCTCGACTTAGGCACAGTGACCACGGTGGATAGGAGCACCGAAACCTGGCAGGGAGACTGAAGACCGTCGAAAGGGCCCAGGCGCTACTGCAGCTGGCGATCCTCACCAAACGTTTGTGTTTTCAGAACTTCTACCCTTTGTTTGTTGTTTACTGAGAGAAAATTCACATAATATAGAAGTCACCATTCTAAAGTGTTAACTCAGTGGTTTTTAGTATATTCACAATGTGGCTGTGCAGCCGTCCCCATCATCTAACTCCAGAACATTTGCATCAGCCAAGAGAAACTCCATATTCATTTAGCAGCCACTCACTCCTCTCTGCCTCCCTGCCCCCAGCCCCTGACAACATTAACTACTTTCTATCTCTATGGATGTGCCAATCCTGGGCATTTCATATGAATGGAATCGTGCAATGTATGGCATTCTGCGTCTGGGTTACTTCACAGAGCACGGGGTTCTCAAGGTTCATCCACACTGTAGCAACTATCAGATTTTCAAGGCTGAATAATATCCCATTGTATGGATATACGTCATTTTACTGATCACTTCATCAGTTCATGGACACTGGAGCTGTTCTCACTTTTGACCATTATAAATGACACTGCTACAAATGTTCAGAGAGAAGCTTTCACGTGAATGCGTTTTTTCATTTCTCGGGTATATACCTAGAACCAGAACTGCTGGGTCACATAGTAAATCCACATTTAATTTTTTTAGAAACTGTCACACTGCTTTCCAGAGTGGCTGCACCATTCTGTGTTTCTACCAGCAATCGTGCAGCTTCCAATTTCTCAACTCCTTGCCAACACTTGTTATCTTCTGGCTGTTGGTTTGTTTCTGTTGACCAACCTAGTGGCTGTGGTTTGCATTTCCCTATAATGATCATCTTTTCAGTGCTTATTGTCTACTTTTGTATCTTCTTTGGAGAAATATCTGCTCAAATCCTTCTTAAATGGGGTTATTTTTCCTGCTGAGTTGTGACAGTTCTTTATGTGTTTGGGATGGGATACTAGACCATTATCAGCTTAGTGATTTAGAAATACTTTTCGCCCATTCTGCGAGTGGTTTTTTCACTTTCTCAAAAGTGCCCTTTGATGTACATAGTTTTTCTTTTGAGTAAGCCTGATTTACTTGTTTTCTTTCCTTGCTCATGCTTTTCGTGACATATCTAAGAAACTGCTACCAAATCGATGGTCCCAAGATTTACCACTATGTCTTCTTCTAAGTTTTATAACTTGGGCACTTAAATTTAGGTGCCTGATCCATTTTGAGTTAATTTTTTTATATGGTGTATGACAGAGATCTCAATGCATTCGTCTACATGTGGATATCCAGTTGTCCCATTATCATTTGCTGAAAAGACTCTGTTTCCCCATTGAATCATCTTGGCACCTTTGTTGAAAATCAACAAAAATGAGTATTTACTTCTGGGTTCTTACTTCCGTCGCACTGACCATAGATCTGTCACTATGCCAGTATCACACTGTTTTGATTACTTTGCACTGTAGCATGTTTTAAAATCAGAAAGTGTGCTGACTTGGTCCTTTTGCAAGATGGTTTTGGCCTCAGGGCCCCTTGCAATTCCTTGGGAATTTGAAGATCAGCTTTTCCATTTCTGCAAAGGCTGTTGGAATTTTGATAGATACTGCATTGAAAGCATGGCTCGTGTTCCTTGGGGGGGAGAACGGTCCTCCTAACAAGATCAAATCTTCCCATCCATAAGCATAGAATGTCTTCTTCCCATTTATTTAGGCCTTTTTCATTCCCTCAACAGTGTTCTATTGTTTTCAGAGTACAAGTATTGCCCTAAATTTTCTCCTACATATTTAACTTACTTAGATGCTATTTTAAGTGGAGTTGTTTTCTTAACTTTGTATTTGGATTATTCATTGAAAGTATGTGAAAATATAACTGAAATTTGTTATTGAGCTTATACCTTGCCAACCTGGTGAAATTACACATTAAACAGCTATACATACACCCCTCTACCTATATATAATCTTTATTATAAAGCATGTGTGGATTCTTTAGTTTTCTATATATAAGATCAAGTTATCTGTGAACAGAAATGGCTTTACTTTTTTTTTGGAGACATGGTCTCACTCTTGTCACCCAGAGTGCAGTGGTACAATCATAGTTCAATGCAGCCTCAAACTCTTGGGCTCAAGTGATCCTCCTACCTCAGCCTCCCAAGAAGCTGGGACTACAGGTGTGCACCACAACACCTGGCTCATTTTTTTCTTAATCTTTTGTAGACAGGAGCATCTCGCAATGTTGCCCAAGCAGGTCTCAAACTGACCTCAAGCCGTCCTCCTGCCGTGGTCTCCCAAAGTGCTGGGATTACAGCTGTGAGCCATTGCACCCAGCTGGTTTTACTTTTTCCTTTCCAAACTGGCTACCTGGATGCTTTTGTCTTTTTCTTTTTTTCTTTTTTTTAACCTTGACTAATTATCCTGGCCAGAGCTTTCTAAACAAGGCCAAAAAGAAGTGGTAAGAGTGAACACCCTTGTCTTGTTCTTGACCTTAGGGGAGAAAGCATGGAATCTTTTACCATTAAGCATGATTTTAGCTGTGTTTCACAGATGCCCCTTATTAGTTATGTTCCTTTAATTCCAAATTTGACTTTTTTTTTAAAAATCATGAAAGGGTACTCAATCTCATCCAATGCTTTTCAGCATCAGTTGAGTTGATCGTTTTTCTTTTTGTTGCCTTAATAAGACGTCTTACATTGACTGACTTTGAGTATATTGAACTACCCTTGCATTCCTGGGATTAATCCCAGTTGGCCATGGCATACAATCCTCCTACTATGCTGCTGAATTCTGTTTTCCAGTATTTTACTGAGGTTTTTTTGCATCTATATTCCTAAGAAATACTGGTATGTTGTTTTCTTGTGTTGTATCATGTTAACGTCATAAAATGAGTTAAGAGTGTTTCTCCCTATTCTATTTTTTTAAAGGAATCTGAGGAGGATTGGTGTTCATTGTTTAAATATGTGGTAGCACTCACCAGAGACACCATCAGCTCCCACGGTTTCCTTTGCTGAAGTTTCTTGATTACTGATTCAATCCCTTTACCTGTTACAGGTCTATTCAGGTTTTCTATTTCTTTGTGAATCAATTTTGGTAGTCAGTGTGTTTCTAGGAACTCTCTCAGGTTTTATCTATCAATAAATGTCTTGATTTCTTCTTCATTTTTGAATGGGAATTCTGCTGGATACAGAATTCTCGAGTATCGTGGTTTTTCTTTCAGCCTTTTAACTGTATTCTCCTCCCACCTTCTGGCCTCCATAGTTTCAGGTCTTCCCACTTGCCACTTTGAAGATTTGCTTTGTCTCTCTACAGTCTGGTTATATAGGATGAGTATCCCTAATCCAAAAATCTGAAATCCAGAATGCTCCAAAATCCAAAGCCTCTTGGATGCCGGCATGACACTGACACGAAATGTTCACTGCAGCATTCCTGAGAGCAGATTTTCTGATAGGGGATGCTGAACTAGTAAGTACAATGCAAGCATTCCAAAATCCAGACTCCACAAGGATAAGAGACACTCAACCTAAAAGTGTCTTGCTGTGGTGAGTTTATCCTGCTTTTGAGAGTTTGTTGAGCTCCTTGAATGTGCAGATTAATGTTTCTCATTAAACTTGGGTCTCTTAGGCTGTGTTCATTTTCCTTCCCTCTAACTTTCTGTTGTTCTCAAACTGGATGGTCTCAGTTGACCTAAGCCCAAGTTGCTGACTTTCTTCTCCCCCCGCTCAAATCTGCTGTGGAGCCCCACTAGTGAGTTCATTCATTTCAGTAACTGTACTTTTTGACTCCAGAATTTGTACTTGGTTCCTTTTTACAATTTCTCTTTATTGATATTTTATACTTTTTATTATAAAAAGGAGCATTTTCTTAGGTAGATACGCAATAAATTACTATGAAATGAATGATTATAAAGCTCACAGCTATTAACCACACACTTGAAAAAAATGCAATTTTACAACAAAGTTATAACTCCCATTAGGGAAACTGAGGAAAAATTAACCTACAGAGGAAACAAAGAGACAAAATTCCCACATTTTAATTATATAGTGATCAAACACACAATGTAATTATCTAAATTACCAAATTCTTACAGTAAATATGTTATTAATATTTAGAGTAAATTAAAAGAGAACCTTCCCAAAACTAATCAGACTTAAATGGATGTTTATAAATTTAGGGTCTAACAAAAAACAGAGATGTCAGAGAACTACAAACAAATCAGAGAAAGGCCAGAGACATCTTAGGGACAGAATATATTCAGATTTTATCCAATGTTCTCCTTAAAGTAGCAGCAGATATACTACACACTTCCCATTTGTCTGACGTAATCCTCACACATACACAAAATCGCACGAGACAAGCACTATCATACACACATCTGGAAGATGGGGAAGGTAAGACCCAGAGAGGCGAAGGTATTTGCCCAGGATGCAGAACCATCAGAACCTGAAACCAAGAGCAGGACCCAAATCAGACTTCAGAACCTAAGCTCTTAAGCTCTAACCCACATAAAGTAGATAAAGCAGTCAGGTGAGTCACAGTGAGATAAACCGGTAGGTGGCATAAGCCCACTGGTATTGCAGTACTCAACATAGCAGACCCATGGTAAAGAACACAATATACTTTATGTCAAGAACGATTAATTTTAGCTCTATGAATCACAATGCATTTCTGAAAAACCTGCAAGCAAAATTAGTGAAGCAAACAAGAGTATCTCAGATGTAAAGAGTTATTTGGACAAAATAACTAGCAAATTTAAAAATTACAAATCATGAATTTCCTAAAGCTCTATCTAATCTCAGACCCTATGTACGTGCATCAGTAAATACAGAACCTTTAAAATAAAAATGAAAAAAGACAGAGACCATGACACCGACGTAGCAGCCTCTGAGCACTCAGGTAATCTTGGGAAAGGATACCTGGGAATGTTGGCCATTAATTCTTGCAACTTTTCTAAGTCTGAAATTAAATCAAAAGTAAAACATTTGAAAGTGAAAATCTTTGCCAATAAGGCAAGACCTGGGGTAAGTTCATTAATAATGAGATACTGACTTGAATATTATACTCAACAGACATGCATTAATTTTTTAAAAAATAAACATGAACATTAGCCTTATGCATATTCTAACCAACAACATTTCTTCAAAACGTTTCCCAAATTTAAACTACACTAGTCTTAAGGGTCTGTTTTTGTCTTACCTCAGTGAATCAAAGTTTAAACATATTAAAGAAAAAAGTCTAGAGGAAAACCAATTGATCAGTTTTTGCCCAATTCCCTCTGCATTCCCATCAACTCTCCAGCCCCATCATTACTATCATGAAAGGAAATGAATACACAGGCCTGAATAACACATAAGCAGAGAATCAATAAAGAACTGGTGGTACCCTTTAAGGACTCCTTTAAAAACACAAATGGCTGGGTGCAGTGGTTCACACCTATAATCCCAGTACTTTGGGAGGCCGAGGCAGGCAGATCACCTGAGGTCAGGAGTTCAAGACCAGCCTGGCCAACATGGTGAAACCCCACCTCTACTAAAAAAAAAAAAAAAAAAAAATTGCCAGGCAAGGTGGCACATGCCTGTAATCCCAGCTGCTCAGGAGGCTGAGGCAGGAGAATTGCTTGAACCCAGGAGGCAGAGGTTGCAGTGAGCCAAGATTACGCCACTGCATTCCAGTCTGGGTGGCAGAGCAAGACTCTGTCTCAAAAAAAAAAAAAAAACACACACACATAAATATAATGAATTGGTGGTTCAATTAAGTAGTACTTTAAAAACCTGGTTGTGAGAAACAGGCAAACTAAATTATTCTCAAGAAAAAGATAAAAGTATTACAAATTAGGTGCTAAAGTCAAAAAAGACAGTTAGCCAGCTTGCGGTTTTGACTTTTGTTCTAATTGTTAGCAATATCTAATCCAATCGTATGAAAACCCGACAATTCCCACTCTATCTCTGAAGAAAACCAGGTTTACCAACTGATCCTGAAGACTGCCTTAAAATATCATCTTGTAGTTCTGAAGCGTACAATTATAATGGATTCTGAGAAGATATGCCTCAAAACTGAAAACACTAACACAGAGAACTTTTTCATTTCCAGCATAGAAGCTGGTCAAGTATTTCTCACACATCTACATTGGTAAGCATGGCTGAGAGAATACAGATCATGGTAATATAAAAGAACACACATTCTCAAAATAAAACACTCATTTTTCGTTTTCTTAACCACACGATCACTTAAATTCCCATAAACTCATTACACGACACATTTTTTAAACTCAGATAATCTGGCTTATCGTGATAACGGTCAGGAGGTTTAATATGCACTCTAAATAATCAATTGCACAGGTTTTTAAACAGCTTCCAAAATTCACCTCATCCTGTAATTATGGAATAACTGAACATAAATGCATTAAAAATGACAAGTCTCACTCTATCAAAGGAAATGCCTGTTACCTATACGTCCTTGCCACCTTACCATGGTGATAAAAACTAAACAGTAAATCTTGTTAAGTCTCCACTTACTCTTGAAACATTAAGTCTAGAACTTTAAGTCAAAATAATTTTACGATGCTTTCCAGAAACAGACCTAAAAATAAAGATTCAAACTTAAATGATGAATAACAAATATGCCTCTGTAGATGCCATGTAGACGTATTTTAACATTGAACATTATACGAGATTTAAAATAAGACTGAGCTAACTACAGTGTCAGAAGTCAGTATCAAGTTTACCTTTAAGGAGAATGGAACAATGACACGTACAAAACAGGGTACTGATAAGTGCTATTTCTTGACTTGGATAGTGGCTTATTACAAATTGCATATAAAAAATTAAAAATATAAAACAACCTAGATTTAAACAAAAGGTGAAGAGATTAAGAGTGTGGCGGTTCATGCAGGTATGCAGAACCTGGGAAACAGGTGTGATTCTTCATCTTAATGGAGGAAGGGGTTAAAAATACCAAGTTTACTCACTGTTTTAATGTTTAGAAAGTTACAGGCTCACGAAAGCTTTGAAAAACTTTAGGCAATCATTAGTAAAAGAAAAAAATACCTTTCAAAGCTTTCATTAAAAAAAAAAAAGACTTCATTCATCAAAAGGAACATAGGAAGCCTGCAAACCCTTTTTAATCTCTAAATTCAATATTCAATCCCTACAAAAATTTTGAAAAGAACTTTTAACGGAATTGACAGGCTGATTCTAAATTCATATCTAAGTATAAATGTGCAAAAACAACAGAGAAATTGTGAAAAGAACAAAAGGTAAGGACTGCCTCTACCAAATTTCAAATAGAAAGAAGAGTCATTTAAATAACATTGACAGATAAAAAGCAAACAGAAAAAAGACAATCCAGAAACAGATTCAAGTATGTAGAGAAATTCAGTTCATGATAAAATGTGGTCAAACTTTTCTGGAGTCTCAGTTAAGGCTCAGTCAACAGTACAGTGATTCTTTGTACTAGTTTTGCAACTTTTTCATAAGTTTGGAAGAATGAGGGAAAAAAAGTTAAAAGAGAAATTCCATACAGAAAATAATTGAAAATATAAAACCATCCATGATTCACTCCTAAAAGAGAAACAAATCCATAAGAAAAATGGGCAAAGGATACCAACAGGTAATTAGAAAAAGAAATTAAAAAAAAAAAACCTTATATAAGCATGAAAAGCTGGTCAGTCTCGCTAGTAATCAGTGAAACGCAAATAAACACCCTAGTGAGATGCCACGTTTTGCGCATTAGGTGAAAAGATTCTTAACATTGGGTAATACAAAGTGTTGACAAGAACGGGGGGAATGAGGCCCATAACAGGAAGCTGATAGCTGGGTAAACCTGGATAGCCACTCCTGAGCACAACGCAGCAGAATCCAAGTTTAAAATATGTATCCCCCACAACCCAGCACCTTCACCTCCCAGAACCCACCTTAGGGAAACTCATAAATACATGCAGGGAGACACATAAAAGGATGTTCATCTTAATACTGTTCCTAAGATTAAAAACTACAAAGAACATCCTCTCCATCAACAGGAGTGACTACTAGATGAAAACAGATCTGTCCCTAGTGTGAAATAATTCCCAGTAATACAGAAAAACTACACACCCCATCAGGAAAGAGCTACAGCACAGGCTGAGCAGCTGGCACAATGCAGATGCCCATGCGCCATGCTGTCCAGAGTCAACTCTGCTCCTCTCTTGCTTTAAAAACAACTCCTAACAGCACAAACAATAAATAAGAAAACAAACTGAACGTAACACAAACTTTCCACTTGCTTATTTGCAGTTTCATCCGTGAGAAACAGTACAACACAGGCCACTGCACCCAGCAGCGCCCACACACAGGTACAGCCGTGTTTCAGTGGCCAGGCCTCCACCACTTCCCATCACTGGCAGGCTGTGGCCCCTACAGCCCACTCCACAAGCAAACGCCAGGGCTTTTCCAAGGCCCATGTGATCTTTACTGCAGTGCTTGTGTATTTCTTAACCCTTTAACATGTTCAACTGTACTACCACTTTCGTTAGATTCCTGCCTTTCTGCTGTTTAATGTTACTGACAAAGCTTCTGAGTGCCGTGTCCCTCACCCTGTCTTCCACCCAAAGCCCTACCATTTCTATCGTGTGATTTTCCAGCAGCACATGCTGCCTCATAGAACTGCCTATATTTCAATAGCTATATATGCACTAACTGGTTTCATTAAACAGTTTGCACCAGTCCATCAAAGTGAGTTTGCAAAGTTATCATGGCAAAGTGGCAGATCCTGCCACAATGACTCAGGAGCCCTGGTCCTGCTTTGCCATCCACGTGCTAGTAAACTCGGACACATAATTTGACTTTGCTGAGGAATAAACTGGGACAATTTTCCACTAACCAAAGAACTCATGAGGCCCCGCTCTCGGGGCGCGGGGATTTTCCTCTAACGCATCTGCTGTTCAGTGAGACGACCAGCTGTCGAGGCACCGTGTAAAATGTACATGGCATTCAAATGAAGTGCAGTCGTATTCCTGTTAAGAGAATATGGTAATCATGGCGGGGGCGGGGATTACTGCATGGCCACGCTTTTTAAATCCAAGTCTCATAACCAAACACCGATCCTTACTTCGTGGTAAGTGTCCTCGAGCTCCCCCATCATATATCCAGCGGTACAGGAAGCTCAGAACAGGATGCGACACGAGGCTGAGGATGTGCTGCACCAGGGAGCGCATGTACGGGTCTCCTGTTTTCGTGTAGGCATGGACAGCTGAGGCCAGCTCACCTCCTTTCCTTCCTGGGAGAAATGGGAAAAATCATAAAAACACCCACATGTACACTCATAGTACACACCAGTCATTTCACACTAACCAAAGACGTCCACGTAACTGAGATAAAGCACATTTGTTTTCTTATGGTTAATACCGCTTTGGACCTAGAAGCAGCAGTAACACGTAATGTTTCAGAAACCAGGAGGTCCAGACTCCAAGCCTGACTTCACACAGTCTGTGAGTTACTCCTCTCTTTAGGGCTGCTGAGGAATTTTTCAGAAACAAAAGTAGCAAAAAATTGCTGGCTACACAATCTAAAGTTCACATGACTTTTCACACCCTTTTTACTTGAGACATACTAAGATCCACGCTTCCTAGTGCAATGCAGGGCACAAATATGTGTGAAAAACAAAAGTTCCACGAATCAACACTTGCTCTCTTTCTCGTTATGGTGTGCTAGTCCCAACCCACTGACTAGTTTCCTGACCCATTAACTGGTGACAACATCCAGTGTGAGAAACACTGCTCTGTGTGGAGAGAAGATGGCCCCTGTGCCTTGGCCAGAACTACTCAGTATGAAGGACTGGGAATGGCAAAAATCCGCTCCAGAAACAGAAGCACATGAAGGGTTCTCATATTATGCTAATTTTATTAGACCAGTGGCAGATTTTAAGGAGAGGAGTGAAATAGTCGGATTTTAAGAAGATGGCTCTAGTGTGTGCACAAAGTGGGAGTGTGAGGTTGAACAGGGATCGACAGCAGCTCTGACAACAGCCCCTACGGCACCACGGCCAGGCGCACAGGCTGAGCAGGGTGAGGGGGAGTGAAGGACCCCACGGACCTGCTGGACACTGAAAGTGACAGAGGAGTCCGGGGGGAATCCAGTTCTGGAGGAGCGCTGGGAACTGGAGAAAACGCTGCTGTTTCTTTACTGTGCTCCACTCCTCTCCTTTTTGAGGAAAGTGCCAAGAGGTGAGAGGGGAGAGTGTGCAGACAGCAAGGCGATCAATGTGGCCCTGCAGATTCTGGGGACCACCCCGGGCAGAGGACGGCAGTGAGCAGGAACTCTCGTGTGGCAGACGGCCGGCTCGTCCATCTCATGCGGTCCTAACAACGCTAAGAGGTAACGGCTGCTAGGATCTCAATGTTGCAGGTGAGAGAAAAGGCAAAGAGGTTCCTGACAAGGCAGCACAATGAGAAAAACGTCAGAAAGCAACTAGAAATACAGAACCTGGAGCCAGAGAGGCCAAAGCAAGACATGCAAAGATGGGAACATCTGACCAAGAGACACTCGAACCAGCACGGCCCCTAACCGCAGAAGGAATAAAGGCGAAAAGCAAAATGCAAGAAAGGCTACCAAGGGCGCGGCAAGCACTGTGGGGGAGCCGCCACCAAGGACCGTGCAGAGAGATCTGCAAACACACACACCCTCGCCCTTCCCACCTCCTCTCAATGCCACCCCCAGCTTCTACTGTATAACTACTGCGCCACGCTGGCAACTGGTTACGTTCCCTCTCGGTTCACAGCCATCGATTCCTATTGAATCCTCAAGGCCGTTAAGGAAAACACAGGGTAGGACACAAAGCAAAAGCCTGGGTGGCGCCCCCTCCAAACGAGCTCTGAAACAAAGCGAGCGCAGGACGCGCGGGACCTTGGCAGTGGTCCACCAGGGCCGCAAGGGTCTTCAGCCTGATTTTGGGATCATAGGTCCAAACCAGAAGGCGCCGCAGGGTTAAACTACTCTCAAGTCCCAGATTCACACCCTGGTCATCCTCCAGTTGTAGCTAGAAAACAATAAAGATAGAAATGTTTAAGTACAAATAACTACATAGGTCACACTTCTTCACCTACACTAAGTGAATATAAGAAAATGATTATACTCATAAAAATGAAGCCAAAGTCCCCTTTAAAAAAACAAGTGTTTTTAAGCTACGAGTAGCGTTTCTTTAACTGGCAGAACCCCGAAAATTAGCAAGTAATTTGGCTCTACGAGACACTGAAACTTCATAGATATTTAAACCTTATAAACACTATTATGAAAAATATTGCTATCTTTTAAAAGTAATGTATGAAGTAAGTTAAAATAGTCTATATAGCTTCAATTTTGTAACACTTCAAATCATGAAGAAATTAAAATAAAAATATTTACCTGAGAATGTAAAACAGAGAGCAATCGATAGTATTCTCTGAGTTCTTGGTGCAAGGCGGCACAAAAGCTCTGTTTGCAAAAGAGAAATACAATTAAAGCATGACACACTCATTACACATTGACTGATTTTAAGTGCAAAGGTATAATGCTTTTAGATAAAGTTTAAGTGGAGTTCTACATTATTTAAATTCAGGTTTTGCCAATAATCTTCTAATCGTCTTAATCACCACAATATACATTTTAACAACAGGAAAGGAGTGTTGTTTCCTTAGTACAAAAAGCATGAACTTTGCAGAAGAGCAAGGGGAAAACAAAATGTGGTATAATTTTCATGAAGTACAATCACTTTAGAGAATGATCCTTTAACATTGTATCCCCTGTAAATATTCAGGGCTAAATTGTGATTTTCTTTAATGCTCTTAATTCACAAAAATGTAAAAATTGGCAGCTCAATGCCAATCCCGATTTTTGTTCTGTTTGCACTGCTTTTTTTTTTGACCCCTATTAGTTGTAAGAACTTTTCTACACATCTCCACCAGCCACACTCCCCCGACCAGCCACACTCCCCACCCACCAGCCACACTCCCCCAACCAGCCACACTCCCCCACCACCAGCTACGCTCCCACCCCCACAGCCACACTCCCCACCCACCAGCCACACTCCCCCAACCAGCCACGATCCCCTCACCAGCCACGCTCCCCCTCACCAGCCATGCTACCCACCACCAGCCACACTCCCACCCACCAGCCATGCTCCCCCAACCAGCCATGCTCCCTCCCACCAGCCACACTCCCATCTGCCAGCCACACTCCCCCTACTAGGCATGCTCCTACTCATCAGCCACACTGCCACACCAGATGCCTACTCACCAGCCATACTCCTGCCCACAGCCAAACTGTCACACCACATGCCTACTCACCAGCCACATTCTTACCTACCAGCCACACTCCTGCCCACCAGCCACACTCCTACCCACCCGCGACACTCCCCACCCACCAGCGACACTCCTACCCACCAACCACACCACCATGAGTCCTGTGCTATGCTGGGCTCATAGTACAGTTGTTTTGTGATTCAGTAATTTTTGGAGATTTCATTGGCAATAATTGCTGCTCAATAATCAACATATGGACAAAATCACATGCTGCTTAGCCACGAAGAAGGTCTGGACAGTGGGAAGGCCACTGCTCCTGTCAGCTGCTCCCTGTCAGGCTCCAGCAGGAGGAGCAGCAGCAACTCCATCCCAACCATGTGCTGTGACATCAGCAGTTCCCACCCACGGCTGCCAAGACAGTCATAGCTGGGATTCCCATCTCCAGCTTCAGCAGTGTTCCCGAATCCTGCCTCACCGTGCTGCCTGGGAAACCACAGAGCTGAGAGTGTCCCCTGTTGGCAGGCCCCATCCCAGCAGGGCCCCTCCCCCACCTTCCAGAGGAGGCAGCAGCAGCTGGGCAGGGCCCCGTCCAAGCGTTTGGAATCAGGCAATGCCAGCTCCCCATGGCCAGCTCTGTCTCACCATTTTCGCTGTGCTTTACAGTCCCCCAGCAGCTCCTGAGCCAACCTTCTGTATTCAGTGTCCTCGTCAGCACCTACTGTGGGATCTACTTTCTTGAGTGGACCCTGACAGTCAACTCTCAAAGCTGCTTTACTTGGAAAGAGCCTTAGGAGGAGCTGTTTCACAGTAAGATTTCAAATACAGTACACGTCTCCCAAAGTGCACGGCATCCCAGCGTCCTAGAAACCAGGAACGCACCTGCCCGACAAGTCCGAATGAGCGGTCCAGACTCCTCTGGTCTGTGTATCTTCTGATTTTATTATGCAGCCAACCCAACTCAGAGAGCCTGACTGCTGTGTCTCTCAAAGACCTACTTAGATTTGCCTAAAAAGTAACGTATCAAGAGTTAAACGTTAAAAATCAGTACTAGAGTTTTAATTAGTATTTTTCACAAGCACTTATACTTTTAATATTATAATTCTTAGGCTTCAAGACATAAAAGTTAAAACTAAGATCCCATCCCTAAAGGGAAGGAAAGCACATCAGGTGCCAGCGTGATGGAAAGCACCTTGAAGGGCACAATGAGCTCATTTCACACCCCCTGCCATTGACCTGCGGCATGGCAGAGACGGACTGTGACCTCAGTCTCGCTGTGAAAGGGCTAAGAGACACAGTGTGACCCACACCACAAGAAATGGGCATGGTAAAGGCAGGTTATGGAAAAGAAAACAGAAGCAGATGAAGACCCCTGACCTGGAATCCTGCATCAATGCCAAAGATGCCAAGGGACCTGTGTCCTAGGGTGCCTCAGCCATCACACAGCAGGATGCAGAAATCGGCTATGGGGTGGCCCCATCAGTAGATTCGAGGAAAGGAGGCAGGCATTAATCACAAAGGGTCCCCAGAATAAAACTGCACGAGCCACAGTGGACAGAAATATAAACCAAGATTCCACAGTGCAATTTTATCTCACACGCGATTCTGCACAACCCCAGTACCACCTTATCAATCAACAGCTCGCTATCTGGACTTTATGACTTTTTTTTTTAATATTTTAAATTAGATTTTATGTTACCGTACCTTGCCTTCTACTTTGTAACAATTTTCAGTGTTGTTCATTTTGATGTTTTTGCCATCTATGCCCTGGAAGACGTACAAAATGTCCCTTACCAGAGCTGCTTCTGTGACTTCCACAGTACCTGCAAAATCATTTTTTAAGGAGAGTAATTACTAGACAGTACGTTTTAAGACACAATAGATATTACGATGCAATTAGCTTCAGATTAGATATTTGCCCCCAGGATGCAATTTACTAACTCAGTAAATAAGCTCAAGATGAAAAGAGAGTATGAGGTTAGAAAGAAACAGGGACCTGCTGAAAGGGGACGGAGACCGCGCCATTTCTTATCTGAAGATCTCTTAAAAACAGACAAGCCTGTGTGTGGGAACCTAATACATAATCAAGTTAGCAGTACAAATCAGTCACAAAAGGATCAATTACTGAAAGACAACTGGGTTTACTACAAAGTACACTAACCGGGGTTCCTCCCTAGTACCACATAAAAGAAGCTAATAGTACAGAAAAGATACTTATGGTTTCAATAATTCCTTTGAACAAAAGCTAAGCCAGAATTCAGGTATTAAGCCAAAATAAAAAACGGGAGGCAATGCCCAGAAATCCAAGACACCTGTGGGAGGAGAAAGAAACTTCCAGCATCTGGTCTGGGGATCACGACTCTGAACCGCTCAGCAGCTGCCCCACGCCTAAGCCTGCCCCACCCAGATGCAGAGTGCATCTCCCAGGCATGGAGCCTTCCATAAATATCCACTATGTCAGGTGGCTGAACAGAACTGCTCAGATCTTACATATCAATACTGACTATTTTCCTCTGCTTATTCTATCCATTCCTAAGAGAAGGAAGTTGAAATATCCAACCATAATTATAAGTTTGTTTTGCTTTCTAATTCTGTCAGTTTTGCTCTGTGTGTTCTGAGGGTCTGTCAGTAGGTGACTTTGGGTTAGGATTATTTCTTCCTAAACAACTGACTCTTTCATTATGAATGCCCGCTCTATCATTGGTGCCACTCGTCTACTTAACACAGCCGCCCATCTTTCTTACCATTACTCTTTACAAAATTGCTGTTTTTCCATCCATTTATTTTCAACCTATTTTTGTCCTTACATTTAAAATGTATCTCTTGTAAGCAAGGTGTACCTGTCTGAATGATTATTTTAAAAATCACAAATCAATCACAAAAGGATCAGTTATTGAACGACGGTGCCTGGCACTTCAAAGAGAGTCACTGAGGAATTGCTCGATGTAATTTAATCACACTAAGTTACATTTAATTACTAATATGTCTGGATTTAAAGTCACCTTATTGCTGTATGTTTTAAACTTATTTATCCCACTATTCTTTCTTCCTTTACTTCATCTCCTGTTTCTTCCTCAAGTATATTTTTTAAGTCCATTTTATCTCTCAGTTTTGAAGCTATTGGTTAGGGATCAGGAGTCCCAGCAAAGGAAAAAGCAGCAGGCAGAGAACAGCACCTGATTCAGTCTAGATGAGTCTCAGTGTCGAGGCTGACATGCTATGCCACGGACGCACAGCTGTCAAACATGGCATGAGTCGATGGCTGTGGACAGACAGAGACTGGGACGCCAGAGCTATACACAGGGACAGGCAGAGTGCGGCAGAGCTGGAGACTGCTGCGGGGGGCTAGGGCTGTGCCAGGATGTCCTCCAGCTCTCAGATGCTCCTCACCTTTGCATTCTACAGGTAACATCCAGAGCTATTTCAGAATCAGTAGATCATGAGCCAATAGGGAAGCCCAATCCTCTATATCCAGGACACAGGACACTCGTGTTTGAAACGCTGCTAACTACAATGTTCTCAATAAAGAAACTCAAATTTCCTTTTGGAATCTAGCAGGGCTTTAAAACCCTCCATGAGGTATTCATTTCACCATCAAGCAATTCCTCAATGACTCTCTTTGACATGCCAGACACTGTGCTAAGCGCTGGCACCATTAATGAAACAGACATAGCCCCACTGTGGACTTCAGGCTTTGGTAGAAGAAGGTGACTTTTACTAGGGGCCCTAACCCAGCCTTAAAGACTTTCCCAGGGAGAAAGACAGGATGAAAACAGACAGGGCGAGTGTGATGAGGAACAGCAAAGAAGAGAGATGTGGAGGGAGACCACAGGGACCACCAGCCAAGAAGCAGACTATGCTGGGAGGAAGAAGCCCAGGTGTCCTGGGGTGAAAGCCAAACTCTCCAGGACGCTGCAGACCACCAGGGACTCTGCACTTCATTGTAAGAACAAAAAGAAACCACGGAAAGGTTTGAGGTGGGGATCCTGGGCCGTATTTTAAAATAAGAAAAGGCCAAATTCCAAATGTTCACAGAAAAGCTGTAACGACACAGTCCTTACTCACCACCCGTATCCCCTTCTCTCCTGGACCTTGTCATGTTGCGAGACAGAGCATTTGGGACACCTTTTGAGGTAGTGGCTTGTGAAGAAGGCTGATTTGCAGTTAAAGTCCATGCGAGTCGTGACCCCAACTGCTGTCGAAGGCAATCTCCTACTCCTGGAGCTTGATGAGACTGTCTAAAAAAAGGAAGAAACATTTATTATCTTCACTGAAGAGACAAAAGTGTCCCTAGAAATTTCTCTCATATTACTATCGTGAATTACACAAATTTATAAATCTGAGAAAGCTGATACCATGACTTTACCCTAATCAAATATATTAATAACAATCAGTCAGTCCCAAGTTCCTTGAACTTGGGACCCTTGGCCTAGCGTTCAGACCCAACACAGCGTTGAAAAAATAATCTTACTGCCACCTTATATATATATTTCTTACCATTAATAGCAAAATCTATTTGGCTTTTCTTTATAAACACTTAACATACCTTACCCACTTATAACCACTTTGAAATTCTCTACTTATTTTAACTTCAAAACCAGCAGCTCTCATTCACCCCCCACACACTGAACAGAGGAACCGAGTCACCCGCAACACTGCCCCAGGGGCCCGTCCTCGCCTGTCTTCAGCCCTCAGGTGCGCACTATGAAAAGAAGCACCGTAATTTTCAACTGACTTCTAACATTTACACACATATAAAATCTAAGGCAAATGCATATTCAAGGTCAAGATGGGTTTTCAGCAGTGTTGAGACTATGTCAAAGTTATTTTTTTGAAAACTATAAGAACCTCTTAGCTGATTTCTATTCTGTGAGCATAAGTTTTGATAGCTGCAACAAAAATATCACTTCCTGGGACTGCAAAACACAGTAACAGCAATGAGAATCTTAGCTGCACCACGGTTTCCAGGTGCCAGAGCTTGGATTCAGCACTGGTACAATACTTGGGGGCGGGGGGTGTTCAGCCATTATCCACTCATGAAGTAAGGAGAAGAGGAAAGAACTAAAACAGTTCTTATTTTATTCCATTTTCACCAGGAGAAAAGTCAACAACATTCACTAAAATTATGTCTTTGGGCGTAGTTCTAAATTTAAGAGGAAGATTCTAAAAGACTGTTTCATTTCAAAGTTCTCTATACAGATTTTTAATAGGATAACAATAATTACTTCAAATTCTAAAGTATAAATGAGAATGCCAGTTAATTTTTTTAGCTGGACTTTAAATTCTAGATGAAAAAGCAAAGCCACCTGTGTATCTACATATAGGAAGAATGTATTTAAAAACAAAGAAAAACAAAGTTCTAGGCATTAATGACAATGGCACCCGCTTGATTCTCAACTGCAAATCCTGTATTTCCAGAAAACATGCTTGGACCACACACATAACGCCTTCGCTGTGCATTCCTGCATTTCATCATCTTAATTCACGTGCACTAAAAGGTCACAATCCTTGAAGATCTCAGCACTTGAGGAAAGTTCAACCTTATTTTATTTTACTTAACAATTTACTAAAGAATCCAATGAGGACAAAAACATACATCAGTGAAGAGGCCACTGGTCCCTAAGAGATCAATCTGAGAACACAGTCAGAGAACCTCCAGAGGAAGGGTTTGTACACGGCACTTCCAGCTCCTTCATGATGGGCAGGCACTTCAGTGACAGGTGAGAGTGGCCAGAACTTAACAGCCAGCTCTGTCGATTACCAAGTGGAAAGAACTCCTGTTGCAGCACAGCTCTGAAGAGGAGTAACACTCTGAGACAGAGTGCATCAGACACAGTGCCCAGAACACTGCCTGGCACAAGAGGCCCCACTGATACTGGCGGTGAACACCGATGCCCGGTGAACGGCCTGCAAGCATCTCTGTTTCTGGCACGTAGAGAATCTATGCACGTCGGCGTGGCCTTACCCCGGGAGGAGAGATTGTGGCGCAGGCGTGGGGCCACTGAGGGCACACAGGCCGATGCTGCTGATGCCGCTGCTGCCCAGGCTGCCAGAGCTCTGGGCTGACTGGGTACTCCGATCCTGGTAGCTCAGGGGGAGGGTCTGCGGCCTGGCATAGTAGTAAGGGGTTGAGTGGGCGTCTCTTGGTAAGGCCTGAGCAAATAATGTAGCATAGCTAGAAACCTGAAAAGAGAAACGCACTAAGAACAGAGACAGGAGGTTACAGAACAGTCTTCCCGGACCTAATAAGGTCATTTACATTCAGATTTGCCTTCTTTTTCTGTAATTGGATTTGGATTCCATACTTTCTTAATAAATCAGATGTTACACTTGTAAAATATGCCTGAATTGATAAAGTTTTAGAACATTTTCTGAACTCCAACAACTACTACATTGTCTGATAACTAAACATTCTGACTCAAACTAAAATAATTTTCTAAAGTTAGACATTATGAAATAATGATTGCTCTATATATGCCTATCTATGTGATTTTCATTTATATTAACACAGGATTGCTGACACGAAGCCTTCAGCGACAGACAGAACTCTTTCACCCACAGCTTCAACCTCTTTGGCTCCCACGTCTCTGGCGGGTGAGTACTTTATTATACCAGACTCTGAGACGCAGAGCGCCCGATTCACTCTGACATACTGCAGGGGACAGACACTGAGCCCGGGGGTGACAGGGTTTCACTGGCACATAAGTAAAGAATGCTCATAACTAAAAGCAAGAAAAACTCCTAAAGGGTCTTTTAGTTCACAAAGAACTACCTATCAGTGCTGAGATTAATAACTTCACAACATAAACATTTTGAAAACTGACAATTTATTCTCTATTTAATCACCCATTGTCATGTCTGAATAACAAAATTCTGAAAAACATCTTCAGGAAGCTGCACACACTGACTAAAAATGCCCTTAAAAAGAAAAAGGAAAAGAAACCTCTTGACCTTCTATGACCAGACAAGCCTGTTGCTTTCCTACATTATTTTCTTAGCTGCAGAAGCTGTTTCCTATCAGAGTCGGCCAGGGTGCCCGACAGACACAAAGCTGCGAAGGCAAAGCCACCTACCTTGCTTGGCTGCCTGCGTGGGTCCTCACTGAGGCTCAGCAAGAGGTAGAGTATTGACCATTTATTTTTCAGAACTCCCTGTTTAGAAAAAAGTTGATATTAAAAAGAACAATTTTATACTACTCTCCAGTCTTATCTTCCTCTTTCCTGAACTGTATTTCCAAACTACAAACGCACTTTAAAATTCATAGCAACATCAAATCTAACTGTTCATAAGTATTTTCAACAGTGCCACCCAACGAAAGGTGGAAGCAAACGTCTTTATGCAACCAACACTCTTGGGTATTTCATTCCCCTATTAACTAGCTTTACAGTCCCCAATAAGAAAAGTTTTTCAAACTACCCTATTCCTGAATAGCAGTATTGTCTCCCCCTGAAATAATCCTTATAATGTCCCCAAAACCATAATTATGAGACAAAATCATCATAAAAATATGTGAATTATTTTTTCATTTATCAACATCCCGTTTACGCCACAAGCACAAGTGAGTCTCATTATCGTGTGTACCTAAAGTCAAGATGTGGGCAGGAGCAATGGCTCACACCTGTAATCCCAACACTTTTGAGAGGCTGAAGCAAGGTGGATCACTTGAGGTTAGGAGTTCAAGACCAGCCTGGCCAACATGGTGAAACCCCATCTCTACTAAAAATACAAAATTAGCCAGGCGTGGTATCACACACCTATAGTCCCAGCTACTCGGGAGGCTGAGACACGAGAATCACTTGAACACAGGAAGCAGAGGTTGCAGTGAGCTCAGATCACACCACTGCAATCCCGCCTGGGTGACAGAGTGAGACTCCGTCTCAGAAAAAGAGATGTGGGTCTGAAGCACTTAGCTGTCAAGATAACTAACCCACAGGTTTCCATCCAAGGGCTATATACAGATTTCATTGATTTCCAAATGCGTATCACACCAATCTGATTCACAAACATAACAGCAGCCAAACCTCAAGTCGTTCTACCTCAAACTGACATGGCATTATCCTCCATTCACACAGCCTTACCTTTTGCACGCACAGGCTACAATATATAAGTACCTTTGCTGACAAAACAAACTATGGGATGATTACTTACATTACGTAAATTCTCCATTATATAAAACATTCTCTGAAAGTTGAAGAGTAACGTCATCCCAGGTATTTACATTACTGTCTAACTTAAAAAACTGACGGACATAGATTTTTTCAGAAACTCAACTAATTCCCCAGCCGGGGCCATAAGGATGAGAAAGAGACCCAGCCCTGATGGAGTGTGTCTCATCACAGGCAACGGACAAGTGAGCAGATGCAATGTGACAAATGGCACTTCACAGCTCACTAAAGGGCTCCCCAGGGGAGACTCGCGTCTCCTAGAAAGATGGGCCGTGCAGAGGGAGAGCAACCTGGCAAAGGCTGGCAAAGGCCAGGAGTCAGGAGGGAAACTGACAACGCCATGAGGCCTCGATGCTGCACCAAGAAACTTGGATGTGGCGCTGAAGACAACAGCAGGAAGCCTCTGAAGGACGTCCTGGGGGAGAGGCACCATCACTGTACCACAGTTGATGAACTGGCTGGAGGGGACAGCCTGAGAGGAAGAGTGCTGTCATCTGGAGGGAGATGCAAGCAGCTGATTGCAGTGCAGTGAACCAAGTGTGTGCTCAGTCACGTGTCCCTGGCGAGTCCCTGCAAGCCGACATCAAGGGCCTGAGAGGCTCAGGCACTCAGGCCCAGGACCAAGGAGCCAAGCTACTGCCTACCTTTAGCTCTTTCCACACATTAAATCCTGTCATCATCACAACCATGCTACGACAGGGCTTATTCTCTTCATGCACAAATGAGAGAACGAACAGCAGACCTCAATAACTCACCCAAATCACAGAGCTACATGCAGGGTTCACAGCCAGGTCTGCCCGACTCCAGAAGGGACAAAGGAGAAATACACCTGGGGATGACACTCGGGTTCTCGTGTGGGGCAACATCAATGGTGCCATCATTCACCAAAAGACAGCACACAGAAGAAAGAGCAGGCTGTGTGTGGGTGGATGCGAATGGACGCCCAGAGGGCTGGACAAGGGGCCACACTCCTTTCAGCTCAGAGGATGCCAAGCTGTGAGTCCCTGTGGGAGTTTCCAAGTGAGTCTCTGAGTAAAAATGACCAGCAGGTGTAGGGAAGGATGGCAGGAAATGTTCTATCAGAAAGTGCTGGGTTAAAATCTCAGATTTTATTTCAGCAAAGATATATTTGAGGGTGAAGGGTGGAGAAATTTCAAAAATGAACAAAATTGTTCCCCAAAAACTTAGCAAGTGACATATTTAAAGGAGGAGGCAGCATCATTTTTTACTATTTTTTTTTCCCTTTTGTCTTGAGAAAATACATTTTTTACTATTAAAAAAAAAAAAAAACCACTATAAAACACCCCAGGATCTCTTCAGTCTGCTGAAGAGCATTTGATAAGAAGGTGTGGATGGAAACAGAGAAACCACAGGAGACAGTGAGGCAGTCTGGGAACACCACTAGCTACACTGTCAGACAGGACCCACTAGTGAACACCACCAGCAACACTGTCAGCCAGGACCCACTAGGGAACACCACCAGCCAGGACTCACTAGGGAACACCACCAGCCAGGACCCACTAGGGAACACCACCAGCCAGGAACCACTAGGGAACACCACCAGCCAGGACCCACTAGGGAACACCACTAGCCAGAAGCCACTAGGGAACACCACCAGCCAGGACCCACTAGGAAACACCACAACCCGGACCCACTAGGGAACACCACCAGCCAGGAGGCACTAGGAAACACCACCAGCCAGGACCCACTAAGGGAACACCACCAGCCAGGAGCCACCAGGGAACATCACCAGCCAGGAGCCACTAGGGAACACCACCAGCCAGGAGCCACTAGGGAATACCACCAGCCAGGAGGCACTAGAGAACACCACCAGCCAGAAGCCACTAATGACCCCAAGGTCAGAGGAATGGGGGCTGGAGACAGCAGTCACAGGGCCCAGGAGGGCCCAACACAGGGCAGGGTCTGCCCTCAGGAGCTGTGGGCACAGCCACGCCACTGACAGCTGCCTGGCAGCAGCGGAGATGATGGCTTAGCATCATCCCTCTCGCAACTCTGGACTCGCCCTGGGGCTGAAGCCAGTTCCAGCTGAAGCCAACTGGGAGACACACAGCAAGAGAGGCTGACAGTACAATCCGCCAGGCCTGCAGAGCACAGAGAGGGGCAGGAGCAGGTAGAGGAGAGATGGCAGAGGAAACCACATCGTGCCTGCACTCTGGCAGTATAGATGCCTTTAACCATGCTAAACCGCTTCAGACCTGCCACTTTACACTCTGAACTATAGGACCGCAAGTTCAGGTATAAAACTTTTAAAACTGTGCACAAACTGAATTGTAAGTGAGACATGGTGTAAGAGCTAGAGGAACACGAAATCAACAGCTTTGCACAGCAGCTGTCTAGTGCCCAGCACAAGAGCTGCCCTCAGCTCTCCCGGCACTGCCATACCAGACACCCCTCAACAGGGCACCACCTACCACCCCGCCCCAGCCTGGGCAGTCCAGCTGCACAATGTCCTCCTTCTGCTTCCCTCATAAGCCACCCTCCCGCCTCCGCCTTTCTGCTCAGCTCAGCAACACCACAGCACTCTCAGACCCAGCTCAGGAACACCGAGGCACTCTACTCACATCTCCAGGTCAACCTGGACCCTCCTCCACTCCCCGACTCCTTCCTCTAGGTCTAAACAACAAGAGCAAATGGTCAACTGCATCTTTGACCTTTGTTCCATGTGGCCTGCACGGCACATCCGCAAATGGGGACCTAACTAAGACAAGATACAAAAAACAGGATCAACAACCTTCACACTTCTGAGGAGCCACTTTTAGCAAAATGATGGAATGGTTGCCCATCTGAATACACTATTCTGCTTTGTTTCATTATTGCCTTTACACTATCATTTCCTAGTATTTTTCTTCATGTTTCAGTCACACAATGCAAAAACTGAAAGAGTCAGCTCTGGGGCAAGCCCTAGGAAGCAGGCCACTATTTAAAACATTGATATTTAGGAGTAAACATTCAGAGCACCAAACGAAATTTTAGAAAGCAACCATTTTAAGTCACAAAGTGTCTAAATATGTTTTCATCCAATGGCTAATATTAACAAATCCAACAGCTTTTCCTGGATGAAATCTCCCTTCGGGGACCTTGGTAAGGCTAAGGATCTTGAGAAATGTGGTATCCAATAAGCAGATCTTTTTAACATTCAATGTGTAGAAAATGGTCTTAAAAATGGAGAAAGATTTAAGAAAAGTAAATGATACAGCAGTTTGAACTAATTTGCTTGGAAATGAATGGACAAAAAAAGGTTCCTATTTCTTATTCTATAAATATTACAAAGATAATATTGCAAATATTACGGGGGAAAAGCATGCTTAAAACAGTGAATCCAAGTCAGACAATTAAGGAATCAAAATGGGCAGCAAGTGAACTAAGCTTGTTTCAAGAGCGCAATATAACAGCAGAGGAAGACTCACAACGAGAGCTGAAGCACTGGCAGCACCAGGCCTCACTCAGTCACTTCCACTGTGAAACACTGACGGTATCTGCTGCGCAGAGCACTACACCACTAGACTCTGGAATCTAGAAACGACATTCACTTTCTTCTCCACGAAGGAGAGAAAGCTGGATGAACTAAGTTCCTTTATGGTCAGAAATCACAAATATCTCACCCTAAGATTCAATTAATGTATTGGCATACGAGCTGCCAAAATCTTTTATGAAAGCACAAGGCGGGGTTTGGTGGCATGCACCTGTAGTCCCAGCTACTTGGGATCGCTTGAGCCCAGGAGTTCGAGACCAGAAACTGCATCTCAAAAAAAAAAAAAGTTGGAAAAATCATTCATTTTCAAGTATCAATATCCAATCACATTCAAAATCAATTTTTTCAGTTATTTGCTATGGCAGTACAAATTATGACCCAATGAATAAAGTATAGCAACCAGATAAAGTTTAACTATTACATGTAGATAAGTCAAGGCGTCTACCGGAGGGACTACAATACAAACTCACCAATTCTGTTGACTTTCCCAGTGTAGCTGCATTCATCTTTATAAGCAATTTAGCATTAAATCCAGCTAAAACTTACTTCTAATACTAAAATTCACACATACACACACACACACACACAGACACACACACACACAAACAGTACTACAATTAAAAGCAATTACCAATTACAGAAAAGTTTAACAGATACCACAAAAAGCATTCCA
The DNA here is from genome assembly GCA_036589455.1 of Ateles fusciceps. NCBI lineage: Eukaryota > Metazoa > Chordata > Mammalia > Primates > Atelidae > Ateles > Ateles fusciceps. The sequence continues at coordinate 1,739,502 of JAZHEH010002915.1, read as the reverse complement.
AGGTTCCTATACCACTTGTCATATCCTCAACGAGTGCAGTGACTCTCAGAATTCCCCACAGTACCTGTGAATGAAGTTTTCTGTGGAGTTCTGAAAATAATGCAGCATCTGCTTCTCTTCGTTGTCGAATAACTGAAAAGTCATAAAGAAAATAAGCATGGTAATTACAAACACCAAAATTCATTTTTATGACACTATTTCACCTACAATAATAGATAACTTGCAAGTGATGAATTCAGAGTCGAAAGCCATTGTCAAATCAGATGATGAGCGACTTGTGACCTCTATGAATCTGAACAGTTTAACCTCCCTGACATTTGTAACGCATGAAAGATATTAAGCTGGGATCAAAGAGTTTATGTGAAAATTAGGTAAAATAATAGAGATCATGGGATTACTTACAGTTCATGTACAAATGTTAATAAACAGTAAGGCAAACTATCAATGTAATTAGCTAACAGTGGCCACCTGGAGGTAGGGATGGAGAGTGAAAACATCTGGAATCCTGAATCCAACAGCAGTAAGCAAGTACAATATTCACAGTCATTTATTTCACTTGGAAACTACACATTCTAAACATTTTTGTTAAGATACACAGCAATGTTTCATCTTGTTTTAGTATTAAATGTCATAATCAATTACAGTTTCAAAATAAAATTCAAAATAGCTTATTAATTTTCATACAATTCATTTTATTAACAAATGTTTTTGGCTGTTCCAGCTACACTTATAAATTATCTGAAAGCAGCTGCAGTGGTTCCATTCCATGAAGGAGGAGAAGCTGCAGTCTTACTGAGTTCCCTGGGGGAAGAGAACCCACTTTGCTCACACTTACAACACTGCAAACACCACCTGTGCATAGGTGCCTCTCAAAGAAGCTGTAACACCCACTAGAAAAGGTGCCACTTTCAAAGGCTAACTTATAACTTCAATACTCTCTAATGAACCTTTCGTATTTATCCCATTTTAGTAGTGTGACTTTATAAAAAGCTCATCAGCCAATCACATTTAGCCTTAAATGGTCTAATTCATTTGTACAAAGATAATGACTGACTTTACAGCCAACCCCATATTCTTCAGCTAAAAAAGGATGTTGGTATGAAGCACATACCAGAGATGCCATGATCTAACCATAACTGTATATTCAACTCTACCTATATAGAAAAGGAAAGCTGTCCTAAAATATACCATGTAAAGTGCATTAAACAAAACAAATGCACTTAAAATTTAACATAATTTACCGTATTTAAAACATATAGACTCCAAATACAACCATGAAATCAAGCAAGTGATGCTCTTTCTACAGAATGAGAACACACTAGAGTCTGAAAAAACAAACTGGCACTAATTCACGCATGCGCGACAGTCACGGCGCAACGAAACGAGAACAAATCCAACGCAAGCGATGCTTCTCCGGAAGTGATGACAAATCTCCAGCTACAACGTACCCCACCTCCGTAAGTGATGACAAATCTCCAGCTACAACGTACCCCACCTGCCGTGTGAAAAAGGCAGGACTGACAGCTGTTAGTTTTCTCACACAGGATCGCCTTTGCTGTTTGTTTCAATATAAAGCATACGAGCACTTCATATTTGAGGTCAGTTATATCAAATGGAATATTAACTTTTCTGTATTATTCCAGAAAGCAGAGCTACCATAACTCAACTAATCTATCAACAACTGTAATCAAATTTCTAATGTCTAAGCATTTGTAAAATATGACAAATTAACAGTGCCCATCACAGAGGAGGACTGACTCTAGGTGCTGAAGGAGGTGCTGCTCACTGGAGGTTCCCAACAAGAGCTGGGGACACCCCAGAGGCACCTGAGTCAGTCAGTACACAACATGCCTTAATCTCAAAAAACACACAGAAAACACAAACTCTACACTGTTAGTTTTCTTCTTTAAAAGGAAAATCCCAGACTCCCTTGAATAGCCACTGCAACAATGTAGCTGTCAGTTACTGAACTACGAGTTTAAACAAACTTGATTTTTAGCTATTCTGACACATAGGTGTAATATTCTCACCAAGAGGCTGTGCAATGTACTCTGTAAAGGAAAAGGTCCGTTGTTATAGTACCTAACTGTTGGAGTCCTCAGTAATCAGCTAAAATGTGTAAAATGGTTACAGTTCAAAAGGAGAGTACAGTGTTCTTATGTTCAGTTTATAGACATGAAAGGAAAATAAATTTCAATACGTTAACAGCAGTTAAAATTCTCCATTTTTATTCCCCATCTTAAATAATACCCGTGCACTCAGCAATACCGAAGCTCTGCATTGTAACAGCAGATGGATCATTTCCGACCCCACTGCTCATCCAGCCCTGGACAAGCACAGGCACTGGGTCTAGGTGAAGCACTCCGGGGTCACAGCCTCAACTCGATCCACAGCTGACTTGCCTCCAGTGCGGCCACACAGCTCTAAATGGGACCTCCACAGACCACAGGCCACACGGTGCATAATGCAACAGCCAGGGGTGGGAAACTGTGCCATGCAGACTTCTAGAAGGTGTATTACTGAGACCCAAGGCAAACGTCTACTCCGCTTGGGCAGTTTAACAGTGAGGCCCCAGCAGGGAAATGCACTCACCTTCACGCAGGCCTCTTTCTAGTCCAGCTGGAAAGCACCACTGGGTTTGGCTTCTATGGCCCAGAGAAATGTAAGGATGGAGAGCTGGCCACCTGGAAAAAGCACCTTTCAAACGGGACTTCTCATGTGTGGCTGCTCATTGCTCAGAGCCAAGCTTCCCCCCTCAGACTCCCAGAGGTGAAGCGGGGCAGCAGAGCCCTGCCAAGGACGATCAGATAATCTGCTAACCAACCAAGAGCTGACAAACCGAAAGGTTTCTTCCCCTAAGCTGCCAGGATTTGCGAAAGCTTTATGTACCATCTGGAATTAAAAATTCTAAAGTACTATGTTCTAATAGTTCTGACCCTTCAACAGAACCGACCTGTCCTTATTTTGTACCTATATTAAATTGTGCTTGGGAACTACATACACACATACACACATGCATACATACATCTGCTGAAGCTCTGACAAGTTTAAGAATCCAACACATGGCATTTAAGAGAAATACGTACGCTCTTTCTTGATTTTTTCAGCTACTAGAAATTCATCTCTTTCAACAGTTGGGGCAAAGTTGCTGCCAATCACCCGCACGGCATACTGGAACTGCTGGGCTACGTCGGCTGAAAGTCAAACAAAAGGATGTGGATTGTTATCAACCGGGGTCAGTTCTGGTCACCTGAAGCTTCAAGTTCAAGACAGTGAACTAGATACATCTACCTTCCACCTCCCCGAAGTCTTAACTGAGAGGACAGAAAAGCTATTAAGAAATAAAAACAGAGTGAGTGAATGAAATTAGAGTTCAGTAAAATAAGAATGAGAACAGCAACACAGCAGAGTCTGGAAAATCCTCGATGATAAAAAACCAAACTGGCTCAATAACCACAAAAAGAAAAGGAACAGAAAGGGTCACATCCCAGCACATGAACATGAGGAGGAGGTCTGGTCAAGAGAGCCTCTGAGAAGCTCCCAGGTCAACAAACACAAAAGCCAGAAGTGGGTCACTCAACAGTCAAAACAGACAGTTAGTTTGCATGTGCACCCTCGATGAAGATGACAGGTTAAACACACGTGCCTCCACTACCTTCAAAAATGCCATCAAGTTGAGGATAAAGGAAGTTTTTAAAACTAAAAGCAGAAACCAACAAGGACAAAGAAAACAAGGCAGAAAGGAATCAGAGTGGACTGCAGATGGCTGTGTGGTAACTGACTCAAGAGGACAGTGAAACCTGAACACTGTCTGTCAGGTTCAGAACGGGGAGAGGGGGAGTGGGACAAACAAATGTCAAGAAGAAAGACAGTTCCCGCTGCAGAGCCCAGGGAGGCTCAGGAAAGGAAGAAAGTGGGTGCTCTCAGGATGTAGAAGCAAGCAGGACTGAAGGGGGAGACCTGGCTGCAAGTCTAGATGCAAACAGACTTCTGGGTCCTCCATCCAACCCCACACTGCCAGACAACCACCGAGACCTGCCCAGCCAGCCGGCTCTGGATGGACAGCAGGGTAGCCCTGGTCACTAAGTAAAGGTAACAGGCAACTCAGGGACCCCCCCCCAGTCCTTCCTGGGACTCCAGGATGCACCATTTGTCTGTGGGAAGACTGATCAGCCCAAGAGAAAAGAGGGACAGACAGTGATGGATAGGGATCCCCAACAAGCAGACGGGTCCGTGGCCAATTCAGGCAGACCACAGAGGTACTGCAGATCTGGTTCCAATCACCGTATTGAAGAAAATACTGCAAAAAGGAGCCACTTGAACTTTTTGGTTTCCCAGTGCACAGAAAAGTTAGGTTTAATATACTGCCATCTACTAGGTGTGCAACAGCATTCTGTCCAAAAGAAAAAATACACACACCTTAATTTAAAAATACCGCATTGCTAAAAAACGCCAACAATCATCTGAGCCTTCAGCAAGTCCCAGTCTTTCCTGGTGGAGGGTCTCCCCCGATGTTGACGGCTGCTGACTGACCAGGGCGGTGGGTGCTGAAGCCTGGATGGCTGTGGCAATTTCTTAAAATAAGACAATGTGGTTTGCCGCGTCGATTGACTCTTCCTTTCATAAGATTTCTCTGCAGCGTGTGATGCTGTTTGATAGCGTTTTACCCACGGCAGCACTTCTTTCCAAATGGAAGCCAGTCCTCTCAAACCCTGCCACTGTTTCAGCAACGAAGTTGATGTAATATTCTAAATTCTTTGTTGCCATTTCAACAGTGTTCACAGCACTTCAGCAGGAGTAGATTCCATCTCAAGAAACCACCTTCTTTGCTCATCAGCAAGAAGCAACTCCTCATCCGTTCACGTTTTATCATGAGATTGTGGCAGTTCAGTCACGCACATCTTCAAGTTCCTCTTTTCGAATTCTACTTCTCTTGCTATTCCCACATTTGCAGTTCCTTCCTCCACTGAAGGGTTGAACCCTTAAAGGTACCCATGATGGAGGCCGGGCTGCAGTGGCTCATGCTTGTAATCTCAGCACTTTGGGAGGCTGAGGCGGGTGGATCACAAGCTCATGAGTTCAAGACCAGCCTGGCCAACATGGTGAAACCCTGTCTCTACCAAAAAAAAAAAAAAAACCACCAATTAAAAAAAAAAAAAAATAGCCGGGTACGGTGGTGGATGCCTATAGTCCCAGCAGCTAGGGAGGCTGAGGCAGGAGAATCACTTGAAACCGGAAAGTGAAGGTTGCAGTGAGCTGAGAGGAGCCACTGCACTCCAGCCAGAGCAAAACTCTGTCTCAAAAACAAAAAAAAAGTCACCCATGATGGTTGAAATCACTTTCTTCCAAACTTCCATTAACACTGACAATCTGACCTCCTCCCATGAATCACAAATGATCTTAACGGCATCTAGAATGATGAATCCTTTCCAGAAGGTTTTCAATTTACTTTGCAGATCCATCAGAGGAATCACGGTCTATGGTGACTGTAGTCTTATTAAATGTGTTTCTTACATGATAAGATTTGAAAGCTGAAATTACTCTTTGGTCCACAGACCGAAGAATGGATGCATGTTAGCCGGCATGAAAACAACTCCAGATGCATTCTCAATGAGCAATAATATTTTGAAAGGAATCTTTTTCTGAGCAGTAAACCTTAACAGTAGTCTTAAAATATTCAGTACACCGTGCTATAAAAAAAGCTGTGCTGTCATCCAGGCTTTGCTGTTCCATTTATAGAGCACAGGAAGAGGAGATGTAGCATTAAGGGCCCAGGATTTTGGAATGGTCAAGAACACCGGCTTCAACAACTTCAGTCACCAGCTGCATTAGCCCCAGACACGAGAGTCAGCTCTGAAGGAAGGCTCTAACTTCTCTCTAGCAGTGAAAGTCCTAGATGCCACCTTCTTCCAATAGAAGGGTGCTTCATCTACACTGAAAATATGTTAGTGTAGCCACCTTCCTCAAGGAGCTCAGCTAGACCTGGATACTTGCTGCAGCTTCTCCATCAGCACGCGCTGCTTCACCCTGCACTTTTATGTTATGGAGACAGCATCTTTCCTTCAACCTCATGAACTAAAAACCACTGCTGGCTTCTTTTCTTCGGCAGCTCCTCACCTTTCTCAGCCTTCACAGAGTTTGGGTCTTGCTCCAGATTAGGTTTTGGCTTAAAGGAATGCTGTGGCTGGTTTGATCTTCTATCCAGAACAACCAAACTTTCTCTCTATTAGCAATAAGGCTGATTCAATTTATTACTCCTGTGTTCACTGGAATAGCACTTGTAATTTCCTTCAAGAACTTTTCTATTCAATCACAACTTGACTCACTAGCATAAGAGGCCTAGCTCCCGCCTGTGCTCTAGCTTTTGGCATGCCTTCCTCACTAAGCTTAACCATTTCTACCTTTTAATTTAAAATGAGAGACATGACTCTTTCACTTGAACACCGATTTCTTTTTATTATTTCTTCTCAAAAAACAAAAAACAGGATACATGTGCAGAAGGTGCAGGTTTGTTACATAGGTATATGTGCGCCATGCTGGTTTGCTGCACCTACTACCCGTCCTCTAAGTTCCCTCCCCTTGCCTCCCCACCCCCCAACAGGCCCTGGTATGTGCTGTTCCCCTCTCTGTGTCCATGTGTTCTCACTGTTCAACTCCCACTTATGAGTGAGAACATGTGGTATCTGGTTTTCTGTTGAACACTAATTTCACTTGAACAGTAAGAGGTCACTGTAAGGCTATTAACTGGCCTAATTTCAATATTGTTGTGACTCGGGAAATGGGGAGGCCCGAGGAGAGGGTGGGAGACGGGGGAACGGCTGGTCGGCAGAGTAGCCAGAACATACACAAGGTTTTTTTATTAAGTCTGTGCACTTCGTGGCACCCCAAAACAATTACAATAGTAGCATCAAAGATCACAAGTGACACATCACTGCAACAGATATAATAATCATGAAAAAGTCTGAAATACCGTGAGAATTTGCGAATATGACACAGAGATACAAAGTGAGCACACGCTGTTGGAAAAACGGTGCCTAAAGACCTGCCCAATGCACGGTGCCAAAAACCTTCAATTTGTGAAATAATGTAGTATCTGCAAAGGATAATAGAACGATGTGTGCCTGTTCTCCACAAGGAGGCTCAGCACTCACAAACGCTGCGCTATCCAAGACCTTCCAACCAACTTCACCAGACACTCGAGGGCATCATCTAACACAAAACAGAGACAAAAACAAGAAGGAAAAAAGGAAACTAAGAAAAAGTAGCAACGTAGGAAATAAGAAAATGGGGGGAAGATGTACAGAAACAAAGAAGTTATAATGGCCTACAAGATTAGACGTAACACATCCATGAAATGAAACAGAACGCCATAAATTCAGAGAAGACAAGCTCTTGAATATTAAAAGTATGAAGGCAGATGTTTTTTAAAATAAGTAGAAAGCCTGTATTTAAAGTTGAAGAAGCCTCTCAAACACTAAAACAAAAAGGTAAAAAGATGGAAATTAAGACAGCCAAGACAAGGAAATCACCAGATCAAGCCAGGCAGAGTGGGGAGGGAGAAACCCGGAGTGCAGTAAATGTCCAAAGACAGAGCCTCAGAAAGGATGGAAGAGGAAGGGCCTGGGAAGTGACATGGGTCACAGCAACTGGCTCACCCCAGAATAAAAACCTAGGCTCTCACCTCTGCCGACACAAACTCCCAATCTGAGGAACTCCCGTCCCTCAGTACAAGAGACCTGGGAAAAGAATGGCTGCCCATTACAAGCTCAGCAGCAAAAGCATGTCAAGGATCAGGAAGAAATATTTCAGAAAGCCTCCACCTTCTGAGTAAAGCAATCACTTCAATAAGTGGATTGGGGTTGGTACCGGGGTATGACAGCCTGCCTGTCTGCCCAACTTCTGTGACTCCAGAAGTCAAGCTACCATCAGATACCTCCAGATCCCCCCACTGAGTGCTGGGCCCAGTTCAACCTGGGATGCAGAGCAGCGGCCCGACAGGGCAGCGCCAAGCTGCAGGTGCCAGCAAGCGCCAACGCTGGTCTCCAATCCCAGAAAGGAAGTGGGACTATGAGTGGCACCTGGAAATTCAAGTGACCACTTCAAGCTCGGTGTGGCTTCCCCTGCCCAATCCACAGAGAATCTTCAAGTGACCGTTCTGAGCTCACAGCCTGGCTCCCCCTGCCCAATCCACAAAGAATCTTCAAGTGACCGTTCTGAGCTCACAGTGTGGCTTCCCCCTGCCCAATCCACAAAGAATCTTCAAGTCAGCACTCCCGGTCCGGCGTGGCTTCCCCCTGCCCAATCCACAGAGAATCTTCAAGTGACCACTCTGAGCTCAGTGCAGCTTCCCCTGCCCAGTACACAGAGAATCTAAAATTCCCAGAAATTTAAGAAAGGATTTAAGGAAGAGATAAACAAAACCAGAAAAGTGGATCTAAGAAGGACATTCTTGGTGAAAGAGGAACTACAAAGAATCCCTGAAAGATGGAAAGAAAACAAAAAGGATCGACTTGAAAGAAGAAACTAGACAAAAGTCACCCTCAGTCAAGACACAGTAGGCACACTCCACCACTCATGACAACACAAAACTGGCAAGAATACATCAAACACCTCTAAAGAGACTCTGAACAATGGGTAGAGGAGCAGACTGGGTATGAAGCTGATGATCAAAGGAAAACCTGGAGTGACTTCCCCATTTTTGCTTCTTGATATTTTGTTTATGTGTTTGCTGCAGACTACACTATCTGGGGCTGAATAACACCCCAAAACCCAAACCACAAACAGCCAAAGACAGAAAAACCTCTGAGCCAGGCCCAGTCTCCCCAGCCAGGGCCCAGGTGGGGAAGGAGGGAGGAAGCACCGAAGCTCTCTTCTAGCCCTGTGCCAGGCTACCAGCTACTTCTACCTTCACTCAGGGGGCACCCCCCACAGCTCTTCCAGCCCCGTGCCAGGCTACCAGCCGCTTCCACCTTCGCTCAGGGGGCACCCCCATAGTGGGCTGCCCCCTCCCACACTTGGCAAGACCAATAATGGCCCCAAGACTCCATCACACGGCTGGCAGGCTGGGGGTTCAGATTTTAGCCAGAACATGAAGAAGTGTCTTAGGAACCAGAGAGTGAGGGCAGCAGCACAGAAGAGGAAGCTGGAAAAAGGCACACCTGAAAGTTGTGTGCTGTCCAGAAGGAGCCCAGCTCAGACATGATGAAAGACATCCTTAAAAGTTAAAGGATGGAAAAAGATATTCCATGAAAACACTATTCAAAATGAAGGTGAACTGGCTACATTTCTATCAGAAAAAGAAAACTTTATACTAAGAAAAATTAACAAGGATAAAGAAGGGATCACCAAATGATAAAAGGGAAATTCACCAACATGACATAACAATTCTAAATGTGCACACTCTAAACAGCAGAGCTGTAAAACACATGAAGCAAACTCTAATAGAACTGAAAGGAAAAACAGACATTCACAAATACAGCATGGGGACAGTAGTTAATGACAATGCATTGTGTACTTGAAATCTGCTGAGAGTCAATTACAGGTTTTCTCACCACACACACAAAAAAACAGGTACTGAGGTGAGCTGAGGAACACAATGACTAACTGCATCGTGCCAGTCATTTCACAACGCGCACATACACCAAAGCGGCGTACTGCATACCTTCAATATAGACATTTCCTATGTATCAATTACACCTCAACGAAGTCACAACGCGCACATACACCAAAGAGGCGTACTGCATACCTTCAATATAGACATTTCCTATGTACCAATTACACCTCAACGAAGTCACAACGCGCACATACACCAAAGCGGCGTACTGCATATCTTCAATATAGACATTTTCTATGTACCAATTACACCTCAACGAAGTCACAATGCGCACATACACCAAAGCGGCGTACTGCATACCTTCAATATAGACATTTCCTATGTACCAATTACACCTCAACGAAGCTGAAAAAAATATATGGGCAATAAAAACCGTCAGGGAAAATTAGAAAATGAATTGAATGAAAATAAAAACAACATATCAAAATATGTGAGATGTGGCTAAAACAGTCCTTAGAGGAAAATCTATAGCATAAAAATGCTTTCTTTAAAAAGGAAGATATACCTCCAATCAATACTCTCAATTTATATGATAAAAATGTAGAAAGAAAAAACAAAACTCAAAAGTACACATTAGGAAATAGTAAAAAAAAAAAAGGAAAGAAAGAAAGAAAAGAGTAGCAATCTATGAAATTTACAAAAAAAATGGTTGGGTGGGGAGGATCAATGAAACCAAACTCTAGATTCTTAAAAAAAAAGAAAAAAAAAAAAAACACAACAGAATTGATAAACCTTTACCAGATTGACCAAGAAAAACACAAGACACAAAATCCAGAGGGATATTGGCACTGATCTTGTAGAAATTTAAAAGGTAATAAGGACTAAGTAATTTACGTAGATACTTCACTCTCAAGGAGGTGACTAAAACGTAACTTTAAGTCTTAAGTGTGCACTGGGCATAGTGACTTTCTTCCAAAGAGCACAATATAAGCAGGAAAAAAGTCACTCACAGCAGAAAAACCTGACACACACCTCAGCCAAGCGATCAAGATCACTTTCAAAAATGATGAGTCACCCTGGTGGCAGGTACCCTCCATATAATGTGATGAAAATGTCACTTCACCCTGGGGGTTTTCCTCCCCAAAAACATGTAACCCCCAGTCTAGTCGTGATAAAAATATCAGACTCAATTCAGACACTACAAAATAATCTTTAATCCTCAAATCTCTCAAGATCATGGAAAAAAAAAAAATCTGAGAAAGTGTCAATGTCAAGAGAAGCCCAAAGAGACAAGACAATTGAATGTAACATTACTAGAGGGAACCCAGTGACAGCAAAAGGACACTGAGTAGTAACTGAGAAAATCTAAATAACTAACGGTGTTTCATTAATATTACTGTATCATTATTGATTAATTAATTCTAACAACTGCACCATGGGAATGTAAGACGCCAATAACAGACAAAATGGTACTGGGCTTACAGGAACTCTGTCTGCAATTTTCCTGTAAGTCTACGATCATTCTAAAATAAAACATTTATTTTTTTAAATATATTAATACCAAGACCCATTTTTCACAAATTCTGATTTTATTAGTCTGGAGTTGGGGGCCATGGCATCAATATTTTTGAAAGCTCTGTTTTAAAATGTTTAGTCTTCAAGATAAGAAAGCAACTAAAGTGTAAGGAGGAAAGAAGCTTTCTTTGGTAAACTCGAAAATGAATTTCAACCTATATCACAAACCATGTATGAAAACTAACTCAAATAAAAGAGTAAAACATAAGCCCCTCTTAGAAATAAAACAAAGAAGAAATCTTTGCAACTCTGAGTTTGGCAGAGTTCCTACATGACACCAAAATCATGACTTATTTTTTTTAGAAATTCAGAAATTGGCATCCCCGGAGCTCTCCCACTCTGCCGGTGTGGGGGCAAAGCAGCCACCGCCACCCTGGAAAACAGTCTGGCAACTTCTGACGATGAGCATGCACCTTCCCCGAGGCCCAGCAACCCCACTTGTAGGTGTTTATTCTGGAAAACTAACTTATGTTCACATAAAAACCTGTCCATGAATATTCATAGCAGCATTATCCATAACTGCCAAAAATGGAAGCAATCCAAATGTCTCTCAGTGGTTAAATGGATAAAGCGCGCTTCATCATACAACGGAACACTACTCTGCAATGAAAAGAAGTGCAATGCCTCTCAAACACATTATGCTAAGTGAAAGAAACAAGGCTCAAAAGACCGCTCGCTGTGTGAGTACATTTACATGAAATTCTAGAAGAGAGGACATGCACACACACGGGACAGTAGCCGCCAGCACAAATGCAAAATGGTAGCACAAACGAAATCACTGTGAACCTAAACACTGGTAACTTTTTTAAATGGGCTAAATATCAGAATGGCGATACGAAAGGACAAATTAAATGCAAGCTGGAAAATCAAACACAACAAAAGACAGAACAGTTAAAAATAATGAATAATAATAAAATAGTAAAATTTTTCTATCATTAAAAAGTCAGCCCAGCATACTGGCTCATGCCTATAACTGCAACACTTTCAGAGGCTGAGGTGGATGGCTTGAGTCCAGGAGTTTGAGACCAGCATGGACAAAACAGCAAGACCCCTTCTCTTATTTAAAAAAAAAAAAAAAAAATTCTAAGTCTGTCACTAGTTATAAAAAATTTTTTTTTTAAAAAAAGAAAAAATGTCCTCAGATTGAAGGATCATCAAGTGTTAATCCAGGTAAATTTTAAAGTTCCACACCTAGACACTTTATTGCAAAATTTCAGAACTTAAAAGATTAAAAAAAAAATCCTAAAAGATACCAGATACAACTTCAAAAGGAGTAAGAAATGAATTAACATCAGACTTCTCATCAATAATTAAAGAATACCTTCAAAGTGGGCAGAGGGAAAACACTTCAGACCAAAATATCTATATCTGACTGATGATCCAAGAAATCGGGAATAGGAACGTGAAGAGAAATAAACAAATTTTCAGATTGTTAAGAAATTATTTAAATCAGCAAATCTGTTGATTCTACTTATAAAAGCATATCCCAAATATGATCACTCCACAGCTACCATTCCACTACAGGAAGTTTCCTGAGGAGCTGGTCACCTGCTTTCACCTTTGCCCCCTTAGAGTGAATTATCCACAGAGCAGTCACAGTGATCTCTCAAAATATAAATATTATCATCACTCTGTTTACACACACCCCATCACACTCACAACAGAACCCAAACTCCTGGCCTCTTGCTCCCCACATTGCACCCCTGCTACTCCTGGAACACACCAAGCTCACCTCCAACTCAGCACCTAGCTCACTCTTCTCCACATCCTATCAGGACTCACCCCACCATTATTCTGTCTCTATTCTCGCTAAAGCAGACACATGCCCACTGTGTCAGCAAGATCCAGTGAATGCCTACGTAGTGGGGAACGCAACAAAATGAAATCTAAAATGTTTCATGGGTCACAGAATCAAGGGTAGTTTTTTTTTCTTACATTTTTCCACACTTTCTGAATTTTTATACTGAGTATATATTAATTTTATAAACATTAAAATTATCACTGAAAAGTTTCCTTAAAAAGTTGTCACTATTTTAGTTAAGAACTTTTTTTTCCAGACAGGGTCTCACTCTGTCGTCCAGGCTAGAGGGCAGTGGTAAGATCTTGGCTCACTGCAACCTCCGCCTCCCACGCTCAAGAGATTCCCCACCTCAGCATCCCAAGTAGCTGGGACTACAGGTATGTGCCACCATGTGCAGCTAGTTTTTATATTTTTTGTAGAGACAGGGTCTCACCATGTTGCCCAGGCTGGTCTCGAACTCCTGGGATCAAGCAATCCTCCTGGCTCGGCCTCCCAAAGTGCTGGGATTACAGGTGTGAGCCACTGCACCAGCCAGGAAAAATTATTTTTAGGTTACCATTTTCATACTCAAGTACATCCTCACTCCAAATGTTTTATATACTTTTCGAACTTTCTCCTACCAAAAAGTTAGGAATGCTTCAATGCCAGAAACACTCTCCTCTTCGCCTCCTCACTTTCTCCGCACTTCAGATGGATATTTCACTCCCACCTACCTCTTCAGCCACACCTGAGTCTCCTTATCTGCTTACCAACCAAATTTCCAGTCTACCCTTCTTGCTGATTATAAAATATTTTTAAAATTCATCAGTTATTTCTTAAGCCAAATCTACTTATCCTGTGTTTCAGAGGGAAAAGCACAGAATCCAGACTGTTAAAGGAATTAGCCATGGCAATCATTCCTCGTTTAGTGAACCCGCAATCAAAGAGTAAGACGGGAAAAATCAAGCATGTCCACTACACATTTCTAGTTTAAATACTCCCAAAATATTGTTCAGTGTTTAAAGTATAACTAAACTCAATCAGTAATTACATGAATAACTCCCAAGTACTTACTACAGGCCAAACACATCAGGTCCTAATGATATGATGTACAGTGGTCAATGAGACAGACAGAGAACACAACAAACGTGACACGTAACTACTCAAGGCACACTGTGCTAAGAGCGTCAAAGAAAATGAGGGCACTGTGACAGCTCAGGACCAGGAAGACCTCGTGAAGTAGGAGCTGAGGGAAGGCCGTGCAGAGAGCACCCTTAGGCTGGGCGGCCAAGGAAGCCACGTGAGGAGCCCAGGAAGCAGAGAGGGGAACCAGAGGGAAGGGCAGCGCTGGACACACTGTGCCACGGGACTCTAAATGCCACTCAGCCAGCCACTCCATCGAGAGCCCCAGGTGACAAGGCCCAGATGTAGATCTCTGATGACCTTGCTTAATCCAAAAGTGAAAAACAGAGTACTCCATTTTTTTGGTCACAAAGCATCTAAGGAGTGCCTAGTTCTTCCACCTCTAATCTACGCTGGCTGTGTGAGGGGTGGGCGGTTCTCAGGTGCCTGGAAGGGGAGTGAACACTCCTCTAATGATCCTCTGAAAATATTTCAATGAATGCAAGGACACACTGGCTCACCAGAAAGCAGTGCTGCTGAGTTGTACACTCTAAACACGAGAGAGGATATAGGGAGAAGCCGTCCCTACAGGACACTCTAAACAAGAGAGAGGACAGAGAGGAGAAGCCGTCCCACAGGACACTCTAAACACAGAGAGGACAGAGGGAGAAGCCGTCCCACAGGACACTCTAAACACAGAGAGGACAGAGGGGAGAAGCCGTCCCACAGGACACTCTAAACACAGAGAGGACAGAGAGGAGAAGCCGTCCCACAGGACACTCTAAACACAGAGAGGACAGAGAGGAGAAGCCGTCCCACAGGACACTCTAAACACAGAGAGGACAGAGGGGAGAAGCCGTCCCACAGGACACTCTAAACACAGAGAGGACAGAGGGGAGAAGCCGTCCCACAGGACACTCTAAACACAGAGAGGACAGAGGGGGAGAAGCCGTCCCACAGGACACTCTAAACACAGAGAGGACAGAGAGGAGAAGCCGTCCCCACCGGCCGGACTAGGACTAGTTGTCTCTATGGAGCACAGAGAGAAATTCGCCCTTGAATTCAACACTTAGGAGCAGGGATGAATTAATTCAAAATATCAACCTGTGAAATCAGAAACCTGGGGTTCCAACCTTGGCCCCGCAACTGATTAGCTGGATGACAGTGGGCAAACTACTTAATCTCTCAAAGTCTCAGTTTTCTCCTCTACAAAATGAGGGTCACCATAATTCTACCACAGTATAAGCACAACATCCAGCATATTTTAAGCTTTCTATAAATGTTAGCTATTTGTATTAACTTGAAAATATCCTTTAAATTCATACTGTATCTACCACAGCCATTAAAATCACAACTCAAAAAAGCACCCAGTTTTTAACCTTAAGCAAGATAATTTGGTCTTCATCTTGAAGATTACAAAGAAAGTCTTCGGCAGATTCAATGAGATTGGTTTTATAAAGGACCCTCTGACTGCAGAGGAGAAGAGGAACTAGAGGGGATACAAAGCTAAGGCAAGACCCTCAGCTGGGACTGCAGAACTGTCTCGAATGTGAAGGCTCCAGAGGCACCTGGACGTGGGCCCAAGAGCTTTTAAACAAAAAAAGTATCCCAAAAAGATTCTATAAACACTCAGGTTAAAGATGATAACTGAACTTAAAGATGCACAGAAATAAATGTGACTCGAGTGAATACAGAAACTCCACAGTTGTATGCTTTCTCGAGATTCAAAAAACAACTGCAGAAAAGTTGAACTGTTTGGGAAGACCCTAAGTTTCTGCTTTCGTGTTCTTGTCTACAGTGTGGCTTATACGTTCCACACTCCTGTTTTTCTGAAGGAGTCGGGAGAAGTTGGAAGTGAGCCACTGCGCTCAGTAGAGGAACAGAGCATCTCAACTAGCCATCCTCAACTGCACATGCCAGTCAGAGTAACTTACCACGCGTTCTAATGTTTCAGATGCCAAGCTCCAACAGAGACCTACAGGATCAGATTCCCTAGAGATGGAGCCCACAATATTCATTCTGAATAACTCCCACATTTAGAGAGTTTAAAATGAAAAGCCACGAAGATGCCATAACAAGTCCTGTTCTCAACCACTGTCTGGCCACCAGTTCCCCTTCCCACAGGCAATCATCATTATCAGGCTCTTGGGTAATCACAGGCGATTGCAATGCATGGCTCTAGTTGGAAAGCAATGCTCTAAAACAACAAAAATATTACTCTGGATGTGTGGTTCTCAAACTTTTTGGTCTTGGGGCTTCTTTACACTATTAAAATTGAGAACTCCAAAAAGCTTGTGTTTATGTAGGTTATATCTATCCATAGTTACCACATTAGATATTTAAACCAAGAAAATTTTTAAATATTATTTTTAAAATAATAAATCAATTAAGTACAACTTGAAACAAAGCCTGAAACTCTGAAGTTTTAATACACATCTAACGTATATCTTAATATACATGTAATACACATTGATCTTCCAAAAATGTAATTATATAACCAAAGGAAGATCACATGGTATTTGGAACCTCATCAAAAGCTCCTTGCCATTTTGGAAAATCATGAAACCAACAACAACACCACTTGTGGTACTGAATCACCAAAACAATACTCCGTTATCTTCTGCTAGAATTACACTCATAGAGGTCTTGGAGTACACGCACAGAGGTCCTGGAGTACACGCACAGAGGTCCTGGAGTACACGCACAGAGGTCCTGGAGTACACACACAAGGTCTTGGAGTACACTCACAGAGGTCTTGGAGTACACGCACAGAGGTCTTGGAGTACACGCACAGAGGTCTTGGAGTACACTCACAGAGGTCTTGGAGTACACGCACAGAGGTCTTGGAGTACACGCACAGGTCTTGGAGTACACGCACAGAGGTCTTGGAGTACACGCACAGAGGTCTTGGAGTACATGCACAGGGTCTTGGAGTACACGCACAGAGGTCTTGGAGTACACGCACAGAGGTCTTGGAGTACACGCACAGAGGTCTTGGAGTACACGCACAAGGTCTTGGAGTACACGCACAGAGGTCTTGGAGTACACGCACAGAGGTCTTGGAGTACACGCACAGAGGTCTTGGAGTACACGCACAGAGGTCTTGGAGTACACGCACAGAGGTCTTGGAGTACACGCACAGAGGTCTTGGAATACACGCACAGGTCTTGGAGTACACGCACAGAGGTCTTGGAGTACACGCACAGAGGTCTTGGAGTACATGCACAGGTCTTGGAGGACACGCACAGAGGTCCTGGAGTACACGCACAGAGGTCCTGGAGTACACGCACAGAGGTCCTGGAGTACACGCACAGAGGTCTTGGAGTACACTCACAGAGGTCTTGGAGTACACGCACAGAGGTCTTGGAGTACACACACAGAGGTCTTGCATATTATGGCAATCACTTATGCTGAAATACTTATCTAATATAAATTTCTGTATTTATTTTTTACCTTATGAAGGGTTACCTCGGACAGATTTGAAGCACACTGCTTTCAATGATAAGAGTAACTATCCAAAGACATAATAAATGTGCTCCCAGGAGGGGCAGGGATATGGACACAGGATTTGCCTATCACTGGCTAGCAGTATATGTTTCAAGCAAATTCACAGAGGTCATAAGTTGGCAAAGGTGGTAAATAATGGTTATGCTAACTTTATAAAACTGTCAAGCACCATTACATGTAGGTGCTTTGCTTCTGAAGGTCTCTTGAAGTCAACATTATAATTTTTTAAAATATACCTTATAAAAGTGTGATTCATATGAAATTCTCATTAATGTAACAAGTATCTATTATGCCTTGATTTCACAGTACTAAAAAAGCAATGTATTACAAAAGCATAAGGTCCATTGTTAGTAACATGTCATTAAAGAATAAGGTAATTAATCAAATGTTCTATGGAGTTACCACATAAAATGCCCACTAATCAAATTTTTTAACATCAAATATTATAAAGGTAGTAATCAATATTACTCCTTTGCTCACTAAGGTAAAACAAATGAAAGAACAAGGTAAGCTACTAAATATAAATTCTTCAGTAAATACCTGCATAATTTGAAATTACATTATAAATGCTTGGTAATCCTAGCTATTTAGAACATCTCAAAAAGAGCATCACCTTTAATGGACTTTATGACATAATTCATTCAGAGAGGGCCGGGCACAGTGGTTCATGCCTGTAAACCCAGTGCTTTGGGAGATGGAGGTGGGCAGATCACTTGAGGTCAGGAGCTCAAGATCAGGCTGGCCAACATGGTGAAACCCCACCTATACTAAAAATACAAAAATTAGCCAGGAGTGCTGGCATACACCTGTAAGTCCAGCTACTCAGGAGGCTGAGGCAGGAAAATCACTTGAACCCAGGAGGCAGAGGTTGCAGTGAGCTGAGATCACACCACTGCACTCCAGCCTAGGTGACAGAGCAAGACTCCATCTCAAATAAATAATTCAGAGAGGACCCTGTCAGGATCTGAGAGCCCACTTTTAATTCAGACACAATTCTAAATGGGAAGATAATAGGATACAGAATTTTGCTGAAAAGCAGCTTTTCAATATCTTGGAACAGGCAAAACTTACATATCAAAGAATCTTCAACGTAAAAAAAAGTTTTTAAGTTGAGAAACATCATTCTAGCTCACAATGAATGACTTTCAAAATCCAATTATGACAACGAGAATGTATGACTCTGTGGTTTATCCCTAGAACAAAAAACTCTGGAACAAAAAATTCTGGAACCACCGGTATAGGGAAAACACCAATGTGAAGGTGGGTATGTCATAACTAACAATCTTAGTTTTATCTGACTCCCCCCTATGTATGACATAACTAACAATCCGAGTTTTATATGATTCCCCCTATGACTAGGAACATGAAACATGAGAAAGGTAACTCAGTATGCTAATGACAAAAATGAAAGAGGGCAGGCCATGCTCATACCTCAAGGCCTTTGCACTGGTTCCCTCTACTCAGAACCTTCCCCAGATGTTCAAATGGTCCTCCCTTACTCCATTCAGGTCTCTAAATATCTCAAAGGCTTTCTCTCACCTCTTCTCTATTCCTTTACCCTACTTTTTCACCACAGCACTTATTGCCAATTAGTATGACCGGTTTATCATCTGTCTCTTCCACTAGAGTGTCTGTCAGATCTGTGGGAGGAATGACTTGTGCATGTGCATAACCAGCACTTAGCAGAGTTCCTGGGGAGAACTTTGAGGACGGGTTTGCCCTCAAAGATTTCTTAGATAAATAAAGTGATAGAATGAAACTTCACAAAATGTAGCAAGAATTGTGTGAAGTCACTCATTTAATAGTGACACAAAATCATTCATGATTGCTCCAAGATCATAGAACACCCAGTGAATTACATAAAGTAATTGTCGTGAAGCATGAAAGGTCAAAATGCATTCTCAGTACTTTAAATGTAACTTTGAAGTCTTCCTTCAAAAATTGAATAATTTCTTTTCCATATTTTGGTGCTTAAAACGTAACTCAGTTGCTTCGATTACTCAGAAAATTCCCTCATGGTGCATCCTCACTCTCTCCCCGACCAACCTGGCCAAAACAAGTATCAGGAAATGACCTTCTGTACCATTTCTTTTAAAGTACCTCGGCTACAAAATGGCTTTATCTACTGTATAGGATTCGTTTAGCTGTGCTTATTAGTAACAATATTCGCCATGTGAACTTCCCAGAACAGTTTTATACCAAATCCAACCCTCAACCTTTTAAACAGTAGGAAAATATGGCAGATAACAGTCGTTAACAACCCCCCCCCCATGATACTCAAGCCTGTTACACTTTCCTAAGGAGAGGGACGATGATGTGGCTCTCCAGCCCCTCGCATCCTCCCCCGCGGCGCAGCCGCTCTCTCCACCCCCACACAGGATGAACCCAGAGGTGCGCAGAGGCGCCCTCCCCCGGCGTGCGACACCAGAGAAGGGGGATAAATTGGCGAGCTGGCATTCCTCCCGTCCTCACTGACGGACCCGCGCGCGGAGTGAGCGGTGACTCAGCTGCGGCTCGGACTCCGCCCTCCCGCCGCCGGGCCCCGCGTTCTCGCCCCGACCTCGGCCTCTCCACTCCCTCCACACCGGCACCGGCCCTCCGCTCTCCTCCCCCGGCTCCCTGGTTCCCAGAACCCCAGACCTCCGCTCCCACCCCGGATCCCTGACCCCCGGCCCCCAGCCCTCCGCTCCTCGTCCGGACCCCGCGTCCTCGGCTCGTCCTCTAGCCCTCCGCCCCGGCCCTGCATCCTCGTCCTTCCAGCCCCGGGATGTCTTGGGGCTGCGCGCGCAGGGAGGGGCCCCCGGGACCGGTCTGCGGGCCCCGCGCGCCCGGCCCCTCTACCTTCGCTCCTGCCCAAGATCCTGCAGCACAGGTTCTGCAGCAGAACGTTCGGCGACTTCTGGTCCGGGGTCGCCATCCTCGCCCGGGACTGCGCACGGGGGTCCACCGCCGCCGCACGCGCAGGGACCGCGGCCCGCGCCCTCCCTGCGCCCTGCAGGCTGCCGGCTCCCGACGGGCTAAGGCGCGGGCGCCGCCGGCCACCAGGGCGCCATTTTAACGGAACCCGCCGAAAGCGCGGGCGCTTCCCACAATGCTCCGCTTCTTCCCTGCGCCGCGGCCGCGCGTGCGGCGGCCTAAGCGTTCCCTGCTCTGCCCCGCGCATTCTCCCGGCTGCTGCCCGGCCGGCCGGGAAAGTTCCGGGCGACAAGGTGGCCCGAGGCGCTCGAGCTGCGCGGACAAAGCGGCCCCGAGGTCGCGAGCGTGAGGGGGCTCGCTGGGAGAGCGCTTGGCGGCCGGTAGCACCTTAAAGGCCATAATTTGGGGTGTGTGTGTGTGTTGACGGCATTGGTTTGATTGACACTGCTGGTGGAAGCAGCCTGTTGAAAGGGTGCAGGCGTTATGGTGGTTCACGTGTGGCGTGGTGGTTCACCTGCTGCGCTCTCCAACAGGCGCCCTGCTCAGCCCCGACCTCACAGCGCCGCGCAGGCCGCTCCCCAAGGCCCCCGTAACTGGGACGTCCTGGGAAAATAAACCAGTCAGGTAAGGAGTGAGAGAACAGAAGACCTGCAGAGAAAAAGGTCAGTAGACAATCACACCAGGCCATTTTCAATGCAATCGAAAAAGCTTACACAAGGGAGCACGCTTGGGAGCCGTGAGCTACCATGTTAAAAGCCCAACTTCTTGAAGGAAAAATGATGGAAAGAGAAAAGATCCCAAGATCCCATGAAATGGAAGAGGGAGGACAACACAGCTCTCCCAACATCCCAGCTGAGGCCAGCCGCACACGAGACTGTCTGCAAAGCCTGCAGGCCTGGGTCCAGCTCAGTTTGCAGAATTGTTAGCAAAGAAAACGTGTATTGGTGTTCTGACTCAAAAACATGGAGACAAGACTTGTAGGATATTACAGTCAACAACTAGACCCTGCAGGTAAAGGACTGCCTCCGTGCATAACGCAACAACCAGCAGAGCTCTGCAAGAGCCTATCAAGCAGGCACCAAGGATGCGATCACCCCTCACTGCCTTCCACCTGCTTTCTGTGGAAGCACTTCTAAACTGGCACCACGCTCAACACTATCGGTTAGAAACTGGCTTCTTATGAAGTTCTTCTCACACCCCATACTGCAATCTCCAGATGCCATCTAAATCCTGCCACCCTCTCCCCCACCTTCAGCTGAAACGCTGCATGCCTGCATCATCTTAACGGACCAGCTGTCTCCTAGGATGGGCATACAGGACCCCCCTTACTAACGCTGATGTTATTTGGTTACAGATGGCTCTTAAAGGATGCACCTGGGAAGTATTACACTGGTTATGCCATAGTGTCTTTGCCCAAAGAAATAGAAAGCGCTTGTCTTCCAGGAGCAACCAGCTCAACAAACAAAGTTAATAGCGTTAATTGGAGCCTGTCAGTTGCCAAAAGGAATAACTGCCAATCCTTATACCAATAGCAGATGTGCTTACAGAGTAGCTCATAACTTTAGAATGCTATGGAGACAAAAAGGATTTTTAAGCTTTTCTGGTCAGTCCATAAGAAAATGGGTGTTTTGTTTCAGAATTGTGGGAAGCCATACTATTGTCAAAAGCATTAGCTATTATGAAAATTCCAGGCACTCAAAAGACACTCAAGATTCAAAGACACTCGAAAAAGCAAGATAAACCAGTTAGCAGATAGTATGGCAAACAGGGTGGCCATAAACATATCTGAACAACAACAAAAAAATCAAACCATTTTGGCCTTTAAGGAAGTTTGATTTTTATGTAGAATAGCTCAATCCAAATCTCCAGAAACAGGACAAGAAAATTGGGAAACAAAAGTAAGCACCTACTCTTCTGAGACTGAGGTACACTACCGACCAGATGTTCTATTCAGACTTCCAAATAAGTTACAGCCATCTTTTTTTTGGGGGGGTTGGGGGACAGAGTCTCACTCTGCCACCAGGCTGCAGTGCAGTAGAGCGTTGTGGGCTCACTGCAACCTCCGCCTCCTGGGTTCAAGTGATTCCCCTGCCTCAGCCTCCTGAGTAGCTGGGACTGCAGGCACATGCCACCATGCCAGGCTAATTTTTGTGCTTTACTAGTAGAGACAGGGTTTCACCATGTTGACCAGGCTGGTCTCAGACTCCTGACCTCAAGTGATCCACCTGCCTTGGCCTCCCAAAGTGCTGGGATTACAGGCCTGAGCCACTCCGCCCGGCCACAACCCTCTTTCTTAATGTGCATACACATCACAACTCATTGGAGCCCTGATAAGATGATTGATTTCTTGAGGAAAACAATGTCATCAGAAACCTTTTCCCACTGTTGCTCACAGGTATACAGTCGCTGCCATCTTCCCAGAATATAATGCAAGGAAACCTTGACGCAGTTCTCCAGGTCATTTTCCTTTACCAGAAGGCCCTTTTGAGGTATGGCAACTAGATTTCTTCAGTTACCACCATCACAGGGATACAAGTACATCCTAGTGATGCTTTGTGTATTTTCTCAGGTTAGAAGTATTTCCATGCAGAAGAGTAACAGCCTTAGTGGTAACTAAAATTATCTTAGAGATTATTCCGACTGGGGGGACTTCCTCAAGAACTTTATAGCAACAGAGGTACTCATTTCACTGCATAAATAATCCAGTCAGTGCCTAAAATCTGGCCCATTTTACACATTTCCATTGTGCCTGTCACCCCAGTCATCTGAATTAGTAGAAAGCACAAGCAGAATAATCAAAACTCAATTGGCAAAATTAACAGGTTTTAAAACTTCCTTGACCAGAAGCTCTTTCTTGTTTTGGCTTCACCTAAGATCAACCCCTCTGTGTAAACAGCAACTGTCTCTATCTGAGATTATAACAGACAGACCTATGAAATTGTCTCCAGGAAATTGTAAATCAATGATGTTAAAAAGGGCCAGGTTGTATTATTGCAGCAGCCTCTTCAGGCACCTACCTAAAAACTGTCACTTAGTAAAAGACTCTTTCCACAGTGAGCTCCAAGAGGCAAAACTGAAGGACCACATACTTCAACCAGGAGACTCTGTAGGAAACAGCATCATTTAAAGGACTTTCTTCGACAAGGTGGAAGGAACCTTATCCTAACCAACCCTTGTGCCACTGAGCTCTAAGGACTTGATTCCTGGATACCTGCTACCCACGTAAGGAAAGCTGCTTTGCCAGTTTGAACTTCATCTCAAACTGGTTATCTAAAACTAAAACTCTCCAGAACCAACAAGGGTAAGAAGAAAATGACATCTGAGGTGATCAGCCTTCTCCAGACACCCAACCAGGCGTGTATCCAGACAAACCCTTAATATTGATCATCATTAATAGATGAGGAAGCTCCTCCTTTGCAGGTTCCCACCACATGTCCTTCTTTTTGTCCCTAGTTCTTACGTTTTGTTGCTGCTGTCACCAGCTATTGCCCATGAAGCAAACGTCTCCTTGCAGTGGGCTTGGGACTGTGCTAGTAAATTAGAGGAAAACACTCATTAGGTGTGTGGCCTCACGCCCTTTCTGCAGGTTCTGGCCCACCATGGTGGCAGCTCCTCTGCAAGGACAAGAGTAGACAGAATATCAGAAATGTGTCTGTGCTTCTCAGGAACAGTCATTGCTGCTTAGCACTAGTATGACGAGGTTAGTGTGCATCACTGGCCTATTAATAATACTTTACAAAGAAAAGGCATAGGAAGAGCTTTTCAGTAAAAAACTGGTTCACCTGCCTTAATGCTGGTGTTACCCCAACTGAGAAGCTAGACCGTTCGGTATCAGGATGGCGTAGCACAAACTTGGGATGGTTTCACCTGGCTTACCCTCTCTTTTGGTCAACTAAGTCCACTTGCCCCTTTCCATTGGGAACAAAAGAATCACATCAAAGATCCCTGGCCCAGTAGCACTGGAAACATGGGATGGAAACCCAGAGAACAGGGCATCCACACCATTGTGTTACAGAGTCCTGGCGGGCATGCCACTGAGTGGGCACAATGACCAGGTGTTTACTGGTTGGATCCAGATGGAACATCTGGACTGTGTGACAATGACCTACTGCCGTGGTTACCCCAGGGTGGCCAGGACGGAGTTCTCTGCATTACGCCTGGACACAGGATGAGTAGTTCACAACTGACATGGATATTAGATAAAATAGGTAGGCTAAATAAAGTATGGACTTTGATTAATAATCCTTCAATACTGGTCCTTAAATGTAATAAACAACACAATTTTAATCTGTGTGTTGTGAGGTGCTGAGCTGGAGGGGCCTGCTGCCAGGTGCCAGGTGCCAGGTGGTGGGTGGGTCAAAGGCCAAACACAGGCTCCACCAGGCAGGCGTCACTCCTGGCAGGAGTAGGAGCCAGAGGCCTCATGGAGAGTGCCAGCTCCTGCCCCAGTGTTTCATTTTCCCCCCACGACACTGGGTGAAGGTTAGGTGTGTCCATGAAATCAGCAGTGAGGGGATACTGTCTCACTGCTCAGAGAGCCCCTAACAAAAGGTTTCTGCCATTCTATGGCCCTGGAGTCGGGAGAAGTGAGAGGAGGCAGCTTAGAGTGGAAAAGTGCTGGAGACTGAGTCAGAGTGGGAAAAATGTCTTCCAGGCCCCCTGAAAAGGAGGCTTTGGCAGAGGTACCTGAGACAGGCCTCAGCTAAGGGACCCCTGTGGAGGTCTCGGAAGGGAGGTGCCTAGGCTGGGCACAGGGGATGCCCAGGCCACCTGGTTCCTTCCCTGCAACAGCCTGCAGACACAGCAGCACGCTGGCCACACACCCTGAGGCAGCCAGGTCGAGCCTTTGTCATTGCCCATGGTCAGACCTGAAAGATCCCACAGGGCATTTGGGCCTGCAGCCAACTTTCCAGGGCTTGTTGCATTCCAACTCTGTTTCAGTTAAACTAGTTTCAAAAAAGAAAGATTTCAAAATATTGATGGGATGCTGCTAAGTTGTTGATCCTTACATTAGAAAGGAAGATGTAAAAGGAGTAGTTTAAGCTTCCACATAAGGAATCTAGAAAAAGAAAACCAAATCAAGCTGAAACTAAGCAGAAGGAAGGGCAATAAGATCAGAGCAGATGCCGGGCGCGGTGGCTCGTGCCTGTAATCCCAGCACTTTGGGAGGCCGAGGCAGGTGGATCGCCTGAGGTCAGGAGTTCGAGACCAGCCTGGCCAATATGATGAAACCCTGTCTCTACAAAAATACAAAAATTAGCCAGCGGTGGTGCCACGCGCTTGTAATCTCATCTACTCAGGAGGCTGAGGCAGGAGAATCACTTCAGCCTAGGAGGCGGAGGTTGCAGTGAGCCGAGATTGTGCTACTGCATTCCAGCCTGAGCAACAAAGCAAGAATCCACCTCAAAAAAGAAAAGAAAAGAAAAGATCTGAATGGCAATGAGTGACATAGAAAACAGTAAAACGAATACAGAAAACGTAAGAAACTAAAAGAAGTTGGTTCTAGGAAAACAAAACTGATCAGATTTCCTAGACTGAACAAGCCAAAAGAAAAAGACAGAAATATGCCAAATCAGGAATAAAAGCAATAACATACTAGGGTCCATGGTGAAACTGAAAATATCACAAAGAAATTCTAAAATGTTAAAAAATTAGATAATTTAGATAAAATGGACAACTTCCTTAAGAGACATAAATTATGAGCACTGGCCAACAATGAGTAGAAAATTTGAATAGATGTATTAGTAACCAAATTGAATTAGTAATTAACTACATGCCCACAAAAAAAAAAAAAAAGATCTGAACCAGATGGCTTCACTGGTGAATTTTCCAAATGCTTAAGAAACAAATGATACCAATCTTACAGAAACCAGAGACAAAATAATACTTCCCAACTTATTTTACAAGGCCAGTATTAACCTGATACCACAGCCTGACAAACACATCATAAGAAAACTACAAAATGAGAAAGGTACAACTTTTTAACAGAGTGATTGCAGATTAAATTCAGCAACACAACCAAGTGGGGTTTATCTGAGGAATGTAAGGTTGGTGTAACATCTGAAAGTCAATTAATGTTATAACTCCTCAGTAGAAGAAAAGAAAAGAACCGTATGACATTCTAATAGCCACGGAAAAAGCATTTGACAAAACCAACCTTTTCATAATAAAAATTCCCAACCTATGACTAGAAAGAAACTTTCACAACCTGATAAAGGTCATCTATAAGTAAACCTGCAGCCAAAAGTTTCAGAGAATCAGCTCTTTGTCTTTTTATTTCCTCTGTGATATCTCTGCTTTCATTTCATTAATGTCTTCATTATCTCCTTCCTTGTGTTTACTTTGGGTTCATTTGCTTTTGTATTTCTAGATTCTTGTGGTGGGCACTTAGGCTATTGTTTGAGACTTTTCCTCTTTCTAATGTAAACATTTAATGTTATAAATTTCGATCTAAGTACTGCTTTGCTGAGCCTTGTGAATTTTAATATGTTGTATTTTCATGTTTATTTTGTTCAGTGTACTTTTATTTATTTCCCTTATTCTTTGACCCATGGATAATGAAAAATGTGTTGTTTCTTTTTCATGTGTTTGGAGATTTTCCTGTTATTTCGTTGTTGATTTCTAGTGGTGGTAAGAGAAGTCAGACTATGATTTTAATTCTTTTAAGTATGTTGCAGTTTCTTTGATGGTCAGAAATGGTATATCTTTTTATATGTTTTGTGGGCACCTGAAAAGATTATGTATTCTGCTGTTGTATTCTGCTATGTTCTCCAAATACCCATTAGATCCAGTCGATTAATCATTAGTTGTTGTCTGACCTTGTGGATTTTCTGTTTAGTTGTTCTGTCAATTGTTGGGAAAGGAGAGTTAGTGTTCTTAACAATAACTGTGGATTGCTCTGTTACTTTTTTCAGCTTTATCAGTTAATACATTTTGCAGCTCTGTTGTTTAGTGTATACACACTTAAAATTGCTATGCCATCTTAGCAAATTGACCTTTATGTTAGTATATAAATGTCTTGGCTCTGAAGTCTACTTTATCTGATATTAATAGGACCACTCCTGCCTCTTTTGATTGTTTGCATGGTATATATTTTTTTCTGTTTTTTCCCATTTCATTCTACTATGTGATTGTGATTGAAGGATAGACAGCATATAGTTGGGCCACGTTTTTTTAATGCTGTTTCTAATCTGTATCTTCTAGTTGGTATATTTAGACCATTTACATTTGATATAATTTGATATGTAAGGCTTAATTCTGCTACCATATTTTTTTGTTTTCTGTTCATTCTGTTTTCTATTTCATGCTTTTCTGTGAATTATTTGAACAATTTTTTTAGAATTCCAGTTTGATTTATCAGTATTGTTTCCCAGTGCACCTTTTTTGAGGAGTTAAAAATGATACTAGGTGAAGGCTGGCATAGTGGTAGGCAGGAACACGCAGCAATGGATGCCATAAGTACAGGATAAATATGAATCAATATTGATTAGAAAAACTATAATGTTTTTAGGTTTAACATATGTAAATGTAAATACATAACAAAAATATCTCACCAATAAAGAATATGGCAAATATTATTAAAGTGCGCTGTTATCTTTGAAATGTCCTGAAAGAGATAAAAGTACCAGTTATATTAGACGTTGATATGTCAAGGATATTTGTTGTAGTTTCTAGGGAAACCATTAAGAGTAAAAATATTGATAACTACCAAACTAATAAAGAATAAATTGTTAGACAACAAAAGGTTTCCATCAATCCAAAAGGAAACCAAAAAAGAAATAAAAGTGAACATATTGCAGGAGAGATAAAAGAACAATAGAAAGATGGTAGAGTTAAATCAAAGTATCTCAGATTACATCAAATATAAAAGCGCTAAATCCACAGAGGTAAAGTACAGTTCTCATCGCATGGTATCAAGGGTGCATACTGTCAGCATGATTTGTCACTGTTGGTGGTAATAACTTTGATCACCTGACTTTGGGTACTGTTTGTCAGGTGAAGTTATTCTATGAGGTTATTCTTTTCCTTTCCATACAGTAGTCTTTGGAAACAAGTCACTATGCAGCCCACACCTAATAAATGGGTCTCTACGCTCCACTTCCTTATGGGTGGAATCTCCACATAAATTATTTAGAATTCTTCTGACTGAGACAGTTGTCTATTCTCCCTCATTTATTTATTCAATAATTTATTTATATCCATATTATGGACATTTCTTTTATATTTGGAGTTATACTCTAAAACTACTTTATTTTCTTGCTCAAATTATTCCAGACTTGAATAGCTGAAGCTCTTTCACTTGGTTCCTGTGTCACCTTCACATTCTTTCATCATTTCAAGTTAAAAAAATTAAGGCACCTCATGGTTTATACCGTTTTAGATTTTATACTATTTTTACACCATTTTAGATTTACAGAAAAAAATGAGAAGATAGTACAGACTTTCATACACCTCTCCCCATTTCCCCCACCCCCTCACGAGTTTCCCCAACATTAGCATCTTGCATGAGTGCACAGTGAAGGGAGCGATGTTGAGACGTGATTATTAACTAAGGTCCACAGTTGGCGTTAGTCCGTGGTAAGACAATGAATCCCGCACTGGTGCACCCACTGTGTCATCTCTTCTCCGTGAAACGGATCCTTTCAGCTGAGGTGATGCTGGTGGGATGCTGCAGTAGAGACTGCCCAAAGATGGCTGCCAATCATCCTGCCCATCTCTGTGGGAGTCCGTTTCTCCTCTCCCTGATGTGGGTCAGTTTTAAAATTCTTTTATATTCCATCTCTCATGTCACACTTGATATTACAGGGGAAAAATGCATTCAACCTGCCTGAATTGGAAGCTGTATGATTAATGAGGTTATCAGTACCCAACTCAATTAATATCAGGAGCTTCTGATTGATTGACTACAACTAGTGAACGATCTTTAAAATTACAATTAATTTATAAATTTATACTCACTTTTCTTTTTTGAGATCAGAGTGATTTGTTGTTCTGACATCATATCAACAGATTGAAATTTCAACTAGGCTTTGAAAAACTCATATCTTTCAGGAAAATGTCATTAAACTGTTGAAAGTAGATGGATAAATTACTTTAGAAGTCAAGAAGTCTTTTAAGCCACTCTCCTTTCTGTTATCTTGCTTTATGAGCATGTAGTATTTCTTCTTATACTTTTAAAAAATTGGAATTAATTTTCAAAGGTTGACATTTGATAAGGCTTTACTATAAATATCACTAGGATCAAAGGATGCTTTTAGCCTCTCTCTCCAGGTTAACAAGCAGAAACCACTACTGCTCTCTTCTCCAGAATCATTTCCACCTATATTCTTCTGCCTTATAACTCGGATCTATAGTTATGGTTTTTGAGGCATATTGAGTTTTTGAGTATGGTGTTCACTGGTAACATTGTTTCTTTGATTCTAAACCTATTTTAATTTTAAAACACAATTCAGGTCACAACTGAAATCCCAGCACTTTGGGAGGCCGAGGCAGGTAGATCACTTGAGGCCAGGAGTTCGAGACCAGCCTGGCCAACACTGCAAAACCCCGTCTCTACTCAAAATACAAAAATTAGACACAGTGGCGTGCGCCTCTAATCACAGCTACTAAGGAGGCTGAGATAGGAGAATTGCTTCAACTCAGGAGGCAGAGGTTGCAGTGAGCCGAGATCATGGCACTGCACTCCAGCCTGGGCAACAACGCGAGATTCCATCTCAAAAAAAAAAACCAAAATAAAACACCCCCACAATTTAAAAAGAATACAAATGGCTTTTCGTAATGGTGATGAAATGTCCTTGTTTGGACACAAAATTCCACGACTAATATTTTCATCTTCTCTCATCTTGCTCTTCCTCATGTGGCCCCATTTAATAATGCACTCGCCATGAACTGGTTTTCTTGGTAAGTTGGTTTAGTGTCCTCACTCTGTTGCCCGGGCTTGGGTGAGGACGGTATCCATTCTCTCTGTAGAGTTAACAGTGCTTCACAGTTCCCACAGCTCTGACAGGGGTTGCGGTGAGGAGTGGATGAGGTAACGAGAAGCGCACGCTGAGACTTTCGCCCAGGTGGCCTGTGACGTCTGGAATGTTGGGTTCTGAGGTCAGATCTCTCTGGAAGGTCAAGACAAGACCTTTGGAGACAGGTTGAAGGTTGGGCATGCCCCGGTCAGGTCCAGCTGATCCCCAGGCATGTGAGGCGAGCTCTGTGTCCCTCCTTTCAGCTTATAAACCCTTCTCAAAGCCTCTTTCTGGACTAGGCTTCCTCTGAAACATTGATTTTCACGACAGGCTATTCCTTGTGGTCAATCAAGTCTATTAAGCTTCTAGAAGCCAGAGGGTAGGAGAGCCCAGGTGCCCCAGGCTATGGCTACAGGGAGCCCAGTGCCCTAGAGGTCCTGGTGTCCATACTTCCTGCTGTGCCTCTGTAGCCCTGGGATGTCACTGCTGTTTTGCATAAATTATGATCACTGCACTACTGCTCCTTGCGACAGGCACTTAGCAGTTACATCTCCAATCCTCACAACAACTGAACAAGGTCAGTCTTGTTCTGCCCATTTTATAGAAGTGGAAGCTGCAATCTGAAGTTGTGAGCAATGTGCCCAAGTTCACGGTGGGGGAGACCCCGGGTTCGAGTTTGCACATCGAGCCGCTCAGGCTGTGCTTTCCAGCTCTACAGAGTTCCTCGCATTCAGACATCTGTGATTGCTTAATATAGTTTCATACACCCTCTAGCGTCTTTAGCCCTTCAGTCCTAAGGAATTAGAGGAAAGCATCAAGGGAGAAATCTGATAAGGCATT
The DNA here is from genome assembly GCA_036589455.1 of Ateles fusciceps. Taxonomy (NCBI): domain Eukaryota; kingdom Metazoa; phylum Chordata; class Mammalia; order Primates; family Atelidae; genus Ateles; species Ateles fusciceps. The sequence goes on along the minus strand of JAZHEH010002915.1, from coordinate 1,708,253 downwards.
TGAAAGAAAGAAGGTAATGAGTTTCCGGATGATTAGAGCGCTTATTTCCCTTCTGCTTGAACAAAGTGCTTCGCCCAGGTTAATAATGTAAAGAGAGGGAGCCTCTGTCACCAAAGAACCTGCAGCTGCAAACTCTTCCACGAGCCACGACCGTGGTCAGGGGGAGGTCTCAAAAGGCCTTCTGAATAAGTCTCTTTTCCCTCAGCATTGAGCATTGTACTCCGTGATTGATTTGAAACACATGAATGCCCAGAAGGGCCATTTATTTCTATAAATATATGTTATAAATTACCTTGGCAGCAGCAGGCTTCAGTTCATCTCTGCACAGGAGAGGAAAACATTTGTTCTTTGTCATATTTTTATATTTCATCTGCCTTACAAAACAATTGAGTGGGCTAGTGACCGGTCATGCACAGCCACTGCTGTTTGTTCATTTCACTCAGCATTAGCTTGAATGGATTTTTAAAGATACAGCTGGAATTTACAGATGAGTCTGTCTAATTTGAGGCAGAGACTCAAAACCAAGAAACTCCCCCATGACACATTTTACACATTAATGCTTTTAATTTGCACAAGTTATATTTCTACACAATGCCCAGCTAACATTTAGTATATAATGTGAATATAAGATTACCATGAAAACATTCCCAAGGTAAGACCTGCATTCTAGTCTTATGTGCAAACTCGGTTTTCAGTTTAAGAGCAGATGATTTAATAAAACACAGGAAGAGCCTGAGGCTGAAGACTGGGGTTGGGCAGCTCTGCTGCTGATGAGAATAAATCATTTCACTTCCTCTCACCCACATTCTCAGCTAAGAAACACCGACTGTAATACTTTATCAATTTTGGATTCTTACTGAAAGAACCAAATGGATCACGTCCCACAAAATTTGACCTTGCCTTCCGATTCTACTCCACGCTTCTCCATCCGTGATCACAAATTTGCATACCAAGAACAGCGAAGTTATCTTTGCAGTTTCCCAGCCTATCTTTGTATTAAAAGGGAGTTGTTCCAGAATTTACTCCACCTAAAACTGGGCAAGTCTTTGCTCTTTCCTAATGATTTTATTTAACTACTAAATCTTTAATATTTGGTAGATTTTGTTTTTTTAAACTTAAAAGATATTAATGATTGTGTATAACAATCCTCAGTGTTAGTAACAGTCACAAATGTATCATGCCTAACTTTTTTATCTTGGCTTATGGAATGGGGTCAAAGCTGACATACACAGAGTGGAAGGAAAGTAGAGAAGGTCAGGAGGAAAGGAGAGGAGGGCGGAGGGAGGATGGAAGGAGAGAGGCTGTTCTGCTCGCTTGATTGATTTCTAGAATTGCTTTCTGCTTTTCTACTCCACATTGGTGCTCTAGCTCTGCTATTCTAGGACCAAGAGAAAGAACAGAAGCTGTAACATTGCCCACCTCCTCTGTTCAGATTTAGTCCTCCCTGGGATCCTATAGCAGTTTCCAGGCAAAAAGTCACTGCCCAAGTTCTACTTAGAGAATTTCAAAAAGCGTGTTAATGATGAACTAATAGGATCACTATTTCCAGGTGAGAAAACAATCCAATCAAATTCAAATGCTTTGCTCTAATTTGACCTACAAGGCTCTTATTAGGTTTCATTCCATGTCTTTAGAGTTTTGTATTAGACTTTTTGTTTTCAATTCATGCATCCTTTTTATATTTCCAAGGTTTTCTTTGGTATCTTTTAGTCAGCAAAACTATCTTCAAATATTCGCCGACAAACTTGGTTGCTTTGCTGTTGTTGAGACAGGGTCTCTGTCATCTAGGCTGGAATGCAGTGGTATCATCATGGCTCACCGAAGCCTTGACCTCCTGAACTCGAGTAATCCTCCCTCCTCAGCCTCCTGAGTAGCTGGGAGTACAGGCATATGCCACCATACCCAGCTCTTGTTTTAATTTTTTGTAGAGATGAGGTCTTGCCATATTGCCCAGACTGGTCTTGAATTCCTGGCCTCAAGCAATCCACACCCCCTCAGACTCCCAGAGTGCTCCAATTACAGGGGTGAGCTACCATGCCTGGCCCAAACTTGTTTTTATTTAATTGGCAATACTAGATATATATATCTTTTAAAAATAAGCTTTTTCCTGCTCCCAAGAGAATAAATGTGCGTTGAAAAATTTGGAAATCACAAAAAATACCTAAAGGATGAAAGTCAGGACAATTGTGCTGACGGAGACAGCCCTAGTGATGGGTTAGTGCCTGTCCGCCCTCTCTCCACCAAGTGTATGTGTGCACTTGTGATTGCACTACACAGGATATTTTGTAACCTCCCTTTTCAACGTTATATCTCACATTTTTCTATGTCATCAGAAAGGCTAACCCTTGGTTATTAAGGGTCTCCTAATACCCCATCACGTGGATGTGCTGCTCTTTATGGGATTAATTTCCCTTTTCAAACATGACATCCAGCTTGTCTTTAAATTTTTAGATTTTTCACTATTACATATAAACAAAGCCATTCTAAAAACTGCTTGGGGCCAGGCGAGGTGGCAGGTGCCTGTAATCCCAGCACTTAGGGTAGTAAGGTAGGCGGGTCACTTGAGGTCAGGAGTTTGAGACCAGCCTGGCCAACATTGTGAAACCCCATCTCTACCAAAAAAAAAAAAAAAAAAAAAAAAAAAAAAAAAAATTAGCTGGGCATGGTGGGCGAGCCTGTAATCCCAGCTACCTGGGAGGCTGAGGCAGGAGAATCTCTTGAACTCGGGAGGCGGAGGTTGCAGTGAGCCGAGATGGTGCCACTGCACTCCAGCCTGGGCAACAGAGTGAGACCCCATCTTAAATAATAATAAATAAGAACAGCTTGGACCCAAACCATTGGCTGAAGCCCATTTGTAAAGTCATGAATTTGAGGAGACAATCACACAAGGTGTTTATCCAGATCTTTCCGTGCAGGCGAGGCTCTCTGTCGGCCCACCTCGTCACCAGGCAGAATGCCCGGGGAGCCCTTGGCCCACGGGGTCGGCTGCGCCTCCGTCTTCTGCCTCTGCGTCGTCCTCCACCATCTGACCAGGCAGCGCTGGGAGGCGAGGAGGGGAGCGGGCTGGAGCCTCAAGTCCTGGCGCTGCCGTCACCCGTCACTGTGGCCACTGCAAAGCCACGTAAATGCCCCGGAGTTCGGCAGCGGGTGGGTAAGACGACGTCACGGAGGCCTGGGACGAGGACTGCGCTGGACAACACGCCGCGTCACTGAACTCTGTGCACAGCGCTGAGCGTGCGCCTTTGATGCTATTCACAGCCCCTTCCTCCCCCGCGGCTCACACGCAGGCATTACAGCCTGGCCGCAGGCGCCAGGAGACGGGCTCAGAGACAGCGAGCGCTCTGCCCGAGGTCACACAGCAGCGAGCGGCCACTGCCGTCACCCACAGGGACTGAACCCCAAAGCCTCCACTTCAACGAGGACGCGCCTCAAAGTGCACTGTTACTTCCTAGGTTAACGCTTTACTCATCAATCCGGAGATGAACAGTCGGCATAAAACGCACAAAAAGCCTCCGCCAGGTGACCCCCCGTGTCAGGAAGCGGCTGTTCCTGCCAGGTTTTAAGTCTGTTCCCCCGCAGCCCCGGCGCGCCGCCTGGAACCCGCCATTCGCCGCACTCCCCGTCCAGCCCCTGGGACGTCGCCCGAAGCTCCTGCCGCAGTCAGAGGCACCGGGGACGGCGTCTGAGCGTCTAAGGCGGAACAGGCACACTGCGGCCACCCGCAAGCTCGCGCTGTGGAAGGCGGCGCTGCAGGACATCCGCGTTGGGCTCAGAGCGTTCTCGCCGCGGTTCTTCTCCCGCGGAGACCGAGGCGGGAAAGTGCCCCCAGCTGCGTCGGCGTGAGGCTCGTGCCCGCCAGGCCCCGCCCACTGACCGCGCGGGCCGGGTTTTCCCGCCCTCCCGGCGTCCCTCGCGGCCCGAGAGGAGGCGGCGGCGCGCGCGGACACGTCCCTGAGGCGGCCTGGTGCTGCCCCCTGCCGTCCCGCGGGACCAACCGCACCCGAGTTCACAGAAGACACCCAGCAGGAACAACTGCCGAGACTCTGGGGTGGTCTCCGGATTCTCCAGGCGCGTCTGTCTTGCCGTGGTCCGCAGCCTCTGCCCGACTGAAGAAGGCGGTTTGGGAAACAGCCCGCCTCGTTTTCAGGATGCGAGCGAGCGCGCTCCACTCTGTCACGGGCGGGAGAGCGTCGGGGGCTTCAGAAAGCGCGGGTTCGAATCCCGGTGCCAGACGTGACGCTGAGCCAGGCGCTGCTTTGAACCTCCAAACAGGCTGACCTCGCAGGGTGTTGAGAGACTTAAAAAATACCCGGCAGGCGTCTAAAAATGGTAGCAGTAAAAGAGGCTATGGAATTTTTATCAGTAGACGTCAATATGTGAACTTTTTCAAGATTGCATGAATAAGATCAAGAGAGAGACTCACTTTAGCATACTGAGTCTGCGTTTAAATGAACCTGAATTTAGCATTACACATAGGTCAGAATTGCATTGTTTTTTATGTTAAAAATCCACCCAACATTAATTGGAAAATAAAGAGTCTAAATATGTACAAGTATTTCAGTAGTAGCCCTTAATAAACAAAGGTCTGGTCTGGAGAGATTTATTGATTCAGCAAACAGAGATTGTCTCATCGACACAGCACGAGAAACCTGTGCGCCGCAAATGAGAATCACGTGTATAAAGTAAAATGTCTAGTAGCCATTTTGTAAAAGTGTAAAATTAATTAACGGAGATTGTTTTGTCCTGTATCTTTCTGACCAATAGCACTGTGGCTTCAGAGCCACAGGTCTTAAATTGGAATCCGAGTCTGGCCTCTAGGCAAACACCTCTCAGATGCTGGATGGATGGTGCCTTTGAAATAAACACGTTATAACCCACTGTGCACAGAGGCCTCATGCCCACAACTGTTGCTATCTGGGAACATCAGATAGCCCTGCCTGCCACTGTCACCCCAGAACTGTTTGACTTGTTTCTTCTCCTGTGGCCTTGACTGTTGGCTCTTGACTCTGGTATTCACTTGGCCCTGGTGTCATCCCTACTAACCTGTTGTATATAAGATGCATGTGTACAGTAAGTTTTTATTTTTCTAATTACAAAATGAATTGATACTTATTAAAATGTTTCACCTTGCTGAAATCTGAACTAGACCAGATTAGCCTTGCAACGCCCTGAAAACCAAATTGTTACTGGAATTAGAGTTCACGAAAACAGGCCAGATCCTACACACTGAACCTAAACATGGCTACTGTCTACTAAAACTTGGAAACTTAAATAGGACCCAGAGGTTGCAGCTGAGCCAAGATTGCATGCTGCTGGACTCCAGCCTGGGACACAGAGAGAGACTCTGTCTCAAAAACAAAACAAAGAAACAAAAATAAAAACCCATAACCCCATCTGGTGTGGTGTGCAATGTACGTAGAGTAAAAACTTGAGACAATTGTATTTTAAAAGCGAGTAGGGCAGGGCCTAACACAAGCAGCATCTCAAGGCCTGACTTGAAGTGGTGAAGCATTAATACAGTAGCCTGAGATAATTTATTTATGTGCACCACAGCACCTAGAGCAAGTGCTAGGAAAGTCACACAAAGTGATATACTGAAGAAGAAGGAAGGATGGAGAGGACAGAAATCATCAGATGTAAAATAGCAAACATCAGCCGGGTGCAGTGGCTCACATCTGAAATTCCAGCATTTTGGGAGGCCAAGGCAGGTTGATCATTTGAGTCCAGGAGTTTAAGACCAGCCTGGGTGACATGGCAAAACCCCGTCTGTACAAAAAAGTGGTAAAATTAGCCCCATGTGGTGGCAAACACCTATAGTCCCAGCTACTTGGAAGGCTGAGGTGGGAGGACTGCTTGAACCTGGGAGGCAGAGGCTGCAGTGAGCTGAGATCATGCCACTGCACTCCAGCCTGGGTGACAGAGCAAGACTCTGTCTCAAAAATAAATAAATAAGCAAATGAATAAAACAGCAAATGCAACTACAGATTCTGCAGCCGTTAAGGATAAAAAGGGATTACTGTGAATGTACTTACAACTTAGACTCATGCACACGGCAACTTTGAGGGATTAATCAAATTGTTAATCCTGGAGGAAATGCACATGAAAACTGAAGTGTGATGCAGCTTCGCGCTAACTAGAATGCCAACACGGAAAACACTGACAATATAAGTCAGCAAAGGGGATGGAGCAGCTGGACTCTCTCCTGCATTGCGGTTGTATAATAAAATGGCGCAGTTACTTGGAAAACGTGTCCCATTTCTTTCTTTTTCTTTTTTGTTTTTTGAGATGCAGTCTCGAACTGCGGCCCAGGCTGGAGTGCAGTGGCGTGATCTCAGCTCACTGCAACCTCCGCCTCCTGGGTTCAACCGTTTCTCCTGCCTCAGCCTCCCGAGTGGCTGGGATTACAGGCACCTGCCTCCATGCTCAGATAATTTTTGTATTTTTAGTACGGACGGGGTTTTACTATGTTGGCCAGGCTGGTCTCAAACTCCTTACCTCAGGTTATCCACCCACCTTGGCCTCCCAAAGTGCTGGGATTACAGGTATGAGCCACCACACCCAGCCAATGTGTCACATTTCTTATAAAGGAAAATATTCACCAATCTTATGACCCAGCAACTCTCCTTGAGAAATGAAAGTATACGTCCACAAAAAAAACTTTACAATAATGTTTCGAGCAGTTTTATTTACAATAGCCCCAAGAGAAAGCAATATTCATCAGCAAGAGAACAGATATACAAAGTGTGGTGTGACCATACAGTGGAATTCTATTCAGCAGTTGAAAAAAGAAAGAACTATTGGAGCATAAAAATACCAGGAAGAATCTCAGAAACATTATGTTGAACAAAAGAAGCCAGAAACAATCATGTGTTATTGCCTTTATTTGAAGTTGAGAATGACGCAAATCTCATCAACAGTGATAAGAGTCAGAACTGTGGATGCCCATGTCGTGGAGAGGTTGGGCCTGACCAAACTGAAGCACGCGGGAGTTCCTTGAGTGACAGAATACTTCTATATCTTTTTGTTTGTTCATTCGAGTCAGTGTCTGGCTCCGTCACCCAGGCTACAGTGCAGAGGCGTCATCTTGGCTCACTGCAACCTCCAGCTCCTGAGCTCAAGCAATCCTCCTGCCTCAGCCTCCCAAGTAGCTGGGACTACAGGCACACACCACCACACCTGGCTAATTTATTGTATCTTTTGTAGAGAAGAGTTTTCACCATGTTGCCCAGGCTGGACTCGAACTCCTGAGCTCAAGCGATCCTCCCACTTCAGCCTCCCAAAGTGCTAGGATTGCCGGTATGAGCTGCCACACTCAGCCACATATCTTGGCTGCAGTGATGGTTACATGGGGATACGCATGTGTCAAAACCATTGAATAGGACACCAAGGCTGCGTGCATATTACTGTATGCAAATTTTACCTCAATAAAGCAAGTACATGCATTTATCTCAAAAGCAAATGTTTAACTGTTTTATTGGCCAGGCATGGTGGCTCACGCCTGTAATCCCAGCACTTTGGGAGGCCAAGGCAAGCGGATAACTTGAGGTCAGGAGTTTGAGACCAACCTGACCAACATGGTAAAACCATGCCTCTGCTAAAATACAAAAATTAGGTGGGCATGGTGGTTCGTGCATGTAATCCCAGCTACTTGGGAGGCTGAGGCTAGAGAATCACTTGAACCTGGAAAGTGGAGGTTGCAGTGAGCCAAGATCGCACCACTGCACTTCAGCCTGGGTGACAGAGCAAGACTCCATTTCAATAATAATCATAATAATAAGGCTGGGCAAGGTGGCTCATGCCTGTAATCCCAGCACTTTGGGAGGCCAAGGAGGGCGGATCACCTGAGGTCAGGAGTTCAAGACCAGCCTGCCCAACTTGGTGAAACCTTGTCTCTACTAAAAATACAAAACTTAGCCGGGCATGGTGGCATGTGCCTGTAATCCAGCTACTTGGGAGGCTGAGGCAGGAGAATCGCTTGGGAGGAGGTTGCAGTGAGCCAGCATCACGCCACTGCACTCCAGCCTGGGCGACAGAGAGAGACTCCATCTCAAAAATAATAATAATAAATAAACGTATTATTAAATACATTCTTAAAGGGCATCGTCATATGGACTATATCAATATTCCCTTTAAGATTGGGAATCAAATGAAGGTGCCTTGTTGATTGGATGGCCCTGGAAGCCCTGTTGCAAACTCCAGGAAAAGAACTGATTAAGAGGTGAAGTATTAAAATAAATAAACACAACTATCAATGTGTTCGTGGCCATTAGTCCTTTTTCAGAGTGGCCTTGCCTCGCGTGCTGTGTACTGAGGCATATGGTGGGCTCGGACCTCTGCCCCTGTGCCAGACTATCACAGTGAAGAGTGCACATAAATTAAACAGGCAAAAGGGTCCCCCTGGATCTACCTTTATCACTCAGAATCCTGCTGTCTCTTAACATGCAGTTACATGTTCCTCTCTATATATTAAAAAATGCCACAAGATGCTTCAAAGGAAAAGGAAAGTCGTCTTCTATTTTAGGTCAGCTGAGTGATAGCTGGCCCAGGACATGTCCTTCCCCATCCACCTCAAGTTCCTTTTAGCATTTGGTGAGATGGAGAGAAAATGGTCCTCTGATGGTAAATCAATATCTGAGCAGGATAGAAAGAGGGTTTTATATCAAGTTTCCATAATGCCAATGTTGGGTATGCGATAGTGCTTAAAAATGGTGTGCCGCCCTGCCAATAATAGACTCAAAATTCAATTTTGGCAAAATAAATAAAAGGATGGTTAAAAAAATGATTTTCTTTTGCAGTGATCTCATAGGACACAGCATTGAGAAACAAGGGCAAATTTCTTGCACAGCTTGTAGAATATATGGGAGATGGTCGGAAAGTTAAAATGTAGAAGGAACTAAAAGAGCCAGAGAGGAGCAAAACTTCCCGTGTGCCCACTGAGCGCAGTCACTTTGCACAAATCACCTTCAAAGCCATCCCGAGCCTGTGCTCACCCACGCGTGGATCCAGTGCTCCCAGTCCTGGCTCTGCAGCTCCCCGAAGTGCTCTCAAAAATACCACCCAGATCTCTGCAGGTCGAACTCAAGGCAGGTGTCTTTGAGAACTCCCAAAAGGCTTTTAATCCAAGGTTATATCTCCTAGGGTCGCAGCCAGACCCACGTGCTCTGTCAGCCCTGGGTCTGCCCGGCTTTGGGCACCTGCTCCTGCTCCTTTTCTTCTTTATGGGGCTGCTTCTTGGCCACCCATGCGTCCATTCTTCCTCCTGATCTCTGAATCATGTGGCACTAAGGAAGAACCGAAATGCTTCTTCTGTATGTGCACCTGCTGTGCAGCACCCCACAGTATCACCTCTGGGCCCCGTCGTGGACACATTGCCCCACCCCTGACCCCAGTGGGCCCTGCTCCCACCCTACCCATTCTCCACAGGGCCCATGATCTCCCCCTCAATGGTTTTTTGTTTTTGTTTTTTTTGAGACAGAGTCTCACTCTGTCACCCAGGCCGGAGTGCAGTGATGCAATCTCAGCTCAGTGCACCCTTCACATTCCGGGTTCAAGCAATCCTCCTGCCTCAGCCTCCTGAATAGCTGGGATTACAGGCATGTACCACCACGCCCGGCTAATTTTTGTATTTTTAGTGGAGACGGGGTTTCGCCACGTTGGCCAGGCTGGTCTCGAACTCCTAACCTCAGGTGATCCACCCGCCTTGGCCTCCCAAAGTGCTGGGATTACAGGCGTGAGCCACCGCGCCCGACCCCTTCAACGATGCTGAAATTAATCTCAAACGTCTATCATGTCATCCTTAAATATTCTAGCAGACAGTTGGTGTTTAACTGGGAAAACAAATGCACATGCGACTGAGACGCCAGCTAGCACTCTGTGTCCACACTTCCTCTTTCCCCTGTGGGCCACCTCCCCAGAAATGGGGTAAGGATGGCCGCCCTGTCTCCATGAGGGCCTTGCGATGAGTGCCTACCACAGTAAATGTGAACTGTGTAAAATACACAGGACTAAGATGCAGAATAAGAGTCATGGCACTCATTTTGGGGGACTCACTTCCCTATGGTTTCCACGCCGCGCATTCCTTCCGTAACGCCCTGTGCTGGCCTTGTCCGAGGTTGCCGGGAGCTCCCTGCTGCGGTCAACAGTCTGTGTTGAATTTTCATCCCACCTGAGCTCTCCCCACCACTGGACAGTGACTGCTCTGCAAGCTCCCTGTTCTTGGTGTCGGGAACACCACTCTTTCCTGCTTTAATAAAACTAATTGATGAATGGTTCCGCCTGTCTATCCCTTAAACGGCAGGTTTCCCCGGCTCCAGGGGGACTGTTTGGCTTCCATGCCTCTCGTCCCCCGCCTAGGGGTGGCTTGGATGCGGGGTAAATTGCCCCCCCAAGTCTGAGGGCTGCTAACCCACTCCCTCTGCCTGGACAGCCCCATGGGACTGAGGGCAGCCTCAGCACAGAACCTCACCGCTGTCGTGTGATTCATCCATCTGACTCTGAGCTCCTTGAGGGTAGGTAGCATGCTTTATTAATACCCATATTCCAGCATCGATACATTGCCATTCAATGAGTGCTTGCCATGAATAAATAAATGAAGACTTATTAAATGTGATTGAAAAGGCACTTAGGGGAAAGAACTTCAGTGAATCATAAATATGCCGAGAATGGGCCAAATAGGAAGCATTCTTTAGCATTTTACAAGCCTAAGAAGAGATGTGTTTACTCCCTAAGTTTGGCTTTATGAATGTCACACAAGTGATGGGTGATATTTCTGTGTTTGGCATAAAAACAATCACTTGCAAATGGCTATTTCTTCAAATTGAAAAGAACGTCAGCCTGTCAAATGTGTGCCATTTCCACGCAGCTGGAAGCCAGCTCTCTTCGCAGTCACTCATATTGGCTGAGAATAAACCTCTTTAAAGTATTTTACAGAGTTCAGTTTTTCCGTTGATACAAAAGTGTGGTATTTTGTCTTGAATACCTCTTTGGATGACCTAAGGCATTTTGTTCTACTCACTGTGCTCATAAATTGGTGTTTAAAAGGCATCATACAAAGTATTTTCTATAATTTAAATTACCTCCCATGACACATGCAAACAGATTGCGTCTGAGACCCGGCCACGCCCGCCCACTCAGTTTTCCAGATGCAGAAGCAAACCCTCTTGATTTCAGGTGACACAAGCACAGGGCCAGGAGGAACCTGGGCCATCGCCCTGACGCCTTTTCTTCCCTTCAGGGAGGACCCAGTTAACTGACTCAACACAGGCAGAAACTAATCTGTCGTTACAGACCTTTAGGGAAGGTGATTCCATCCTCTTCCCCAGCAATCAAGTTCTTACTGCAATGAGCAAGCTGAATACATCAAACCTATCCAGAAGAATCATCTCTGCCAGACACTCCCTCCCCACAGGACTCCAACCCCTGATTCTTCACCAGGTCAAGGTGCAGGGCCACTCTCACCCGCGGGCTGGGAGGCAGCTTTGTCAGCCCAGAGGCCGGGGGGTTTACGCCTGTTGGCTGGAGTCCCACTGTCTGTCTGTCTTTGTTGGGAGGCACGTGTCTGGCTGCAGATGGGGCTGAATGTGGACACCAGTCCAGCTCCAAATGCAGGCTGCTCTCTCAGGCTTCAAGATGAAGGTGAACACAGCGAGACCTGGGGCACCCCCCTCACTGTAGGCCCCAGTGACCCATCCAGAGCTGAAACAGATCAGAAGAGAAGGAAAGAGCAGGAGACCCCTGGCCAGGTCGCAGCAGAGGTCCCTGGGAGCTCTGGAGTCTTCACTGCTGACAGACAGCATTGATGCTTGGACTCTGCTGGGCTAGGAGATGGCTGAGGCCTGCTGGAGACTTGGACACATCCCATGCCCTTGGCCACTGAGAGTGCTCCCCAGAAGACGCCACTCAGTGCCTGTTCTCTGTCTTTCTGGACGTAATCGTCCCAGGGCCTCAGCCTTTCCACAGGGGGAGAAATTCGTGGAGAGGTTCTCTCTCACAGGACGTGCTATAGTGTGGGGTCACTCATGCGTCCGTGAACTAGCCAGCCCCCAGCACTACGCTTCTCCCCACCCCTCATTACAAACTCTATTCTTTTTGAAAATTCTCCTGGTAGAGACCTGTCACATCTCTACTAACACATAAACTCAAGAACTGTCTAATCAGCCAGTAAATAATTTCCGAGCTCCTGCTGCATGCTAACTGTGCTCACAAATTGGTGTTTAAAAGGCATCAGATACAATGTATTTTCTATAATTTAAATTACCTCCCATGACACAGGTAAACAGATTGCTTCTGAGACCCAGAGGAAGCTAACGAGACACTGAGCCCTGGGAGGGTCCCCTCGAAGCTCTTGAGCTCACCTGCACTCCCTCCTGGGGGCCTGGACACAGTGACATCATCCCAGGCTGTGCAGAGAAGAGCAAGGGGCCTGAGGCCAGACGCTGTCGGCAGAAGTCTGAGTTCACCACATTCTAGCTGTCTCATCCCGGGGGAGTTCCTCAATCTCCTGAACCTGAGTATGCTCAACTATAAAATTTTTTGTCTCAAGGTTGTGACACATTCTTTGTCTGTTTTGAGATGGAGTCTCACTCATTCTGTTGCCCAGGCTGGAGTACAGTGGCACAATCTTGGCTCACTGCAACCTCCGCCTCGCAGGTTGAAGTGATTCTCCTGCCTCAACCACCCGAGTACCTTGGATTACAGGCACCTGCCATCACGCCCGGCTAATTTTTGTATTTTGAGTAGAGATGGGGTTTCACCATGTTGGCCAGGCTGGTCTCCAACTCCTGACCTCAAGTGCCTTGCCCGCCTCAGCCTCCCTGGGATTACAGGTGTGAGCCACGTGCCCAGCCAGGTGTGACACATTCTAATAGTTTCTACTGTTATTGTTCCGAAGATTCCTTTTGGTTCTGGTTGGTACCTGGGGACTTGGCTGCTTGGAGCAGAATGCTGGGTTCATCCTGCTGTGCACGCTTCCACCACCAGCCCCTGTTTTTCCTATACCAGGAAGGTTTGGGGTTTAGGAAATGGAATAAACTAAAATCCATATAACATTCTGGTCTGTCTATATTTTTATGAGCTACATTGTAAGGGATACATTTGCATTAATGGTTCTGTATTCTTTATTGCTGAAAGGTAAAGAATAAAGATTCTCTTCTATTTTGGAATACACAGGTAGTCATAATAGCCAGGCCTGTCTTGTGTACCAAATTTAAGTCTGTCACGTGCTCCAACCTATTTAATCTCCCGACAGTCCACTGCACTAGTATTATCCCCACTTGAAAGTTGAGGAAAAGAGGCCCACGTGAGGCAGGAGAATAGGAAGTGAGGGCGACCCAGCGATGGCGCAGCCAGGTCTGGGTAGGATTAGGCAGCTCACAGACCACGGGCTCCCTGCTGTAATAACAAGACAGTCTCCACTTCAGCCTCTGATTGGTCTTGGGCCAATGCTTCGTAGGAGGGAGCCAAGTTGGAGGCCTCTATAGGACACCTGGGGGTGTGACCAAATTCTTTTAGCTTAGTAAAAACCCTAACCAGGGGCCTCTGGAGCCGCTGGCTAAGGTCCGCTCCCACTCCGTGGATGTACTTTTGCTTCAGTAAATCTGCACTTTTGTCGCTTCTTTCTTGTTTCATTGCTTCATTCTTTTGTTGCTTTGTGTGTTTTGCTCAGTTCTTTGTTCAGCATGCCAAGAACCTGGACAGCTCGTGTTACCAGTCTCCACCTGGTGCGACGTGGATGTCCAGAGAGGGCTCAAGCTTGGGCAGCTCCTGACAAGGTTCTCCAAGTCTCCCTTATTCTTCCTATATAGATAAGTAAATAAGAGGGAAACAGAGGACGCTGCCACGTTGTCCTGGGTCCTGGAGGGCTAGCGCAGAGTAGCATGCTTCTTTCCAGTGCTAATTTGAAAACCTCAGCACACGCGGGTCACCAGCACGGCCACCTTAGGAGTGCGTGCTGTTGTGACAGCGCCTGCACTCAGGACTGCAGCCACCTTCACACAGCCCCTTGACCCCAGCTCTGCCATCCGGGGTAACCCAGGCTAAAAGAGCCCATGCCAGAGGTGGCCTGAAAAGTGTATCCTCAGGATGGGTTTGGGAGCTCACTGCGGATGGTCCAGAAAGTCAGCTCAGGTTAGTAGAACAGCCTGGGTTGCTCAATTTCTCTCTCACCGTTCTGGAGACAGGGGAAGTCTAAGAAAAGGTGCAGGTGGATTTACTGTGTGACGAGGGCTCTCTTCCTGGTTTGCAGAGAGCCACCTTCTTTCTGTATTTTCACGTGGCAGGGAGAGAGAGAGAAGGAAGAGAGAGAACGCAGTGCTCTATCTTCCTCTGCTTATAAGGACATGAATCCCTTCACAGGAACCCCACCATTGTGACCGCACCTAAACCTCCGTAATGTCCAAAGGCTCACCTTCAATGACCCTCACGCTGGGGATTGGGAGGTTTGGAGGGACACACGCACTCAGTCCATCACAGGTGGTGACGCAGAGGGCACCCAGCAGCCGCACATACCGTGACCCCCTGGAAGTGTGGGGGGAGGAGCAGGTGGAAAGAAACGCATTGGCTTCCTCCGTCATTGTGGTATTGAACGGAATGGAGGAAATGGCTCTTTCTTTCTTTTTTTTTTTTTTTTTTTAAGATGGGGTTTCACCATGATGGCCAGGCTGGTCTTGAACTCCTGACCTCAGGTGATCCACCCACCTCGGCCTCGCAAAGTGCTAGGATTACAGGCGTGAGCCACCACGCCCGGAGAAATGGCTCTTACAGACTGTGGAGCTGGCTGACTTTTAGAAGCCCCTAAAAAAAGAAACAATGGGCTTGGTGAGCCACCCTCAGCCCAAGGCTCCCTGTGAAAGTCAGAAGGCTCTGAGGCAGTGTTGACAGAGGCCTCCGCCTCCTGCGGCTGTGGGGAGACTGCGGAAGGTCAGGCCCAAGGGCTGATTGAACAGCAGCAGAGCTACAAGAAGGCAGAGCTCACAGCCTTGACGTGTCTCCCAGGCCAAGTCAGCGTCCTGTGCTGAGCAGCCCCTACGACCTGGGAGGAAACACCTGCTGTCCAAGGCCTGAGGCTCTTGACTGCCCAGTACCCCCGAACTCCCAGAGTGGGCACAGCAGCTTCCTCCCACTGCTAGAGACAGAGACACTGGCCTACGGGAGTGGGCACCTGAGTCTGTGTCTCACACGAACACTCTCCAGAGTGTCTGCTCCAGAGAGAGACTTGCCCCCAGGTTGCAATATGATGTGTGTGGCTCCCTCACATGTATGTGTGGAAATCCTGGCCCCTCAGGGTGTGGCACCAGGAGGTGGGGTCTCTGGGAGGCTCCGCCCTCATGCATAGGATTAGTGTCTTTTTTTTGTTTTTGAGACGGGGTCTCATTCTGTCGCCTTGCTGGAATGCAGTGGTGCCATCTTGGCTCACAGCAATCTCTGCCTCCTGGATTCAAGCAATTCTCCTGCCTCAGTCTCCCGAGTAGCTGGAATTACAGGCACCTGCCATGATGCCCAGCTAATTTTTTTGTATTTTTAATAGAGATGTGGTTTCACCATGTTGGCCAGGCTGGTCTCAAACTCTTGACCTCAGGAGATCTGCCCCCCTTGGCCTCCCAAAGTGCTGGGATTACAGGCGTGAGCCACGCACCAGGCCAGATGAATGTCTTTAGAAAAGATGTACCGGGGGTTGAGTTGCCCGCCCACCACATGAGAGCCCTGCAGGAGGCGTGGTCTGTGAAGGGGAGAGTCCTCCAGACAGAATCTGCTGGCACCTTGGTCTTGAATTCTCCTGCCTTCAGATCCAAGCAACACATTCTTGTCTATAGATGACACCATCGGTGGCATTTGCTCGTAGCAGCCCAATCGTACCAAGCTGACCAGAAAGACAGAATGAGCTGCGGGCCCCTCCCAGCACTCTTGCCTTCCGGCCCGGTGATGGCACAGCAGGAGTTGGGGGCAGGTGGGTGCAGGCCCACACAGGGGCTTCCTGTCACCCGGTTTGCTCCAGGTTCTGCCCCTAGCACCCCACCCTGATGCGGCATCTCCGCTGAGGGACTGGCAGGCTATGCATGTATCAGTCACCTGGGAAGAGGCAGCTGTGGGCACCAGAGTCACCTCTGCTCTGCTCTGCGCAAGAGGAGGCTGCTCTGCTGGGTGCTGGGCGGTGGCAGCACCAGGGGCCTTGAGAACACCCGCCTGGCTACAGGCATGAGGTCCTCAGAGGGAGGCAGCCCTGAGCGAGGCCAGGGCGAGTGCGTGTGTGTGTGTGTGTGTGTGTGTGTGTGTATGTCTGTGTGTGTGTGTGTGAAAGAGAGGGAAAAGAGAGGAAAGAGAGAGAGACAGGGTCTTGCTCTGTCACCCAGACTGGAGTGCAGTGGCTGATCACAACTCATTGCAGCCTCCACCTCCTGGACTCAAGCAATCCTCTCGCCTCAGCCTCTTCAGTAGCTGGGACCACAGGCACATGCTACCATGCCCAGGTAATTAAAAAAAAATTTTTTTTAGAGATGGGGTCTTGTATTGCCCAACATTCATTACAAACTCCTGGCCTCAAGCAATCTCCTGCCTTGGCCTCCCAAAGTGCTGGGATGACAGGTGTGAGCCGCCGTACCCAGCAAAATTTTGCTTAATTGCTTTTTTCAGTTAAGCAAACAATGACTGAATTGGACACCGTCAGATGCATGTGAAAGAAACGCTAAAGGGAGTATTTACTGCAGAGGAAAATGTCCCAAATAGAATCCCAGTAGTAAATACATTGCTAACAGAGAGTGGTGACGCTAAAGAAAAATAAATTGTATAAAATTAACAACAATACATTGTTTATTTTAAAACATACAGAAAATTAGAATTTGTGAAACTAGTATCCTGTGGGTCAGGGTGGGGTGCCTATGGAGAAAAGAGTTATTAGGCCCTTGCGTGCCTCAGAGGGCAAAGGTGCTCACTCACTTCTACCAGAGTTTGATAAGTCAAGGACACATGCCATAAACTGTAGGCTGACCGCTAAAAATAGCAAAAGAATGTCTAATAAGCCCCGAGGAAGAAATGTGTAATAAAAAGTTCTTAACAGCCAGGCTTGGTGGCTCTTGTCTGTAATCCCAGCACTTTGGGAGGCTAAGACAGGCGGATCACCTGAGGTCAGGAGTTTGAGACCAGCCTGGCCAACATGGTGAAACCCTGTCTCTACTAAAAATTATAAAAATTGGCCAGGTATGTGGGTGGGCACCTGTAGTCCCAGCTACTCAGGAGGCTGAGGCAGGAGAATCACTTGAACCCGGGAGGCAGAGGTTACAGTGAGCCAAGATCACGCCACTGCACTCCATCCTAGGAGACAGAGCAAGACTTCATCTTAAAAAAAATTACTAATGAGGAAATGGAATATTCCTCTTCCAGTGGCCATGGAACAAGTTGACCCACTCCTTCCTCCCCTCCCCCAAAAAGACTAATTGAGCATCAGATTTAAACAATCTTACCAACATAAGTAAACAAATGTAGAACCCTGTAGCCAATAACTATGAAAGACATATTCTTTTAAAGGTCCTTTGAACAGTTCTGAAGCAAGCCATAGTTCAAACCACTGCAATGACACAAGGTAGATACTCTTTTTCTTTTCTTTTCTTTCTTCTCCTTTTTTTTTTTTTTTAACCCGGACTCTCTCTCTCTCCCCCGGCGAAGGCGCAATCTCCCCCCCCCTCCCCTCGGAGTCTCCCTACCCCCCAAGTAGCTGGGATTACAGGAGCCCTGGGAGTTTAACACCAGTCTGGCCAACATGGCGAAACCCCATCTCTGCTAAAAATACAAAAATTTGCCAGGCATGGTGACAGGTGCCTGTAATCCTAGCTACTTGGGAGGCTGAAGCAGGAGAATTGCTTGAACCCAGGAGGCGGAGGTTGCAGTAAACTGAGATTGCACCATTGCACTCCAGCCTGGGCAACAAAGCAAGACTCTGTCTCAAAAAAAAAAGAGTAATAAAAAAAAAAAAAAAAAGTTAAAAGAGGAAAGGAGATAAAACAGAAGAAAATATGAAAAAAGTAATGATAAGAGCAGAAACTAGTGATGTGGGGAAAAATAAAGGGAACCAACTAGTTAAAGACTTATTTCTTTGAACAATTTTTTAAAACCCAGACAATTGGCAAGATTGATACAAATAAATTTAAGAAACCACACAGATTACCAATATCAGAAATGAAAGTGAAACATCACCACAGCTCTCACACCTACAGCAGTGACACAAGGGTACTTTGACATCTTAGACGAAATGGACAAATTCCTTGGAAAACATAATTCACCCCAACAGAGACAAGAAGATATAGAAAACCTGAATAGTCTTTTTCTATTAAGGAAATGATTAGCCATAATTTTAGGACTTCTCACAAAACAACGTCCGAACCCATATGCCTCTCCAGTGAATTCTTCCAAGACTTTAAGGAAACACAACTGTCTTACATGTGCTGATGAAGACAGAAGAAAAACGAGGAAAGTCCACCCACTTATTTTTGAAACCAGTATAGCCTTTGTACAAAACTTCTAAAAACATTGTCAGAAGTAAAACTTACAAGCCAACATCTCTTATGAACATAGATGCAAAAATCATATTAAGAATAGCAAACCAGGACTCATGTTTGGGTCTCCTTCCACGAACACTCCCTTCAGGGGAGCCGTCTTTCTCTCTCCTGGATCTCCCCCTCTGGAGTCCCCTTCCACACTCTCTCATGGGAGCCTGCCTTCTCCTCCTAAACTCCATCTCTCTCTATTCCCTAACACTCTCGTGGAAGCTGCTTTCCTCTCCTGGATTCCATCTTTCTGGATTCTCTCACTCAGTGTGAGAGTCAGCTGTTCATTTCTCTCTCCTTCTCCTGTTTCTCTCTCCCTCTCTTAATAAATCACTTTCTACAAACAAACAAACAAAAAAGAATAGCAAACCAGGTGTAGTAATTCTAATCAAAATGATGCTACATGATGACTAAATAGAATTAATCACAGGAATGCAAAATTAGTCAACATTAGAAAATCAATCAATACAATTCACGACAGTAATAGAACACAGGAGTAAATTGTGTGACAATCTCCGAAGACGCAAGAAACAACATTCAACATCCATTCTTGATCAAAGTTCTCAGCAATTAAAATGGCAACATTTTAAATCTAAAACATATAATTTACAGAACAGCCATAACAAGCTTTATACATAATCACACAATAGTTAACAGCTTTACCCTGAGATCAGGAATAGAAAACATGTTTACTGTTACCATTTACACTGGCCTTTTAACTGGAAGTTCTAGACAGAGACTGAAGGCAGGTAATAATAGTAATAAATTAAGGACTGGAAATGAAGAAATAAAACTCTTATTACTTATGGAAAAGTTTATTTTATATGTAAAAATATTAAGTAACTACAGATGAAGGTGACCACAGGTCAATATTCAAAAATAAACTGTGGGCTGGGCATGGTGACCCACGCCTATAATCCCAGCACTTTGGGAGGCTGAGGCAGGCAGACCACTTGAGGTCAGGAGTTCAAGACCAGCCTGGCCAACATGGCAAAACCCTGTTTCTACTAAAAATTCAAAAATTAGCCGAGTGTGATGGTGCATGCCTATAATCCCAGCTACTCGGGAGGCTGAGGCATGAGAATTGCTTGAACCTGTGAGACAGAGGCTGCAGTGAGCTGTTATCACACCACTGCACTCCAGCCTGGGTGACAGAGTGACACCCCGTCTCAAAAAATAATAAATAAATAAACTATGAAGATCTGTCTCCAGTGATGACCAAGTAAGCTCCTATCAAACCAATCGTCTTGCAGAAAATACCATAAACTCAAGACAAAGTTTAAAAAAAAAAAAGATCTACTACCTGGCCTGGTGCCATGGCTCACACCTGCAATCCCAGCAGTTTAGAAGGCTGAGAGTGGGGGATTGCGTGAACTCTGGAGTTCGAGACCAGCCTGGCCAACATGGCAAAAGCCTGTCTCTAATAAAAACTCAAAAGTGAGCTGGGTGGTGCATACTTGTAATTGCAGCTACTAGGGAGGCTGAGGCAGGAGAATCACTTGAACCTGGGAGGTGGAGGTTGCAGTGAGCTGAGATCATGCCACTGCACGCCAGCCTGTTATTGCTCATGGAAAAGTTTATTTTATAAGTTAAAAAATTAACTACAGAGGAAGGTGACCACAGGTCAATTTTTGAATATTTGAATATTGACCTGTGGTCACCTTCCTCTGTAGTTAATTTTTTACTGACAGAGTGACAGAGTGAGACTCGGTCTCAAAAAATAGTAAATAAATATGAATAAGCAAATAAACGATGAATCTGTGTCTCCAGTGATGACCAAGTAAGCTCCTATCAAACCAATCCTCTTGCAGAAACTCCTATCAACTCAAGACAAAATTTTGTTGTGTTTTTTGTTGTTATTGTTTTAAATCAACTACCTGGCCAGGCGCAGTGGCTCACACCTGCAATCCCAGCAGTTTGGGAGGCTGAGACTGGGGGATTGCTTGAGCTCAGGAGTTTGAGACCAGCCTGGGCAACATGACGAAACCCTGTCTCCACCAAATATTAAAAATTAGCCAGGCGTGGTGGCACGTGCCTGTGGTTCCATCTACTTGGGAGGCCGAGGTGGGAGGATCGCTTGAGCCTGGGAAACAGAAGTAGCAGTGAGCCAAGATTGTGTCAGTGCACTCCAACCTGGGTGACAGAGTGAGACCCTGTCCAAGAAAAAGAAGAAAAAATCAACTACCTGAAGATTGACTCAAAAGAAGACAAATTCTAGGGAAACTGACACTTAGAAAAAAGGAAACAGCTTCCCAGTATGTTAGTTTGCTGGGGCATCCATAACAAAATACCGCAGGTTGTGTGGCTCAAGCCATCAGTATTTCCTTTGTCACAGTTGTAGAGCCTGGAGGGCCAAAATGTCAGCAGGACTGGTTCCTTCTGAGGCCTCTCTCCTTGGTTTGTAGACAGCTGTCTTCTCCCTGCGCCCTCACTCTGTCTTCCCTCTGGTACATTATACGGTGAGAAACAATTATTCACAAAACGGCTAACTCCCCATCAGAAACAATAAGGCCAGAGGAGAGGGGGAACAGTCTTTTTGTTTTGGCAGAGTTTTGCTCTGTCGCCCAGGCTGAAGTGCAGAGGCGCCATCCAGGCTCACTGCAGCCTCCACCTCTCCTGCCTCAGCCTCCCGAGTAGCTGGGATTGCAGGCACCCACCACCATGTCTGGCTGATTTTTGTATTTTTAGTAGAGATGTGATTTGCACCATGTCGGCCAGGCTGGTCTCAAACTCCTGATCTCAGGTGATATGCCCACCTCATCCTCCCAAAGTGCTGGGATTACAGGCGTAAGCCACTGCGTCCAGCCTTAAGTATCAATTATTCAACACTTTAATTAAAAGGCAAACATTATCAGAATGGATTTTAAAATGCAAAGCCCAACTGTATGCTGTCCTCAGGACTTCTACTCCAGATATAAAGCGTACGTGGGCTAAGAACCGGTGATGCCGAAGGAGATGCCATACAAATAATTCGCATGAGAGCGCTGGACCTCTATGTTAATATCAGCTGTCCTAATTTCAGTAGACTTCAAGACAGAGAATTAAGAGAAACAAAGAGACATTTCATAATGTCTGAGGAAAAACATTTCTGTTTTTCTCTTCTCTTACAGAACACTACCAAAACCAAATGGGAAGCTTCCCCCCACACCCACCAACCTCCAATGCACCAGACACCAAGGCAAGGTCCTAAAACTCAGTCAAGGCATTACTTGGAGTCAGTGGGAACCCATGGTTTGAGAGCTCAGTCCTGCAAGACTGCCTCCACTTCAGACGCCAGTTTCAAGCAGTGGGTCAGGTCCCCCAACTTAGCCCCACTTCTGTCCAATGTAGCTGCATATTAGGGGTTCCCATGAGCCCCCTCTTCAGGTTTCATAGCTTGCTGACATGGCAGCTCACAGCACTCAGTGAAACACTTGTGTTCACTAATTTAGTATGAAGACCACAGATGAACTCTCAGGTGAAGAAAGGTGCCAGGGCAGGAGCTGGGGTGCACCCCCAACAAACCCCCCCCACCCCCCAGCATGGGGGGGGTGTTCACCAAACTGGAAGCTTCCCAACCTCCTAGTTTAGGATTTCACAGTGGTCTTGTCACGTGGGTGTCATCAGTTAGGAGCTCAGTCTCCAGCTCCCGCCAGGGGGTTGGAGTTGAGAGTTCCAGCTTCTCATGGCAGCTCGGTCTTTCTGGTGACCAGCCCCGCTCCCAGGGGCCACCAAGAGTCACCTCATTAGAACAAAAGGTGCTCCTGTCACCCCAGAAATTCCAAGGAATTAGGGGCTCTGTGCCGAGAACTTGGGACAAAGACCAATATACATTTCTCGATATTTCACAATGTTACATCTCAAATTAACTTAGCAAATGAAGCAGACGTGAAAAAACGTGCCTTGGTCTCTAGAAATGGAACCTGGAGGAAAGAATGAGAGAGAAAGTGCAGCTGTGTGTCTCCTACAGACATGCTGCTCCTCGATACGCCGCAGTTCAGCCCAGAGCCTCTACACCTCCTGCGCAGAAACTTGCAAACTTAAGACTTGCAAGACAAGTGGCAGGAATACCCAGCGCTTTCCCAGGTTCATCAGCTGCTCACATTTTGCCCCATTTGCTTTACATTTGTTTTACTCTCTCATCTGATATATATTTATATAAAATGTGTAAATATCATACACATCAAAAAAGAGTAAAATTTCCTATATAACCATATTTTCCCCCTAAGTTATTTGAGAGTAAATTGCATATATTGTGACCTCTAAATACTTTTTTTAGCCTCTAAACATTTACCTTCTAAATATTTCAGCATCTTTCCTAAAACCAAAGATATTCTCTAACATAACCACAGCACAGCTATCCATTTCAGTAAATTTAACATTGATAAAATATTTTTGTCTAATCTATCGCCTGAATTCCAGGTTTACCGCAGACCCATAATGTCCTTCAATGTCCTCTTTTCCCCAGCACAGGATCTATTCTAGGATCATAGATCGCTTTTAATTTTCTTGTTTTTTGATCCTCAGCCTTTCTGTCTTTGATGGCATGGATGCGGTGTTTGCTTTAATGATAATATAGGATGTGTTTATGGCTCTGGAGCTATGACTCTGATGAGAAGACAAGCGCCAGAGTCAGGGGCTCCTGGGGTGGGGTGGGCACCCACCTACTCTCTCCCATCCCGCAGAGCACCAAGCATCAACAGCCCACACCTGTGGCCCTTCCCCTAACCCCTTCTTGAACCCATGACAGGACCCGGGGGGCCGATGGCCTGCCGTCACAAGGCACGTATCTCATGCAGGGCAGCCTCTCCCTTGCTCCCACTTTCTGCCCACAGGTGGCAGGTGGTCAGAGGAAGGCAGAAAAAGAAAGAGGACTTCTGGGACCCCAAGACCCCCATCCCAGGCTTAGCCGAGGCAGGACTCAACAATACCATTCTTGATAGCCAAGGTGTCCTGGACATCAAAGAAAACAGAAAGATGGGCTCTGAGTACAGGTGACTCCCGCCCTGCAGGCATGTGTTCTCCCGCCCTGTAGGCATGTGTTCTCCCGCCCTGCAGGCATATATTCTCCGCCCTGTAGGCATGTGTACTCCCACCGTGACAGAGATTCATGGAGTTCAGACCCCAATCCTCGGCTTATCTGAAACAGCCAGAGGGAACTGTGGGCGATCTCCCCCAGGAAAACATTCAAAAACAGTTTTCAGGTGGTATCTAAGTTATTTCAGGCCATCTGAACTCTAGGCGAAACCCAGTTACTTCAGAATTTGAACATCTTCAAAGGAATAGTAGAAAGTCCCAGAGGCATTAGAGATAATGATCATAGAACGTGAGTGACATTTTTAATTGCAAAATTGCTCAAGAAATCGCATCTTCAAAATGGGAATTGATCTAACTGATACTGATTATTTCTTATGGTAGATTCCAAATTATATTCTGCCCCTGATGTTTTTCCGATGTAAAAATCAGCATGTCTTTCAAAGATCGAATCTTGTGTTTTCCTTAATTTAGCATTGAAATGATTGTCCCTTCCAATGGGTTCTTTTTCTGTCTTCATTCACCAGCAGCCTTCCATTTCTAGTCCGCAGCACGGCTCGCTAGCAGTTTCTGTCAAGCCAGTGCTTAAAGTTTGTCAATTACTCATGCAAATGAACTAAGTTGCCAATACAGAATTAGAATAACTGGGTTTCCCTTTTTATTTTAAGATTGTGCTAGAGTACAGGGAAAACCAGCTGTGTCCATCAGAATGCTTTCAGCCACAAGAGACAGAATCTCATAAGGGGAACTCAGCCAGTCGGGAGAATGGGTCACCTTGAGTCACACGCCCCAGGTGTGTGTAGGTCTGGGGACCCCGAGGAATTCAGGGGCCACAGACACAACAGTTCTTCCCTATCTCTGCTGCAGAATCCAGGCTCCCTCCTCCAAGGGGTGTGGCTGAAGAACTCAGAGAGCAGATCAGCCCTGCCGCTTCCAGGCTGCAGGACCAGCAAAGGCTCTGTCTGCAGGTTCCATCCCCTCCAGGGAGGATGGGGGATGACAGCCCATGCCCTTGGGTGTGCACCGTGGCCAGGACACTGCGACCTGGCGAGTGTGCAGGATGACTGACTCCTGTGTGACAGAGAGGAGCCAGGAGCACGGAGCCATCAGGAGCCACCCGAGACCACGCAGCCAGTGGTGGAGCCAGGGTCTGCCCTGCCTGTGCTTTGCACCAACGGCCCTCGCTGTCTGCACCTCACAGGGTTGTCTGGGTCCCCGGAGTTTTATGAGTAATGGGCAGGGCAGGCACGTGGTGATGCTATCCACTGCCAGCTACCCATTTTCTGAGCACTATCCCATTTCTCTCCTGGTTCCCAGCTTGTCCCCATGTGGCACCCGGGGCAGTGCATGACATGAGCTCGAGTGGGACCTCTGCCCCCAGACGCACCCACCCTCCTGCACCCCATGTCTCAGGAGCCGCTGCTGCTCCTCTAGGGTGAGGCCCTGGCTTCCACGGGGTTCACGACAGGCAGGGCTCGAGGTGTCATTGTTCCACCCACAGCCCAGCGTGCTTCTGTGAGTTAACAGTATTTACACCATCAAGCAGCATCACCCTGCTGAAGGTGGCAGAAACATGGGAGACGGGCGGGAGGAGGCTCTGCCGCTGGGCAGCTGAGGCCATGCAGGATTCCGCAGGAAGAGCCTCCATGGGGGAGGAGAAGCAGGCAGAGGAGCCCACGGAAGAGGCCAGGCAGGAGGGAAGGAGGAGGGCGAGGCCCGGGACGTTCTCCTTCCCACCTTGGCATTAGTAGACAGATCCCCAGGAGCTGCAGCCGGAGTGGACTCCAGGCCCCCGAGAAGAATTCCTGGGAGATTTTGCAAAGCCAGGGTTTCCTTCACCCAGTGCCACTGTCAGAGGCGTTCCAACAAGAGGGAGTCTTGAGTGAGGGCTGGGAAGAGGACGCCGGGACTGGCAGGGCTGCATTCTCAGAAGGCCAGGCCTTCCTCCCTCTAGATGTTTACAGGTCAAGGACAAATTCATAATGTTTACTAAACAGACCCCTACCTGGGAGGGTCCAGATATGCCGATATCTGGAGAACAAAGACATTCCTAATTTTGCTTTAAAGCTAACAATATCGATTCTTGTAAAATACAGCAATTAAGAAAATTAATCCTGTATTACAAACCAGAGCACATCTCCCATACACACAAGCGTTTTCCTAGGGCGGACGCTGCCTCCTCTAACTTTCGGGAATGTCCTGTTCTCTTGGCGCAGCAGCTGTGCTTTCACCGCTTTTCTTTCTGAATCAACTCGCTTTTACTTTGCACTGTGGACTCACCCTGAGCTCTTTCTTGCGCAAGACCCAAGAACCCTCTGTTGGGGTGTGGATCGGGATCCCCGTCCTGTTACATATTTCTGGCAACCACAGAAGGGACCATAGTGCAGAATCCCTGACCTGAGGCCGCCTGAGGGTACGTGGTGGGGTCCTGTAACACCCCTGCGGGGCCCACTGGCCACCTCTGCTGCAGGACGCTTCAGCTGCCACCTCACAGCAGAAAGCATCTCACTGTGGAAACGAGGTGAGTTCTGCAGGAACCAGGAAGATTTAATTAATTTCAGTGGCGAAGAGAGAACAGGCCAAAGCTCACTCTCTGGCCCAGGACAGGCTTGGAGGGCGCTGAGGACAAGGTCAACCAGACGATGGCATATGCACTTTGACCTTCCCCTTGCCCTGCCCTGCCCAGCACCATCTGGCTGACATTCTGTGCAGACAGCAAATGAGGGGCTGAGTCTTCATGTCTTTCCCCTGGAGCTCCGCTTCCCACCTGGGAAGCTTTCAAAGCAAACTGGCCGGTATTCCACCCTCAGGTTTCTGACTCCCTCACCTGGGCTGCGGCCCTGCCATGGTGTTTCTGAGGTGCTCCCAGGTGAGCCAGGAAGCCTGCTCTGCTCTGCTCTGCTCTGCTCTGCTCTGCTCTCGGTCTGCTCTGCTCTGCTCTGCTCTGCTCTCGGTCTGCTCTGCTCTCGGTCTGCTCTGCTCTGCTCTGCTCTGCTCTCGGTCTGCTCTGCTCTGCTCTGCTCTCAGTCTGCTCTGCTCTCGGTCTGCTCTGCTCTGCTCTGCTCTGCTCTGCTCTGCTCTGCTCTGCTCTCGGTCTTTGTTTTGCAGTCTGGAGTAGAAGCATCTGTGCAACTCAAGTAAGCACCGATTCAACGACCCCTTATTTAGTACCTGGCATATTTTGTACTGGGCATGGGACTTGGTTATTGCACCCCAGCAAATTACAGGGTACAGTCCCGGCCGAGAGCCCCTGTGCCCAGGGATATACACATCCAGCCCTGGCCTACTGTGAAGGGGAGGGAGGGTCTTTATAGAGAAGGTAGACTTTTGAAAATGCCAAGTCTCTTAGCTCAGTGTCTGTGCCAGGGCCTGCCCCGCTCCAGCAGCCCTGGGGCCCCCTCTTCCCGTTGCCTTCGGCCTCTGTCCTTGCTTTGTTGCTGAATCAGCACAGCATAAAAGTGCTGTCAGATCAACTAGTTTCTCCTGGATGCTATGGCCGTGTAGGTAGGCAGTGGCTTCCGTCCCAGCAGCCACATAGCCACAGTCATCCAGTGGCCCAGGAGGGGAAGGGTGAGTATAGCACTACCACCATCACCCTCAGCAGCCTCTCACGCCACGTCCTGTGAGTCGGCCCCCACAATCCTCCCCTCCCGGTGCCCCATCTCAAAACGTAACTCATCTGCCTCTCAAGGGGCTAAAAATCTGACAAATTAATTTCCTTTAAGGTATAATTGGATAGACCGGGCACTGTAGCTCACACCTGTAATCTTAGAACTTTGGGAGGCAGAGGCAGCCAGATCACGTGAGGTCAGGAGTTCGAGACCAGCCTGGCCAATGTGGTGAAACATCATCTCCCCCGTCTCTACTAAAAATACAAAAATTAGCTGGTGTGGTGGTGGGCGCCTGTAATCCCCACCTGCTCAGGAGGCTGAGGCAGGAGAGTCACTTGAACCTGGGAGGCAGAGGTTGCAGTGAGCTGAGATCATGCCATTGCACTCCAGCCTGGGCATCACAGCAAGACTCCATCTCAAAAAAAAAAAAAAGATATAATTGGATTGATAAAACTTAGTAGTTACCATCTTAGAGATGTCTCAATTTTGTTGGCCGTAGTACCTCCATGTTGAAAGTGTGAAGAGTCTGTAGTGTACATTGGGAGTGAATTCCCCATGGGTGTCTCATGTTGCTACATGCAGGCAAGACACTAACTGCCTTTGTCCAAGGCTGTCTTTTCCAGAATGACTGTATAGCAAACAGCCTTGAAAGATACAGACAGTTTCTCTCTGGAACAAAGGGTGGGCACCTTCCTGCCTATGATAGAAGATTTGCATCCTCTGAGCTCAGGGTCCTCTCCGTAATGCACCTGCTGCGTGTGGGGGTGCCCGCCTGTGCCCATCCACTCACCCTCTGGCCCTGGAAGACAAGAGGGACTGCCATAAAGATGCAGGTGTCCCTGCTGCCTGTGCCAGGAGTAACAGTCTTTTTTCTCTGACCTCGGAATCTCATGCCTCCTACAGCATCCGTGAAACTGGCAGGCTGACGCATTAGCTCCCAAGTGGTGAAATCTCAGTCCTTCACAGTTCCTGGCACTGTGTTCCTATGGTGGGTGATTACACAGCTGTCAAACTGAGCACACTGCAGTGAGACACAACATGGGGAAACTTAGCAACGTAAAGCAAAAAGAAAGTCTAAAGTCACTACGGAAAGTACAAGACCACGTTAGTAAAGTTAAGCACGTTCATACACACACACTTTTTAGGAATACATATGGGTGCAAAACTATTTTTTAAAAAGTGAAAGTGGAGGAGCAGGGACGTGGGATTTAGGATGATGGTCACGTGGGGGATGAAGAGCCAGGGGACAGTGTGGCAGCAGGGTGGAGCTGTGTGGTTTAAGGTAGGTTACGGCCAAAATCCTGGCTTTTGTTTGGGGTAGTGAGGTGCGGATGCTCCACGTGCGTTGTCAAAATCAACAGCTGACTAGTAGCTCACCGTGCTGGCCAAGGATAAAAGTGTGCTACAGGAAGCAAGGGTTGTTATGAATTCAGTTCGTCTACCTGAAACAGTTAATAGGATGGACAGATAAATAGGTTAAAGAAATAAATGCACGGATGAATAGACAGATGGATGGATACATAAACAACAGACAAGAAGCTTGGCCGAAAACCTCCTTCTTGAGGAAGTTTCTTACTCAGGAACTCTTATCCTTTCTCACCCTTCCTTAATCTAAAGATGAAATGAGACATCTTACAGGGAATACTGGTTTAGAGGACCGAGTACCAATGCCACATGGCAGAGTTTTTGTTGTTGTTGTTTTTCTTGGGGTGGGTTTGCATAAACACCTGCAATAGCAATTTCTTATACTGCAGAGCCCCAAAGACACCCTTCAAGTCCACCAGTCTGGACGTGCTGAACTTTGCCGTAGGTTCAGCGAGACCCATCCATAGCATTGACGGAATTTCTAGAAAACTCGCCAGCTGGCCTCTTTGCCTGGCTCCATGAAGTCCCAAAGAGGCTGAGGGAGCCTGGGAACCACTGGAATTTGGGGTTTCTCCCTGTGGGGTGCTCGCTAGGGCCTGGGCCCCACATGATGGGGACATGGGGACGGAGGTGCCCGCCCACCCCGGCAGCAGTTCCAGGCTTGCAGGGCCTTGCACTCTGCACCCAGGTGACGCTCTTGGGATCTGGCCACGTGGTGGGTGCTTTGGCTCAGCTTGTTCCGTTCCCCCGAGCATGCGCTGCCTGTGCCAATGTCCCCCGAAAAGGGATGACAGTTTACAGACTTTTCTAGGCCTCTAGGTTTGAGGTAAATTTTACAAGCTAATTTCCTTGAAAGACAGAATTGCTGTGGGTGAAGAAAGGCTTATATAACTTGAGCAAAGAATGAGGTGTGTAATTTAAAATTACTTCATAGGCTGGGCATGATGGCTCACGCCTGTAATCCCAGCACTTTGAGAAGCCAAGGCAGGCAGATCACCTGAGGTCAGGAATTCAAGACCAGACAGGGCAACACGGTGAATGAAACCCTGTCTCTACTAAAAATACAAAAATTAGCCAGGCAGGGTGGCACATGTCTGTAATCCCAGCTACTCAGGAGGCTAAGGCAGGAGAATTGCTTAAACCCGGG
Source organism: Ateles fusciceps (assembly GCA_036589455.1). Classification (NCBI taxonomy): domain Eukaryota; kingdom Metazoa; phylum Chordata; class Mammalia; order Primates; family Atelidae; genus Ateles; species Ateles fusciceps. Next base: position 1,678,584 of record JAZHEH010002915.1, on the reverse strand, counting down.
ATGTGAAGGTTGCAGTGAGCCAAGATTGCACCACCGCACTCCAGCCTGGGCAACAGAGCAAGACTCCATTAAAAAATAAATAAATAAATAAAATCAATTCCCAGGAAATGGAATGGTAACTATTGAAACGTGCAGTTTCCAGGACTCACGCAGCCCAGGCCCTGGCTGGAGACTGTGACGGTGGCACGGCCCCAGCTTTGTCACCTTCCCTGTGGGTCAGATGCGGAGGTGGCTGCTTCCAGTGCTGAGCTGCCAGCATCTCCTGCTTCCACACCACGCCCTGGTCCTCACAGCAGGTGTCGGTCTCCCCAGGCCCCTGAAAGAGGAATCAGAAGATAAAGATTCTATTCCAGGTGCAATGACCACTCTCGGATCCCTTTGTCTACACAGCAATCACACACAACTCCTTTGAGGTTGTAGTTTTTCACCCGTGGCCCTTGGTTCACAATGCCCATCACCCCCACACCCCAGTCCAGGCGGATTCATTCGACAATGTCTGTGAAGGGCTGACCTCATCAAAGGAAAGAGCTGTATGAATCGGAGGCATTAAAAATAGAAGTGAAGCCAGAAGATGTTGAATCTCAAGGGTAAACGCTCCTGTGCAGTTCAATAAACCACATGTGTTCAGAGAGGAGCAGGTGACATAATGGAAGAGGGAGAACAGCGCTCCACACGGGAACAAAAGCGGGCCAGCCCAGCGGGCACCAGAGGGAAAGGCACCTGGTGCTTAGAGGCCCGTGGCTGATAAGAGGGCCTGTCCTGGGGCCACATGCGCAGGAGGCGGACAGCGTCACAGGCTGTTGCTTGGCGCGTCCATGCGGTGTCAAGGCACCCCTAATTGGTGGACGCACCCCCACAGTGGGAAGTCAGGGATGGGCCTGGCCTTTCCCTGGAGATTGGGCAAGGCACTTCCTGCCTCTGAGTCCCATCTTGGAGAGGAAGGCTGGCCACACACTTTTCAGTTTGCATGAAGGCATACGATGCCTTTGCCTTGTGAATTCCATCAAACCCCTCCCTGCCTGAGAGGTGTCGGAGCACTGCAGCCTGGAACCCAGATCCCGGAGCCTTGGTTCAAATCTCAGTTCTGTTGCTTAATATTCCCCCAATATTTTGTTATGAAAAGTTTTAAACACAGAAAAGCTGCAAGAATGGCTCAGTGGGCACCCACCCACCCGCCACCCACTCCTGCATGCTAGCAGTGGACAATTTATCACATCCACCCCTCTGTCTACCAATCCGTCTTGCTTTCACGTATTTCAAAATAAACTTCAGGCCAGGCAACCTCCCATCAGGAAGGTCAAGGCGTGGCCTCCCATGGCTGCCCCAGCAACGCCTCCAAACCAACTCTGCCCAAGAGCAACCAGGGTTATGTGGATTTCACTTTACAAATAAGATGCCAGATTAAGGAGAAAGAGTACAGGTGGGGAGGGAAGTCAGGGATGGTCCCTGCCTGCCCGAGCGCTATCACTGAACAGCAGCGGGCATCCATGACTCCGACGGCCATGCCAGAGCCCTTCTGAGCACAGGCAGGAGGTGTGACCAGCATTCCCACACCCTCCAACAGACAACTCAGACAGGCAGGGCTTTATGGAAACATCTGAACCGAGAAGTCATCCGCTAATAGTTTTCTTTGTCAGACTCTTTGTTTTCAATGTTCCATCAGGAGCAATCTCAGCTTTAGAGGAAGTCTGGAAAAAAATAACCCATTGTCCACGCTTAACTATTTGTTTTTTGGGTTTTTTTGTTTTGTTGTTTTGCTGGACCACTTCATGTAGACATCACGAGGTTCACCTCGGCGACCTCAACATGTCTCTGAAAAACCAGGATGTTCTCCTGCACAGCCAACGTCCCATTCTCTCACCTAAGAAAGTGAGTAACGGTCCTTTAACACCATCTCCTATCATGTCCAAATTCAAAATGTCCCCATAGTCCCCAAACGCCTTGTATTATACAACCAGTCAAAGTTCATGCATTATATTTTGCTTTTCTGTCTCTATTGCCTCTTTTTATTTCATGTTTTGAGACACAGTTGCACTCTGTTGCCCAGGCTGGAGCGCAGTGGTGCCGTCTCGGCTCACTACAACCTTCCCCTCCTGGATTCAAGCGATTCTCTCGCCTCAGACTCCCAGGTAGCTGGGATTACAGTCGCCCATCACTGCGTCCGGCTAAATTTTGTATTTTTAGTAGAGACAGGGTTTCCCTATATTGGCCAAGCTGGTCTTGAACTCCTGACCTCAGGTGATCCACCCACCTCAGCCTCCCAAAGTGCTGGGATTACAGGCATGAGCCATAGCACCTGGCCTATAAAAATAATTTACTCTTGAAATTTGAGAGGATTTTAACAAAAGTATGTTCATGCCTCCCGAACACATCTTCTATGAGAACTGCATACAGATGTTCACCTGTTCACAAGAAAATTGAGTAAATTATTTAAATGTTACTGTGCCCTCCCTGGATTGGACTTTGGAATTTGCCTTTCATTAATACACTACAGTCTGACGTGGGGCTAAAATGTAAACACTATCTGTATTTTAAAGTAAGTGATCCTACGTAAAATTAGCAAAATGGAACGCTGCTAGGCTGTGAAAATGAAGTGCCCCGTTAGACATCAGGCAGGCTCCTAGTGCAGTCTCACCGTTGAGTGACTGTCCATCTACCCGTCTTCTGGAGTGGTGGCCGCTGCGTCTGACCCTGACTCGGATGTGAGTTGACTCCAGAGTGCCCTGAGTTTGCCGGCTTCCCGTGCAGGGCTGGTGTGAGACAGGCAGGCAATGGTGCCATCTTGGCTCACTGCAACCTCTGTCCCCCCAGCAACACACCCGTGACTGATGCCCTCTGGATGGAGTTTCTCTCCTGGCTTCCCTGCCCTGCTCTCAGAGTCCCCCCAGACCCTAGGCCCTCACTGCTGAGGGCCACAGCCCTGAGCACGCACCAGCTTTCCTCCCTGAGCTGTGCTAGGGCCCCAAACCCACCTCCAACCCCCCAGGATCCCATCCCTGCCCTCTGGCTTCAGGCTGGAAAGATGGCGGTAAGTGTCAGTGGCCCGCAAAAAGGTCATGTCCACTGGAAGCTGTGAATGTGACTTTATTTGGAAATAGGGTCTTTGTGGATGGCATCAAGGTGATGTCACACTGAAGTAGGGTGAGCTCAGGTGCAACCACCAGTGTCCTTAAAAGAAGGACATGGGGCCAGGTGCAGTGGCTGTAGTCCCTGACCTCGGGCTTCCAGTCACCAGCACAGTGAGAGAACGTACTTCTGCTGGGTACACTGTGCAGTGTGTGACACTTCGTTACGACATCCCTAGGACACGAACACAGGAGGCATCGGTGACTGGCCAGGGTGTCCTTTTGAAGACGGTTTTAAAGCAGGACCGTGTCTCAGCTCAAGAGGAAACATCTCAGATGGTGAGGGTGTGGACCAGGTACTCAGCAGGAAGAAATCACACCTCAGAATGGAAGAGGAGAATTTGAGAAAGCTGCTTTGATCTGCAGGTTTTGAAGGAACTGTGGGAATTTTGATGTTACTTTTCTGAGCAATTGTGCCCAAGGCACCCATGTAGAAGTGGGAAATCAACTTCCAAGCATTGTTCATCACAGACACCCCCAATCAGACAAGCCGATCGCTCCTTAGCCATCCCAGGCTTTCCCCTGCTCCCTGCTGAGGAGACCCTGGGCCAGGGAGGAGGCAAATTCACTCAATAATTCAGCAAAATAGCTCCTCGGCTTTTTTTTTTTTTTTTTTTTTTTTGAGATGGAGTCTCTCTCTGTTACCCAGGCTGAAGTGGAATGGTACCGTCTCAGTTCACTGCAACCTCTGCCTCCCAGGTTCAAGCGATTCTCCTGCCTCAGCCTCCTGAGTAGCTGGGATTACAGATGCTTGCCACCACACCTGGCTAATTTTTGTATTTTTGGTAGAGACTGGGTTTCACCGTGTTGGCCAGGCTGGTCTCAAACTCCTGACCTCAGGTGATCTGCCTGCCTCGACCTCCCAAAGTGCTTTAAAAGGGAAACATACCCCCCCCCACACACACTTTCATCTGGGGTGTTCACATGCTAATTCTGAGACACATAGCCATTGCACTTTGACACTAATTATTCCACTTCTTACTATCTTTAACCAGTACTCTGACAAATTGTCAATTTAAGAAGAATTTGCAAAGGAAGTAACCCTACTGTGCGTTTTAAAAGGCAGACCAGAAAAGAGTGTGTGAAAGCATCTCTTACTGTAACTTTACCTGAAAGGGTTAGCCTTTTAAAATCGCAGCTGACCAAACCCGAACTCTGCACCCAGAACTTCAGCTTTGTGTGGTGTGTGACCGTATAATACAAGTCGCACATTGTGGTGACCTACCAGTTTGAGTTGAATTAAATATTGAAAGCAAACTCCAGAAATATCTCAAAGGAAACACACCAGCAATATTGTATCGATTGTGCTAGGCTGCTTAATAATTAATTCCCTCACCTCGGTTTTTGAATGTCGTTCTGTTTATGCCTCAGCACCAAAAACAACCGAGAAAGGGGCCACAGCTCCGGCGTCCACCTGCTGTCGCAAATTCGGAGCAGGGTGCTGGGGGTGTGGAGAGGAAGAGAACTGGCCCCTTCGTGTGTCCACTTCATAGGAACCCAGACCAGAGCACCAAAGCAGACCTCTGCTTCAAGCAGAAACAGAACAAAGTTGTTTCTCCCTCAATAGGGTGACCCTCCCAGGTTCAGCAGAGAGAGAATCGAAACTAGGACCCTTCCAAACACAGCAGGAGTACCGGCAACGCCGGAAAGTTCCGCTGTGGAGTTGTGGCTGAGTTTCGGGCCCTGCGTCAACCTGATCAGTGTTTTGAATGCTGTTGGGGGGGAAGACGAGAGTCTGCTCACATGCTGCCCCAAACCAGAAATGCCAGCGTCATGTCCACGCTTCTGCTTCTTTGAAGAAGGCACCCATCTCACATGTCCAGACAGGGCTTTGGAACTGGAGAGGAAACCCTGTGAAAGAGAAGCCTTGCTTTGGAGTCACACCGAGCCTGGGCAAGGAGGCCGGAGGAGGCTGGAGGAGGCTGGAGGAGGTTGGTTCTGTGTCTTGGGTGGGGCCTTGCTTAATTCTTTTTTTTTTTATTTTATACAGAGTCTCGCTCTGTCGCCCAGGCTGGAGTCCAGTGGTGCCATCTTGGCTCCCTGCAACCTCCGCCTTCCGGGTTCCAGTGATTCTCCTGCCTCAGCCTCCCAAGTAGCTGGGATTACAGGTGCACACCACCACACCTGGCTCATTTTTGTATTTTTTAGTAGAGATGAGGTTTCACCACGTTGGCCAGGCTGGTTTCAAACTCCTGACCTCGTGATTCGCCTGCCTCAGCCTCCCAAAGTGCTGGGATTACAGGCGTGAGCCACCGCACCGCGCCCCCTTGCTCAGGACTGATTAAAAACAAAAAGCCTGATCGAGTTACAGATTTAACAACTGACTTAGTGAAAATGGTCTCACTTGAAGGATTTTGCCAACAGGAAGAGCTGGGGATTGTTCTCGGACATTTTGTCTTGTTTTGCTTTCCTCACCACATACAAAGCCTTCCTCATTCCACCCAGGGGTGGGAGAGGGATGGGCCTTTCCCTGACCAGGTTGTCAGGGCTCACGGGAAGCATACAGAGCTCCTACCTGCAGCCAGGAGCAGAACTGAGCGCCCAGCTTCGGGTTTCACGGATCTCACAACGATCTGACATGCGAAGCAGCAGGGCCGGAGCAGGGGCCACTGCCCTCGGAGGCCCGGATGAGCCGGCCATGCAAGACAGCACAGCAGGGGTGGGGTTGTCAAGCAAGGGAGACTGTGAGAGGAGGTGACCACGGGGAACCTGGGGCCGGGCCAGGCAGGAGAAAGAGGGTCTCATTCTGTTTCTGTAAACTTTGTTAGTTTCAGGTCTTAAGTACTGTAAAGAATTCAAATTTGGGATCCTTGCATTACCTGGTTTATGCAAGTAGAATATAGAATACTACACATTAGGCCAAAAGAGCAATGAAAGCAACATTTCATACATTTATTCTTTTTTTTTTTTTTTTTTTTGAGACGGAATCTTGCTGTGTCACCAGGCTGGAGTTCAGTGGCACCATCTCTGCTCACTGCAACCTCCACCTCCCGGGTTCAAGTGACTCTCCTGCCTCAACCTCCCAAGTAACTGGGATTACAGGCACCTGCCACCGCTCCCGGCTAATTTTTGTATTTTTGGTAGAGACAGGATTTCACCATATTGGCCAGTCTGGTCTCGAACTCCTGACCTCAGGTGATCTGCCCGCCTCGACCTCCCAAAGTGCTGGGATTACGGTCCTGAGCCACCGCACCCGGCCTCGTCCATTCATTCATTTGTCCATTCAGTCCGTATTTCTCAAGCACCGTGTAAGAACCGAGCCTGTACTGGGCTCTGGGTGTGTGGACGCTCCGCACAGAGCTGCGCTGAGTCGGGCCTTCCTGTAGCCGCCTCCGGGATTGGTCAGCGCTGCCTCCCACGCGTTGCTGTCTCATTGGCGCACCTCCGAGAACCCACGGGGTTCTTTTCGTGCTGGGAGTCCCGTCATTTGATAACTGAAGAACAACATGCTGTGTAGACACCTGACACTCTGCTTCATTGGCTCAGCATCCCTGATCTAAAATTAGGGGCACACTCGTTCACCCCAGAGACCACCCTGCTCCTACACCTTGCTGCAATTCTGCGAGAGGCCATTTGGTCTGGTGGCAAGGTGGCCTCTGAGTAGCCAGCCCTCACTTCAGCACAGCGTCTGCGGGGTCCAGAAATGCTCACTTCTCTCCAGAAGGCAGGGTGGGGTCCTTGCCCCTGGGGGACCCCTCCATCTGCCACTAAGAACTGCAGCGGTGGCTTCTCCTCTTGGCCCTCACGGGCAGCATCCCCAAGGGCCTTCTGTTTGCACCCCAGGCACTGGACACAGCCTTCTCTCCCTCTGCCCACACCTGGAGGCCACACCCAGTCCTGGCCCCATCCTGCCCCGATAAGCCGATCCAGCATGACACTCACTAATGAGAGATGTTTATGGAAGAAGGGAGGCAGGGGGAACTCACACTGTCTTCATGTGGCAGAAGGTAATCTGATCTCTCCCAAGCAGTTGGGTCCCCCGCCTCAGTTCTCTCCTTTTGCTCATCCCCAGGGTCTCTATGTAAAGCACCGACCTCTCTCTCCCTCGTGGTGAACAATTTACCTCTGAGCTCAGCTTCTGGGCTCCATTCAGCCAAACAACAGTCACGCTGACACTCAGACCATCTACGGTACTTCAAGGGTGCCCCTCAGTGGACTCAGCCTCCACACGCCTTCTCTTCACAAGATGATGGAAATATTTTTCAACTAACAAAATATAAGCAAACAGTCTGGGCACAGCGGCTCTTGCCTGTAATCCGAGCACTTTGGGAGGCCGAGGCAGGCGGATCACCTCAGGTCAGGAGTTCAAAGCCAGCCTGGCCAACGTCATGAAATCTTGTCTCTATGAAAAATACAAAAATTAGCCGGGCATGTTGGTGAGTGCCTGTGATCCCAGCTACCCCGGAGGCTGAAGCAGGAGAATTGCTTGAAGCCGGGAGGTGGAGGTTGTAGTGAGCCAAGATTGCGCCATTGCACTCCAGCCTGGGCGACAGAGAGAGGCTCTGTCTCAATAATAATAATGATAGTAAAAATGAACAAACAGAAATGTCCTGGCTGGAATGCTGTTGCGAAGGAGACATGCCCTCCTTGACATGGTCAGGTGAAAACTTCTAGACTGCTGAGGCTTGTCCTGTGACCTAGCCTTGTGCCCCTCGGGTCATTTACTCTCCCTGTGCCTCAGTTTCCCATCTATAAAAGGAAGGGGTTGGGCTCAAACTCTCCAGTTCTAACTGGATCTGGAGCAACTGGAAATCCCCCCCCTGGGACGCATCGCTTACACAGAGAGACACACTGGCCACCTCTTTCCAAACAGGTTTGTTTGGAAAGGTGGTCATGGCACCATCTTCGGAGCTGTTAGCAGAACAGTCCTCATTCTCTGTGCCAGCTGGTTGTAGGTGTCTAGAAAGAGACTGAATTCCAGTTGTGTGCCAGGTACCATAAAGGGAGCCCTGAGCAGGTGGCTGGGGGGTCGCCATTCGGTCTCCGTGCAGAGCATTGATTTACACACTGAAGATGACAACCCTGGGTGATTCTCCAGAAGCTCACGGCCAGCTGTTCTCATAGCACAAAACCTGTTCCCTTTTCCTCTAGCTCTGCCATTGTTCCCACCTAAGTCACGTGCTGATCTATCCAGCTTCCTGCATTTTAGCGGCTGTTTTTCTGTTTGTTTGAGTGCAGGTTGCAGAGAAGGTGGTTGCATGGCTTAGCAGTGGACAAGACCAAGCCCGTGAACGCCGCTGCTGTGCGAAAGCTTCACAAGGATCTCCTCTGGGCAAAGCCACACCTCATGCCTGTCAAACGACTCAAAAGGGGTTTCTCTAAAAGCTTTGAAATGCAAGACTGATTCAAGGGGGAACTCAAAAATAATGATGACAGCAGCTCCCAAAAGGCCCCCTGTCTCCATCTAAAGCCCTGGTAAGCTTGTCCGTCACTCCGGAGCGTGTAAGCATGCACAGCACTGTGGAGTGATCCCAGGCCCCATGAGGAAGGAAGGCGCGACCCTTGAGGGAGGAACTGTGTGTTCATTCCCGTTTCAAAGCGAGTAGAAGCCCAGGAAGGTAGAGTGATGTGCAGAAGAGCATCCTGGCGGTCAGCGACTTGGGGGTGCAGGTACTGGGTCACATGACAAACCCAGGCTTCACCCTGCACTCCGCCCGCTCCAAGGCTCTGGGATTCAAACGTCATAAAACACTCATGCACTTCTCGGGGGCTCAGTGTAAATGCACACTCTTGGCAAACCCGATTCTAACACTTGTCAAGCAGATAAGGCCTTGAGAAAATGTAGAAGAACAACGATTGGCATTTTGCCACTGAAAACCTTAAATGAACTCCCACTCTAGGATGTGAGGCTTTGCAGTTGATTATCACACAGCGTCTTCCACTGGAAAGCTTCCCTGTTGCACTGAGGTCTCGGCTTCATGTGTTGTACAGGAAAAGCACAGCTATTGTGCAAGGAGAGTGAGAGGAGCAAACCTGAATGTGAATCTGCTGCAAAATGCTCCCGGATACTCATGCCTTATTCATGAACGTGCCTCATCAACATTTAGACCACAAAGACATTTGTACGATAAGTAGAAATTCTAGAGAAAGTAGATAACTTACATTTTCTTATTTTAACCAACTCTTGATGAATAATGCATAATATACTATATAAGATGCTTATCAAGTTTGACTTAGAAAATGAGGAAGTAAATTTACTGAAATAAGAAGGAAAGAAAAAAACTCCAAATTATTCAGAGATCCACAATAACAACCAAATACTACATGCACTTAAAAAAAACCGACCAAGAGAAATTCTTCTCCTTGTCATTTAGTCTACATGGAAAAAAGCATTGTCATGTATGGAGAACTTTATTTAATAAAATAGACTTGCTGTGTGCAAAACACCCTCGTCCTTGGTTTCTGTCAACAAAGCAAAAATCCAGCTTCTGCCTAACACCAGATGCCTTCGTGGCCTGCAGCTTCCCTTCCAGCTGTCTGATAACATTGAACAGATAAAAGTCTTTAAGAAACAGTCAGAGAAGCTTTAAGAGTCTGGCAGGCCAAGGAAGTTCTGCTTCAAAAATTAAAGCTCTGCAATTCGATTAGGACAAAAGGGAGCTGGGAGCTCCCGTGGAAAGATTCCGTGTCCAGTCTGCAGAGCAGCAGGCCTTCGATGGGAAACGGGAATACTGAGCTCCTTCTCCCCCGCCAGGAGATGGGCACGGACGGAGGTCACCTGCTCCTGCAGCTGTCATGGTACTGGCAGGTCTCAGCAGCTCACGGCCCCTCAGCCCTGGGGCCACCTGGGCATGAGAGGACACGGACTCAGATTGGAAGAGAGAGATGCCAATAAAAAGGAGAGAGTCAGATCCAAGTGACAGAGAGAGAGAAAGGAGAGCAGCTCACCAACACCAGCACACCGTGGGCACTCTGTGAACCTCAGGTATCAGGGACAGCTCTCAGTTAATTTAGAAAGTTTATTTTGCCAAAGTCAAGGATGAGCGCCCGTGACTGTCTCAGGAAGTCCTGACATGTGCCCAAGGTGGTCGGGCACAGCTTGGTTTTATGCATTTTATGGAGACATGAGACATTAGTCAATATGTGTCAGATGTATCTTGGTCCTGTCCAGAAAGGTGGGACAACTCAAAGTTGGGGTGTGGGGGGGGGGGGCTTCCAGGTCGTAGGTAGGTAAGACACAAACGGTTGCATTCTTTTGAGTTTCTGATTAGCTTTTTCAAAGGAGGCAATCAGATATGCATCTATCTCAGTGAGCAGAGGGTAACTGAGTTCTGCTTGACCTTTGTCCACAAGGAAATTCCCTTATGAGGGAAGTATGTAGCTTTTTTTTTCTTTTCTAAAATCTTACCAGCTTCCTTGCTAAGGAATAGAATGGGATGCAGCTTTGCCCTAAGCAGTTCCCAGCTTGACTTTTCCCTTTGGCGTACTGATTTTGGGGTGCCAGGATTTATTTTCTTTTCACACCTTTCGAGGCAATCTCTGTCTGTGGAGACCACAGAAAGCTGCACTCAAGCGAGCCGGACCCAGCCCCTTTCCACTATGACGCAGAGAACTCAGGGCCAAGATGGTCCCTGGGCTGCAGAAGAGAAAGAAAAGGAGAAAAGGAGGACCAAGAAAGGAAGTTCATGAGTTTCAAATAACCCTGCTGAATTAAGCAATTTGGAACTCATTTTTATCTTATTAAGTTGAACCGAATTCAGTGTTTTACGTTGAACCATATGAAACAGCCATTTTTGCTGGTAAAACTGGAGAATTTAATATAGTGATGATTTCATGTAGTTCCACTTGATATATTGTGGGTGGGGGTGAGCTCTGACTTGATATATTGTTGGTGGGGGTCAGCTCTGACTTGATATATTGTGGGCGGGGGTCAGCTCTGACTTGATATATTGTGGGCGGGGGTCAGCTCTGACTTGATATGTTGTGGGCGGGGGGTCAGCTCTGACTTGATATATTGTGGGTGGGGGGTCAGCTCTGACTTGATATGTTGTGGGCGGGGGTGAGCTCTGACTTGATATGTTGTGGGCGGGGGTGAGTTCTGACTTGATGTATTGTTGGCGGGGGGTCAGCTCTGACTTGATATATTGTTGTTGGGGGTCAGCTCTGACTTGATATATTGTGGGCGGGGGTGAGCTCTGACTTGATACATTGTGGGTGGGGGTCAGCTCTGACTTGATATATTGTGGGCGGGGGGTGAGCTCTGACTTGATACATTGTGGGTGGGGGTCAGGTCTGACTTGATATATTGTGGGCGGGGGGTCAGCTCTGACTTGATATGTTGTGGGTAGGGGTCAGCTCTGACTTGATGTATTGTTGTTGGGGGGTCAGCTCTGACTTGATATATTGTTGGTGGGTGTCAGCTCTGACTTGATATATTGTTGGTGGGGGGTCAGGGCTGACTTGATATATTGTTGGTGGGGGTCAATTCTGACTTGATATATTGTTGTTGGGGGTCAGGGCTGACTTGATATATTGTTGGTGGGTGTCAGCTCTGACTTGATATATTGTTGTTGGGGGGTCAGGGCTGACTTGATATATTGTGGGTGGGGGTCAGCTCTGACTTGATATATTGTTGGAGGGGGCAGCTCTGACTTGATATATTGTTGGTGGGGGGTCAGTTCTGACTTGATATATTATTGTTGGAGGTCAGGGCTGACTTGATATATTATTGTTGGGGGTCAGGGCTGACTTGATATATTATTGTTGGAGGTCAGGGCTGACTTGATATATTGTTGGTGGGGGTCAGCTCTGACTTGGACCCACAGGAATTCACAGACTTTTTCAAGTTACCAAGTTCAGGAATGAAAGCGTGGATGACACCGTTGAACAAGTTTACAGAAACAAAAAAGGAATGACGGGACTGCTAGAAGAACTGTGTCAACAAAGTAGTAACTAAGATGAAATGGACATTTTTATGATAATAAAAGCTACTGAAACTAACTCAAGAAGAAATAGAAAGTCCGAACATACCTATAACAAGTAAGGAGACTTAATTAGTAATTTTAAATTTTCCTACAAAGAAAAGCCCAGGCCCAGCTAGAATAATACCAAAATTTCACAAACTCTTTCAAAAAATAGAACACTTCTAAGGAATACCTTCTAATTAATTGTATGAGGCCATTATTACCCTGATACCAAATGCAGGCTAAGACTGAACACAAGAAAACTACCTCAATAAATATAAATGCGACCGGGCATGGTGGCTCACAACTGTAATCCCAGCACTTTGGGAGGCCGAGTTGGGTGGATGACCTGAGATCAGGAGTTCAAGACCAGCCTGGCCAACATGGTGGTCATTTTCTTTTTAACCACCATGTTGAATTTGACTATCACGTTCAATTTTTCGTAGACAGGTCTCTATAAAAAATTGCACCACCTTGTGAGATAAGGCTCACACTGCTCAGAAGGGAGGACATCAGCGCCGTGGTACAATTCTTTATCTCTGACTCTGCGTTGCTTTAGTTCACCTTCATTATGACTTACAACATAGGTTACCGGTTGGAGTTGACGGCATCCTTTTAGTTGCATGCATTATTTACTGACCAGAGGTCTTCGGACATGGCTGAGTCAAGGTGTCCCCCTTGGGTTCTCTACTTGGGGGCACAGAGCAAGAATAATTTGGATTTGAGGAAAGCTAGGACTCAATCCCAGACCCAGGATTCCTTGTCCAAGATATTTAGGCAATAAAAAAAATGCAATTTGCAGGCCAGGTGCGGTGGCTCATGCCTGCAATCCTAGCACTTTGGGAGGCTGAGGTGAAACCCCGTCTCTACTAAAAATACAAAATCAGCCAAGCGTGGTGGCGTGTGCCTGTAATCCCAGCTAGTTGGGAGGCTGAGGCAAGAGAATCGCTTGAACCCGGGAGGCAGAGGTTGCGGTGAGCCAAGATCATGCCATTGCACTCCAGCCTGGGCGACAGAATGAGACTCCATCTCAATAAAAAAAGAAAAAAAACTTTAACATTTCTTAGCAGAAAGGTAAAGAGGCTACGTCAAGGAAAATGACAAGTATCAAACTGCAAAAATATTTGCAAGCATGACAAGAGGCTGATTTACTGATGCAACAAATTTTACAAAAGAAGAAAACACAGTAGTAAAACCATCTGAATATGCACCAGAAATAAACAAAATGGTCAGCTTCACAGCGAATCTGAGAAACTGCAGCTGAAACAGTGATTAAATATTATTTCATACCTATTACGTTAGCCCTCAGCATTGGAGAGACAGTGAGGTGAAACAGGTACTCTCCTTTGCTGCTGGAGGAGTATAAATTGGTAGAACCTCTTGGGGAGAAATTTGACTTTTTTTTTTTTTTGAGACAGAGTCTCGCTCCGTTGCCAAGCACCAGGCTGGAGTGCAGTGGGGTGACCTCGGCTCACTGCAACCTCCACCTCCTGGGTTCAAGCAATTCTCCTGCCTCAGCCTCCCCAGTAGCTGGGACTACAGGCGCACGCCACCACGCCCAGCTAATTTTCTTATTTTTAGTAGAGACGGGGTTTCACCATGTTGGCCAGGATGATCTCGATCTCTTGACCTCGTGATCCAGCCGCGTCAGTCTCCCAAAGTGCTGGATTACAGGTGTGAGTAACTGCGCCTGGCCGAGAAATTTGACTTTATGAATGAAAATCATTTATTAAGATACACACTTTTAAGGTGGAGATTCCACTTAAGACTTCCCCCTCAGCTGGCCAGGCGCAGTGGCTCATGCCTGTAATGCCAGCACTTTGGGAGGCTGAGGTGGGGAGTATCACTTGAGGTCAGGAGTTCAAGACCACCCTGGCCAACATGCTAAAACCCTGTCTCTACCAAAAATACAAAAATTAGCCGGGTGTGGTGGCACACACCTGTAATCCCAGCTACTTGGGAGGTTGAAGCAGGACAATTGCTTGAACCGGGAGGCAGAGGTTGCAGTGAGCCGAGATTTCGCCTCTACACTCCAGCCTGGTGACAGAGTGAGACTCAGTCTCAAAAAAGAAAAAAAAAGGGTTCACCCTCAGACAATGGTGGTCCTCATGAACAAAGCTTCACTCTGGCATTTTTCGCAATAACAAAAATGAATACAATACGGGCATCTATCACAAGGAGCCCGGAGAGGTGACTATGATAGAGCTTTATAATTCAATACGGGTTTTTAAAGAGCGACGTAGCTCTGTTAGCACAGAAAGTTATCCTACATGTCTAAGGGAAAAAGCAAGTTACAGACTATTACAGAGTCAAAAGGTACACACACACACACACACACACACACACACACACACATACACAGATACACACACAGATACACACATACACACACATACACAGATACACACACACATACACACATATACACACACGTACACACATATACATACACACACACACACACACTCTCCATGCCTGGGACCCACACACAGGGCTTACACACTCACACACACACACACTCTGTGCCTGGGACCCACACACAGGGCTCACACACACACACACACACTCTGTGCCTGGGACACACACACAGGGCTCACACACACACACTCTGTGCCTGGGACCCACACACAGGGCTCACACACACACACATACACACACACACACACACACACACCCTCCACCCTATTCTTCTGCCTCCAGGATTCTGTCCCGGGCTGAGACCCAGGTCATGGCCAGCACCAGGCATCCTCCTCAAGCAGCCGCTACAGAGGCCCAAGACGAGGCCACGGGGCCTCCTTCTTGATGGAGCCCATGGGGGAGGAGGCAGGGACCGGTTTCTCCCTCCTAAGGAGTCTGTCTGCCCTGTGCATAGAGGCACCTGACACCGGGGTTACAGAGGAGCCGCCTTCCCTTTGCCCCAAAACTAGGGGTTCCCACAAAGCGAGGACTTGCGGTGTCAAAACGAGGACTATCCCAGGGAGGTGGGAGTGAGCCTGGAGCCCAGGCTTTTGCCGGAGCTCCCGAGTCTGGGGGGCAGAGGCCTGGACTGTCTTCCCAGCCGGAGGGACACTGCCCCCTGCCAATGGCGGCACTGCTCATTTCCAGTCGCCGCAGTCCGCTAAGATTCATGCCACTGCCCAGGGGCCAGGCCGCAACCCACGTCCACAGCTGTCAGCACGTGTTGGAATGTGCACCCGCAGGGCTCACACGCTGAGCGAAACTGGCTGTGTGATTACAGCCCCGGGCTTCTGTGTGAAGATTTCATTTCACTTGTTAAATGATTTACAGCTCTGGCAGGTCTGAAGAAGTTTCGTTTGCAAATGCCAGTGTTTTTAGTTTAGTTTATTTCCCTCAAAAGTCTGAGTTTGAAAGACTGAACTTAAAAAGGGCACGTGTTCAGTTGGTTCACTCCCATCAGTTGGTGGTCTCTTCCGATAGCTGGAGGAAATGGCTTGGAGTCAGTTGCAGGAAATAAAGTGAAAATTAGACACTCACAGCCATATTGGCAGGAATGAGAGGCAGGCAGAGGAAGGCAGGTGGAAACCTAGGTTTATATTAGATGTGTGCACACACATGTGTAACCCCCTAGTGCACAATGGGAACATGGAGGGGATATTGGGACCCCTGTGGGACAGTGTACCAGTTTGAGACGACACATTTTATACTTGGAAATAACAGAGTACACACCATAGGTTGTATTTATGTGCTATTCTATCTGTTGTTGTTTTTTCCCTGTCAGCAGCAGAATATGTGATATTTTGTCTAAACACGACTACATCCACGTGTGGCAGGCAGGAAGGGGGAGCATGTGTTTCTAACCTGTCTCCCCCTCCTCACTCCCTGCCCCACCTGCTGCCCCTGCCTGTCTCCCAAACCCTTCTCCGGTCTTCTTAGGCAGAAACGTGGTGGCCAGCAGAGGCAACGGGGACGCAGGATTGCAGAACAGTCACTGCAACTCTTTCAGACAAACACATGTTGTCAACATCAGCTTCACTATCTTGAAGTAAATTCATACATGTTACCTACCCTCACAGACAGGTTTTGAAAATCTAGAGATTTCCGTTTGGTGCCCAAACTGCAACAGAAACCAAAGAAAATCACAGCGATCCCTAAACCACCCCCGGGGCACGCTGGCTCCTGCTTCTCCCCCGCTGTGCCCTGCCCATGCCGCCACCATCCTGGGCCCAATCTCCAGGTCACCATTGCTGGCTTCTTCCTTCCCCGCCTCCTTTCCCATGACTGCTGGCTGTAGGGACCACTAGGAGGCTGATGGTTTTACAAAGACCATAGAGATGACTACAGGACAGGGCTTTGGGCACCATATCCTTCTCTACACATCCTCGTTGTTATTTTAGAGGCCTCATGGAAGTATATTTCCCCCAAGTAGCCTTGATTGTCATCTGAATTCAACTCTAAAATCAAGAATATCAAGGCCAGAAGGAGCCATAAAGCCATCTCCCCGGGTAAGATGCCGTCTGAAACATCCCTGCACAGCTGCCTGCCTGAGGCCTGAACGGCTCTGGTGGAAAAGAGCTCAAGGCCTGCCAGGCAGCCTGCTCCATTTAATCTGCTTTGCCTGTTAGAAAGCTCTTTCTCTCTTTCTTTTCTTTCCTTTCTTTCTTTTTCTTTTTTCTTTATTTCTTTTTCTTTCTCCCTCCCTCCCTTCCTCCCTCTCTCTCCCTCTCTCTTTCTTTCTTTCCTTTCTTCTCTTTCTCTCCCTCCCTCTCTCTCCTCTCTCTTCTTTCTTTCCTTTCTTTCTCTTTCTCTCCCTCCCTCTCTCTCCTCTCTCTTTCTTTCTTTTTCCTTCCTTCCTTCCTTTCTTTCCTCCTTCCTTTCTCTCCCTCTCCTTTCTTTTTCCTTCCTTCCTTCCTTTCTTTCCTCCTTCCTTTCTCTCCCCTCTTTCTTTCTTTCTTTTCCTTCCTTCCTTCCTTTCTTTCCTCCTTCCTTTCTCTCCCTCTCTTTCTTTCTTTTTCCTTCCTTCCTTCCTTTTCTTTCCTCCTTCCTTTCTTCTCCCTCTCTTTCTTTCTTTCTTTTCCTTCCTTCCTTCCTTTCTTTCCTCCTTCCTTTCTCTCCCTCTCTTTCTTTCTTTCCTGTAGTTGTGAGCCTGGGAAAGAGTAGAACAAGGACCTGCATCTGTAACTGACTCTGAACTACCAATTGAGATAACTCGCCACCTTCAGACCAGCCTGACACTTCTTTCCTGTAATGACTGAAAATGTGCTCCAGACGGTTCCACCAAGGATCCTCAAGCAAAACATATTTCATTTTAATTGTTTCGGAGCAGTGGACGGCAACAGTGAGATGAACTAATGTCAACATGCTAGTTGTTTTCCTTAAAATGGGATCAATGTATTCTCAACCTGGACAGGACAGAATTCCAGCTATGAGGCTCATCAGTGTCTCTGAGCCCTGGTGATTCTGCCGAGGACACCTGGAGCCTGATTCTGGCTGAGGCTGTTATTTGACCCCTGCGGTGGGCGCGCTGTGGGAGGGGAAAACCATCCCAACACCTGACTCAGGTCTGCGAGCCCATTCATGCCTCAGACATTACTGAAAGCCGAAGTTTCCAGCCTCAGCACCAGCGACATTCTGGACCAGATGGTCTCGTCCCCTGGGTCATGAGACACTCAGCAGCATCCCTGGCCCCTGCCCGCCAGCTGCCAGAGCGCACACTTCCTCTTCCCAGGTCACGAAGATAAAAAATGTCCCCAGGTATTGCCAATGTCCCCTGGAGGACAAAGTCAGCCCCAGGTGAGACCCACCGGTGTGGGCTGTGTGCAAGGCCTCCTTTGGTCTCCGCTTAGTGCCTTTAGTGATCCTTCTTAAAGACAATATGTGGCCAGGTATGGTGGCTCACCCCTGTAATCCCGGCACTTTGGGAGGCCAAGGCGGGCGGATCACAAGGTCAGGAGTTTGAGCCGAGTGTGGCCAACATAGGGAAACCCGGTCTCCACTAAAAATACAAAAAGTTAGCCAGATGTAGAGGTATTCGCCTGTCATCTCAGCTACTCGGGCTGAAGCAATCGAGTGAACCCGGGAGGCGGAGGATGTGGTGAGCTGAGATCAAGCCATTGCACTCCAGCCTGGGCGAGACTCTATCTCAAAAAAAAAAAAAAAAAAGAGAGAGAGAGAGAATATGCTACCCAGGATCTTAGCATACCCTCTTAGGGGAGAGCCAGTATTGTTACACTGAGACTATGACATTTTTTTCATTATGTAAAAAAGCTGACCAAGGAAAAATGCTTCTTTTTCCTCCTCTATTTCAGTTAAGATTGTCCGTTTGTTGTTGACAAGCTTAGCTCCTATTGGTTTGGCTATTAGTGAACTAGTTTTGCCACTTTTATTTGTGATTTTTCTCAATCAACATGAGGACACCTTTGAAGCAGTAATAACGTCATATGTTCCTTTTGAAGCTTGAGGTTACAGGACACTCAAAATCTGGTTTGATCAATAGCATAATAATGAAGACTAAAAAGTGATTTTTGGTTTCTTAAGAAGGTATTGGAACTATTTGTCATAAACAGTCGGGTAGTCAATATAAACAAAACTTACGGGAGGAAAATAATCACTAGTGTAGGTAATACAAATTTAATTGATTAACGTTTATTATTAAAAAATGAATGGATAATTTGTCAGAGTTAAATATTTATAGCTCCAATTTAAAAAATTGATCTCTATGCTTTGTACTCATAAACCAGACAGATATACTTAATGTTGTTTCAAATTATGCCAGAAAAACAGCTGCATGTGAGCTAGTACAATAGCTAATGGTGAAGGTTTTGTATTTTTCTAATTTTATTGTTTTAAATTTTAAACTTCATTTGTACCTATACGTTTTATTTCCAGTTTATTTAAAAATAGCTTACTGTAAATTTAATTTATGAGTGTTAAGTAGAGAGTTTAATTGTGTAAACTTGGAGCTGCGGCTTTTCCACACGGAGAGAGAAGGTGGTGAGTAGCATCTGCAGTTAAAGTGTGTCCCACGTGCTGGGGCATTTCCCACAGTCACCTCACTTTTTACCAGAAAGAAGCGGAGACTCAAAAAAAGTTAAGTAATTTGCCCCTCGAAACCCACAGACAACATGTACAGCTAAACCAAGTGACAAACGATTTCTTCAAGCCCCAAAATGCGAGCAGGTGGGAATGGTCATCAACAACTAACAAGTTCTCCCAGTATGGGCATGTGTGTCCGAAACCAGGGTCACCTGGTGGTCTCGGGAGCGGAGGAGGCCTCAGGCAGCCGGGGTGCTGCACAGCACAGCCCGAGGGACAGAAGCCGGGCTGGGACAGGGGCTGCAGATTCCACTTTACTAAGAGACTGCAGTTGGCCCTTGGTGAACTGGTCCTTGGAGGGTCAAGGCTGGCTGGACCCCATAAACGGTTGAGAGGTTCTTTCCTGAGCAGAGCTCCATTCTAGGGGGAGAAGTGCTGAGTTTGGAAGCAAATCAAGCAGGAGAGAGACATGAAGAACAAAGGAAAATGGAAGCCCAGATGACAGTGAGGGAGAACGGAGGAGGCTCATCTCAGAAAGTGCGACGCGATGTTTTTATTCACTTTGTAAAGGCAACAGAAGTCACAGAAGATGGCCCTCTCTGCCAGCGAGTTAGAGAACTTAGATCAAATGAGCCAGTTCCTGGAAAAACAGAAACTGCTAAAGAGACTCAAGAAGAAATGGAAAATCAAGTAGATTTACAACGAGTAGAGGTTTAATTCGTAATTAAAACTTTTTCTGCAAAGAAAAACCCAGGTCCACATGGCTTAACTGGTAAATTCTACCAAACATTTGAAGAAGAAATAATACCAAACCTTCATAAATCCTTTCAAAAAAAAAAAGAAAAGAAAAATAGAAGAGGAAGAAACACATTCTAACTCATCCAATGAGGTCAATATCATCCTGATGCCAAAACCAGACTGACCTGTGATCAATGGAGAAGAAACTACAGGCCAATATCCTCAATGAGTATCAGTGCAAAATCCTCGACAGAAACCGGCCAACCAAATCCAGCAACTTAGAAAAAAGATTCTACAACGAGGCCGAGTGGAATTTATCTCAAGAATGCAAGGGCAGTTCAATACCCAAAAATCAATGTCACACAGCACTTCCAAAGAGTGCAGGACAAAACCGCCTGGCCATCTCAACAGGCACCGAGAAAGCATGTGAGAAAATCCAACATAAAATCAGAATAAAAGCGCCTAACACACCGGGGATAGAAGAGAAGGTCCTCAGTCTGGCAGGGGGCATCTATCTACAGAAAAGTCGCAATTACTGACGAGAATCCTCATGCTTTCCCTGTAGCTCAGGAGCACGAGCGGGAGGTCTGCCCTCTCGTTTCTATTTAATGTTGTAATGGAGGCTGTAGACAGAACAGCACAGAATAAGAAGAGAACGAAGACAGAAAGAAAGAGAGAAAGACAGACAAGGTCTCCCTGCTGGGAATGAAGAATTGAAATGATCTCTGTCTGAAATTTCATGAGAACAGTGTGGATTGCAGCAGGGTGGGCGTGCTGTAAGTGGAGCCGGGTTGGCCGGGAGCTGGTGATGATGGATACACATTTACTCGGATTTTTTTATATGCTTAAAATTTTATTCAACTTTTGGCCAGGTGCAGTGGCTCGCACTTCTAATCCCAGCACTTTGGGAGGCCAAGGTGAGCAGATCACTTGACAGGAGTTCAAGAGCCGCCTGGCCAACGTGGCAAAACCCTGTCTCTATCAAAAACACAAAAACCAGCTGGGTGTGGTGGCGCACACCTGCAATCCTGGCTACTGGGGAGGCGAGGCAGGAGAATCGCTTGAACCCACGAGGTGGAGGTTGCAGTGAGCCAAGATCGCACCACTGCACTTCTGAAGAAACAAAAACACAATTTTTTGTAAATTTTAAATAACATTTAATATTGGAAGATGTTTTTAAAGGAATAATAAGCATTCTCAGAAAATTCACAGATATCTGAATCAAAAGGGAACTAAGCCACATTTTCCTTGTTCTTTTTGAGGCAGTTTAGCCACATCCAAAGCTATTGGTTAATTTTACACAAATCAGAATCCATTAACTTTTCATTGAATCCAAGTCTATCACAAAATATCTAGTGAAATAGTTACTGATTCTACTTTATTGATGGGAAAAACCCGACAGTGTGCTCTCTACGTATGGAGAGACATAAGTTGTTTCCACTGTTTTCCCGTCATTCTTCCTTACGAAACATAAATAATTCACACATCCATTCCCTCTCCTCTTCCCCTAATTAACCTGTAATTAACCCAATGAATTCTTTAAGAACTCGGTTCCGATATCAGTCTCCTGGGGGCTGGCCTCCTCGTGCTGCCCTGCTGGGTTGCAAGCCTCTGCCACACGTAGGAGGCTCCGGCCCCTTTCTCCAGTGTCTGCCCCTGGTGTTGCTGCATGCTCCTTGGTAAGATCAGGTGGTTGTGGTGGGTCTCCCTCACGGCCCTGCATCTGTTCTTATTCGGCCAAGGGCTGTGCCTGGCACACACAGGACAGAGGATGAGCCTGGTGGAGCTGAATGAGAAGATGTGAGAAGGGACGGATGAAGAGACAAGAGAACTCATGCTGTCAGTCGCCCATGCCTCGCCCGTCATTATTGTACACCATACGGTATATAAAAAAGACATTTCCATGT
The DNA here is from genome assembly GCA_036589455.1 of Ateles fusciceps. Taxonomy (NCBI): domain Eukaryota; kingdom Metazoa; phylum Chordata; class Mammalia; order Primates; family Atelidae; genus Ateles; species Ateles fusciceps. The sequence continues at coordinate 1,656,918 of JAZHEH010002915.1, read as the reverse complement.
TTTTCAGTATCTTCTCAGTACCTTCAGAAAGTACATCAAACTTAGCCATTTAAACTTATTTGGTTTACGATCCCTCTGTTTTTCATCTTTTAATATTTCTGTGTACTCGATAAGACTCTTCCCTTTGATCATTTCATATTTTTATCAAAGTAAAATTCTAGGCTGGGCGCAGTGGCTCACACCTGTAATCCCAGTACTTTGGGAGGCTGAGTTGGGTGGATCACCTGAGGTGAGGAGTCTGAGGCCAGCCTGGCCAGCATGGAGAAACTCCGTCTCTGCTAAAAATACAAAAATTAGCCGGGCACGGTGGTGGGTGCCTGTCATCCCAGCTACGCAGGAGGCTGAGGCAGGAGAATCGCTTGAACCCGGGAGGCAGAGGTTGCAGTGAGCCGAGATTGCACCACTGCACTCCAGCCTGGGTGTCAGAAACTGTCTTAAAAGAAAAAAAAGTAAAATTCTACTTGACCAGATCCATCCCGTCATTAGGTTTTTTTTAATGTCATGGTTTAATTAATTAATTTAATTGGCCCCTTCCAAAAGGGAGCTTATGAAGACATTTAATAGAACCTTAAAGAAATTCCTCACTTGTTGCATTTATTTTGTTAAATTGGTTTGAATTTAAGAAATCGTCATTGAAGGTTTACTTTACTTACAGAACGTCAGTAAATTTACCAGGAAAACACTTGTACTGCCATTATGCAAGTGAGCCCCAGAAGATGAGCCTGCTTCATAATTAATGCCTCCAGCCCTTAACATACACAGCCATCTGTGCTCTCCTCTGTGCAGGCTGCTGGCTTGTTAATAATGCATTCACGTTTGTCTGTAGCCCACGTGAGTCGGATGACAGAGAGAGCAGAAAACACAGTCCGTTTCACACAGTCTAAGTTGCTGGTTGGGTGTAGATAACAGGTCAGTTTATTATTAGTTTCCGGTGAGAGTGACATGACTCAAAATAATGGACTAAACCAGGAGAAGAACGTGTAATCCACTCTCATACAGACAGTGCAGAGGCCAGCAGCCCGGCTGCAAGTCCTGAGGAGCCCAGCCTCCTTCCAGCCCACCCTGCTTTGAGGACAGCGGTACCCCGTCCAGCTCCCAGTGACATGAGAGTGGACAGGGCCAGCCGGGCTCTTCCCTGGCCCCCTCGTTCTACCCCGGCCCCTGCTGCATTTCCTGGGGAACTCACTCTCCATCCAGGCTGCCTGTCAGAGAAGGCCCTGGTGCTGTCATTGCCAAGGTTTGTTTGTTTCTTTTTCAGATGGAGTCTTGCTCTGTCACCCAGTCTGGAGTGCAGTGGCACAATCTCGGGTCACTGCAACCTCCGCCTCTTGGGTTCAAGTGATTCTCCTGCCTCAGCCTCCCAAGTAGCTGAGATTACATGCACATGCTAATTTTGTATTTTTAGTAGACAGGGGTTTTCACCATGTTGGCCAGGCTGGTCCAACTCCCGACCTCAGGTTATCCACCCACCTCAGCCTCCCAAAGTGCTGGGGTTACAGGTGTGAGCCACCGTGCCAGGCCCGTTGCCAGGTTTTAAATCCTGGCTTTTTACCTGCCTGCATCTTGATTCTTTTCTCCTACCTTCTCTAAGATGCTTCCTGCTCTGCACTTTTCAGGGCACATGGAAAGTTCGGTGCGGGATCAAACCCCAGCTTAAAGCACCCTCCATGGCACGATGTGAATGTCTGGCTGGTCATAAGGGCCTACGCTCAGCACAGTGTGACATTCTGCCGTCTGCCTGATTCATGGTGGACCAGCCCCTCTCCCTCCCCTCACAGACGATCTGTCCCGAGTTCACTGGGACCGTGGCGTGTCCTGACCTGAACCTGCATCAGGATCTCTCAAAGTCACCCTCATTTCCCCACCAAGTTCTGCTCTGTTTGATTCTGCTTCATCCCTTCCTACCCTGTTTTATTCTTTAGCAATATCAGCCAACCTTCTGGTTTTCCAAATACCTGGTTCACCACTGTCCTCCTCTGTCACGCTAAGATCACATTTAATCATTTGCAGTCCTTTAATTTCCATGTTCTGCTCTGGCAGCGAGCGTGACACTTAGAGCTGGTCTGCGGTCGGCACACCCTGGTGGCTCTGACGGGCCATCGTAGCTGGCATCCGTCCCAGGGCTTTTCTGGTTGTTAAATATTTTAACCATCTCTACAGTTATATTAACCAGCAATAGTTGCTCCTGAATGTAGTATGTATTCTTTTTTTTTTTTTTTTTTTTTTTTTAGATGTAGTCTTGCTCTCGTCACCCAGGCTGGAGTGCAATGGCACAATCTTGGCTCACTGCGACCTCCACCTCCTGGGTTCAAGCAACTCTCCTGCCTCAGCCTCCCGAGTAGCTGGGACTACAGGCGCCTGTACCACGCCCAGCTAATTTTTGTATTTTAGTAGAGACGGGGGTTTCACCATGTTGGCCAGGCTGGTCTCAAACTCCTGACCTCAGGTAATCCCCCCATCTCAGCCTCCCAAAGTGCTGGGATTACAGGCGTGAGCCATGGCGCCTGGCCAAATCATGCTATCTTTAGAGTCAGAGGAAATTAACTGGAAGGATACAGGGGCTCACAGAATTGAAGGAGGCCAGAAAGCCAGGATTAGAAATGGCTCAGAAAACCAGCAAGAGAAGCGGAGGAGCCGGGCCACTGCAAGTCAGGCTGGGTCTGAGCCGCAAACACTCCCTTTGCCTTTGGGTCCCTGGTCCAGGAATAACAGCCATGCACTTTGGTCGAACAACACGCACCAGAGGACAGAACAAGGAGTCTCTCTCCTCACATTCCTGGTAGTCAAAGACCATCCCATGCCCCGTCCACACCAAAGGGTCCCCTCCCATCTCTGGTGCTGAAGAGGGGGTGCAGTGAGGCGCAGCCGCTCACCTGAAGCAGTGAGGGGCCGGTGGCTGCTGGAACTATCCTCCATCCAAGGCCATGCACAGCTGCACCCCCCGGAGGGAGAGGCAGGGCTGCAGAGGCATGCATGGGTGGGGCCTGCTGGGAAAGCTGCAAGCCCAGAAACCACCCCACGCCCCCCAGCAGGCCCCACCAAGAGGAGAAACCTGCACCCCGCCTCCACGGGCAGAGGGGAACACGCCGCACAGTTGACGTGTAGGGAGCAGCTGGGGTGAACAAGGAGGGCACGGCAAACGCCAAAACACCTACCCAACACCCCGCAGCCTGGGGGGGCTCACACTGGCAATGGGGGTGACTGTCAGGGTGTGACCAGTTTGCTTTGCAAAAAACGGTGGTGATGTGAACATCCCTCCACTGAAGGAATTCACAAAAGCAGTGCCAGAGGCCGTCATAGCACCAAATAATTACAGTTTAGCAGAGGGAGTGCTAGGAGAAGGCCATACCCTGTGCACAGGACACCTGTGTTAGTCTCGCTCTCGCTCCCCTCCCTCCTTCTTTCTTCCTTCCCTCCCTTCCTCCTTTCCTCCTTCCCTCCCTCCCTCCTTTCCTCCTTCCCTCCTTTCTTTCTTTGTCTCTTTCTCTTTCCTTGTTTTCTTTCCTTTCTTTTTCTTCTTCTTTCTATCTTCCTTTCTTCTTTATTTCTTTCTTTCCTTCATTCCTTCCTCCTTCCTTCCTTCTCTCCTTCTCTCTTTCTCTCTTTCTTTCTGATGGAGTCTCGCTCTGTCACCCAGGCAGGAATGCAGTGGCAACTCCGTCTCCGGGGTTCTAGAGATTCTCCTGTCTCAGCCTCTTGAGTAGCTGGGATTACTGGCACACACCACCACACCCGGCTTTTAAATATATATATATATATGTATTTTTAGTAGAGACAGGTTTTTGCCATGTTACCTAGGCTGGTCTCAAACTCCTGAGCTCAGGTGATCCACCTGCCTCGGCCTCCCAAAGTGCTGGGATGACAGGTGTGAGCCACTGCGCCCAGCCCCTGTAGTAGTTTCTTTTTGCTGCATAGCAAATGATCCCAAGCTGAGGTGCTTAGAACCACGCACATTTCTCTCTCTTCATTTCCATGGGTCAAGAGTCTGGGCGTGAACCGCTGGCTCCTCTGATCAGGGCCTTACGAGGCTGAAGTCAAGGTGCTGCTGGGGCCAGGAGCTCATCTGAAGGTCAAGGTCAAGGTGGCCCTCCAAGCTCACCAGCCAATGGCAGCATCCAGTTTCTTGTGCTCGTGGGACTGAGGCCCCTGCTTCCCGCTGCTGCCCCCTGGGAGCTGCTCTCTGCTGCTGGGGGCCCCTCTGCTCCCTCTCATGCTGCCCCTCCCCCAGAGCATGTGCTCCCTCGAGGCCAGCAGGAGCACGGGCTCTCAGCCTTGAATCTCTCTGACTTCCCCATCTTTTATCCAGGTCCACCCAAGATAACCTTCCCTTTGACTAGCTCAAAGTTGACTGATGAGGGATCTTTATTCCACTGCAGAATTCCTTCATCTTTACCACAGAATGCAACCTGCTCAGGGAGAGACATCAGACTCTGCTCCCACTGAGGAGAGGGGGGTTGCCCAGATCTGCCCAGCATTCGGTTGCAACCCGGTGAGCCCTCTCAGAACTCCGCCTCCCGCAATCCCGGAAAGAGAAGCAGCTCCGGAACAAGGCGAGCACTGTAGCGTGGAGTCTACAGGGTGGGTGAGGTTTGCCCAGCATGGACGAAGGTGTGCCGGGGAGGCAACAGCAATGCTGAGAAGGGAAGGAAATCTGGGTGAATAGGTACAGGCTGGCCAGATGACCAGAGACTGTGAAAACCAGACGGAGAAGTTTGTATTTCATGCTAAAAAAAAGCAACCAAATCTAGTTAAAATACCCTAAGTTGGGTAATAGGATCAGATTCTTTACAGTGAAGCTTACGAAAGTAAAATTATCTTATAATTGTATTATAACAAACAACAGTGTTTAAAAATGGTCCCTTACAAATGAGCCTTAAAAATAAGCAGCCACTTAATACTCATTTGGTCCCAGAAGCCACAAAGCTATCGACGTTTTCTTTATGCTGAGGAAGGCTTGGTGGTATTGATTCTCATACAGCAGAGACCAGGAGGAACATCGTGTGCCTCCTCTTCCCCACCTGCCTCTGAAGCGAACGCTGATCTGATGACATTGTCATGAGGCCTGCTTGCCCTCAGCAGCTTCCTAGTGTGCCCTGGGTGTGGCCGTCCAGTGCCAATAAATGGAGGAAAATGGGAAGACAGGGAGAAGGGGGGAGCGGGCAGGAGGAAAGGAAGGGGGGAGGGAGGTGGAGAAAGGCAGCTTAAGGGAAACTGGGACATCTGGTCACGCTAGGGTTCATGGAGTGGGAAGAGGTTCTAATCCCTGCCCGCCGCGGACCCACAGCCCACAGCCACGCTAGGGTTCATGGAGTGGGAAGAGGTGCTAATCCCTGCCCGCCGGACCCACAGCCCACAGCCACGCTAGGGTTCACGGAGTGGGAAGAGGTTCTGAGCACTGCCCGCCTCAGACCCACGGCCCACAGCCACGCTAGGGTTCACGGAGTGGGAAGAGGTTCTAATCCCTGGCCTCCACAGACCCACAGCCCACAGCCACGCTAGGGTTCACGGAGTGGGAAGAGGTTCTGAGCACTGCCCGCCTCAGACCCACGGCCCACAGCCACGCTAGGGTTCACGGAGTGGGAAGAGGTTCTGAGCACTGCCCGCCTCAGACCCACGGCCCACAGCCACGCTAGGGTTCACGGAGTGGGAAGAGGTTCTAATCCCTGGCCTCCACAGACCCACAGCCCACAGCCACGCTAGGGTTCATGGAGTGGGAAGAGGTTCTGAGCACTGCCCGCCTCAGACCCACGGCCCACAGCCACGCTAGGGTTCACGGAGTGGGAAGAGGTTCTAATCCCTGGCCTCCACAGACCCACAGCCCACAGCCACGCTAGGGTTCACGGAGTGGGAAGAGCTTCTAATCCCTGCCAGCTGTGGACCCCACGCCCCACAGTCACACTAGGGTTCACGGAGTGGGAAGAGGTTATAATCCCTGCCAGCTGCGGACCCACGGCTCACAGTCACACTAGGGTTCACGGAGTGGGAAGAGGTTCTGATCCCTGCCCGCCGCGGACCCACGGCTCACAGTCACGCTAGGGTTCATGGAGTGGGAAGAGATTCTAATCCCTGCCCGCCGCGGACCCACGGCTCACAGCCACGCTAAGGTTCACGGAGTGGGAAGAGGTTCTAATCCCTGCCCGCTGCGGACCCACGGCTCACAGCCACGCTAGGGTTCACGGAGTGGGAAGAGATTCTAATCCCTGCCCGCTGCGGACCCACGGCCCACAGCCACGCTAAGGTTCACGGAGTGGGAAGAGGTTCTGATCCCTGCCCGCCGCGGACCCACGGCTCACAGCCACGCTAAGGTTCACGGAGTGGGAAGAGGTTCTAATCCCTGCCAGCCGCGGACCCATGGCTCACAGCCACACTAGGGTTCACGGAGTGGGAAGAGGTTCTGAGCCCCGCCCGCCGCGGACCCATGGCCCACAGCCACACTAGGGTTCACGGAGTGGGAAGAGGTTCTGAGCCCGCCCGCCGCGGCCCCACGGCCCACGTGGCCTCACCAGGCATTGCATCTGTCACAGCTCCAAGTCCTCAGGGATAACATCACAAAGTTATTTTTTTTTCATTGTGATTTATATGGAATTCTGAACAATGGAAAATCAGAGGCCAAACAGGTGACAAAGAAGTTCATTAAGAGCCTGTGAACCTGAAAGCACACCCGGAATATCCCCTCGCCCTTAAATCTGTGAAAGACATGACCTCTGGCCCGTCTCCCACATCACATAATGTGATGTGCTCACCGTGACCGCAGGCCTGCACCTGCGCTTCCTAGCACTTTACCTCCTGTTCTGCAGATGTTCCCCTTGAAAAGCTGGAAAAATTGGTGTTTAGGAAAGGCTTTGAAGATGGAAATGAATGCAAATACAGTTACGGTTATTAATAATATTTCAAACTTGGCACACAAGAACTCGATGACGTTTTAATTAAGTTTCTGATTTTATTGGTCAGGGGGCAAAAAACTTTTTATTTTTATTTTCAAAGCCTAAAGGCACGTCAGGTTCACAGACAGCACAGGGTTTGCTCGGGGTGTTGGGTTCTGCCTGGTGATGTTTGCTCAAAAGCTCATTTCTTACGGCTTCTGAAAGTAGACTGAAGAAAGCGCTCCCCACCGTAGCCTTTCTGGATGCAGAGACTCTTCAGGTATTTGCTTTTCATGTGAGATGTCACACTAACCCAAGCGCTATAATTTTACTGTCTCCTGCTAAGCTCATCCACAGATTGATCATTCCTATCCAAAATTGGCAAGCCTTCTTTCATTTATATTTCAGATTTAAAAACAGGAGAAAAATTGTAGAAAACGGTTTATAGTAGAAACATACTGGTTTAAACGTAACCTACTTGCTATCTGAAACAAGTTCTTTTAGTTAAAGTGAGATTCCTTATGTAAAAAATCATTTTAAGAAATTTCCATACTGCATTTTGCCTTTTTAAAGTTGTGTATTTAGTAATATGCAAAAATTCGAGTCCTTCCAAAGACTCCCTTATAACATCTCTCACTCACCCACTTGTATTCATTCCCCCAATCCAAAGGTTCATGGGGATACTTGGTTACCTAATTCTGTTGTCAATGTGATTCATAGGTTTTTGGTTTTGCTATCTAGTTGCTCTGTTTTAATATTGGGATTTAGAAAGATTAAACACTATGCCACCACCACCTTCCACTTTCGACATTTTAAGGACAAATATTTCCTACTTGTGCCTAACATACCAGACAAATTATCCATCACTATAAGGTCAGAAAAATATTTTTGACTGCTGACAGTTCAGGCACCGTTTCCCAGGAAGCTACTAGACAACATATTCTACTGAATTAAACAAGTCACTCCAGGCAGAAGATGTTGTGGGGATGCAGAAAATAAGGGCTTCTGAGAGAGGTGGAGGGAGTTCCTGACACCTGTGAAGGAAAGCCCAAACACAGAAGCACCCAGCAAGTTTAGAAAGTCACAGCAGATTGGGGCAGGACGCAAAGGGTGACAGGAGGGATGTCTCAGAACAAAAATAGAACGGTACTGATAAGTACGAATGTGTGCTTGTGAACTAAAACGAAGTACATAGAAAGCTGAGAAAATGAGGCTGGGCGTGGTGGCTCACGCCTGTAATCCCAGCACTTTGGGAGGCTGAGGCAGGCAGATCACTTGAAGTTAGTTCGAGACCAGCCTGGCCAACATGGTAAAACCCCGTCTCTACTAAAAATACAAAATTTAGCCAGGCGTGCTGGCGGGCACCTATAATCCCAGGTACTCGGGAGGCTGAGGCAGGAGAATCGCTTGCACCTGGGAGGCGGAGGTTGCAGTGAGCTGAGATCATGCCACTGTACTCCAGCCTGGACAACAGAATAAGACTCCGTCTCAAAAACAAAACAAAACAAAACAAAAAAGAAAGCTAAGACAATGAAAGATGGAGGCGATGATCATCTTCAAGGAAAGAAGTGGTATAAGAAAGAGACGCAGTGAAAACACATGAACAACACGGGGCGGCCGGCAGTGCTCACACCAACATGCAGCTACGATCGTGTAATCTTGTTAATATCATGGGCAGGCATCGAAGGGAGACCCGTGTAGCCTCAGCGGGGACACATGCAGTAGAGAGAGGCACGAGCAGGAGCATGAATGAGCTAAATGTTTATATCCCCATGTAACTGGTGCTGTGGAACTTTTTAAAATTATGCTATAAGCACATGGTTTAGAAATTCGGACACAATAAAGACAGAAAAGGAGCAAAGAGCTGTGAGGGGTCGTCTCTGCAGGGGCGTCCGGGGTGGGCGATGACATGGACATCCGGTTATTATTACTGGCCAGGTAGTGCCATTTTCTTTTAAAACTACGCAAACGCAGCCAGGTGGGGTGGCTCACGCCTGTAATCCCAGCACTTTGGGAGGCCGAGGCGGGTGGATCACTTGAGGTCAGGAGTTTGAGACCACTCTGACAACATGGTGAAACCCTGTTTCTACTAAAAATACAAAAATTAGCCAGGCATGGTGAGAGGCACCTGTAATCCCAGCTACTCAGGAGGCTGAGGCAGGAGAATCACTTGAACCCGGGAGGTGGAGGTTGCAGTGAGCTGAGATTGTGCCACTGCACTCCAGCCTGGCAACAGAGCGAGACTCCACCTAAAACAGAAAAAAAATACGCAAATGCATTTGTTTGGCTAAAATTAAAATAAAGTTTTTACCAAGTTTCATTGTAATGCAGAAAATACACTCTTGGCGCAGTCCTGTAGGATTACACAGAAGAAAACCAACCGTTTGATGCCTTTCTCCTTCCATTCCCAATTAGAAGGTGGTCTCTGACCCATCCAAATATTATCCACGAAGAAGACGGAGCCTCCTGCAGCAGTCTCCAGTGGCCTGAGAGTGGAACCAAGGTTTGAGGCCCATCTCCAGGTGGTCTGAATATCCGTGCATCCGGGGCCTGGTTAGAATGAACCCTCCAGGAGGCGTTCTGGGTTGCTCAATGCAGACTCTTACCCAGGGTGTCAGCGTCTGAAAGAGATGTGTGCCTGGGCTTCCTTCCTGAAGATGGACCTGGCAGGTCTGGGGGGGGGGGCCCCCGTGACGAACCCTGTGATAAGCTGCTGATTGGAGCTCGTGCTGGGTCATGGGACCAGCCACAAGGTTGACTGACCTATAAAGGTCACAGGAGTGCCTCAGGGAGACAGTAGCAAGGTAGGGGGCTGGGGAAGGCTCAGTGTTGCAGCGGGGGTGTGAGCTAGCAGGAACCTGCCACTGGACTCAGCCACCAGGAGAACACAAGTTCTGTGTATCCGATGGAGGGGACTGAGCAGAAAGGAAAAGCCCTCCCTGACCAGGCTGTTCATCGGGCAGCCTGCCGGCCACCTTATACAAATTCTGCCATTCAGCTGGAGTCTCTCTGCTCCCAGATACTAACCACGCCCACTGGACCATCTTCCCTCCAGCTGGGGAAACGCGCCACAGAGCCCTTTACCTTTCGGAGCCTTGGCCCGTCTCACTCTCCTCTTCGCCCTGGGCTGGGCCCATCACTCCTGTTTCATGTTTGAAGGCAGTGAGGTGGGTGCCGGGCTCCCCTCTCCCACAGGCCGCCAGCGTCTCAGGTGGGACCAAGCCCAAGCCCGTTTGTTCTGGGTCCCTGCACTTCTCAACCCAAACCTGCCTGTCAACACCATCCACTGGACGGCGGGCCCGGGCAGTGCTTCATAAAAGGTGAGTGCCGAGGCACGTGGAGGGGGAGGCTGCTCTCCCAGACCTGCTCAAACCTCTCTCCGTTTTTCCCAGACTGGCGCTGCGTCTCTGCCTGGCTGCCACAGCTCTTGCAGCTGGATAGTCACAAAACCACATGTGGAGGAACAGCAGGGGTGGGCAGTGCCCTCTTCTCCTCCTGCATCTGCCCTGCTCACTGCAGCCAAGGGAGGGTGGGCTGGGGTCACAGGAGAGGTGCCCTGGAGGCAAGTCGGTGCTTGTGGCATCAGGAGTCATGGGGTGGTGGGGAATGCAGGTCCCTGGGACTCAGGCCGGGAGGCACTGCTATCCTGCTTTCCACATCCATGGCAGGCAGCAGGGCAGGGGAGAGGGTCCCACCCTGTACCTGCAAGAAGAGGTGGACCTGGGCCAGGGTCTTCCCTGGACAAGACAGGGAAAGCCAGGGAGACCCAGCAGGACGGGTGAAGTGCACTTGGAGAAGGCAGCCCCTCGTGGCTGGCCTCAGGCAAAGTCCCTCTCTGTGGATCCAAGAAGTAGGTACCACGATTGTGCCCAGCCTACAGACAGGCAAGCAGGTGCCTCGGCAGGCTGAGGCATTGCTGCAGGACGCACCAGGCCCTTCCCTGACTTCAGAGCACGTGTTCTCAATTCCCTCTTGCTCCATCTTAGCAAGAGAGGCCTTGAGGGGAAGACGGGGAGTGAGGGAAAAGCAGAGTCCCTGTCAGGGAAGCAGGTGTGCCCAGAGACCGATACCCATTTTGGGTCCCAGCTGTCCTGAGGTGGGTCAGCCCAGCGGACCACAGGGACCGGGCTGGGAATGGCCGTGATTAGGAAATAGGTGATGCAGCCACGAGCCTGTGCTGGCCTCGGGATCCAGCTGGCTGGGGGTGATTTCTGCCTTCGCTGTCTTCAAGTCATGGGATTTTGGACTTAGGTTTCCTCATCAGGAAAACGGAGCCGTGGAGCCCACCGCTCATGTCGCCGTCTGTTTACAGAAGTGTACAGAGGTGGGTGTGGGATTCCCAGCACATGGCCTGGTCTCCAGCACCAAGTTCTCCAAGCTGAAGCAAGCACTGGTGCAACCTGTATCACAACATTCAACGTGCTAAGGCTGTGAGCTGTTAACACAACTAGGAGGCATCAGAGTTTTTCTCCACCTGTGTTACTAAGGCAGAAGCTGGTCTTGTCAATGTTGTTTTGAGACAGGGTATTGCTCCGTGGCCAGGCTAAAGGGCAGTGGCACGATCACAGCTCACTGCAGCCTCAGCCTTCCAGGCTCAGGTGATCCTCCCATCTCAGCCTGCTGAGGAGCTGGGACCACAAGTGCGAGCCACCACACTCGGCTAATTTTTTTACTTTTTACAGAGACCAGGTCTTCCTATGTTGCCCAGGCTGGTTGTGAATTCTTGGGCTCAAGTGATCTGCCTGCTTTGGCCTTGCAAAGAGCTGGGATTACAGATGTGAGCTGCTGTGCCTGGCTGGTTCTGTTGTTGCTGTTGTTGTTTTGAGACTGAGTCTGCTCTGTCGCCCAGGCTGGAGTGCGGTGGGGTGATCTCGGCTCACTGCAGCTTCTGCCTCTCAGGTTCAAGCGATTCTCATGCCTCAGCCCCCTGAATAGCTCAGACTACAGGCACACGCTGCCACACCCAGCTAATATATATATATATAGTGTATATATGTATGTATATATACATATACATATGTTTGTATTTTTAGTAGAGATGGGGTTTCACTATGTTGATCAGGCTGGTGTTGAACTCCTGACTGGTTTTGTTTTTCAAGTGCTTTCTTCTTCATGAGCTCTGTCTTCTGAAATGGAATTCAGAATAATTGAACATGAACATAAAAAGTTATCTCTGGCTCTGGAAACACTATTTCTGTTTTGTTTTTTTTTTAATTTGGTAAAATATACATAACATTCAGTCAACCATTTTAACTATTTTAAGTGCACAGTTTGGTGGCATGAAGTTGTACACATTCACCCTGTGGTACAGGCACCGCCACCCATCATTCCAGGACTTTCACAGCATCCCAAGCTGCAACTCTGTGACCATTACTGTCCAATCCCCCTTCTCTAGCCCCCATCAAGCCCCATTCTAAGATACTTTCTGTCTCTATGGATTCTACCTCTCTGGAGGCCTCATGTCAGCGGAACCTTACAATATTTATCCCTTAAGTCTGACGTCGCTTAGCAGCATCTATTCAAAACCATTCCATTTTTTACATAGTTTTCTGGCTTTTTGAGTAGACTAAGGTAATTTCCAGTTACCTAAGAATATTTAAATATTCTTATAAGTTACAATAGATGAAAAAATATTTTAAGGGAAACCATTTTATCTTTCTGTTTTAAAAAGCAAAGGGGTGGCCTGGCACAGTGGCTCACACATATAATCCCAGCACTTTGGGAGGCCGAGGCAGGCAGATCATCAGGTCAGGAGTTCGAGACCAGCCTGGCCAACATGGTGAAACCCCGTCTCTGCTAAAAATACAAAAATTAGCCAGGTGTGGTGGCACACGCCTGTAATCCCAGCTACTCAGGAGGCTGAGGCAGAACTGCTTCAACCTGGGAGGTGGAGGTTGCAGTGAGCTGAGATCGCGCCACTGCACTCCAGCCTGGGTTGGGACAGAGCAAGACTCCATCTCAAAAAAACAAACAAACAAACAAAAAAGCAAAGGGGTGAGAGTTTTCAGTTTTCTAGAAAGTAAACAGCTTAGTTTTACCTTTAAAAGTAAAAAGTTTGGTTTTCATAAATTGAAATTTATTAAAGTGATGTTATATAATATACAAACGACTTGCTTGAGCAAAGGTGCAAATTACTTTGAATAATGTTAAATTTCTAATTATCATCCACCTCTTATTTCCGATACCCTACCATCTTTACTTTGTGGGAGAGGAGCTGTAATGATAGTCTATGTTAAAGTTACTGTTCAGACAAATGATTCCAACAAATTGCTTTCATTACTTTATTGGTAATTTTAAGCACCACAGAACTTAGCTGTTGTTTTTCCGGAAGAAAACTGGAATTAAAATCATTGATCCTTTAGAGAAATATAAAACGAAGGAGAAAGGAGTGTACAAAATGAATAAGAAAATAATTCTTAGCATATTTTCCTTTCCTGTATTCTCACTGAGAAATAAAAGGTAAATGGGACATTGAGAAGCAAAATTAATCCTGATTAGGCTCGATTTGGGACAGGGAGCCTCGTTGCAGGATTATCCATTGTTAGGTGTGAAACGGAGCCAATGATCGCTCATTGTCAAGGAGAAAAGACCTGGGGGCCACGGCTCACCCAGTCTTGCTCCTGACCTGCATCTGAGCACCTGAAGGAAAAAACCTTAAGAAGAAAAAGACTTGAAGTGGCAGCGGAGATAAAAGTCTCAAAGGTGCAGAATTCAAGAACCCACAGTGTCTCGGGATGGGTGTGAAAGCAACAACTATGAGATTCCCTGACAACTAAACCCAGGCATGACCAGGAATCCCAGGACGTGGGGAAAGTTTTCACGGCAGAGCTCACATCAGCAGTGTCTAGAAGATTAAATCTTGTATCCTTTGAGATTGGCACTCATGCCATCCACATATTTTTTATTAAGAAGTACAATGAAATTTAACTTATTCCATTTTTGATACCAGTGTAATGACCAAATTAAACTAGATTTTCAAAAATAATCAGAGGCCCTGCCCCGCAAACTCCCCCCCGGGCACGGGGAGGTGTGGGGCCAGTAGTGACTCCATCTTGGGTGCTGATCCGCCATGCTGACTTTGGACAGGCCCCAGTCCCCTGAGCGCTCCCAATTCCTACATCATTTCCTGTCCCTGGTGTACAAACAAGGTTGCCTTGATGTTATCACACAAATTATGGGCAATGACACATACAGCACCCTTGCCTGTTCTGAAGGGCTGCCTTTAATTATCTTGCAAAGAGCACTTACACCTCTTCCCTACGGCACAGGAGTCCTGGGTCTGGGGTGACAGATGCAGAGACCTGCCTGTCCAGCAGCCACCTAAGACCATGCTTCTGTCTGTAAGTTCCCCAATAAAACACCCTTCACTGACATACTTGATTGTTCTGGCTTATTCTTTGGTTTCTCAGCTCCTTCAGCATTTGGGGGCCTCATTGCATAGGTGGCCCTTTCCCAGAACAGGAGACTGTATTCTATGTCATGTTCTGGGAGAAATGGCCTGGCAGAGCAGGGCATTTGATCTCAGGGACCGTCTGAGCAGGACGTCACTCTCCGCAGCTCTCCCTCAGGGTGATGGGAGTCACGTGGGACGGATGGATTTGCACGGGACACTTTTCGCTCTGGGAGTGCTCACCCTTTATGCCCTTCCTTTATTGTATTATGTTAACACTCACAGCAGTTTATGTACAACTAAGTCTTTCAGCATCTGTTGGGCACCATGCTATGCCTGAAGAGAGAAACGGTTGATAACTCATGATCCTCAACAGGTTCAGGTTCAGGCGGGAGACAGACATTGAGATGAACGAGTCTCAAACCTGTGACACTGGGGAGCTTTTACAAACGCTTCGATCCCACTCCAAACCAGCTGAGTCAGAACGTCTGGGAGAAACGCTGGCTGGGGAAGTGTTATTTTATTAGTATTATTATTTGAGACAGTCTCACTCTGTCACCCAGGCTGCAGTGCAGAGGCATGATCAGAACTCACTTCGGCCTCGACCTCCCGGGCTCAAGCAGTCCTCCCACCTCAGCTTCCTGAGTAGCTAGACTACGGGTATGCGCCACCATGCCCAGCTCATTTTATTTTTGTGTGTTGTTTTGTAGAGATGGGGTCTTGGTAGGACTACAGGTATGCACCGCCACGCCCAGCTCATTTTATTTTTGTGCGTTTTTTTTGAACAGATGGGGTCTTGCTAGGACTACGGGTATGCATCGCCATGCCCAGCTCATTTTTTTTTTTGTAGAGATGGGGTCTTGCTAGGACTATGGGTATGCACTGCCATGCCCAGCTCATTTTATTTTTATGTGTTTTTTTGTAGAGATGGGGTCTTGCTAGGACTATGGGTATGCACCGCCATGCCCAGCTCATTTTATTTTTGTGTGTTTTTTTGTAGAGATGGGGTCTTGCTAGGACTATGGGTATGCACCGCCATGCCCAGCTCATTTTATTTTTGTGTGTTTTTTTTGTAGAGACGGGGTCTTGCTATGTTGCCTAATTGTCCCACCTTGGCCTCCCAAAGGGCTGGAAGTACAGGTGTGAACCACCATGTCCAGCCTGGGGAAGTGTATTTGTTAAAAGTAATTCCCAAAGTGTTTAATCTATAACCAGGGTTTAGAAATACTGCTGTGGAAAAATGACTAAGCTTCACTAAGTGGCACTATTACGAATGCTAAGCGGGGGAGTGATTAATAACTAAGTCGGAACCTAGGCAGGTGCGGGGAGAGACGGCATTTGAGAGTGACTAAGAGGGGGGCCAAACAAGGGGTGGGGCAGAGATTCCAGACCAAGGGACCAGGGAGGTCAGAGAACGGCTGCAGAGACGCAGAAAGTAAAGTTTCTCCCCAATGAAGACCTCTAGGGGCTAGGAGCTGTGGCTCACGCCTGTAATCCCACACTCTGGGAGGCCGAGGCAGGTGGATCACCTGAGGTCAGGAGTTTGAGACCAGCCTGGGCAACACGGCAAAACCCCATCTCTACTAACAATACAAATTAGTCACGTGTGGTGGTGGGCGCCTGTAATCGCAGCTACTTGAGAGGCTGAGGCAGGAGAATCACTTGAACCCTTGGGCGGAGGCTGCAATGAGCCGAGATCGCACCATTGCACTCCAGCCTGGGAGACGGAGTGAGACTCTGTCTCGAAATAAAAAAAAAATCTCTAGGACCAATCCCTGGGGGATATGGTCACCTAACTAATTCTGGACCTGCGGGGTAGTGACCCAAGATGTGTGGACAGCATGGGCCAGTAACTTGGAGGAGCAAGGCTGTTTGCCCTTGGAGGCCCAGCTTGACTGCCCTCAGGGAATGGCTTTTTCCAGCACCAAAATGGCACATGTTCATAACTCAGGCTTCCCGGGTCTGTGTCAGTTCCGGCTTCAGGTTTGCCATTTCAGCTCTCAGTGCACTCACTCTTTTATAGGAAGATCTCCTTTTTGCCCCCGCTCCCTTATTTCCCCCGTTCTTTTTCACATAGAGGCCAATGATTCCAAGATTTCTTTGGAAAAAAACGATGGAGGGAGGAATGGAGGATGGGTGTTTATGAGTCTGTGTGGAGGTGAGGGTGTGGCCAGGGTGTGGTCTGAAGCATCCATTTGCAAACCCACAATTTCAAGTCTCGGGTTGGCATCCTACCTGCCGCCTCCTCCTCATCCATCCTCTCCCACCAGCACTGTGGAGCTGTGAGGGTCAGGGGGTAGATCCTGCTTACCCGAGGCTAATACCCAACAATTTCATTCCCCTTGGACACTTACTAGTTTGGTGACATGCCCTGACCTCAGGCCTAAGCCACTCATCTCATGGACTCCCCCACCCGCATGACTGGCCAGGAGTGGACACGTGACTTAGCTGGTCCATCACCATGAAGTCTCTCCTTCTGCTTGGACGTGAAGGAAGAAACTAGTAGGCCCTGGAGTTCTCAGCACTTGTTTCACTTTTGCACTCCCTGGGATGGGCACCAACACATTTCATGATCGTTTAATCAGTCTATGGTCGATTACTCCAAAGATAATCCCCCCATAAATTCTCTCCATGATAATCCCTCATAAGGATCCCTGTCTGTACACGGGATCCTCCCACCATGAAGTGAAGTCTATGTCCTTATCCCTTGAATCTAGGCTGGCCTTGGAATGTATTTTCCTCAAAAGAACATGGTAGAAGTCGTATTCTAAGACTTCCAACACCGGGCCTTACAGGCCGTATAGCGTCCACATGGACCCTCCTGGGCTGCCACGTGAAAAAGCTCGGGCTACAGCACTGATTGATGAGAAGCCACAGAGAGAGACAGCAAGGCCAGCCTGCCCCCAGGCTTTTGTTGTCCCAGCTGAGATACCAGGATACCAGCTATGTTACTACAGCCACAGGAACATTCCAGCCCCAGCAGAGCCCCCGGAAGAATGCAGCTGCAGGCCAATCCCAGCCAACACCGGGTGGAGCAGAAGCACCATCTCGCCGATTCCACGGGGTCCCAAGAAATGGAAACTCACTCACTGTTGTTTCAGCTCCTGCACTCACGGCCATTCATCACACAGCCAAACATAACTGACTCACAGGACGTCTCAGTCTGCTCAGGCTGCTATAACAAAATCCCTTAGATGGCAATTCATACACACGGAAGTTTGCTTCCCACAGTTCTGAAGGCTGAGAAATCCAACATCAAGGTGCCAGCAGATCTGGCATCTGAGAAAAGCCCTTTGCTCACAGATGGCCTCCTCTAAGGGTCTTCACATGGCAGAAAGGGCAAGCAGGCTCCCGAAAACCTCCGTTTTAAAGGGCACTAATCCCATTCCTAATCACCTCCCAAGGCCTTCACCTCTTAATATTTGGGATTAGGGATTAGGTATTTGGGATTAGGTTTCCACATGCGAATTTGGGGGGTCACTTTCAGACCATAGCATAGGGTGAATTGGACTTTCTGTTTTTAACAGTCCTGATTTTTTTTCATAGATTTACAGTGAAGATGCTATGTTAGAAACAGAAAATCCAACTCGTGGTTTAAATGAAGATGTTGTCTCTCATAGCAGGAAATTCCAGGTGAGGGCAGCAGGATTTTGGGGAATTGCCTGATTGTGTCACTGAGGACTCCTGCTCTTCTCATCTTCCCAGGCGGCCATCCCCAGGGTGAAGATGCTCTTCCAGCCCCCTTCTCTCGAGGGTGCAAAGGGCTGCGGAGTACCAGGTATTGCATCCAGATAGGGAATGCAACGTCTGCCAGGGAAAAAGGAGCATTTCCTCTTTACGTTCTTGTAAGAGTGAGAAAACCTTTGCCAGATATCCCCCAGCAGGCTTCCTGTTGGGACTCATTGACTTGAGCTTGTTTGAAGCCAATCATTGGAAAGAGAAATCGAGTTACCAACATTTTCTCAAAAGTGACAGAGTTTACCCTTAGCCACAGAGAGGGTGGATACCTGAACCAGCAAGGATAGAGACGGCATGGCTGCCACACTGGCAACCAAGAGTATTCACTACAGGACAAAGCACAACTCACATTTATCACCGGACAAAGCAGACCCTCCTGACAGACAGGCAGCCTCCATCTACTGCCTCACACCTCCTCTGGCTGCGCCTCGACCCCAACCCCACAGTCACGGTTTACAAGGTGGAAGCTTAGTCAAAATCCGGCTCCAGCAGTCAGGGGTCCTGCAGGAAACAGGAGGTGTTCTTGGGAGGGATGTGGAAGCCACTTTGATGACCAGACGGTTTGCTGTGGTGCAGTCATGGTTCCGGGACCCTTCCAAGGGGGCCGTTATTCAGGGACCAGCAACAATGGCAGGCCGACAGCCTGTCTCCGCCTTAAAAGGCGTGGGGGGTGGGGGAGAAGTTCTGATCGTAGAGCCTGGATGAGTTGTGCAATGGAAAGCGCACCCAGGAAGAATGGTAGCCACAGAGGGACACCAGCACCGGCCAGTGTGGGGGACAGGCTGGGAAGGAGAGGCCGGGAAGGAGGGGAGGAGGGTCCCTGCCTCTCTCCCACCCGGTCTGCAGCGGGTGCCTCTGTGGGTGAGGTCCACCGAGGGGCCACGGGCTTCCTGAGACACAGCAGGTGGAGCAGGCCAGGGAACAGGCTGGGATGGAAAATGGAGAGTCAGTCGGTGCTTTGGCCGACCAGAAATGGGAGCCGCGTTTAGTCACTGTTACTATACTGTTCCCTAGGACTCATTTCTATTCGTCTAAAAAGTGGCCGATACCCTTTCTTTCCCACAAGCACTGGAGAGAACATTCACGTTCAATTGCATTCCTGAGACCCCGGCGTGGCATTGGTCTGCACGGGCCACCAAGAGGTGTTGGCTCTCTGGTGTCATCAGTGACATCTGTGGCAGCAAGACGGGAGGCTGGAAACCAAGTGCCTGAGTTCAGTCCAGGCTGACCGTGGGCCTGAGAACGAAGCGCTCACCCCCGGGCTGCGCGCAGTGGCCGTGGGGGGAACAGGGGCACCTCTGGGACTGAACCGCGCTGTCTGTGTGGCACCGAGTTCTCAGCCCAGTTCACAGCCAGCAGCGCTGGGACATGCCACGGGGAACGGGAGAACCAGCGAAGCCCCGCTCCTCTTCGAGGTTCACCCACCCCTCAGGCCACCAGTGTCTTCTGCTGTCCCGGCTCTGGGGCCTGAGAGCCACAGGCCAGGCCCGGGATAACCGGGGTTCGGAGCCAGGGGCTTCCCGTGGCAGCTCGCCTCACCCTGAGGCTGGCCGGGGGCAGCCACCTGAGGAGCGCCCCTGGGTCTCCGCCTGCGGGCTGGCGGCGCCACGTTCAGGGGCGAGACCCAGCCTCGGCTCAGGGGACCCCCCACCTCGCCTGACTCCCGCGCTCCCCCCGCGGCTTCCGCCCCGCGATCTCACCGCCACCTCGAGCCTTCCGGGCGGAGGATAAAAGTTTCCCTGCAGGAGCCCGGGAAGGAAGCCCCGGGACCCGGGCCGAGACTCCGGGTCCCCCGGTGCCGAGCGCCGTCCCGCCCGCCCGCGCCTGCGCCCGGGGAGGCGGAAGCAACAGGGAGTCCCTCCCGCAGCCTCTGCCCTCCGCCCCCGGGTCCCGGCCAGGGCGAGCCGCGAGGGGGCAGGGCGGGCGCGGGTGCGACGCGGTGTGGGCGCGGGGCGGGCGGGACGGGCCGCGGGGCGCATGCTCACTCGCGCCGGTGACGTGCGCGCCCGGAGCAGGGGCGGGAGCCCGCGGGGCCCGGAGGCTCCAGAGGGCGGCGGGCCGGGGAGGAGGAGACTCACGAGGAGCAGAGCGCAGGCTCCGCCGCGGCCCGGGCGCTGCAGCCGAGCCAGCCCAGCGGGCGGACCGACGGGGAGGAGGCGCCGGCGCGCGCGCGGCCCCCAGCAGCCGCCTGGCCGCCCGCGGAGCAGCCGCCGACGCGCGGGGCCGCGGACCCAGCCTTCGCCGCCTGGCCGGGCATGAGCGCGGAGGGGCCGCGGCCGCCCCCCTGCACCGCCCGGCGCGCTCGGGCCGTGACCGGAGCGGGGGGCGCGGCCGCAGTCGGACCCCGGAGCCCATGGGCGCGCCGAGCCGGGCGCGGGGGCGCTGAGCGGCGGAGCGGGCGCGGCCGGAGGAGCCATGGACTGCAGCCTCGTGCGGACGCTCGTGCACAGATACGTGAGTGCTCCCAGAGCGGGCGGGGACCCGGCGGGCAGGTCGGGGGGACCCGGGGACCAGACGCGGGCCGGCCGCGCAGCCCTGGGGTTCCGGGAGAGCCCCGAGGCCGGGGACGACGGGGATGCCGGGGGAGCGGCCCGGGCTGACACCCTGGGGCTTCCGACGGGTTCCAAGTGGCACCGCGCGGCCCCTGTCCCGGGCCGCCACCTGCCCCCGGGCCGCAGCCTCCTGGCGCCCCCTTCCAGCCCGCGGCGCCCCGGTGGTCCTTGGGGAGCCTGGCTGGGGTTCGAGCCGTCCCAGCGGACCGGGCGCCCGGAGAGAGCCGACGTGGACCCGCCGGGGCCCGGGGCCGGGAAGGAACCTTAGATGCGGCTTCCGCGCAGCCGTGTCTGCCAGGAGATTAAGGGATTGGGAGGAAGTGTCACACTCGTGCAGAAGCAGCTAGCGGTTGTTTGTTCCTCAGCACCCGGGGGATTCAGAGCGGAGTGTGCAGTCGTGTTATGTTTTACCTTAAAGTGACTAATTAGATCCGAAGCCCGGGGTCTTCCCGGTTCCTCTGGAACCTGCCCCTTCAGTGACCAGCCGGTGGAGAGCTCAGGAGGGAAGGCTCCGAAGGGGAAAAGTTGGTTTTGTTTTACACCGGAGGAGGGGGAAACCGGCATCGCTGGCGTTAGGTGTGAAAAGGGGTGTGTGTAGGAGAGGAAGAAAACTGTCCCAAGCACAGCGTTTCCTGCCCCCGCCTTGCACAAGACGCTTCATTGTTCCACAGCGGCTGGCGGTCAGCGGTCAGTCACAGGTTCGAGAAGTCGCAGGGACCGGGTCTGGTACTAGAGAGGGCAGGATTATGGGAACTTTGTTCTTTCCTGGCATAGGAATGACCTCAGGCAGTCTTTCATATTTATGAGCTTTCTTTAAATAGGAGACCTTGGCCAAAGATAGGTTTCTTTTCACTGGGGGATGCCAGATCGATCAACGCTTTCCCCCGGATTTATTTACTAACCGAAAATCTCGGAGAGTCAAGGGAGCCTGAGTGCGCCTCGCCTGTTTCCTGGTGTCGGGGAAGCCGTAGGAAGCTCAGCCTGCTTTACCTAAGGGGAGAGAACTCACCTCTGGTGATTCTGATGACTGGATGCTAGATCCTGAAAGGCTTACTGCAGAAACCTCGTGTTATTCCCCCCGCTCACGCTCCAGCCCTCAGTTCCTATCCTAATGTTAATGTGAGTGGTAAGCATCTTGCAATACCTGCGTTTCTCTATGGTGAATGTTTCAGAAGACCCGGTAACAGTGACTGTAGGTGACACCTGATGTGTAAAAAAAATGCTTTATTGGGCAGGAAGCTTCTGTTCTCAGTTGTGTCGCTCAGGAGTGTGGGTCCCTAGACAACTCATTTTCTTGCCGTGTTTCCTCGGAGGGGCATGGAAGAGGGAAGGGGCTAGCATTCACTTTACCTGCGCCCACGGGGTTCCCAGGTCACTCAGTTCCCCTCCTGACATTCGGCGTGAAGAGGGAGGGTCACGTTGTAGGGCTCCTGTGCAGCCAGCCTCTCTCCGTAGAAATGAGAGCTGCCTGGGCCAGCTTGGCTCACCCTGCAGAGAATCTTGCCTTCCCGGCAAGTTCCTGACCCCTTCATCTTGGGGGCGGGCGGAGATAGACATCCAGTTTTGATGCTCTTACTGGCTTCCTTTCTCCAGACCTTCAGCTGTTTTCTGTTACATAGATCTATATGTGTTTGTGTAGCTTACAATTTTAATTCCCCATTGCTATATTATTACGCTTGTGGCATCTCATTGTCTCTTAATCTAAGGGGTAAATATTCCTGAGTGAACTTTTCCATCGGATATATTATTTGATAACGTCTCGGGAATACAAGTTAGGGGGATAGGATTATTTCTGTTTTTCTCATTCCACATTTTTTTTTTTTCAGTGTATTCATCTGGCTGCCTCACCCGTATTTACACAGAAAACCATTCATTTCTGTAATTTTAAATTCATGTCTATGTTATGAAACTAATTCGACTTTTTCCAGAAACAGTCATGATCTGTTTTCTTGTAATTTCATTATCTTGCACTGTGTAGGACTAAATTATATCTCCTTTTGCTACAGAAAAAAAAGAGTCTGGGATTGAATACTCACATTTCCTTATGCTCTCCATATGCGACTTATTTGATAAAAAAGGATAAATAGGCCCTCTTCCCCTCCCAGTGTTCACATAGTCAGAATTCCTGGGACAAAGAAAGCTTTGCAGCTCCTTCTGATGTGTGAGGGTCACTAAAAGAGAAAGAAGTCCTTGGAAAACATTGCTGTGGGCATTTTATTGTGGGTTAACTCCAGAGAGATAGAAGAGGCAAATGAGTGAGAAAACAGTTGAACGTTAGGAGGTGTACTCCACACTCTGGGTTACTGGTTGTTTGGGTGTTTGGATAGACAAGGAGCCACTTTGTATTTGTACAAAGGGATACTTTGTATTTGTAAATGGTGTAGTGTTTATATACCACGGGGGAAGGGCATGTGCCCACGGGGTAGTGTATGCTCCGTGGAGTGGTGTATGTGCTGTGGTGCGGCGGCAGAGAGTGTGCGTGCCGTGGGGTAGTGGTGTATTATGGAGTACCGTATGTGCCGTGGAGTAGTGTATATTCCATGGGGTGGTGTAGGTGCCGTGGGGTAGCTCGTGTGCCATGGCGTAGCGTATGTATTGTGGGGTAGTGTATTTGCTGTGGGCGGGCGTATAAGCCATGGGGTAGTGCGCGTGCCATGCGGTAGTTTGACCTACATGATGTAACACTTTAAAAACATTTTTAGGCTGGGTGTGGTGGCTCACGCCTATAATCCCAGCACTTTGGGAGGCCAAGGTGGGCAGATCACCTGACGTCAGGAGTTTGAGACCAACCTGGTGAAACCCTGTCTCTACTAGAAATAGGAAAAATTAGCCGGGCATGGTGACGTGCTCCTGTAATCCCAGCTATTTGGGAGACTGAGGCAGGAGAATTGCTTGAGCCCAGGAGGCGGAGGTTGCAGTGAGCTGAGATCCCACAATTGCACTCCAGCTTGGGCAACAAGAGTGCAGTTCCATCTCAAAATACATAAATAAATAAATGCTTTTTTTTTTTTGAGATGGAGTTTTGCTCCGTTCCCCAGGCTGGAGTGCAGTGGTGTGGTGTTGTGTCACTGAAACCGCCACCTCCTGGGTTCAAGCAGTTCTCTGGCCTCAGCCTCCTGAGTAGCTGGGATTACAAGCACCTGCTACTGCGCCTGGCTAATTTTTGTATTTTTAGTAGAGGGGGGTTTCACGATGTTGGCCAGGTTGGTCTTGAACTCCTGACCTTGTGATCCGCCCACCTCAGCCTCCCAAAGTGCTGGGATTACAATAAAAGCATTTTTAACAGCATGGGTGGAGAGCTCCTTCCATTTCCTCTTCACCTGTGTTGTGAGGTGAGCAACACAGATTGAGGTAGTTTAAGTTCTGAGAGAAACCAGGGCAGCCTCAGAGGGTAGCTTGCATGCTCTCCGGGCAGTGGCCTGAATGCTGAGTGGGAGCCTCCCCTGCCCTTCTCAGCTATGTGGCCTTGGGCAAGTGGGTTAATTCCTTCTGCCTCAGTTTTCTCCACTGAGGGTAAGAGCAGTACTCATTTCATAGCTATTGTGAGAGCTGAATGAGGTAATCTGTGTGGAGGGCCAAGAATGGGACCTGGCTCCCCAGGAAGCACTCGGTCCATTTGTCATGCCTGGCTGTTAACATAGCCGAGTCCCTGGGTAGGTTTGGCTGGGGAGAGGACAAAGCTGTGGCCTGCCGGTCCTGTTGCTCAGCCACCCGTGGGTCCCAGCCTGCTGGCATTGTGGGTCGCAGGAGAGGTAAACCGGGCGCCCTGACACCAAGTATGGTGTGGAGGTCAGGTAGGATTCACAAAGCTTTCCAATGCTGTGGTAAAACGACCCTCGAACTCCATGAGGCTGGACACCCTAGCCCGGGCAGGACATTTCTCTCCCTCTTCTCTTCTGTGCCTCCATTTCGGGCGTTTGAATTTTCCTCAGAGTTCTGTGTTTCAAGAGCTCAAACTTGTCATGGCCCTGCAATCTTTTTTCGGTGATTCAGCCCAGATACGCCTTGTTAGTTTTGTGCTTCTGTTTGTTTCTCCCTTAACCATTTTTGCTTCCTAACATATTTCTGACCTTCTAAGATAGAAAACATTGAAAGATCTGAAGGCTTTCCTTGCTGACAGTAGATGCTTGATTTCAACACAAACCGTTACATTAGAATATTTTTCTAAGAGAAAAATAAACATTTTTGCTTCCGGAGAACTTCAAGCATTGCTGTATTAGAGTGTGTTAGACCTTCTAGAAAGTCCAGCTGTTTCTACGCATGCATACGTATCCGCTTCTTCATTACCAAATGGTGTGTCACGTGAACGTCAGTGTTCAACTGTAATGTTGCCCCTTCTCAAAGACAGACTCATTCATTCGGCTCAGTTATGCCAGCCCCTGTTTTAAAGCTTCAGAAATGCCACATCATTTTGGAATTTCTTTTCCTAATCCAGGATTAGATGATCCAGCGGGGCCTTGCTGTTGTTCAGCTGCCGGAGTCTTCACCGCAGGACCACTGCGTTAAGCTGCTTTAGCTGCCAAGGCCTTCAGGTATTTGAAATAAGTGAATCCTGAGGCATAGAATCCAAGACTAATAATCTGCCTCCCACAGTGTGGTGGCAAGCCTGCAGCGCGAGCTCAGAAAGCGTTTCTCATGAACGGATGTGTAACCGGGCAGCTCATCACGCGAGTGCACCAAGCGCCCTTCTTGTCTTCAGGGCCTCAGGTTTTCCACCTGTGTCTTTCAAAGCAATCTGCCTATGCGTAAGTTAGCCTCTGTGTCTACACGAAGGTGGAATCATTTCCGTGGCTTTTTGGAGCCCTGTTGAGTATCTGCTTATTAGGAACGAGCATCTTGTGGTACTTTTATTTCTTGGCAGGGAGTAAATTTAATAACCTAGGGGAAAAAAAGCTTGTATTATTAGGTTTGGCTATAGACAGTTAAATTTCTAGGGATGAGAACACTGTCTTCAGTTTGCAGTTGGTTAAAATTGCATTGAATTTGCACTAACAAAAATACATAGTTGCTTAACTACACATGAAATCCTCTATTTACAGGTGTGTTAAACCCTGAAGCCCAAAATACAAATTGTCCTTTGGTGCTTGGAGCATATGTTCAATAGAAACAGGGTTAATAAAAGATTCTCAAGTCCCAGACTTTTTAAATGTTTTTTTAACCAAGTTAAATGCAGGTAAAAATGCTGTTTATTTGCAGTGAAAATCAATAGCAAGCAGGTTTTACAGCAATAGAAATTCAAGATCAGATAAGGGATGATTTTCTTTTTCACTTGGCTATGATTATCTCAGAAGAACAAATAGTCCATCCCAGAGGTTCAGAGGTGAGGCGCCGGAGTCTGACGGACCCACGTTCATGTTCTGTCTCGGTTGCCAGCTGTGTGGCCTTGGCAAGTTGGTTGATGCTGGCACGCTTGGTGCCCCATCTGCAAGGTGGGAGTTATTCATGGTGCCCACCTGGTAGGTCTGCGCGGGGGATGGGACTGGTCTCGGTGCTTGTGCACGCTGGGCGCCCAGCGCACGGGGCATCTTTGTGGCGTGCACGGATCTGCGGCTGCGTCACCATCCATGCCTCTGGGCTTCCTAAGGAGATTGCTTTTCACCTTGGGCTTTCTGGAGCCTTCTCCCCACCCTCCTCTTCATGTGGAGAGTTGGTGACCTTGCCCTGCTCTTCCAGGGAGAGCAGTGGTCATGGCAGGAATGACTCTGCCACGCCCAGTAGCCTTTCTGCCTCTGCCCTTGCCTCCCTGGTGGGTGGACGAGGTGAGGGGGCAGTGAGAGCGCAGGGTGGTGGAGGGTGAGGCCAGGGGCAGTGAGAGCGCAGGGTGGTAGAGGGCGAGGCGAGGGGGCAGTGAGAGCGCAGGGTGGTGGAGGGCGAGGCGAGGGGGCAGTGAGAGCGCAGGGTGGTGGAGGGCGAGGCGAGGGGGGCAGTGAGAGCGCAGGGTGGTGGAGGGCGAGGCGAGGGGGCAGTGAGGGCGCAGGGTGGTGGAGGGCGAGGCGAGGGGCAGTGAGAGTGCAGGGTAGTGGAGGGCGAGGCGAGGGGGCAGTGCGTCATTAGTGGACGCAGTCTTAAAATCATGTTTGATGTTATCTTAAGCTCCTGGATTCTCTTTCTCTGGCTCATTATAGACTCTTGAGCGTCCTCCCAGTCTAGGCCACAAGGCCACGGCCTCAGTCCGGGCTCCCGTCCCTGCTCCTCAGCCTCACCCTCACCGGTGCTTTTCTCCATGTTCCAACCCACGCCCTGTGTGTGGGCTGGTGCTGCCATGGCTGCTGCTGGGATTCGGTTTCTTTGTTCCCACGTCCATGCCTTCTGACCGCAGGCCGGAAAGGGAGAGCCGTCACAGCGCTGTCCCAGAGCCTGCTGGCCAGAGCCAGAGTTCTGAGTGCCTCCTCAGAGTTTTAAAACTGTTTTTATTTTTGAGACAGTTGCTGTCACTCAGGCTGGAGTGCAATGGCTTGATCTTAGCTCACTGCAACCTCTGCCTCCCAGGTTCAAGTGATTCTCCTGCCTCAGCCTCCCAAATAGTTGGGATTACAGGTGCATGCCACCACGCCCAGCTAATTTTGTATTTTTTAAATTAGAGATGGGGTTTTCCCACGTTGGCCAGGCTGGTCTCGATCTCCTGACCTCGGGTGATCCACCTGCCTCAGCCTCCTGAAGTGTTGGGATTACAGGTGTGAGCCACTGTGCCCAGCCCTAAAACCACTTTCATTTTGAAACTATTAGTTCTGGAGAACTAGACTCTGATCCCTGGAAACAACATGCCAACCTCTGGCACGCACGACCTTTACTTTCCAGGCAGGCGTGTCCTAGTTGTGTTAGGTTCTCAAGGGAGCCCCCGCCCCCACCAAGGTTAAGACCCTGTCCTGGGACAGGCAGGCGACTGCTCCTCTGAGGTGGCTCCAGCGGCCTTGGCCCCGTTGGGACTTCTTGCCAGCATTTGCCTGCAGAGGACTGCGCGTACGTACCCACGTTTCCCCGCTCTTTCGGGAGTCTTGTGACTGGGCGTTCCTGGCCTGCTGTTTCCCTGAGGACCGCTGCTGCTGGATCGACGGCCACGTGGACAGGGGTTGCTGTCCACTGGCCTGAGTTGCTGGGCCCATCATTGCTGCGTCGAAGCCTGAGACCACCCCACCCTGTCCCAAGGAGGACACAAGCTTTTCTGGTTTGGTTGACACTTGCAGAGCCTGAAGAAAACTGCTGGGCTGTTTTTACAAGTCACTTACTGGTGCTTTTGTCCCGGGTGCGATTCTTTGTTTATAATTCACCACGGCTCTAATTGCAGCAGAGCCGGAGAGCTTTCTCCTTGTTCCGTACCCTGAGAAGGAAGACCTGGCAGCTGGACCTGAAGAGAGGGCGGTGTGGCTCACTCATGCGGGGGATGCTGGGACGTTAGACTGGGAGCCAAGACGTGGAATTTTAGGCTTTCTCTGCCACCTGTTACCTTTGTAACTGGGGCTGATGCCAGATCAAACCGTGTGAACTCTGTGGGCAGATTCATCATTACTTGCCTCTTTAAACCAATCCTTTATTTATTAATTGATTTTTGAGCCAAGAGTCCCCCTCTGTCGTCCAGGCTGGAGTGCAGTGGCGTGATCTCGGCTCACTGCAACCTCCGCCTCTCGGTTCAAGCAATTCTCCTGCCTCAGCCTCCCAAGTAGCTTGGATTACAGGCGCCTGCCACCACGCTTGGCTCATTTTTTTTTTTTTTTTTTGTAGTTTTAGTAGAGACAGGGTTTCACCATGTTGGCCAGGGTGGTCTTGAACTCCTGACCTCAAATGATTCGCCTGCCTCAGCCTCCTAAAGTGCTGGGATTACAGGCGTGAGCCACGGTGCCTGCTCTTTAAACCAATCCTTTAAATATTTTTCTCCATTTTCAAAGTGGAGTGGGAAGAAATTGATTTTTCTGTGAATAAAAATTGTTTAAGTCTTTCTTTCAAATGTGATTTGTGTTCACATTCAGAAATTTGTAAGTGACATATTTTCACGTATTTGCAAGTGCCTTTCCTTACAGTTTTTCTGTCACTCAACTCAGCCGAGTTAGTCACTCCCCAGGATAAAGACCACTTAGATGAATATATTTTCAAATTTTTATTCTCTATGTGTTTAAGTAACCATCCTCTACCCCTCTTTGGCAAAATGTTTCCCATTTTTCTGTGGTTTGTATTGTATTTTTTGTGGCGTTCATTCAGAACCAGACCACTTCTTGGAAGGTATGTTAGAAGGTTTACGATTGAGACAGTAGAATAAGCCACCTTTTCGTGGGAGAGGGCGTTGTGTCACACAGCAGTTGGTATAGGACTTTCCCCTGGCTGTGGCTGCAGAGTTGAAGGACATCAGCTGGCTGCACTTGGGGTTGCTGGTCCATTGTGAAATCTGCAAGGTACACAGTGCGTGTGCCTTATGTGCAGACATTTTAACAAAGACAGGTTGCTATGGGCAAGAATTTTTTTTTTTTTCTAAGACAGAGTTTCACTCTTGTTGCCCAGGCTGGAGTGCAGTGTCACGATCTCAGCTCATTGCAACCTCCGCCTCCCAAGTTCAAGCAATTCTGCCTCAGCCTCCCGAGTAGCTGGGATTATAGGCATGCACCACCACGCCCAGCTAATTTTGTATTTTTAGTAGAGATGGGGTTTCTCCATGTTGGTCTGGCTAGTCTCGAACTCCTGACCTCAGGTGATCCGCCCGCTTCAGCCTCCCAAAGTGCTGGGATTACAGGCGTGAGCCACTGCACCCGGCCCCAGGCAGTGTTTTAACTTCTGTCTGTGTTACTTCTGCTGATTTGGGAGCAGCACATTTCACAGATGATGTCGTCGGTGGAGGCTGAGCCTGCCAGCACCTTACCTGCACGTGCTTTGGCCGGCCAAGGGTCCACACTGGCCCCTGTGCAGCCTCCCGCTAGGCAGCCTGTGACCACCCGGCTCTGCTCTGAGCCATTCGTGTCACCTCTAGGGGCAGCTGTAAAATGAAACTCACTCATGGCATTTTCTGTCCCTCCTTCCCTGGGTGGTGAGGATCAAATGAACCTTATTAATGGACTTGAAAATAACCTTGTAATTTCAGACAGTGAAATTATACATTACCTATACTTTTCAATGTAATACATTGTAAAGTGCTATAAAAATATCTCAGGGAAGGGCTGCCAGTTTTTGTCACATCTCAAGTGACAAAGGTAATTTTTTGTAAATTTTTTTTTTTTTGGCTTGGAAAGGGAACAAAAATAATATCATTTTTCCTGGTTGAAAGATAAAAGATTTTAAAGAGAAGATTTGTTACATGTGAAAAAGACGGTTTGATCAAAGGCTTAATTTGTTGAGCCATGCATTCGGCGAAGATGGAAATTACACCTTCAACAAAGACGTGAAGACGTGCGCCTGGCAAGGCGTCTCTGTCCTGGGTCTGCTCACCCCCACCCCCCCAATGCAGGAAGGGGAGGAGAGGCTGGCAAGAGGGTCACCGGTGGTCCCTGCTGTGGCTCTTCTGGGAGGCGGCCTGGGACAGGCAGGGCTGCTCCAGGGGGGAGAAGGGGCTGCCGTTCGGCATGTCTGGGAGTCCAGGTCCTTCCTTCCCCAAGGCTGGTATCCACAGCCTCTCTGGATCTTCACGACAGCCCTATGAAGGAGCACCTTGCCGTCCTATAACAGGGCAGCCAGGTCTCGCAGGCCCCTGGTGCTGAGGCTGATGGGTGGGCGCGGGCCTTTCTGCCTGACTCAGACCTTGCTCTCCCCGCTGTGGCCTGCACCCTGTGAAGGGCAAGCAAACCCCTTCCTGGCCCAGTTCTGCCCCAGGTCGCGCCCGTGGTCCTCACATCATTCATTATCATCCATAGTGTTCCTTTCACGTGCAGAAGCGTCCAGCGTAGCCAGTTCTCTGGCCACCCCACCACAGGGGCCTGAACCCAGGGCCCACTACTCCTGCCACATGCCCTCTTCGGCTTGTCACATGCCTTGTCCTGAGGGGCCGGTGGCTGCCTCAGGACTTGTCCCCGTACCAGACGTCCCGGGCAGTTCTTCACTAGCATCCCCCACCACCCCTGAATCCATCTCCACGTGTGGGCTCAGACCTGCTTCTCCCGCCCACTCTTCCCCGTGTCACTGAGTAGTGAGCCTTCCACGTGCATGCTGTGGAGAAGAGGCTGGGCCTGGTTCAGCTGCTGAGGGATCAGCTGACCCACACATCGCTGCCGGGGGGGGCAGGAGTGGCCAGCGGCCACCTGAGAATGGGAGTGGCACCCGAAGGTGCAGAATACACACAAACTTGAGTCCACCGTGGCCGTCTCCTTGGTCCCCTCTACTGTGATTACTCCACGTCCCCTGCACAGGGACCCATCCCAGCCGGGAGGGGAGAACTCTGGGATGTTGTCTGAAAGTTACAGGTGTGTTAAATATTGTTGCTGCAGGCATGCAAACGTCTGCACGTGCTCATCAGTTAGGGTCAGGCACAGCTAGTACCTTCAAGGCATCTCGGCAGTTCCTGGCATTTGGCAGTCAAGCTGTGTTTAGTTTTGACTTAAAAATGGAAAAGATTATAGAATACAGGAACCATCTTCTACCCTTTGAGGGAAAACTTACCAAGTTGGCCCGACCTTTGCCATGCTGAGAATTTCAGAGAAGCTGAAGGAAGTGCCAGAGGAAGGTCTGGTCCACAGCAGATGTTCAGTACACTGATGCTTTCCTATAAAACATTATCTGTCAATGCATTTATAACCCCAGCAGTGGACTCAGGTGTGAGCAGGTTCCGCGGTGCCTTTTCCTCCGAGTGTTACTCCGGCACTGTGCTTGTGTTTCAGCATCCTGCAGACGGGCCGCTGTTATCAGCTGGTGGTTCCTGAGCGCTCATGTGCCTAGAAGATGGATGGAGACAGGCGTTGCTAGTAGCGGTCCATCCTCTTGTCACAGAGTGCGGAAAACACTGCAAGTACAGCTGGGTGTCGTGGCTCACACCTGTAATCCCAGCACTTTGGAAGGCCGAGGTGGGCGGATCACCTGAGGCCAGGAGTTCAAGACCAGCCTGGCCAACCAACGTGCTGAAACCCCGTCTCTACTACACATACAAAAATTAGCCGGGTGTTGTGGCGGGCACCTGTAATCCCAGTTACTTGGGAGGCTGAGGGAGGAGAATTGCTTGAACCTGGGAGGCGGAGGTTGCAGTGAGCCGAGATCGCACCACTGCACTCCAGCCTGGGCAACGAGCAAAACTCTGTCTCAAAAAAAAAAAACAACAAAAAAAAAACGCTGTAAGTACAGACAGCGTAGCAACCGTGTGGAGGCCCACCATGCCTTCGGCAGCTTCTCCTCCTGCGTGTTCCCTGGGAAGCAGGGCCTCTGAAGGCTGCACGCCAGTGTGTGGTGTCATCTCCCTCAGCCTCGGGCCCCGGTGTGCCAGGGAGGGTCCTTGTGTTGTGCGGGCTCCTCGTCCCTTGTCTCTGCTGTGCTGTGCGTGCGTCTCTCTGGTGGCCTCTGCTGGGCTCCTCTCTCTGTGAGAAGTGCTCGTCCTTCAGGGCTTTCTTCATCCTGATCTCCGTCCCCTCTCAGGTGCGCTCCGTGTCGAAAGCGATAACTAAGCTTGTCCCACGCATATGCGTGAGAGCGAGGCGGCCAGGGGCATGGGTCTGAAGGCTTTGCCTGAAGAGCGGACTGTGTGTGTCACGCAGAGTCCCGCCATGGCGCTTGGGGCCTTGCCATCTTCTGGCTTTTTCTCTGTGTCTCACCAGCGAGGTCACTGGCTGTCTATGAAGTGAGAATCATATAAACACACAGGCTTGATGATTGAGAGAGCAGATGCTAAGAATGTGACTACAGAATGAATAACTTTCATTATGAAAAACTGGCATATTGTTTATGACGTGATTCTCTGAGATGCCTTTGGCTGACGTTGGCAAACTTGAATGGTTTTACTGTTGAGGCACCTAGCAACCTAGCGTGGAGCTGAACAGGTACACATGCGTCTCGGAGGGCGTGGCAGCTCTAACAGAATACTGCGGGCTGCGTGGCATACGCGACAGAAATTTATTTCTTTTAGCTCTTGAGGCTGGAAATCGGATCAGGGTGTCCGCACGGCGAGGCTCTGGTGAGGGCCCTTCCTGGGGGGACAGGTGGCCGTGTCCTCCCAGAGTGGGAGAGAGAACTCTCCTTCTTCCCTTGTAACCACACATCAGTCCTGTGTGATTAGGACACAGACCTCATGACCTCATCTAATTTTAATTACCTCCTAAAAGCCCAGTTTTCAGATCCAATCACATCACGGCTTAAGGTGTCAACATGAGATTTTTGAGGGGGATCACAGTTCAGCCACAGCAGTGTGCTGGTGGCAGAGACACCATTTAGGCGAATATCCAGACGGATCGGAGATGTCGAAGAGGACAGTCTGCAAAACACATCAAGTCTTGTCTGCTGCTTTGTGGAATAGGTGTTCCACGGAATCTGGAAGGACACAACATAATGATTTAGTGGGAATGGGTTATTTTTTAAGCTGTGGAACAGAGTTAGGTGATTTGACCCTTGTTGGATGTGACAGACCGCAGTTCCCATGATTAGATCGGATCTAAGG
The DNA here is from genome assembly GCA_036589455.1 of Ateles fusciceps. NCBI lineage: Eukaryota > Metazoa > Chordata > Mammalia > Primates > Atelidae > Ateles > Ateles fusciceps. Next base: position 1,623,825 of record JAZHEH010002915.1, on the reverse strand, counting down.
TTCTGTGTATTTCCATCTTCTTCTTCTTGCTTATTTATTTACTGTTTTCCAGAGGTGGAGGAGAGGTGGCCGGCGTTAAAACAATGTTGTAACGCATTGCGTTGGTTTTTGTGCTACATCCAGACATGCAGCATCTGGCTTATGGACAAGACAGATGTCCGGGTTTACATCACACAATGGGATTGGGCCTGTCTGCTCAGTAGACTCGGAGGCTGTGGCTCAGGACCTAGTTCTTCCAGTAACCGGAACTGCTTTGTGGAGCAGGTAGTGTGTTTGTGCTATAGCTGGCCTAGAGTTAGAACCTGAACAACACCATCTTATAAAAGATAAAGCTATGTTTTAAAATAAGTTGTAACGGCTGCCTCACTCTCCTCACAATAACTGCTGGCCTTTGGCTTCTGTACATAAAACTGCTAGTTTGCTCTGCAAACTATCTACCTTTCTTATCAGTAACAGCCAGAATTGTCAGCCTTTGTGACTAGAATAGCAGCCCAGGCTAATTCCATCCTGGTCCCTGTGCCTTGTAATAAGTAACCAAAATCTGTTAGTTCCACTAAAGCCCAGAAGATGTGCAAACTAACGCTTATCTTAACTTCTGTAAGCCACTTGGGTAACAATCGAGGGGGGCAAGATGTCCTCAAGCCCTTGGAATGTCCGGAGCCCGCTCCCTCCTCTCTGTCCGGAGGATGGTTTGCGAAAACCCGTAAATGTCTGTGTCCCTTCATCCCCGCCCCCGCCTCTCGCCCTGACTCCCCAAAGTGATTTTTACGGGTATAAAAGGTCTTAACACCCTCCATTCGGGGCCACGGGTTGGAGAGATGCGAGTCCTCCATGGTCGCCGGCTTAATAAACCCTGCTATTTGGTATACTTTTGTCTTGGTGCTGGTCCCTTAATCTCGCCTTGAATATAACATGTTCACTTGAGTGTGTGGAGGATGACGTCTTACCTTTGGCAAAATTGGATTGTGCTGGTCGGAAGTTGCACCTGAAATGCAAATTAGAACAACAGAACACGTTGCTCCCCCGCTGTCCAAGGCAGGGGAGTTATGGGACAGTGCCCGTGCCACACCACCCACACGTCAGCCATCACGTGGGTTCTCAAGGCAAGCAGTGAGTTCCCAAGCTAGCTGTGTCCAACTTTCTGGGTTAGGGTCTTTTTAAATCATCATTACGTTCACTAAGTATCTGCCCAGGTTATTGTGTGCACAACTCAGAGATAAACATAGATTGCTGCTGCCTTCTCAGTCAGTATTTAGGGTGGCCTCTAGTGACTGTTGGAAAAATCATGGATGCTTTGCGCTCTTTTTGCCTGAAAATGCAAGGCCAGGTCGCTCCAGCCCTCAGCAGAAACCATGAATGGTTTAGATGCTCTTGGAAGCCCAGGGCTGCAGTGGCTGCTCTGCCCCCGTGTTGTCTTATCTGGAAACGTCTGTGGGAGGGGGAGGCTCTGACTGTAGAGCGCAACTCAGGTTTGTATCTGGGGCACGTGAGAATCTGAGATGGGCTGGGGGTGCCCCTCCCTCTGTACCTGCTCAAGCACCGGAGCGCTCGCCTGGGTTCGAGATGGGCTGGGGGTGCCCCCTCCCTCTGTACCTGCTCATGTACAGGAGCACTAGTCTGGGTCTGAGATGGGCTAGGGGTGCCCCCTCCCTCCATACTCCCTCAAGCACAGGAGCGCTCGCCTGGGTCTGAGATGGGCTGGGGTGCCCCCCTCTGTACCCTCTCAAGCACAGGAGCAGCTCGCCTATTTCCTTCATTCTTTCTGGTTTTGTTGCTCACCATTGCCTGGGGAAGGAAGCGGCTGCCTAAATAATTAAATAATCTCCTGCTTCAGAGAAAAGAGGATTTCCTTCAACCTATTTTCAGCAAAGGATTAGGGACGATGAGGTCCTGCCACTAGAATGCCATCGAGATTTTGGTGTGGTTTTCCATGGCCTCAGACTGCCCGGGAAGACGTGGAAATGGCTTTGGGATCTCAGCGGGACCGCAGCTATGTGGGATGGGAGACTTGAGGGAGAATGGGACTGGAATGGGATCTCAGTGGGACCGCAGCTGTGTGGGATGGGAGATTTGAGGGAGAATGGGACCGGAATGGGACCACAGGGGACCGCAGCTGTGTGGGATGGGAGATTTGAGGGAGAATGGGACCGGAATGGGACCACAGTGGGACCGCAGCTGTGTGGGATGGGAGATTTGAGGGAGAATGGGACCGGAATGGGACCACAGGGGGACCGCAGCTGTGTGGGATGGGAGATTTGAGGGAGAATGGAACCGGAATGGGACCACAGGTTCTTTGTCACTTTCCCATAAAATGCCTCATACATGTGGAATAAGCTGCACCACCTTTTCTCTCCGGAAAGGTGAGAATGGTATGATTTCACTTGGATAAATGTAGACAAACCACTAAAATATTAAGTAACCATAAAGTATACAGGTGCCTTTTTCAGTAGTAAACGACTTTGGGATAAATCTGAAAGCAACGCACATAAAAAGAAAGCTGGGGGGACCGTCATGGTGGCTGAACTTCCCTTTTGTCCTCATTTCTGATGTTATTTAACACCTTTCACCATTTCTGTGATGTAACCTGGAAATAAAATGTGCAAGCTCTCGGCAGTGAGTGACCGTAGGGAGGGGAAACCCACTGGAATTCTTGTGTGACGTCCTCCACGCATGTCAGTGCTCAGCAGCTGATGTTCATCCTGCAAGCATTGAGTGACTGCTGTATGCACTGAAGATTCTGTGGGGGAGCAAGAGGCACAGGCGTGTCCCGGCTCTCCTGGAGACCGGGCAAGGATAGAAGGCACGTGGCATGTGGCACACTGGCTGTGAGGAGGTGCCAGGGGCAAAGTGAGAAGGGAGGGGGTGTCGGGGGAGGGGCCACCAGATGACAGCTCCGGGCAGAGGAAGCCTTGGGGCCTGCAGACACCGAGGCCACCGGCGCTCCCCCGACCCCCAGGAGGGATGAGCTGAGGGCTGGTCCAAGACCTAAGCAGGTGTCGAGTGCCCCTCTAGTTTTCTTGCTCAAAACTCAGAATATATGTGTTGCTTTTCGATAATGTTTTCAATTTGTTTAAGATTATGTGGGCAAAGGAGGACAATGTTACATAGTAGGTGAAGTTGGGTGGTTTTTAACGTTATGAAGATGTATTGCTTTATTGAATGACTATACAATAAATTCATTTATAGGTAATTTTTTATTGTGGCAAAACATCCATAAAGTTTACCGTCTCATCCATTGTGAAGCGTCCCATTCCGCGGCATTAAATGCACTCCCAGCGCCGTGCAGTTGCCACCGCCGTTGTCTCCCAGAGCTTTTCGTCAGCCCAAACCGGAACTGATTTAGGGGCAACTTTAAGTCGTTTCTGCACTTGCTATTGTGTAGCTTGCTTTTGGGCAACACTTTGTTTTTTTTAATCAGTGAGAAAGATCTTAACAGGATGAAGAGAAGACATTGAAACACCAGCACCAGTTACATTTAAATGCAAAATGGACCGAGATAGGAGGATTTTTTTCTTTTAAATAGTTGGCCATCGTAGGTATCTTAAAAATATAATTACTTGAATGTGAGGATTCATTTGCACTTTATGTTTTGCTTAATATTGCTAAGAGCGGCAGGAGAGGAGGATCTGGTGTTTCATCTTAGAGCAGATAATACTTGAATGGTAAGAGGCAAAGTCCTGAGCGTGGTGTTCGGTAGGCAGGACATTTGGATAATACAGCTCACGATGATGGTAGCTGAACGGTGTTACATGGTTACATGGCTTTTTCCTAAGTGTGTTTTTGATAAATTGGAATGAGGACGTCTTATGTGGCATTTTCTTCTAGCAGCTCTGTTCTGCTAATTGCTTGGTTTGAATAAATGCTCTCTTTTCAGTTGGTCTAGAATATTTCTTTTACTATCTAAGAAATTATGAAGACGTAGATTGATTAATTTGAAAATTACATTTGAGATTATTTTCTTGTAAAATTGTTGGTTCTGTGAGAAACAATTCCTGTTATTCTCTAAAGAGGATATGAGATTTTTTTTGTTCTAATATTGAAATAATTCTTTGATTTCCTAAATTGCTGTGTTGCTTTTTAAAGGATGGCATGGTTTCAAAAGTGGTCAGGTTGGTGCAAATGTGTCTGTGGTTTTTGCATTGCGGAAATTTGCCGTTTGATGTTGGAATACATTCTTAGTAAGCTACACATCACTGTAGTGTTCATTTCTCACTTTACGGTTTTTTGCTGCTGACTTATTGCTTGCCGTTTATTTTATATTTATTTTAGACTGTGAAAAAGATGTTAGAAAAAAAGCAGATTTGAGCGATTTTCTAATTGGAGTTCGGAGTGGGTTGTAAAGCAGTGAAGACAACTGGCAATACCAACCCTGCATTTGGCCCAGGAACTGCTCAGAAACCTGCAGTGCAGGGTGGGTCAGGACGTTTTACAGGCCAGCTACTCGAGCGGCTGAGGAAGGGGAATCGCTTGAACCCAGGAGGTGGAGTGACGGGAGTGAGACTCCATCTTAATAATAATAATAAAAAAGGTTAAAAAAAAAAAAGTAAAATAAAAAAAATAAAAAAGGCTGACATTCGTTTCTGTCAACCTGTCACCCTTGCAAACCTCAGAGTGACTGAGTGTGACGAACAGTTTCTCTCTCACTGGCGTCCCTGGCTGTCACTCAGATGTGGCCCCTCACCGTGGCTGCACGTGGGCTGCCTGTGGCCCTGTGGGTCTGTCCCACAAACCCGTAGCTTTGGTTGTCAATCGGTGAGTGGCTCTCCTGCCTGTGCTCTGAACTTGTGGAGGGAGAGGAGGATTTGTGCAGAGAATCTAGGATCGTGTGCATCTGATTTTATTTTTTTATGGGCCTGGCCAAGGAATAGAGAGAGATTTGGTTCCTGTCTTGACTTGAAGACCCTCTGGGCCCGGCACCCTCTCCAGGGTGGACTCCAGGAGGGATGGGTGCCATGTGTCCATGGGGGATCCAGGCAGAATGGGAGTGCTGCGAAGCAGGTGTGGGCAGGGGAATTGGCTGTTCCCAGCCAGCCTGTCTCAGGGGCTCACGTGGACCCTTGGCCAGGCCTCTGTACCCCTCCTGGCTGCGTCTTCAGGACTAAGCTCTGATTTTTTATCTTAGCCAGATTCCTTTCTAAGGGTCTGGGGAGTCATGCCCTACAAACCATAAATTCTCGTCAGATGGGTTTTATTTGACCCTGCATATCTTGATTTACTTTCCAGTCTGACTCTGGCATAACAAGGAGGAGAATCAAAATGTTTTACCCCAGAATAGATTTCCTTGTCATACCTGAAATTGCCCTGCAGGGTCTCTTGTGGGAAGAGTCCACATTCTGTAGAGATTCCTCTTCCTGCTTTGTTTTCCTTCCTTCCTTTCTAGATCCAGGAGATAATCAGCTAAGAGCCAGGCCGCCTTCCAAGTCCAATAAAAACAATTGAGCACCTGCTGTCTCTGAAGTCGGCTATCTGAGAGCTTCCTCTGCACAATAAAACTTGGTCTTCACAATCCTTTATCTTTAACCTGAACATTCCTTTCTATGGACCCCAGGTCTGTAGACAACCTCAACCAATTGTCAACCAGAACATGTTTAAATTTACCCTTAGCCTGGAAGCCCCCCTCGCTTGGAGTGGTCCCGTCTTTCTAAACCAAACCATTGTGTTTCTTAAACATATTGGATTGATGTCTCACACCTCCCTAAAACGTATAAAACCAGGCTGTACACCCACCACCTTGGGAACTTATTCTCAGGGCCTCCTGAGGGTTGTGCCACTCATGTTTGGCTCAGAATAAATCTCTTCAGATATGTTACAGAGTTCGACTCTTTGTGTCAACAGTCTGCAAATAGGAGCTGCCCCCATGAGGGCAGAGCCAGGTGGGCCTCGTGGCCCTCTGCTGCTAACCAGCCCCTGTGGGAGCTGATGCTGCCCATGTCCTGCAGCTGGGAGCAGGGGTCGCAGCAGCACCGGCCCCCTCCCCCGCACTCTGCCCTGGAGCCAGGAATCAGCTGTGGCGAGGGCCTGGCAGTGCGTGGCACTCGGGTGTCAGCAGCCACCCTCTGCATCCACGCTCCCGCAGCGTCCACGGGAAGGTGGGCGGTCGGGAGTCACAGCTTCGCTCCGTGTCATCTACGTCAGCCTCTCTCTTTGCAGATGTGTGTGTGGCTGTGGTGTTAGTTGTGTCGGCTGCTTCGGGGGTCCTTTGGAAAGGCTCCTTCTCACAAAGATGCATTGTGTTTGCAAAGCCAGCTCATGCCTCCAAATGTAAACTCAGAACCCAATTAGCTCCTAAGCAGGTGGCCCACACTGCGGTGACTCACAAAATCAGCTTTTCCCAACAGGTGGTGATAAACGGGGCTGAAGCAGGGCAGGGCCACTCCCCAGAAAACAAGCGCCCCAGGTTTCCCTTCTCTTGTCCCACTGCTAGGGAAGAGTTTGACCCACGAGGGCCCCTGGAGCTGCCTCGGCTATGATTTTAATAGTAAGGAAGGAGCTGCGGAGAAGACAGGGCTCCAGGAGGGGCCAAGGCCTGTGTGGTGGCGGAGCAGGCCCCGCAGGGCTGAGCTGCTGGCTTCTCCTGGTGTAACACCCCCGGCAGAGCTGCCGTTTCATGGGGAGGGTGTTCACATGTGGCGACCGTGGACGGTGAGGGGAAGACCAATTACACTCTTGGGCAAATGCTGATGATAATGAAAATGATTTTAAAAATCTTAGTGGGACAGACAAGTCCACGCTCTGGTTGCTCTTCACCTCGTGTCACTGTCTTACCCCTTTAGGGCTCGAGAAGGTTCCGCTCCCTGGGGCTCTCCCAGCCCCGTGTCACGTGATGGGAGACTTCAGACCAGAGGGCAGGGCCCCTGCTGACCACCCAGATCCCCTCACCCACTGCTGTTTAAAGCAGGGACTCGGTTCTCAAAGTGCTGGGGTCGGAGGTCACCAGAGGCTGCTGAAATTAGATGTGGTTGGAGGGCTGGCATGTTCCTGTTTGAGGAAAGGAGGCAGGAGCCACAGGGGACCTGTCCTGTGTGCTGACGCTTTACCACGGGGCAGCCGAGCTGCGTGCGGCCCTTCTGACTTATCACGCTTCCTGACCCAGAGCCACTTAAAACAGAATCTGCTGAAATGTAAAGATAGTATTCACTCTAAAATTTTGTTGCTTAAAAAGGTGACTTGAAGTATTCAGCAGGAAAATTGTCCCAAATTACTTGTTAAAAATAAAAACTCAGCCGGGTATGGTGATGCACACCTGTGGTCCCAGCTACTTGAGAGGCCGAGGTGGGAGGATCACTTGAGCTCAGGAGTTCAAAGCCAGCCTGGGCAACATAGCAAGACCCTGTCTCTAATACATAAGTAAATAAAAGTTAAAAACTCAGAGGTGAAGAACCTGAGATCCCATTTTAAATCCACCTGATAAGAAAGAAAAAAAAAAAGGAAGCAGCCCAGGGACGTCGCCGTAAACGGACACCACGCGTGCCAGGGCTCAGGGCTCCGGGCTCCGACCGAGAGGTGCTCTGTTTTGCTTCCATTTTTGAAGCCACCGGAAGTCCTGGCTGTTGAGAGTTCCAGGCTTGAATTTCTAGAGCGTATTCCCGGGACTGGGGAACAGCCCGCATGAGTGGAGTGAGAGGCAGCTCTTGCTTGATGTGAACCTGGGGAAGCCAGGCTCCCGACCCCTCCCAGCCTCTCTGCCTTCGGAATACAGCCCAGGAGCCTGGTGACTCACTTTCTGGAGCACAGAGATGAGGGGGGTGAGGGAAGAGGCCTTGGTTAATTAACATTCCTAGGAATCCGAGGCTCCCTCTCCTAGCCCTGTTGTCTGGAGAACCGAGTGCTGAACCCGGAGTGAGGACAGCTGGCTGCCTGTCAGGGGGCAGGACCTTTTATTGACGAGTTTAAAAAACAAAACAGGAGCTGCCAGGTGCCTCCTTCGCATGGAGGCTCCCCGGGCTCTCCCCTCCCCACCCTGAGTGACACACACTGCTTGAAAATGCCGCAGATGTGATTTGCTTCCTGTGAAATGTGGCCCGTAAACAATGTGGTGGTGCCCACAGGGGAAAAGCAGCTCAACTAGGCGCGCACCCCACCTACAAAACCGCTCCCTCCGTGGTTGGAATCTGCTGGGGCGGTGGGGTGACGGCTGGTTTTCTGCAGCCCTTTTGGATCTAGGGGGTGTCATTTAAATGGCCCTCAAAGCCCTACCTGGATGTCTTCACTGTGCTATACCGACCTTTATCCAAGCTCACGTGGGCCCCACAGTCTGGCTGATAGATAATGAGAGGCTGGGGGTGGGGGATCGTGGGGGTGAGGGGCAGCGGTCCCTTCCTGTCTTATCTAGGCCTCTGAGACAGGCCCAGAGGACAGGCCCCTCTCTCTGCTGTGGGTGATGCTCCTGGCTGGTCACCAGCGTCCACAGCCCCTCAGCTCCCTGCGCAGACCTTCTCTCGCTGGACCGGCCTCAGTGCCCCGTGGAGACTGGAAACCCGTTTCCAAGCTGTGGCTGTAGGGCTGGACCAGAATCGGTCAGGCTCGGCCTGGCTCTGGCCAGGGCACCACCTCTGCTTTCCGTATGTCCACTGGAAAAGATAAACAAAGAGGTGTTTGCCACCATCTGTCGTGTGGGACTTGGTGCTCGGCCTCGACCTGGGGAGGTTGTGTGTTTAGTGTTTCCTGAGCACGAAGCGTATGAAAGTGGGTAATGCCTTTTTATAGCAGCCACCCTGGAACTCGGTGTCTGAGGAGATACAGAGTGTCTGGATGTTTGAAAGAGGCATATCTGCTTAATGTGAGCAGAGGCTTGGAAATTTAGAACACCCTCAATTGTATTTCCGTAGACTTATGACGGTAGTTACACATCCATCTGTTTTAGCATTCTCAGAGTATTCTAAAACATGGAGGGCCAGGCGTGGTGGCTCACGCCTATAATCCAAGCACTTTGGGAGGCCGAGGCGGGTGGATCACGAGGTCAGGAGTTCGAGACTAGCGTGGCCAACATGGTGAAACCCTATCTCTACTAAGAATACGAAAACTCGCTGGGTGCGATGGTGGGCGCCTGTAATCCCAGCTACTCAGGAGACCGAGGCAGGAGAATTGCTTGAATCTCCGAGGCGGAGGTTGCAGTGAGCTGAGATTGTGCCATTGCTCTCCAGCCTGGGTGACAGAGCGACACTCCATCTCTAAAAACTAAAAACTAAAAACATGGAGTTCACAAGGTGGCATGCGTAATCGTCAAAGTGAATTTTCAAAGTGCGATGGTTCTCATACATGTAGGAATTCATGTTATTTAACATGTCTAAATAAAAAAATTGTGCACTGCATAAGTGACAGATAATTTCATAGTATTTGTTAAAGTGCCATCATACCTGCCTGTGAAAGAGATCTCGGTAGGTGTCTCATTCTTGTTTAATGCCACGACTTCTGAGGCTGCATTTGTTTCAGACAGAGTGACATTTCACTCAAGGTTTAGTTTGCAGGAAGATCACATTCTGGCCGTTGAATTGTCTGATGACAGACAGCTAACTGTTGATAAGGATAAAATGAAACCAGACATCGGTCTGCCTGTGTCCAGTTTCGGGGGAAAAGGCTGAGGATGCTGTAGGACCAGGCAGGCAGCCTGTGTAGGCTGGGGAGGAGCGGCTCGGAGGGGTGGCTTTCATTCCTGGCCCCATGCTTCCCTCCCATTCCTCCCACGAGGCTTTCCTTCCTAGTCCCAATCTTCCCTTCCCCTCCTCCTACCTGGCTTTATTCCTGACCCCACAGCTCCCTTCCACTCCCCCCGGCTGTCTTGCACCCACTCTTTCCCCTCATTTTCTCTTTTCCTTCCCTGATTAGCCTACCTTTCCCTTGACCTCCTGTTGCCACTCCAGCCTTGGTCTCCATCTCCTGGTCTGGGGGAGTCCCACTGCAGCCGCGGGACCCCACTATGGGAACCCACATCTCTGCAGGGAAATGTCTGCTGTGACTTTCCTGTGTGTGCGGCTGGCTCGTCAGGGAACGGTGTGGAGGAGACCTGGAGGACAGCCCTTCCCCTTCCCTGTCCCCTTCCTCACTCCCCCCAGCCCCACCCAGCTCTGGGCCTCTCCAGGGCAGGAGAGAGGCAGCCGGCTCCGCTCCTGACCTGGCAGCCTGTCTGGCTTCTGGCTCCAGCCCCCTGTGCTGCCTTCTGCGTGCATCTGTTATGGAATACGTGTTTTGTGTGATGAAACTTTGATAGAGACCCAAGAGAATGTGAAGGTGAAGCCTCCCGACCTCGGGGTGGGGAGGGACGCTGAGAGCACAGAGAGACCCTTGCCATCTCGGCCACGTAGGCAATCCCCACACCTAGCCCTTGCCCCCCACCTGGCCCGTCCCCCATTCTGACAGGCCTGGCCCGTTCTGACAGGTCAGTGAGGCCACTGTGGATGAGGCTTTTCAGAGCATGGGAAAATACACATAACAAACACGTCACATCTTAACCAGATTTGGGTGCACAGTTCAGTGCCTTAGCACATTCACCTCGTGTAACCATCACTACTGTCCCCTACAGAACTTTCACTTCTTCCCAAACTGAAACTCTGTCCCCCTTAAATGCTCACCCCTATTTCCCCTTCCCTAAGACCCCGACAGCCCCCATTCAGCTTTCTGTCTCTATGTATTTGTCAGCCCCAATGAGTGACTCACACAGGATTTGTCCTTTTGTGACCAACTCGTTTTACTCAGCACAGAGTCCTCAAGGGTCCTGTGTTGTATCCTGTATGACTCCTTCCTTCCTCTTTAAGGCTGAACAATATTCCCTTGCGTGGATATGCCACGTTTTGCTTACACGTTCTGAAGGACACTTGGGTTGTTTCCTGTGGCAGCTTTTGCTGACCCAAAGCTTCCCGAAAGGACTAGCCCCCTCAGGTGCCCCAAACTTGATTGCAGAAGACTGTGTTGTCATCTGCCTACTTCTACAGAGAGGTACCAACCTGGGTGACATGTACATTCTTGGCTTTGTGGTGTCCTGGCCAATTCCTACCTGGCCCACCCCCCACCTGGCCCATCCCACCCACCTGACAAATTCCCCCACAACCCAGCGGATTCCCGCCCAACCTGGCCAATTCCTCTGCAACCTGACTGATCCTCCCACCTGGTTGATCCCTCCACCTGACCAATCCCCCCACCTGGCCAATCCTCCCACCTGGCTGATCCCCCCACCTGACTGATCTCCCCCACCTGACCAATCCCCCCCCCACCTAACTGATCCCTCCACCTGGCTGATCCCCCCACCTGGCTGATCCCCCCCACCTGGCTGATCCCCCCCACCTGATCGATCCCCCCATCTGGCCGATCCCTCTACCTGACCGATCCCCCCACCTGGCCTATCCCCCCCCCACCTGACTGATCCCCTCCATCTGGCTAATCCTCCCACCTGGCCAATCCCCCCGCCTGACAGATCCCCCCACCTGACTGATCCCCCCACCTGGCCCATCCCCACCACCTGACTAATCCTTCCACCTGACCAACCCCCACCTGACTGATCCCCCCACCTGACCAGTTCCGCCATCTGACCAGTTCCCCCACCAGACCGATCTTCCCTACCTGTCCAAACTCCCCCCACCTGGCTGATCCCACCACTAACCAACCAACCCCTCCCACCTGACCAGTCTCCCCCACTTGGCTGATCTCCCCAACTGGCTGATCCCCCCCCACCTGACCAATACCCCCACCTGCCTGATCCCCCCATTTGGCTGATCTTCCCCACCTGACCGATCCCCCTCACCTGGCCACGCTGCCTCTCCTCCCCAAAGAGTTGCCCCTCTGTATTTACAGTGGATTAAAATCTTCCTTTCTCAGGGAATTCTTTACAGATTAGTCTTCTGAAGACAACCCTAACCCTTACCTTTTCAGCAGTTGTGCTGTTTTGCAGGATGAATTCCCACCTGTTTCTGTGTTGCTCTGTGAACATTTCCTAGGTGGCGTTGCTCACACCTCTGGGGGCCGGGAAGGTGTTTGCCCAAGAGAGGCAGAATGTGTGGCCTTGAGGGCACCTTCTCCTTAGAAATCCCATTCCTTTCCCCTTCTCCTGCTGAAGGCTCTGCTTTGGACTGCAGGCTGGGTGTGGAGTGGTGTTTTGCTTTGGTTTCTCTCCCCCAGCAGCACTGGGTGGGCTGGGCTGTGGGGGCCTGGGGGCAGGTCCTGCCTGGACTTTGAGTGTTGGAGAGGTGCATTCTCAGTGGAGTTCCTGGCGACTGCTTCGGTCTTCTGAGCCTCTGGCCTCCTGCAGATGCTGGGAGCCACAGCGCCCTGTGATAGGCATTCTGTCATGAGAAGCATCCCACCATGGTGGGCCTGAGCAAGTCCCTTGGCCCCAGGCATCCCCGTCTGGTGGGGACGTGGGGGCTTTGGCACGGCGCATCTTGACTCTTCCCCCCCCCTGGCGAGCCCGGCTCTGAGAGCTGTGGGAACCCATGGGAGTGCCCACCGAGGTGCACGTGGCCTGGCATTTCCCCAGATGCACTTCTCAGATTTTCACTTAACGTGGCCTAGAGACTCAGAAGGAACCACCAACCCAGTGGTCTGTGGGGGCCGTGGGGGGCCGCCACCTCTAGTCTCCTGGCAGGTACCCCCTCCTCCTTCTGGGAGGACAAGAGCCAGGACGGAGAGGGCAAGGAGGGGCTTCCTGGGACTGGTGCGCTCCCCCGCCTTCCACTGTGCCAGCCTTCGCACTGGGTCAGAAGCTATAGCCTGGCTTGGGGCTGGGTTTTCTCTGAGCCAGGTCCTGACTCCTGCCCATGTCTTGGGCATGTCCATGGGGCTGGGCCTTTGGCGAGGGGGTGAGAGCAGGTTCTGGGACTGAGAACCCACCTCCTTCCCCAGGTCTCAGCCAGTGACAGGGCCCGTCCTGGACTTGGGGGCTGTGCGTGAGTGGGGCAGTGGGAGCTCCTACAGGCCCAGGTGGGGTATGGATGGGTCGGGGAGTCTGCCGGCCTCTCAGCCTCCCTCTCTTTCTGCATTCCAAAGATAGTATGTGCAAAATAAAGGTGAAATGACGGGGCAGTACCAGCTCAGGTGGACACCCGGAAGCTGGAGGCCCCTGCACCTGCGCTTTTCTGGGATGGGGGAGAGGCTCATGGTGTCCACCCATAGACGCAGAACCGCAGCCTGCAGGGCCCATGGAGGCTGTTGTCGGCACTGGGGAAGAGTGGAGGACACAAGGGGAGGCTTGTGTTGTGACCTTGACCCTGAAGAGAAAGGGAAACCAGGAGGGGAACAGACAGGCTTCTGCCCCGAAGATGGCATTTGCTCAAGTGTAAAGAATGGCATGCTCAGGACAAAATTTAAAATGCAATTATGGTCTCATTTATTTGTCATAAAAGGCCGCTGGAAAGTAGGTGCAGGAGTGGCCTGAGTTAATGTAATACTTTTTTTTCCTAATCGCATCCCGCTTGTTTTTCTACTTTTATTTCAGAATGTCCCCCCCCCCGCCCCCTGATAAACTGTCTAAACATATGATGATATTGAATTAAGTTATGCTGGTAAGTGACAAAACAGTACATGTTGTATGATGCCAGTCTGGAAAGTTTCAAACACATACCTGTGCATTAGAAACGATTGCTGCCGTGGCCGGGCGTGGTGGTTCACGCCTGTGATCCCAGCACTTTGGGAGGCCGAGGTGGGTGGATCATCTGAGGTCAGGAGTTTGAGACCAGCCTGACCAACATGGTGAAACCCGTCTCTACCGAAAATACAAAAATGAGCCAGGTGTGGTGGTGCGCACCTGTAATCCCAGCTACTCTGGAGGCTGAGGCAGGAGAATCGCTTGAACCCGGGAGGTGGAGGTTGCAGGGAGCCAAAGCAGAACTCCATCTCGAAGGAAACAAGATTGCCACCCCACCCGCCCTGCCCAGGTGTGAGCAGGAATTGTCTCTCCCCCGCTGCTGTGTGATAGTCTTTTTGCTTGAATTTATCTTGCTTTTCTCTAAAGAACACTCTTGTTTTTGCCATTGGATAAAAAGCATAAAAGCAATATAAATATTAAAAGCACCTGGATTTTTTTGAAGCTTAACAATTTTAAATTTATTTTCTGGTCACTGTTCAATTCTGCTTTTTGTTTGTACTCATGAAATTTTATCTGTTAGCCGGCCAAAACCGAGTGTTTCCAGTTAACAAACTTAGAACTCTTCTGCCTGTTCTGAACACAGCCTAAGCGGGAAGACAGCTGTGCTGCCTGCCCCAAGTTCCATGTAGAATCCCTCCGGAGGGCAGCTGCTTCCGCTGGGGTCCCCCCCTCCAAGGTGTGTGCGGTGGAGTTGGGGACCAGCCGAGGCAGCACCTACCTGTCTGCCACTTAGGTTCTTATGACTGTCCTTGAGAGATTGTCACGGGGTCCTGGATCCCTGGGTTTGGAGTAGACACTTAGCAGTCAGAGCAGGGTGGGCTCGAAGGCTACACTTTTTTTTTTTTTTTTTTTTTTGAGATGGAGTTTCGCTCTTGTCATCCAGGCTGGAGTGCAATAGCTCGATCTTGGCTCACTGCAACCTCCGCCTTCTGGATTCAAGCGATTCTCCTGCCTCAGCCTCCCTAGTAGCTGGGATTAGAGGTGCCCACCACCACTCCCAGTTAATTTTTTTTCTTTTGTATTTTTACTAGAGAAGGGGTTGTACCATGTTGGCCAGGCTGGTCTCGAACTCCTGACCTCAGGTGATCCACCCGCCTTGGCCTCCTGAAGTGCTGAAATTACAGGCATGAGCCACTGTGCCACGCCTGCTTTTAAAATAGGATGTAGGGATTGAGAGAGGGTTAGGATTTCAACATTGTCTTTTTTGTCTTTTTTTTTTTTTTTTTTCTTTTTGCGGAGAATGGGGTCTTGCTATATTGCCCAGGCAGGTCTTGAACTGCCACCTCTACCTCCCTAAGAGCTGGGATTGCAGGTGTGAGCCATTGTGCCTGGACTTGACATTGGCTTTAACAGAAGAAGATGCTGGAAGTCCAGCTTATTTGAACTGTGTGTGTGTGACTTTGAATTTCGTCACATGCCGTCTCGGGGGATCGCTCCGAGGGGCCTTCGGGATGCCCTCCGTTGTCCAGGCAGGAAATGATGATCGTGTGTCTCAGGTATGCACACTGCACCAGAGACGCAGCAACAGAGCAAGTCAATATAAACAGACTCGTGCCTTTCATGCCTTTCGTTATATTCTTACGTAATCTGGCCGTAATTTGGCTGTCCGATTACGTAATCTTACAGCCAAATTACTCTTCTGTAATGTGACGTTGGAAAGTGAACTGCAGGCCACAGTTTCTGATTGGGAAAGGGTGTGTGGAAGGCCAGTGCATGGCTTTGTTTTGAAACACTTTTAAAATGTAAGATTAATTAACTTGTAGGCTGTGGGAATAATCTCATTTGCTTAATCGAAATAATGTATCCTTGATGTGAACTGTCAAAAGACAACATGACAAAACATTTAGTTATAGATCTGATTGGATTTTATTTACAATTCATTAACGGGGCAGCCTCTGTTCTACATAATGAGAGCTCCCGCCGGGCGCTGGCAGAACAGTAGGTATTGGAGGGTGGAGGCAAGCAAGCAGAATGGGGCAAAAGCTGGTGGTGAGCATCGGGTTACCTCAGGTTACTTCTTTGCAGAGGTTAAAGCAGAGGGGGACTCTGTTACTTGCTGACTCGGGTCAACGGCATCTCCTGTTTTTGAGCAAACCTTGTCTGTTTTGGGACCTGTCACTTGGTTAAAAGTTCCATTTTGGTGACATTGCATTGAGCAGGAGCAGCCCCATTCCTATTTGGTCTGCTCTGTTGGGGCCTAGTGCCGGAGCTCAGTCCAAAACAGCCCCCCATAATTTGAAAAATGTACTTCCATGTCATTTCTGGAAATAAAGCCTAAGAAAGTCACAGCCCAAGTGCCCACAGTCATATCAGAATGTTCCCTGCAGCATTTTTTGTTGTAGCAATGAAAATATCTCAAGTCTGTCGATAAGGGATTGATTAAATACATTATTGACCATTCTGTTAATGGAGAAACTAAGGTCTATGAAATATTTTAAAGAGGTTCATTGTGAGCCTGTCTGAGGACCACGGGCTGGGGAAACAGAGTCTGAGCAGCTGCACCTGAAGCAGTCAGGTCACAGTTTGGACTTATGTATTTTAGGGAGACTGGACTTACAGGCAAAGACATAACTCAGTACATGGAAGTATACATGGGTTGCGCCCAAAAAGGTGGGATTTCTTCAAACGGGTGTTAGAGGGCCATAGGAGATTCAGAGGTTCTTCAGCGTGTGCTTGGGTAAGCAGTGAAAGCTTTGTTTCAAACGGGTGTTAGAGGGCCATAGGAGATTCAGAGGTTCTTCAGCGTGTGCTTGGGTAAGCAGTAAAGCTTTGTTTCAAACGGGTGTTAGAGGGCCATAGGAGATTCAGAGGTTCTTCAGCGTGTGCTTGGGGTAAGCAGTGAAAGCTTTGTTCAAACGGGTGTTAGAGGGCTATAGGAGATTCAGAGGTTCTTCAGCGTGTGCTTGGGTAAGCAGTGAAAGCTTTGTTTAAAGCTTGGAGCCACTGGAAGGGAAAGTTTAGGTGAGGAAGTCCACGCCTGCTGCACGGGGCCAGGGTCACCTGTGGGTGTGTTCACCTTCGCGTGGCCTTGGGTCCTGTGAGCCTGGGTTGAGGTGAAGAGGCGTGGAGACGGGGCTTTATCACGCAGGTGAACCTCCAGGTAGCAGGTTCCTTTGGCGTCTTATTGCCACAGAGTCTGTTTTGAGTCCTTTGTGATCTCTGTTTTGACATCAGTGCCTAAACTTTGAACAGGAGGGGGGAGAACCCTGGCGCGTTCCATTCAGGCTCCCTCATATCGTGGCTAAGAATTCAGTTTTGAAGGTGTCTCTGGGGTCCCCTTGGCCAAGAGGGGTTCGTTTCGTGGGTGGGGGCCAAGCTGGAATTTGGCTGTTGACATTGGAAGGTGAAGTCCAGGCCGCAGACCACAGTCTCTGTGAGCTGCTGGTACCAGCCAAGGGCTACAGCTGTGGTCGGGAACGGGGGTGTGGCAGGCCTGTCCTCCGTCCGGTCATTCGTGGAAGGACCTGGGGTATAAATCAGAGCTAGGACGGGTCCAGTTGCTCCTCTTGTTAGGGAGTGTAGCAAGAGTGTGTTTTCTTCTTGTAGCCTGAGAAATTTAGGAAGTTGCCGGAACCCTCTGCCCCACAGGTAACTTTTGTTTCTTTAGCGTTAGGGTCCATCTTAGTCAAGAAAATGGTGTTTGTTTTGGTCTCTCAGATCACAAATGTACCAAAAGGAAGCAGGAAGGAGGGTTTGAAGAGAGAAAATGCACCTTTGCTCACTGAGTACAGAAGAGGTTTTGTTCTCTCATGTATGCGTTTGGGTATGTTGAGGGAAGCTGGGTGCTCCAGGTGGGGCCCAGAGGTGGTGTCACCCCGGCAGCACACCGCAGGGGTCACTGCTGAAGAGGCAGAAGCAGTTTCCCATGTTCTTGGACTTGGCATCAAAGAGAGAAGGGGTATGTGGCCTTGACATCAAAGACATAAGGACTTGGAGGCCGGGAGTGGTGAAGCGGGAGGCTCCCACCAGACAGCAGAGGGGGACTGCGGTGAGGCCGGGGTCCGTTGTGGGAGGCAGGTGGTCCCTCTCCTCCACTGCCGGGCTTCCCGGGGATGTGAGTCTCCCCCTGGCCCTCAGCTAATGATGTTGCATATAACTGCCTTTTTAGAGTGTTAAGAAAAGGCTATTTCCCAAATTCAGATTAATATGAGCAAAAAGAAGGAGACCACAGTAGGAGCCAGGATGTCAGGGCAGCCAGGAAGGTGCCCCCGGCTTCAGCACCACGGCCGCTGGAGGGTGCAACGCCCAGGCAACCAGGAAGGTGCCCCCGGCTTCAGCACCATGGCCGCTGGAGGACACAACGCCCAGGCAGCCAGGAAGGTGCCCCCGGCTTCAGCACCACGGCCGCTGGAAGGTGCAACGCCCAGGCAACCAGGAAGGTGCCCCCAGCTTCAGCACCATGGCCACTGGAGGGTGCAACGCCCAGGCCTTGGCAGGCGAGGGGTGGCCGGCACACTGCCCACCATAGGAGGTGTTTGGGTAATTTTAACTTACATATCCTGGGGCCATTTAACCCTGCAATCTGGAGGACCCTACAGCTTGCAAAAACCGAACGCTGTGTCAATGAAAAGAGTCAAACTCAGAATGTTGAAGAGATTTATTCTGAGCCAAATATGAGTGACCATGGCCTGTGACACGTCCTCAGGAGGTCCTGAAAACATGTGTCCAAGGTGGTTGGGGCACAGCTTGGTTTTATACATTTTAGGGAGACATGAGACATCAGTCCATCTGTTTAAGATGTACATTGGTTTTTTCCAGAAAGGCGGGACAACTTGAAGTGGGGCAGAGGGGGGGGTCGCTTCCAGGTTATAGGTACATTTAAATTTTTTGTAATGGGCAGTCGGTTGAAAGACTTATCAATAGAAAGGAACATCTGGGTTGAGGTAAAGAGGTTGTGGAGGCCGGGGCTTTGTCACGCAGGTGAAGCCTCTGGGTAGCAGGTTTCAGAGAATGAAGAGATTGTAAATGTTTCTCGTCAGACTTAGGTCTTGTGTTGACTGCAGGCAGAACTTGCCCCTCGTCTGGAATGGCCCTGGGCCCTGTTTATAATCTGACATCTTAGTGCCACAGAATCAGTTTGTGTGTGTGTGTTTTTTGAGACTGAGTCCCACTGTGTCAGTCAGGCTGGAGTGCAGTGGTGCTATCTTGGCTCACTGCAACCGCTCCCAGCTTCAAAAGATTCTCTTGCCTCAGCCTCCCGAGTAGCTGGGATTATAGACACATACCCCCGTATCTAGCTAGTTTTTGTATTTTTAGTAGAGATGGGGTTTCACAATGTTGGCCAGGCTGGTCTCGAACTCCTAACCTCAGGTGATCTGCCTGCCTTGGCCTCCCAAGGTGTTGGGATTAAAGACGTGAGCCGCCGCACCTGGCTGGAGTGCATTTTGTTAGTTTTATGATCTCTGTTTTGATGTTCATGCTGGTCAGCTCTGCCTAAACTCCAAAAGGGAGCGGGTAGAAGGGGGAGGTATGTCCAGCCTCCTGCTCGATCATGGCTGAGAGCTGTTTTTAAGATTTTTCTGGCGTTCTCTTGGCCAAGAGGGGGTCTGTTGAGTCGGTGGGGGGCTTAGGATTTTATTTTTAGTTTGCAAGTTGAATGTCTAGGCAGCTGACTGTGAGTTATTTGATGAAGCCAAATACCTGGATGCCTTCAAAGTATGTATATGTGCTGCTCTGTCTCACCCAGAACCTGGAGGCCCTCAGGGCCTGTGGATTCATGGGAACACTCACGTCACATGGGCTAGGGTGGCATTTGTGGGGACATATCGCTTAATGTACATAAAAGCCTGTCAGGTAGTGCAGTTGATCACAGTTTTTTTTTTTTTTTTTGAGGTAGAGTCTTGCTCTGTTGCCCAGGCTGGAGTGCAGTGACCCGATCTCGGCTCACTCAACTTCCGCCTCCTGGATTCAAGTGATTCTCTGGCCTCAGCCTCCCAAGTAACTGGGATTATAGGCACACACCATCATGCCCGGCTAATTTTTTGTATTTTTAGTAGAGACAAGGTTTCACTATGTTGGCCAGGCTGGTCTTGAACTCCTGACCTCATGATCCGCCTGCCTTTGCCTCCCAAAGTGTTTGGATTACAGGAGTGAGCCAACAGGCCTGGCCTGATCTCAATTTTTAAATAAAGATGAGGCATCGCCCCCCCATGCTCCCTGCTCACACCTCACCAGCACCCACTGCTTGGTGTGGACCAGCCCCCATCACCCCCTTTGCCCCATCATTCGGCCTCTGCTACCTTTCCTGTGTGTTTCTCACCCGCTGCCTTCACTCACCCCTTCCCAAAGCCAGCCTCGGGTAACATGCTGGTCTTCATGTGGCTGGGTCTACCTGGGTGCCCCATGGAATAACGTCGGGGAGTTTGCTTCTCCCTGAAGTCTCTCATGTGCTGTAAGAACAGTGGTGCCTGTCCCACTCCAGCTGGCATCCAAGCGTTCAGTTTAATCCTATTCTGATGCTGTGTGCCCCGAGTTCACGTGGACCCCACAGGTTACAGGCTCAGTCCCCCAAGACAGCCTGCTTCAGATGCAGCCACAAGTATCAGGGACCACCCACACTTCTGACCACCTGCCATAAATGTCAGGGAGGGCCCTATGAGTCAAGGCTGACAATTCACTGGAAGGACTCGTGGAATTCAGGGGATCACTGTGCTGAGGACAAGGGGCTTATGATGCATGGGAGCAATGCGAGGGGTCCAGGTCTCATCACCGCGTGGGGGTCTCATCACCGCACGGGGGTCTCATCAGTGCGCCAGGGTCTCATCACACCATTGGTGAAGAGATTGAGCTCAGTCTCTAGTGCCTCCCTTCTCCCCCACAGGTCAGGGGTCGGGCTGGGGCTGGAAGCTGCAGCCCTGTCCTGGGGTGAGGCCGGCCCCCTCAGGAAGCTGTTTGGGGCCCACCTTGAGTCTCCTCATTCAGGGAAACTCAGGTGTGGTCCACAGGAGCTCTTGGTGAGCAACAAAAACACTCCTGTCACTTGGGAAATTCCAAGGGTGTTGAAACGGTGCCAGGCACACGAACAGAATCCAGGTATGTCGCCCTTTCCACCACGGAGCCAGGGCCTGGTCCAAGTGTTTCTGTTTCCCAAGGCGATCTGCCTTCCTCTGCTCCAGTCACCCCTGCAGCCACATCTCCTGTGTCCCCCTCTGCCACTGGGTGCCTCTGGTCCCCTGCATAGGCTGGACTGTAGCCTTGGGCCTACAGGTCCCCACGTCCTTTGCTTTCTCCCTCCGGGTGGATCATTGGGGGGGCCCAGTGTGGGACCAATAGCCGATGGCCGACGCCCCTTCCACAGGGTGCTGACTGTGCCTGCCTATGGGAAGACTTGAACTCCAGCCCTCCCTCAACCCTGTTCTGAGTCACAGGAGACTGCACACCCCTCTCATGGGAGCTGACTCAGGCTCGGGCTGGGCTTGAGGCAGTGGAGTGGGAACAGGTAAATCTGTGATCATGATGAATGGTCCTTCCTTGGTCAAGGTGAATCCCAAATGCTAGGAACAGAATGACCTAAAGAAGCCTCCTGGGGAGTGGATGAGGTGTGGGCAGAGGCATCACCCCTCCACACTCTCGCCCACTGCCCGGGCATGGACCAGCCTCCTTCGCCCCCATTGCCCGACCCCTGCCACCTGGGTTTCTCACCTGCTGCTTTCACTCACACTCCCCGCACCAGCCTGGGCTGACAAGCTGCGTCTGCACGTGGCTGGCTCTACCTAGGTGCCTGAGAACGACTGGCATGAGTGTGTGCTCAGTGTGCTAATGACTGCAACAACCAAGTGTGGGAAGCTTTTTCCATGGTGCCGGTGTAATAACAAAATAGCTCAGACGTAAGCAGATCAAATGCAGCAGCCCTGCCATGCCCAGCCAGTGGGTGTGTGGCCACAGCTGTGGCTGTGAGGGCCCCATCCCTGGAGCTCCATGGGCAGGAGAAGCTTCTATTTGTGGAGCGTGACTGGGGACAGCGTCCCTGAGGGTGGCCTTTGGTTACAGGAGGCTGAGGTTTGGAACGGATCCTTGCGTGCAGGTGAGGGTGATAGAAACAGGTGAAGGAGGCTGAGAGAGACGCAGGAGCCCCTCCCCGGGCAGTGAGGTGACGAGGGTGCCCCTAAGGATGCCCTCAGAGTGGAGCGCTGGGGAGGGGCGGGAGGGAAGCTGTGGCCCTGGGGCCTGCCCGATGCACCTCTGTGCCAAGCAAGCTTTGTGCTTTTAGTTTTCACTGACTCTGCTTCTGTAAATGCACCTGGCGTCTGGGGAGTCACACTGGGTCCTTGAGAAGAGAAGGCTTCTCTGAAGAGAATAGTGTGTGTCACCAGGAGATGAATGCTGGGGATAGGGCACAGCCTGCATGAGGAGAGAGGGGCCAGGGGGGGCACAGAGGGCGTGCGGGGAGCGGGGCTGAGGGGGGGCATAGAGGGCGTGCGGGGGAGCGGGGGCTGAGGGGGGCATAGAGGGCGTGTGGGGGAGAGGGGCTGAGGGGGGCATAGAGGGCATGCGGGGAGAGGGGCTGAGGGGGGCATAGACGGCGTGTGGGGGGAGAGGGGCCGGGGGGGGCATAGAAGGCGTGCAGGGAGAGGGGCTGGGGCCATAGCAGGTGTGTGAGGAGAGGGGCTGGGGGGGGCATAGAGGGCGTGCAGGGAGAGGGGCTGGGGGGCATAGGGGCGTGCGGGGGAGAGGGGCCGGGGGGACATAGAAGGCGTGTGGGGAGAGGGGCCGGGACATAGCGAGTGTGCAGGGAGAGGGGCTGGGGTCACCACCTGTGATCAGGGGGAGGGGTCGGGGGGTACAGTCTTTGTGCAGAGACAGGGGCCGGGGGGCACAGTGTGCAGGAGAGGTCCGTGTCCATGTGCTGGGGGGAGCACAGTTGGTGTGCATGGAGAGGGGCTGAGGGGACACTGTGTGCAGGGATAGGGCCAGGGTGCAGATGATAGGTGCTGGGGGACAGGCCTAAAGGCAGCTGTACTTCTGAGAGCTTTTCCTGGCAGATTCCCAGATCTGCAGGTGAATGAGGTGAAGGAGCCCGAGGGGCTGTGGGATGGCAGGTCCTGACCGTCTCCGTCCGTCTCCGTCTGTGCTGCTGCCATGTCCTCCTTGTTGCTCCAGCCGTGGTGCTGCAGATGCTGGGGGACAGAAAACAACCAATCAAATGCCTGGCTTTGCAAACTGGAAAAAAAAGTCTGTTAATTTTGGCAATTTGAAGGACTTACAGGAACAGAAAATTAGTGGTGAAGAGGGTTATAAAATTATTGGATACAGTGCCTTAACCTGTAAACTCGAAGCTTAAAGTGTTTGTGCCATGAGAAAAGGACAAGCAGGATGAACAGTGCACCACCTCATGCTACTGTAGGTCCCCCAAGTTCATAATTGTAAAGATATCTTCCTTGGGACTTGGCTAATAGGGACAACCTCGTAGAAAACTTTGGGGACGCTGCAAATTTTTTGTCTATTCAGTTTTAAAATTCTTGTATATTTTCTGTGAATTTCTTACTATAATTTAGGGTTGTAGGTAATGGTATATCTGAATGCTGTTTCTTTTTCTCGTTTTTTTTGAGACAGAGTTTGCTGTCGCCCAGGATGGAGTGCAGTGGCGCAATTTTGGCTCACTGCAACTTCTGCCTCCCAGATTCAAGATATTCTCCTGCCTTAGCCTCCCGGGTAGCTGGGATTACAGGTGTGCGCCACCACACCTGACTAATTTTGTGTTTTTAATAGAGACGGGGTTTCACCATGTTTGCCAGGGTGGTCTTGAACTCCTGATCTCAGGTGATCTGCCCACCTCGGCCTCCCAAGGTGCTGGGGTTACAGGCGTGAGCCACCATGCCTGGCTCAACGCTGTTTCTGGTGATAAGTTGCTGCTCTATTTTTAGCAAGTTTATTTACTTTATTCAACCAGTAATTACTGAGCATCCACTATAGGCAGGTTCCAGGGACATGGAAACAAAATGAACAACAGAAATCAGGATTGGTCTTTTCCTGGTAGGAATTTAGAATCTAGTGGGAGCATCAGTCTCTTTCAAAAAAAAAAAAAGTGACAAGTGACACAGGTCACTCTAGAGAACACTGCTTTTGTTCTTTGCACAGGAAGGAAGCAGGCTGCCTGGGCAGAGGGGCTTCACACACGCGGCACAGGCCCAGCAGCTCCTGTCTGCCAGGCAGAGGCAGTCCCTGCCCATTTTGTTGAGGGCTGGTGGCTGCCTGGGAAATTCACACCTGACGCCAGATTGAAATGCAAATCAGCTTTCATCTGTTTCTGGAACTAAACTGTGGCTCCGTGCAGCCTGCCACGCAGCTCGGGGGATCTGGCGCTGGGCGAGGAGCTCGGCTCCGGGTGCGTCGTGTTCAAGGCTGGGCTCCGTTTCTCACCTGCGTTGTGGAAACGATCTCTCTGTGTAACTCAGAACTCAGAGTGAATGGGAGATTGATACACGTAGGGTTCCGGCAAGGGCCGTATCCGGTGAGCAAGGGAACAACATGCCTTTCTCCTAGACCAGGGGCTGGCAGACTTTTTCTGAAAAAGGGCAGGTGGTGAACGTTGTAGGCTCCGGGGCCTCATGGTCCGCGCACCTGCTCACATCTGCCATCGTAGCGGGAAAATGGCCACAGACAAAATGGAGTGAGTGAGTGTGGCTGGTGCCAGTTAATTGTATTTACAAAACCAGTCACTGACCCTTGCCCAGATAACTGGGGAGGGGCTGTGAGACTCTGTGTCCGCCTGCCTCCATGTTACCTGTATGCACTCCGTTATCGGTATCCACGGAGCTTTAACTATGAATAGTCCGTGATCGCTTACCTCTGCTGGTCCTCTTCTCCTTGTTTATCTTGATAGAGTTATTGACTGATACATTTATTGAATGGATAGACAGAGAGTTCAAAATTCAAAGCTAAGAGAAGAATGTACAGTGACCTGTGCCCTCTGCTACCAGCCTCCTTGCTGAGGGTGGCCCACGGCAAACTGCACCGCGATCTGTGTGCGTGTGACAAGCAAATGCAGTGACTGGAGGCTTGGCTCAAGCAGGTTTTCACACTGGCGGCATTTAGGATGCTTAGTTTTTTAACACATTTAAAGCAAAGGCTTTGTTCTCTGTTTAGAGTCTGAGATAAGGTCCCAACATCTCAAGAGTCTGAGTGACAGAATCGGTGAACCTGAGAGAAAATTTAGAATCAGAAGACGTCTCTGTTAACGCATCATCCCGGGTGCTCCTGGGACGCAGGATTTGCTGCATGTCTGGTGGGCAGTTCCGACTGAGCCTGACGTGATGACAGGCCACCCCGTTACTGATTGGACGCTGTTTTTATGACTCTTTACTCCGTTTGCTTTCCCACCCCTGTGCTTTCCATGGATTTATCCGACTCTGCCCACTGAGGCAGCGAGCCCCCCGACCTCGGCATTGCAGGTCCAGAGAATCTAATGCGTCCAGGTGTGAACAGTGTCAGAAGGCGCTGAGGCAGCGAGCCCCCCCACCCCAATGCATCATTGCGGGTCCAGAGTATCTAACACATCTGAGTGTGAACAGTGTCAGAATGAGTGTGAACAGTGTCAGCAGGCACTGAGCAAGCGAGCTCTCCACCTCCCGCCCCGTCCCTGGCATCGTTGCGGGTCCAGAGTATCTAACGCGTCTGAGTGTGAACAGTGTCAGGAGGCGCTGCCGCAGCGCTCCTGCTATTTTTAGTGTCCTGCTATCTTTAGCCGGTGGAGTTAGGCCACGGTGAGGCCCACAGGCCACCAAGTCTCACGGCGGCTTCAGGAGGCTGTGACGGTAGCCCCTCAGCTTGCAGAAAGCTTCAAGGAAAACACGCAGACTGTTATTGTCGTCAGTGATGAATGTGATTGGAAGTAAACGGGGAACGTTTGCTACTTCTGAATGGCTCCTGACAGTGATTTGGCGTAACAGTAACACTTACTTCTCCAATAGCCAAAGCTTAAACTTAGGCAAATGGGCAGCATAATTTTTAGTTATAGATTTGGGAGCTGGGAGGGTGCAGACTCTCATCTCTGTGTCCATGTTAAGTGCAGCTTCTGATGGTGGTAGAGGGCGAGTTTCTTCCTGGAAAATTAAATAGCCCGTGGGAACCCTTTGCAGCAGCCCCCATAGACCAGGGACCACGTGGGAGCCGTGACCTGGAAGGGGTCACCTGCAGCCACATGGCAAGTGCAAGCTCGGAGTGTCCAGTCTGCCGGGACATGGGCAGCCTCAGAATTTCCTTACTGGAGATGATGCTGTTTTCTTTATTTGCATGGATCTGTGATTCTCACTGAAGCCTCATGGAGGACAGAGGACGGGCATTGATGAGGGAAGACAAGGCTGGCAAATTCCTGCATGGAACAGTTTGTTCTCAAAGAGCCAGCTGAGCCCACAGCAGTTTTGTAATCTGGAATCTCGTGGCTGGCGTGTGATGTGACAATCTCCCCTGCTAAGGGATGCGTGAAGAACTCCTGACACATCCTTGTTCTCTAGTAACACTGTGCTAGGCATGGGATGCACTGCCGCTTCCCAGGAAACCCCACGGCATGAGCGCTGTGCAGGTGCAGGAGGGCAGGTCTCGGGTGCAGGCCAGAGTCTGCCCAGGCCCCCTGGTGAATTTAGGCTCTTGTGTACACACTGCTGGCCCATCACATGAGCCCATGGCAGATCATATATTTGTAAATAAACCTTAAAAGGTGAGGTTTTTAGGCTCTTAAACATCTGGAGGGAAAGAGCAGAAAATTGCCCCCACAGTGGGGTCTGAGTGAATCAAGTCCCATTGCAGAGCAGGGAGGATTTTCTGAATTAGATGCTGCTATAATCGCGGTGGGTCGGCAGTGGGCCTTTGAGCAGCACTTTCTCATGGGACAGGTGTTCTGTTCTGTGGACAGTCTTTATATTTTTATTTTTTTGGGACGGAGTCTTGCTCAGTCGCCCAGGCTGGAGTGCAGTGGCGTGATCTTGGCTCACTGCAACCTCTGCCTCTCAAGTTCAAGTGATTCTCCTGTCTCAGCCTCCTGAGTAGCTGAGATTACAGGCACCTGCCACCAAGCCCAGCTAATTTTTGTATTTTTAGTAGAGATGGGTTTTCACCATGTTGGCCAGGCTAGTCTCGAACTTTTGACCTCTAGCGATCTACTCCCCAAGTGCTGTGATTACAGGCGTGAGCCACTGCGCCTAGCCTCATATACAGTCTTTCTTAGATAAAACATGAAGCTTTCTATTTAACAGGTTAGCTTTAATACTAAAGAAAAAAGAAATGCCAGCTAAACAAAAATAGCAGCTAAGTATCAGAACTCCTGCGATGACTGCACCACACGCCTCATTCCCATTCCATTCCCAGCCAGGAGTCCACAGCCCACGTCTCGTTCCCGCCAACGGAGCTGATAATCAATTGCATGGCACTTCCCAGTTTTCTGTTTTATTTATGAGTAGTTTTAAGTGTGATGATGTAAGTAGAAATTCAAGAGTTGGAATTGGATGTGCATCGATTCGTTGGCTGTTGATGGCCCGGCAGGTGTTGCCGTCCCCAAGGAACGTGTGGGAGGAGACCGTAGATGTCACTCATGTTCGTGGCTGTCCTGCGGGGCCTGTCATGTCCTATCCTATGAGAGAGATTTATGACATCCTATGCTACAAAACATATCACATCCTTTCCTCCAAAAGTATCCCATCTTGCCCTACAAGACTCTAGGAGCCGTCGGGTGCGGTGGCTTGTGCCTGTAATCCCAGCACTTTGGGAGGCCAAGGCCAGCAGATCATCTGAGGTCAGGAGTTCAAGACCAGCCTGACCAATATGGAGAAACCCTGTCTCTACTAAAAGTATAAAACTAGCCAGGCATGGTGGCACATGCCTGTAATCCCAGCTACTCAGGAGGCTGAGGCAGGATAATTGCTTGAACCTGGGGGGGGCAGAGGTTGCAGTGAGCTGAGATCATGCCATTGCACTCCAGCCTAGACAACAAATTCCATCTCAAAAAAAATAAAAAATCTAGGAGCAGGTGCGGAAGTGCAGGTAAGGACAAAGGCAGGTGAGGAAGGAAGCAGTCGCCTGAGGGGTGCATGGGACAGTGGGAGCCCCACCAGTGTGCGGCGGAATCATACTAGATGGTGGAGGAATGGGGGACAGGGGGAGCAGGTGGCCCAGGCTGCAGCGTGGGAAGGCATGGGGTGCGGGCACTGGCCTCCCCAGGTAAGATGGCGTCTTGTGGTGGCGTCCAGTGCACAGCTGCATCTATGGTGTTGAGCAGTGAATAAAAGGCTCCAACAGAGAGTTCGGTCCTTTTGGGAAGTTGGTCTGGGGTTTTAGGGACGTGGCAGTAATTGTATCCCAACCAGCTCCTCCATTCAGGTCTCATGACAGTCTGGAGTCTGAGGAGCCACAGACCACCTTCCGGTTCATCCATTGCACTCAGAGGTGGGCAACTTTAAACGTTTCTCAATTAAAACAAAGTCTGACTTATTGTAGAATACAATGAAAACTTTGCACAAAAATGTAAGAATATAGACAAAAATAAAAATAAATAATGTGTAGTGGGTGACTGGAGGTCCTGGGCTGAGTCTCTCTCCCTCCTCTTCTTTCTCACTCTCTGCTTCCCTCTCTCCAGCTGTGTCTCTCTCCATTTTCTCTTCCAGCCTTTGTGGTTAAACTTGAAAAATAAAAGCACTTACAAATTTATTTTATGATCATATTTGCCTCTAGTTTATTTATTTATTTTTTTGTTTTTGAGACAGTCTCGCTCTGTTGCCAGACTGGAGTGCAGTGGTGCAATCTCCGCTCACTGCAACCTCAGCCTCCCAGGTTCAAGCGATTCTCCTGCCTCAGCCTCCCAAATAGCTGGGACTGCAGGTGCACACCACCACGCCCAGCTAATTTTTGTATTTTTAGTCGGGATGGGGTTTCTCCATGTTGGCCAGGCTGGTCTCGAACTCCTGACCTCACGTGATCCACCTGCCTCGGCCTCCCAAAGTGCTGTGATTACAAGTGTGAGTCACTGTGTCCAGCCTTTGCCTCTAGTTTAATTAGTGCTTATGTTTTATTTAGGTGGCAGGTGTTGAATTACAGTTTTGATTAAAACCTTTCTATTTTAGAGTTGGAGCAATAGACACACAGGTTTACAAGTTATTTATATAAAGATTTCTGTACACGTTTTCTTCTAAAAATACATTTCATTGTTAAATTGGCCATTAGAAGCACAATGATAGATTTCTTAAAGAATTAACTATACAGGCAAACACTGTTAATATTTAACAAGGCATGTTTTTCTCCTTGTCCATCCACTTCCCCCACAGAAGCAGAGAGGGGAATCTGAGTATGGCTTGGGGCGCACGGCGAGGGGCACAGCATCTCCCCTTTACTTAAAAATGAGCGGTGGGTAGAGGATTCAGGTGCAATGAGTGTGCAGGGCACACGTAGGCTGTGCAGACGCAGGATCCGCAGTGGGGACAGGATGGATAGGATTGTAGAGCTTGTTTGATGCAGAGATTCTAGGCAGAAATGCGAAAGCCTCAGGCCAGCGCCTGGGAGGGTGTTAAGTTTCACTATTTTTACTAACACTGGACATTAACAATTTAAAACACCTTTGGCCTATTTGTTTTTCATGTCTTGATGGTGAAGAGTTGAGCTATTTAACCTAGTTTTACTGTTGATTGGCTTTTTTTGCTGAAAAGCTAACAGGTTGAATGGTTTGTTAAATGTAACCTTCTGGCTAGGCCCACATTATCACATTAAACCACAAGTGTGGATCACAAGTGAAGGAGTATTGCACAGAATCTTCTCTCCTTTCCTTATAAAATGCATTAGTCTATGCAAATAGAGACTACCTTAGGGGAAAAAATCATATATTTAAAGTATATTAACTCTATCCTATATTTATATATTTCAGTTTGTTTTGTCTAAGAGCCCCAGAAATTCCTTGCTGACATTGTGCAAGCCAGTGGACAGCTGCCTCTCGTTTTTCTGACTCACTTCTGCGATTCTCATCTTCAGAGCTGCTTGGATTATTTAGCAGTGGTTCTCTCTTTCCTTTTCTTTCCAATCCTAAATTAGCAGTTCTATGTTTCACTGATCGGTCATTTGTCAAACAAATACTCATTGAGTTTCTATTAATACCATTCAACCAGGCTTTTGTGTTACTTAGTTATCGAGAAAATGATTTCATCTGAGTTAATGAGCTAAAATGGCGCGGTAGACAGCGAACCACCAGGAGAGTGAGTGCTCCTGAGGTTCACTAACTGTGCTGCTTGCAGCTGATAATGAGTTTTTGTTTGAGAAACTAAGCCCTCTGGATGTGGCCTCACAGCAGAATGGACATGTGAGCTCAGCCGTTCCCCATGCTTGGCTTTTAATTGGTGCTGAGATGAGGCAGGTGGAGAGGGCGGGTGAGGAGCAGGGAAGGATCCTTAAAATACTTGAGAAAGGGCCTTTCCTGCAACTTGGTTAAGAAACTGTTGCAATCACAATGATACTGGACTGAGGTTGGTCTTCATGGAATTTTAGTAACGCAAAGTTTAAGACGGGAGTGAAATTTCTTGTCTTGATTTCTAATTTGCAAACTGGAAAAGCGAGTCTGGGCAGAAATTGAGCCAAAAAGTGCGGTGGATCCGCAAGCTGCTTGGAGACTGAAACCCTGACTGTACTGGACTAATAAGTATCAGTGACACAGGCAGACTTAGAAAATGTGACCCAGTACTTTCACACTCCTCTGTAATTTTCTTTTCATAAATCAGTGGTTTTCAAAGGGGATAGCCACATGAATAATTCTCTTTTTCAGTGATTCTGGTTTTCTTAACACCACAAAACTATCCTGTACCCTGCACTTGGCCCCCCCTGCCCTCATGGCCACATGTGGGGGGCATCACTGTGGCGCCTGGTGGGGTGGCAGCTGCCTCCTTCTGAGGCAGCAACCTCAAAAGTTAAGCATGGTTCTGCACACGCCTCCATTTCCAGCAGGCCGTGTCAGCGGTAGGACCACAGGTACTGATGGGTGAGGAGGAGCACCAGGAGACAGAGAAGACGGCTGCCCACTGAGGCTTCTAGTCTCCGTTCCAGGAAGGATTTGAAGTAGCTGACACAATTAAACACAACATAAAAGAGGACTTTTTTTTTTTTAAAAAAAGAAAAAAGCAAGAGAAAAATGTTAGCAGACGTCTGGGATGGATTTAGCTGTGCGTTTTCTGGCAGTGAAGGTAAAAAAGGAAATCTCCATCTGGGTCTAATAAAAGGCACTCCATAGATACACTGGGGAAAATAAACTTTTTCATTCAAGGCAGAATTAATTATAGAAGGACACTGGGAAATCTAAATACCATAAACGGGTTTTGCTAATGTTTCAAGAATGTTCAGATTGAGTTTTTATCCGTTAAATAAAAAGTTGATTTCTCTGAGTGCCCTGAAAGCCTGGCATTGCATGGCAGCCCAGCAAGAAACCCTTCCGCGTGATTGATGGAAGTTGGTTCCGATTGCCTGACTTCACACAAGCGCAGGAATTACAGAACCCGCAACAGTTATTTCTACGGGTTTGTGTCAACAGACCTCTTTTCAAACCATTTTATTTGTATACATTCCAGGTCTTAACATTACTTAGTATGAACTCAGTGCAAAAGTAAGACTTTAGTGAACACAAAAAATGAAGCGAGAGGTTATGACGCTTGCTGGAGTCTATCTGTTCATTTCCTGGCTCCGTTTTGGTTGCATTGTGTAGAGGAAACCTTCACTCGCACAGATAAGAAGTCCTAAGTGGTCACAGAGCTTAGAACCCTGCACTATGCAACCTAAAATAGCTCCAGAGTCTTGACAGAGGCATTACGGAGTTGAACTCACCAGCAAGTGCGTGATTCACCTAACATTACTTGCATTTCTCAACGTAAAGTTAAGCCCCGCACTAGACCCTTCAGCAGTTGCTAAGTTGGGCTCAGCACTAGAGAGCAGCTGACTTTTCCGAGGTGCATCCATGAGCCCCGCGGTCCACGTGCTCCTCCATGCCTTCGCTTGCGCATGCCCAGAGCTGGTGCCGGGCCTCCTCCCGCACCTCTGTGTGCGCATGCGCAGGGCCTCCTCCTGCGCCTCCATGTGTGCATGCCCAGAGCAGGTGCAGGGCCTCCTCTTGCACTTTTGTGTACGCATGCTCAGAGTAGGTGCAGAGTCCCTTGTGACCTCACTAAAGGAGCGCACAGGTGTGGACCATGGTGCCAGGACGTGGGTTATGAGGGTAGCATGGACAGAGGGTCAGAACTCTAGCTGTGATCCAATCTCACTATTTGAACTTGACCGTAATCACTTAGCACATGTTTTACTTTGGCACGTTATCTCTTTTTTCTTAGCTTCAGTTTGCTTGTCTCTAAAATGGGGAATATATGGTACCTTTTTCATGGGAGTCACATGGTAATAAACCCATGTAGAGCTGCTGAATATTATCTGGCACATAGGAACACACACACAAATCAGCTAATTTTATAGGAAAAGATGTTATCACCGTGTTTTCTGGGGTGGCCTGGAGCTTTTCTCCTGCGGTAGCATCCCAGCAACAGAGCGTTATCTTACATGTGTCCTGAGCCACTGATGCCATTCAGCCAGTAGCGCTGGGAAGGTGAAAGAGAAGAGAGCTGCTGATGAGAAGTCCTCATCTTTCATCTCCCAGTTAAATTAAAATGTGCGTTGTTTCTAGCATGCCAGAATTATATTTATAATACAGTTGAGTGTGCAGGTTTTCTATCAGTATAGCTTGGCAATAGTTGAGCATATTTTGGAAATCTGTCCCCTAGTGGCATGAGTCTAATGCACTGT
Source organism: Ateles fusciceps (assembly GCA_036589455.1). NCBI lineage: Eukaryota > Metazoa > Chordata > Mammalia > Primates > Atelidae > Ateles > Ateles fusciceps. The sequence continues at coordinate 1,591,508 of JAZHEH010002915.1, read as the reverse complement.
CCATTTAAATAGGCAGAGATGACAGTAAACAAATGTATTATTAAACTTACTCTAAAACTAAAATTAAAATAAAAAACTTTTGTGCTTCAAAGGACACCATTACGAAAGTGAAAAGAAGATTCATGGGATGGGAGAGAAGATTGGCAAAGCCTAGGTCTGGTCAGGGATTTGCACCCAGAAGACACAAAGAGTTCTGTCAGCTCAAAACAAAACGATGCTCTAATCTAACCGTGGGCAAAATATTTGAATCGGTATTTTTCCAAGGAAGAATACCAATGGCCAGTGAATGAAAAGATGTTGTGTTATTTGCATTTATTTACATTAGAGAGAGGCAAATAAAACTTTGTACTTAGTACCCACTAAGAGGGCCGCAATAAAAAAGACAATGATTTTCTGTTCTTGTGTCAGTTTGCTGAGAATGATGGTTTCCACAACAATCTTGCATGTTCTTCACATGGTACCCCAAAACCTAAAATACAATAAAAAATATATATTAAAAAAAAAAAAGACAATGAAGAGGTGTTAAGGTGGGTGTGGAAGAGCTGTCCTGTGCATTGCTGGTGGGAATGTAAAATGGTGAAGCTGCTTCGGGAAACACTTTGGAAATTCCACGAAATATAGGAACATGAAGAGTTACCAATACGCCCTGCAATTCTGTGCCTAGGTATAGCCTCAGAAGCATTGAAAACGTGTCCACACAGAAACTTTCATACAAATGTTCTTGTGTTCTTGGCAGCAGCATTCATCGTAGCCAAAGAATGGAAGCCTCTCAAATGCCCATCAGTAGGTGAATGGATAAACTAAATGTGATTTATCCTTACAATGGAGTATTATTCAGCTGCAAAAAGGAAGTACTGATTTATGTACACCATGAATGAACTTTGAAAGCATGATGCCACGTGAAGAAAACTAGAACTAAAAGGCCACACGTTGTATGATTCTGTTTATGTGCCATGCCCAGAATTGGCACATTTGTAGGGAAAGGAAATAGATTAATGGTTGGCAGGGGCTGTGGTAGGGGACGTGGAATGACTGTTCATGGGTCTTGGGCCATCTTGGGGTGATGAAAGTGCTCTAGAATTAGATGGTGATGATTGCACAACTTTGTAAATGAACTAAAAACCACTGAAATGTACATTGTAAAGGGTGAATTTTATAGTATGTGAATTGTGTCTCAATATTTTTAAAAAGTGTGGGCATAATAAAGCGATTTCTGGCAGTGTATTGAAACCCTGCCCATTTATATTGATTAAAAGGGATTTGTAAAGATGTGACTTGATCGTCCATAATCTGTATATGTTCAGACTCAAAAGACAATCCTCAATTTCAGGATCATGTAGACTCTTTTGGGGTCAACATCTTTCATTATCAATCATGTCAAAGTCTTGCCCATGTTGTCCTCACTGTCTGCTGCCAACTGTGTGATGGGTCTGGTGTGTCTCCGTCCAGTGTGGCCTGGCATGGCCCAGCATGACCTAGGCCTTCTCTGAGGCACTCAGGGATCCCAGGGCCTTTCCTGGAAAGCATGAGGGTGTGGCAGAATCGCTGAGTGAGTGGCAGGGCCCAGCAGTCAGAGGTCTATGTGCAGTTGTTAGAGGGTCCAGGGCAGGGGTTCCCCCTGGGGCCTAGGCCCGCCCTGCACCAGGCAGACCAGGCAGATCAGGCATGGTGAGTCCTGCAGTGACTCTGTCTCAGCTGAGAAGGGCAGGGCCGAGGCAGGAGGTCGCAGGTGCTGGTTGGGGACAGGAAAGAAAGTTGGTGAAGAGGCTGCATCCCCCCAGCGACCCAGCGAGAGGACTAAGGAATAACTGGGCCCCTGGCTGGGGAGGAGGGGGCAGTCACACGTGTGACTGTGAAATGTTCTGTCAGGAATCGCGTGGTCATACTTGTAACTGGGAACCTGCGTCCCTGCAGCAGGACAGTAGCTGCCCGGACTCCTGGCGGCCGACTTTAGAGTTAGCCTGTGGCAGAACACACGTCTTCTGTGGGCGGCTTTACTCGCCATTTCTTTCCACCAAGGACACATCTGTCAGTAGAAGACTGGCTGCAGGAGCTTCTACCCTGTGACCTCCTTTTTCCAAGACCCCTCAGCATTGCTTGGTTTAATAGAACTCGCACCAAACGACAATTGAAAAGATCCTCCCGGGACAGACTGAAAAGCTACCGCTGTATTAGGTTGGTGCAAAAGTAATTGTGGTTTTTGCCATTAAGGGTTTTTAAAAGGTGTGGGGGGTGATAAAGAGATTTCTGGCAGCGAATCAAAAACAGATGACTGACAGGTGCTGACAGGGAGCTCTGTCTCATCGGTGAGCTGGTCACGTTGTGTTTCCAGTAAAGAGCGCAGGGTCTGAGGTCAGGTCACCTGGGTTCTGCCTTGAGCCAGCTGTGTGGCCACAGGCGAGTTTCTTTAGCTTCCTTGTGCCTCAGTTTTCTGACCTGCAAAATGGAAATAATAATGATGGTAATAGTAGTATAATAATAATATTTTGAACAGTTGTGAAAATGGAATGAATCGTACATGTAAATATTTAGAAGAGTGCTTTACACTTAGCATTCAACTGTGTCCTGTCACCCTAAGTTTCAGTTATCGGAAAGGCAATGCTGTTGGGATTTTGTGAGCAAATTTTATTTCTTATCGTGGAAGTGCAAGTTGATGGGTATAAGTACGCTGCAGTAGATTTTGGCTTGAACAATATCCAATAAAATAGCTTTAATCCAAATCTTTTTTTTTTTTTTTTAATTTTATTTGAGACAGAGTCTCGCTCTGTTGCCCAGGCTGGAGTGCAGTGGTGCGATCTTGGCTCACTGCAGCCTCCGCCTCCCAGGTTGAAGTGATGCTCCTGCTTCAGGCTCCTGAGTAGCTGAGATTACAGGCGCATGCCACCATGCCTGGCTAATTTTTGTATTTTTAGTAGAGACAGAGTTTCACCATGTTAGCCAGGCTGGTCTCGAACTCCTGACCTCCTGTGATCCACTTGTCTCAGCCTCCCAACCTGCTGGGATTACAGGCGTGAGCCACTGTGCCCAGCTAATTTTTGTATTTTTAGCAGAGTTGGGGTTTCACCATGTTGGTCAGGCTGGTCTTGAACTCCTGACCTCAGGTGATCCACCCACCTAAGCCTCCCAAAGTGCTGGGATTACAGGCGTGAGCCACCGTGCCCAGCCCAAATCTTTCTTAAGTTGTGTCTGGCCTTTGGCAGAAATAGCTACAAAGCCAAGGTAGGAACATTTTATTCTTCATGTGACTATGGCATTCGATAACCTTTTAGAAGGAGCTTTTAAAATGAAACGTAGCCCAGGGCTCCAGAAAAAGACTGCACAGAGGAGACAGGGTTTTGTGGATCTCAGCAGACAAGGTGCACTGCCCAGGGAGCTTGGTTTTCGGCGTAACTGGGTTGCACTGTCACCACTGGTCTTCTCCTCCCCCACAATCCCACAGGAGGACTTCCTGTTGTGTAACATCCAGAGAAGCTTCTGGAAGCCTGGGGGAGCTCTGGCTGTGCAGGAAAGATCAAGCCATTTTGTTGCTCACTCTCGGGCTCCCCGCTTGTCGTTGACCCACCCCGTTCCGCTGCTCACGTCATGCTGTGCTCAGCGTTATTCAGGGTGGAATTTCATTCATCAAAAATGGATTTGGGAGCATTTTAAAATAGTGCGGTTTCAGGATTTCTGTGGTTGTCTGAGAGCCAAACAAGGAAGGGACGGCACAGGTTCGAATGACTTACAAGGGTTTTGTTTGCTTGTTTAGATCAGTGTTCCTAATACTTTATATTTCTAATATAAAGCCAAAGAAAGCAACAAAGAGATTTAAGGTGTGGGTGGAAGTGCTCGGTTCCCTGTGCCTGTGTTTCCACCCAGCTTTATCTATTTTTGGGTGGGTGGGGACTGGGGAGGTGAGGGAGGGGGAGCTATAGCAGCTAGGATTGGGCAGCCACACTGCTGGTGGAGAAGACCGCCTGGCCCCTGCAGGGCTGTGGGGCAGGTGAGCACTCCGGAGGCCCCTGCCATGGTGGAGGGCAGAGAACATTGGCCCAGCACCATTTCCCTATGCTAGTCTGCTCCAGGCTGCCTGTCGCACCAGTGGTGGAGGGTGGAGGCACCAGCCAACCGGGGCAGGCCGTAGCCTCACTGTGGAATGGAGACTTAGTCCCTGTACTGATCTTGGACAGGTGGGCTGCAGGGGAGACACAGGGCCTCGTGCTCCTCAGTCCTCTGTCCCAGCCAAGCCACGTCTCTATGCCGGTGTTCGGAGGATGCCAGCTGTTTTTGTGGCTGTCTCTGGACTGTTTTCCATCTGCCTCTGTGCAGCAGGGCCTTCAGTGTTTTACCAGGTTATTTTGAGCCTCACAGTGACTGTTCCGGGTCCAGGGAGAAAAGGTTAAGTCCCCTTCCCCAGAGTGCTCCCCCTCCCCGTGGAGGCATATTCCCCTTCCCAAGAGTGCTTCCCTTTCCCGTGGAGGAATACACCCTGTTCCCCATAGACTGCTCCCCTTCCCTGCAGAATAGTGCTCGTCTTCCCCCCACAAAGTGCTCCCCTTCCCTGCAGAGGAGTGCTCCCCCTTCCCCACAGAGCACTTTCCTCACGAGTCCTGAGTGTGGGTGGTGCAGGGTGAATGCATTGTCCACAGGGACTAGCCACCCCTGAAGGCAAACACCTCATCTAATTCCTGATCTAGATGGTGTCAGGTTGAAGGGAGGTTTTTAAAGTAAGTGCAGGCTCGTTTAGAGTTGGCTGTTGCCTGGCGTTTTGTGGCATGGGAAACACGCATCGGCACCCTTGGGTGGAGGAGCCTCCTGTGGGAGGGGCGCTGTGCTGTCACTTCCCACATTGAGTTGCGCCTGAGACACCAGCGTCTGTTCTGCCCAGCACGTGGGTCCCATGGAGGAGCCTCCACAGGTGCTGGCCTCTGTAGGAGACTGGGGTGTGAGCACGCAGTGTCATGGGTCGTGTGTGTGTGGGCACAGGTGCTGTCCGATTTCGTAGTCTGTGGATATTGGGGTAAACTTGATGTTAGCACTAATTTCAGGCACTGGACGACCAAAAGTGAGAAAAGGGAAAACCTAAGAATTTGCTCAACTATAAAAATGATGCCACTTACAACTTATGCCAGCTACCTGTGGAGCATAGTATCGGCTTCCTTTGGCACTCTGGGCCTGCTCTGTTTTATTTTACTTAGATGGTACACCCTGCACGTGACGGCCGGCCTTCGCACCATGCCTCCCTGCAGCGCAGCTGAATCTCGGGGGGGCTCAGACACGTGCTCAAGCTAAAGGTCAGAAAGAACACTCTCCATGCTCATCCCCAAGAATGGTGTGACTTTCTGTGGATACACACGTATTTTTCCAGTCCTTATTGTGTACACGGGCAGAGGGTAGAGGAACTCGCTCGAGAATGGCCTAGAGGTCTGAAACAGAACTCAGCACGTGACTCCAGTTAGGTTTCTAAGCATCTGTAGCACTGTGTATCACAGCACGTGTGCTCTGGCAGACCTTACCTGGGCAGAAGGTTCTATGGAGAGGCGAAGTCATTAGCCTGCTGTGGCGTCTACGGGGGAGAGTCAGACGGACAGACAGTTGCTCCAGTGCCCTCATCCTGGTCTGCTTATTCCCTGTGACGAGCACATGTGTTTTGTGAGATGTCTGCCTCATGGGTGGGAACCATGTACGTTCACTGTTGTCAAGTAAATATGGCTGTATTGAATAGCATTGCTGGGAAATAGAATATGGGCTGAGGGAGGTTTTTGAGGCTATTAGGCAGATGTTGTAGGTTCCTGCTAGAGTGTGAGGACTTGTGTGGATGTTGTGGGTTCCTGCTGGAGTGTGGTGAGTTGTGTGGATGTCGGAGGTTCCTGCTGGAGTGTGGTGAGTTGTGTGGATGTTGTGGGTTCCTGCTGGAGTGTGGTGAGTTGTGTGGATGTGGGAGGTTCCTGCTGGAGTGTGGTGAGTTGTGTGGATGTTGTGGGTTCCTGCTGGAGTGTGGTGAGTTGTGTGGATGTTGTGGGTTCCTGCTGGAGTGTGGTGAGTTGTGTGGATGTCGGAGGTTCCTGCTGGAGTGTGGTGAGTTGTGTGGATGTTGTGGGTTCCTGCTGGAGTGTGGTGAGTTGTGTGGATGTCGGGGGTTCCTGCTGGAGTGTGGTGAGTTGTGTGGATGTCGGGGGTTCCTGCTGGAGTGTGGTGAGTTGTGTGGATGTCGGGGGTTCCTGCTGGAGTGTGGTGAGTTGTGTGGATGTCTGGGGGTTCCTGCTGGAGTGTGGTGAGTTGTGTGGATGTGGGAGGTTCCTGCTGGGGTGTGGTGAGTTGTGTGGATGTCGGAGGTTCCTGCTGGAGTGTGGTGAGTTATGTGGATGTTGTGGGTTCCTGCTGGAGTGTGGTGAGTTGTGTGGATGTTGTGGGTTCCTGCTGGAGTGTGGTGAGTTGTGTGGATGTCGGGGGTTCCTGCTGGAGTGTGGTGAGTTGTGTGGATGTCGGGAGTTCCTGCTAGCATTGATGGCATATGCAGGTGTTGTAGGTTCTTGCTAGAGTTGATGGCCTGGGTAGATGTAGATTCCTTTGAGCTTAGGACTGTAACACAGTGAGCTTAAGGTCACCTAGACTGCTTCAGGAAAAAAGGATTATTGATTATTCATTTCCTGTGGTCTCAGCATGTCCCTCCCTGGACTTTAGAATAGGCCCATCCACATCCAGAGGTTTCATTTTGAATTTGGGGAGTTTGCCAGGAACTCTAGTCAGGTCTGAAGGTAAAGGGGAGTTGTGTGCTTGTCAAGTATTTGGTTTTGATTGAACCCACAGTGCAAGTGACAGGTTAAGCCAGTTTTTAGGTTAGAATACGTCTCGCTGGCGTGGACATGGTCGTTTAGTGGTAACACTGTGATAACAGCTGCGTCTCCCGCCACGGTCAGTGGCCACTTGCCTCTTTCAAGTAACAACGGCTTCCTCTTTGTGCATTTGTCAGTGTTCAAGGAAGTTGAAAGAAGGCAGGGGAGTGTCGCTGTCCTCCCAGCACCCGGCTGGGGGCGGTTAGGTATTGAGGGATATGAGGGAAAACAGCCCCACGCCTCTCCGCCTGCAGACCCAGCTGCCACCACCGTGGCCTCTGGAGCTTGGCGTCCACGGGTAAAGACCCCCCCTCAGCGTGTGGGCGACACGTCTCTGGCCAGTGTGCCAAGAAACTGCAAAGGCAAAATAGTGTTTCTGGCAGTGTCCCAACGAAACAGAGAGTGCGTTGTATGCACACTTGATAGCACTACTGTAGCTCTTTGCAAATTAAAAAAAGTAACACAGGGCCTGGTGCCGTGGCTCACGCCTGTAATCCCTACACTTTGGGAGGCTGAGGCGGGCGGATCACTTGAGGTCAAGAGTTCAAGACCAGCTTGGCCAACATGAGGAAACCCCGTCTCTACTAAAAATACAAAAATTAGCCAGGCATTGTGGCAGAGGCTGTAATCCCAGCTACTCACTCAGGAGGCTGAGCAGGAGAATTGCTTGAACCGGCGAGGTGGAGGTTGCAGTGAGCCGAGATCACACCACTGCATTCCAACCTGAGGGGACAGAGCGAGACTCTGTCTCTAAAACAAAAGAACACGGGATTGCATACAGAAAGAAAGGGTAAGCCAAAATTGAAGGGATGGGATGAATTTGAGCATCCCTAATCCCCAAATCCCAAATCCGAAATGCTCCAAAAACTGAAACTTTCCAAGCACTAACATGATGCCACAAGTGGAAAATTCCATTCATGAGCTGTTGACACAGACTCCCATGCATAAAACTGTTTAAACTGTTGCACAAAATTGCCTTCAGGCTATGTGTATGAGGTGTGTGTGAAACATAGATGAATTTTGTGTTTAGACCTGGGTCTCATCCCAAGGTGTTAATCATGCATATGCAAATATCCCAAAATCTAAAGCACATCTGGTCCCAAGCATTTTGGATAAGGGATGCTCAACCTGTATTTATAGACAGAAGCTAGAAGGACTCTCAAACCAAGATAGATCTTTATTACCTTCTAATTTTGGTGATCATGTAGTAGACATTTATTCTGAGATGTGATCATAAATGTGAGTGCGTTTTTTTTTTTTTTTTTCATTTCTTTTTTATTGAGACGGGGTCTTGCTCTGTGGTGCAGGCTGGAGAGCAATAGCATGATCTCAGCTCACTGCAGCCTCCACCTCCTGGTCTCAAGCAATCCTCCCATCTCAGCCTCCAGAGTAGCTGAGACTGCAGGTGTGTGCCACCATGTCCAGCCAATTTTTGTATTTTTTGTAGAGACAGGGTTCTGCTATGTCACCCAGGCTGGTCTCAAACTCCTGGACTCAAGCAGTCCATTCGCCTTGGCCTCCAAAAGTGCTGGGATTACAGACGTGAGCCACCACACCCGGCCTGAACCCAGTTCTTACATGATAGTAATTTATGCTTCTTTCTGTTAATCCAAAATTAGCAATTGTGTTTTTTTTGCTAGCCAGCCACAGAGAGAATGTAAAAAATGTTTTAAAACCATATTGTCAAAGAGAAAATGGTGCCTTTAGATCAATATCTTCAATAGCTGCCCATTAAAATTTCAGTATGTGGTCGGCTCTAAGTACTGGGGAAGCTTCGAGGTCAAGCCGGTGTCCTTACCACTCACATTTGTTAGAGAGCCACTGCTGCCCTCTGCGGCTGTGCGCCTCACCTCTTCCACGTCACAGAGCACACACAGGATGATGGCATTTGAGCCATGCCCTGGGTCACAGGTGGGCAGGGCATCAAGGTGCCCATAGCTGGAGTGACCTCCAGAGCCCGGCTCTGCTGGGTCCCCCAGGGCAGGTGGCTGTAGTGTCCCTAGTGGGCTCCCTGGCATGCCACAGTGTGAGGCTCTCTGCTCTGGTGGATGCTGTGGGCCGTGGATGCTGTGGGCCGTGGATGCGCCTCCACCTCCGCCCGATGCAGCCATCCAGCTCCCTAAGCCCGTGCTGAACTAAGCAAGCAGCATCCAAGTGGAGAGCGCTGGCATGTGTCATCCCTGCCCCCGACCTTCTGTTTCTGATGCCACACTTAAAAAAAAGGGGGAACGTGGCACTCTAACCTTTATTTTAAAAGTCTTTCACTATTGAATGACTTTCCTGAATTGACAATGTTCTCAAAAATATTCTCAGCATTGGTCAAAGGCTTAAGGAATTTTTTATGAAGAGATGTAAGTTGTTGAGTATTAAAAGTGCTACAGGTAAAATTAAGCAAAGGAGATTTACAGAAGTCAAAAAAGAAGAAAAAACACAGATCTGCTTTGGGGAAAGTGCTGAACCTAGATATTAATCAGAGAAAGCTGGGAACGTTGATTCCTAGGAAGGTGGATACTGTGTTAGGAAGAGCAAGGGAAGGAGACTCTCCTTCCTCCCAGGTGGGAACACGCATGCTGAAGGGTGTGGGACCCCCCCTCGACCCTCGCATGCATTTCTCAGTATTTCAGTCCACTTGCCCACTAGTGTTCTGTGGACGAGGTTTTCTTTTGGGAGCATAACAAGCCCTCCGTTAAGTTTGGGCCAGGGTGGAAGTGGAAGCCGCCTGCTGGGGAGAGATGACTTCTGATCTGTTCTGGGTTACATAGCTTCCCACTGCCTTTTTATAAAGACTAGAATTGTTATTAATAATTAGCGTCATCATGGTATTTTTATTCATCATTATCCTCTCTTTCATCAGACATTTATAGAATAATGAATTCTGTGCCATTCTCACCTCATCGGTGTAACGTCACCATGAGGCACAGTAAATAGCATCATCACTTGCACTTTACAGGTGGAAACTGAGGCATAAATGTAGACTCCCGCCCACTGTGGAGGAGCTGGACGTTGGCAGTGTGGCGCAGGCTCTCGCCCCTCCCTGTGGGACAGCCCTTTCCTCACTGTCGTAAGCAGGGCTGTTCCTTTCCCAGCAAAGCTCACACTGGTGTAAGCGCGCCTCCGCTCCTTCTGTGGGCATTGGTGGGGGTGGAGCTGTTGTGTCAAAAGGCATGTGTTGTGGTATTGTTTGTTCACTGCTAAATTGCCACAGTATGTTTTTCTTCTATGAATAGCCTGTGAATATACCCCGCCATTTGTTTATTGGGCTGTTCGTTTTTTTCTCCTGATTTGTGAGAGCTCTTTTTATATTAAATCAGCCCTGGCCAGCTATAGTGTGGCTCACGCCTATAATCCCAGCACTTTGGAAAGCTGAGTTGGGTAGATTGTTTGAGACCAGGAATTTGAGACCGGCCTGGCCAACATGGTGAAACCTCATCTTTACTAAAAGTATAAAAATTAGCTGGGTGTGGTGATGCGCACCTGTCATCTCAGCTACTGGGGAGGCTGAGGCAGGAGAATCCCTTGAACCCCGAAGGCAGAAGTTGCAGTGAGCCAGGAGGCAGCACTGCACTCCAGCTGGGGCCACAGCGAGGCTCTGTCTCAAAAAAAATAAAAAATCCAAAAAACCAGACATTAGCCCTTTGACTAATATGCACACTACAGTTATCCCCCACCTGTTTTTGAGACAGGGTCTTGCTCTGTCACCCAGGCTGGAGTGCAGTGCAGTGGCCATGCCTCGCTGCGGCCTGGGTTCGAGTGACCCTCCCGCCTGACTTTCAGCGGGGACTACAGTCCTCAGCCACTGTGCCTGACCTCCCAGGTTTTCATTTGTCTTTTGACATTACGGCACACGTACATGTGTATATGCGTGGGCATGTGTGTGCGTGCACGCGAATGTGCGTGTAAATACACAAATATATTTGGATTGCATATTTGTAAATAACGACGTGGCCAAATTGTTCATCTCTCCTGACCTCTGGAGTGCTACTTGCTTTTAAGGGACCACTTCCCTTTCCGTAGGTAGCCTTTCAGGAATTGGTGTGGTATGGGTCATTCATTTCTTAGGAAATTCAGGATAAACACTTCCTTTCTTAGGGCCTCTTAATGTAAACCCGTGTCTGATTGTGTCATAAGTGGTCTGTCTCATTCCAAGGTGGGGGGGCAGTATGGCGGCAGAGAAGTTACAACAGTAACAGCGGCCGTGTCATCTGGAGACGTGACCGGAGAAGAAAATGAGGCAGGATAGTGGGCGCGGGGCCAGGAGGAAGGCAGGCGTTTTCCGTGCTGCAGTCAGGAGGGCGTCCTGCAAGGACGTGTGTGACACAGGTGCTGTCCTGAGCCCCGGAGTGACACACCACACCCTTCCCGAAGTTTCCTGGGTTCCAGAGTGGGGGAGTGCAGCTCAGGAGAATCTTCCCCGCAGGTGTCCCTGTGTGGAGCGGACACCCCTTTGTGGAGCGGGCACCCCTGTGCCTGGCAGGCGCCCCTCTGTGGACTGGGCACCCCGGGCCTGGTGGGCACCCCTGTGCGGAGTGGGCTGTGAGTGACAGGGGCCCCTCTCTGTGTTCCCACCCCCAGCCTCCCCCCTGTGTCTTCAGCACTGAATACACCTCTGTCTGACGGGTTGTGTATTTCTACGTGAGAAAATTAGTGAGGAATTTTACTCAGAGATGTTCTGACCATACAAGCTTAATTGCCCTCTCAATGGAATGAACCACACTTTTCTACAAAACAAAATACCGTAATGTAGTTTCATAGCCTGGAGTAGCAGAATGCCAAGAATTTACTTTCCGTCTTCCATCACTAATAAGCACAATGAGCTTGCCATCCTAAAATTGCTAAAGAGAATGTAGTTGTCGTCAATGTCACATTAAGAATTTCCAGGAAAGTCAGCTAGAAGGCGCCTGCCTGGGGGTGGCTTCCTCCTTGGGGTGGCTTCCGCCTGGGGGTGGCTTTCAGCAGCTGCCTAAGGAGCCATGTCCTTTGGAGTCAATGGAAGGACGGGCTGTGTATTTAATGATATTTGCCAGCTGGTCTACACATCTGCCCACAGGTGAGTTAACAGGCTGTCTTTTCATCTTTCAGTCTAAGTCTTAGGGCAGGAGGAAGTCAGTGACGTCTGGCCCAGGGTAAATTCGCCAGCGTTCCTTGTTGACATGCACGGTGGCTTATGGTTACCCCGCCACGGACGTTTTTCTCTTACTCTATCCCGAGATTCCTTTCTATCTGAGTGTTGTGTGGACGGCGTCCACGTGTCTGCACAGCTGTGTGACGTTTCCATGTGGACTCAGCACACCCCCACACCACTTATGGACAGCTGGGCTCCAGTCTCCTGCTTTTGTAAATCGAGCTGCAGACACCCTGTGAGCACATCGGTTGTATTTCTGCGAGGATGGCTTTGGAGAAAGCGGATTCCTGATGAGAACGGGGTGTGTGTGCGGCTTTCTCCGTCAGCGCCGTAGCAGGATGCCTGTTCTCCGCTGACCTCGCTGGCGGCCTGTGCTCCCGTGCTGCCCGGCTTCCAGGCCTTCCTCCCACCGCCAGATGACACGCCACGTCCCATTGTGGTTTCGTGTTGTGCTTCTCCTGCTAACAGGCAGGTTGAGAATCTTTCTGTGTGTGTAAGTCCATTTGCCGTTCTTTTCTCTTTTGTAGGAACAGCCTATTTATATCTTTTGCCCACTTTTCATTTGGGTTATGTCTTTTTCTTCTCAGTATGAGGAGCTCTTTATATATTTCTTTATTCTTGGTATTTTTGTGTGCCTGATGCCTGATGTATTTATTATTAATAATAATGGAGCAATAAAGTGAGTCACATAAAAAAATGATGGAGACAGTGATTATCAAGCCAAGAGACACATACATTATTTAACTGCCGTCAAACAAGCTTATGTTAGAAATGCTTTTTGCAAAATCCAATGTAGAGTTGTTTAAATTTAAAAACATGCTGAGGAATTAGAGAAAGAGCCGTCTGTTCTTGCTGGGGCATCATTTGGGCTTGTTGTGTGGGCACGGCTGGCTCTGAAGCTGGTTCTGCTGCACGCCTGGCGGGGGCCGATGGCAGCCTGACCTTGGCCGAGCAGCGTCCCGGGCGTTGCTCACTCACCGTGGCCTCCGGTGTTTCGGGAGTGAGGAGGGGTCAGGCCTCACTGTCTTCAGTACCTGGGGCCTTCATCCTGAGCTGCAGTCAGAGCTGTGGTCCCTGCTGCTGAAGTGTGAGAGAGACCCACACTGGGGTCCAGGAAAGTCCTTTCTCACAGAAGGCAGAGAAGGCCCTGGAACCACAGGACTGGGTTCTCACCTCTACGATCTTGGTCTTTGGAGACTTGGTCCCCCAGTCCCACATCTGCATGCCACTCGCTGTGTTTGGGGCATGTGAGCACACTCCTTGCATTCACTGTCAGCAGGGCATCACTCCCAGCGGCACTGACAGGCAGGTGCCACCCCACAGCCCCGCTGCCCTCCTGTGGAGGGCACTGAGGACTGGGCTAAGTAACCTGCTGAAGCTGCACGTGTGGGACTTCCTGCAGCCACCGTGTGCCATGCTGCCCCCCGAGATGCAGAACTTCCAGAGCAGGGTTCCCAGGCCGCCTCAGGGCATCTCGGAGAGGTTGAGCCCAGACTCCTGGGAAGCTGTCCCCATGCTCTGCATGCCACTCACAGGCAGACCCATCGCCTCCAAAGCCCGTGGGTCTCATTGGCTGGGATGTCTCACGCTGCAGGGCGCCTAGCCACACGGGGGCATGTCACAAATGCGGGAGGGGGGCTCCACCCTGCAAGCCTGCTCAGGCAGCCTCTCCACCATCCCCAATCGACCACTTGTTCCTGGAGCTCTGGGAGCACGGACCTGGCCCCACCGAAGGGCTTCCCCCACCCTCCTAGCCACCCTGCACTCGCCACTCCCAAGCGTGTGTGCCCGACCTGCCCCGTGCTGGGCGTAGAGCTCCTGCTGAGGGCTGGATGGCAAGGACCCGGGCGTCACGGCCTCTGCAGTGCCAGCTCGGGTGGGCCACTCTGGGCTGATGAAACTAGACCATGGATGAGGACATTTTACCTTCCGATCATTTTCACATGTCTCATGTTTTTCAACCATTTAAGGACATGAAAGCATTCTCGGTTCACGGACCACACAGGCTGGAGGCTGCACGGGGACTGTGGGCCGATCTGTGGGCTCCACTTCACAGGTCAGAGGTGGCTGGGTTTTGGCCTCCGCTCTCCGTTACACGGCCCACCCTCTCCTCGGATCCTAGAACTGTGTCCAGCATGGACAGTCTCTCTGCACCAGGGGACCGGTTCTCCACTCCTCATCTGCGTGCCTTGTAGCAGTTGCCCACGAGGCGCTTGCCGGAGGACGGTCCCTGAACTGCCTGAGAGGTCCCTCCAGGTCCTCTCAGAGTCTCTGTTTCTTGCGTGTAAAATGGACACAAGAAGCCCCGGCCCTGCAGGATGGTGGCCAAGGTTAGCATTCACCATGTCTGGCCGGACCCAGGCATTCAGAAGTGGCAGCTGGGGTCTTAGCGTTTTGGATTCAGTTGTGGGTTTTTAAGCTGAGCTGAAAACGGATGGACTGTCCGTGTGTGCGGCTGCCGTGGGTTCTACGTCAGACACCCACGTGCAGGTGTCTGGAGGTGACCAGGACAATCCCTCGTGTGTAAGGCTGTGGACGTTATATGGTTAGTTTATGATAATAAGGTCGTTGGCTTGTCTTCCTGGACTCCATTCTCAACCTCCTTGTCAGCAAAACAAGCGAATACCTTCAGGGTTCAGTCAGGCTCAGGTGTGACTGTCGACCTGAACCTGCTGCCTCGGGAAACAGGGTGACTGGCTGTGTGGTGATGGTAATGTCACTCAGGAACACCCCTCATGTAAACCTGGAGTTCATGCCTCCAAACCCCACAGTTTGCAGATACTCCATTTCCATCCTGCGAGGATTGTCCAGTGTAGCTAATGCATTAATTTGCTTACACCAAGGCGGCAAGCATGTATTTATTCATTCAGAAAATAGCACTGAGCATCTACCGTGTGTCATGCTTTGTGCCAGACACCTCACTCACTGAACTCCACCATGGGCAAGGGACTTAAAAATGGACGAGTGGCGGATCCTGCTTTTAAGGCCATTGGTCATGTGCGTTGTCCAGAGCCCAGCAATTGTAAATAACAAGTCCCTCGAAGCCTTTCCAGTCACAGAGGCATCACTCAGAGCGGCTCCCAGAACCCCTTCCAGTCGCGGAAGCGTCACTCAGCGGCTCCCGGAACCCTTTCCAGTCGCGGAAGCGTCACTCAGCGGCTCCCAGAACCGTTTCCAGTCGCGGAAGCGTCACTCAGAGCGGTTCCCGGAACCGTTTCCAGTCGCGGAAGCGTCACTGAGCGGCTCCCCGGATCCGTTTCCAGTCGCGGAAGCGTCACTCAGGGGCGGCTCCCCGGAACCCCTTCCAGTCACAGAAGCGTCACTCAGCGGCTCCCGGAACCGTTTCCAGTCGCGGAAGCGTCACTCAGGGCGGCTCCCGGAACCCCTTCCAGTCACAGAAGCGTCACTCAGCGGCTCCCCGGAACCGTTTCCAGTCGCGGAAGCGTCACTCAAGCGGCTCCCAGAACTGTTTCCCAGTCGCGGAAGCGTCACTCAGCGGCTCCCAGAACTGTTTCCAGTCGCGGAAGCGTCACTCAGAGCGGTTCCCGGAACCGTTTCCCCAGTCGCGGAAGCGTCACTCAGCGAATCCCGGAACCGTTTCCAGTCGCGGAAGCGTCACTCAGAGCGGGCTCCCAGAACCGCTTCCAGTCGCGGAAGCGTCACTCAGGGCGGTTCCCGGAACTGTTTCCAGTCGCGGAAGCATCACTCAGCGGCTCCCGGAACCGTTTCCAGTCACGGAAGCGTCACTAGCGGCTCCCGGAACCCCTTCCAGTCACAGAAGCGTCACTCAGCGGCTCCCAGAACTGTTTCCGAGTCGCGGAAGCGTCACTCAGAGCGGTTCCCGGGACCGTTTCCAGTCACGGAAGCGTCACTCCAGCGGCTCCCGGAACCCCTTCCCAGTCACAGAAGCGTCACTCAGCGGCTCCCGGAACCGTTTCCAGTCGCGGAAGCGTCACTCAGCGGCTCCCAGAACTGTTTCCAGTCGCGGAAGCGTCACTCAGCGGCTCCCCAGAACTGTTTCCAGTCGCGGAAGCGTCACTCAGAGCGGTTCCCGGAACCGTTTCCAGTCACAGAAGCGTCACTCAGCGGCTCCCGGAACCGTTTCCAGTCGCGGAAGCGTCACTCAGGGCGGCTCCCGGAACCCCTTCCAGTCACAGAAGCGTCACTCAGCGGCTCCCCGGAACCGTTTCCAGTCGCGGAAGCGTCACTCAGCGGCTCCCAGAACTGTTTCCAAGTCGCGGAAGCGTCACTAGCGGCTCCCAGAACTGTTTCCAGTCGCGGAAGCGTCACTCAGAGCGGTTCCCGAACCGTTTCCGAGTCGCGGAAGCGTCACTCAGCGAATCCCGGAACCGTTTCCAGTCGCGGAAGCGTCACTCAGAGCGGCTCCCCAGAACCGCTTCCAGTCGCGGAAGCGTCACTAGGGCGGTTCCCGGAACTGTTTCCAAGTCGCGGAAGCATCACTCAGCGGCTCCCCGGAACCGTTTCCAGTCACGGAAGCGTCACTCAGCGGCTCCCGGAACCCCTTCCAGTCACAGAAGCGTCACTCAGCGGCTCCCAGAACTGTTTCCAGTCGCGGAAGCGTCACTCAGAGCGGTTCCCCGGAACCGTTTCCAGTCACGGAAGCGTCACTCAGCGGCTCCCGGAACCCCTTCCAGTCACAGAAGCGTCACTCAGCGGCTCCCAGAACCGTTTCCAGTCACGGAAGCGTCACTCAGCGGCTCCCGGAACCCTTTCCAGTCGCGGAAGCGTCACTCAGCGGCTCCCGGAACCGTTTCCAGTCACGGAAGCGTCACTCAGCGGCTCCCGGAACCCTTTCCAGTCGCGGAAGCGTCACTCAGCGGCTCCCAGATCCGTTTCCAGTCGCGGAAGCCCCTTCCATGGGATGGCAAGGCCTGAGCACATGGCCCCATCCAGACACCTGCATCCCTCACTTCCCACCCCTGGGGGCTGCCTCCCGGCTGCACCTTCAGGCTCTGGAGTGGGCAGGCCGTCACTGCTCTGGGCAGACTTCACATATTTCAGTGACATGGAACATGTGTCAGGACATGCCGGATAGCTGAATATAGTGTGTGAACTTCCGGTGGAAGGAAACTTCTGAGTAGATGTCACATACTGTTTTAAGTAAAATTTTGATACTGTAAAAGAAGATATGTCCTCTCAGCAAGGCAGTTTACTTCTCTAGAAGGGTGCAGGGTGCATGAATGGAGCAGTGATGGCTGCCGCATGCTTGGACAAGGGGGAAGGGGTACTTACGCCTGACAGGGTTGGGGGTCGCCCCTGCTGCGGTGTTGTCCCCTGTTGGCCAGGGTTAGACTGCACAAGCTGGGCTGATACTGATTGGTTATTTTGAAAAGAGCAGGGGTCCTAGCTGGAGTGGCAGGGTGGGTGTTTTGGTGGGAAGGACGGTTACGGGCAGGTCAGAGCAGGTAGCCAGGGGTGATGAGGTGACCGGCTAAGTCAGGATGGTGGGGGGGGGGGGGGGGTGCAGGGGAAGCAGATGTGAAGTGATTAGAACACATCTGCTGGTGGAGAAGGTTATTTACTGGAATTACAAGGAAGTTAAACTTTAGAGAATTAAAGAATAAGAGAGCTGTACACACTGACATACTGATTCTTTGGAGAGAAACTTGGGGTTCACTATAACAATACTTCGGAGCTTATTAGTTATTAATAATGAAAATGATTAAAGTAAAACCTGCTGCTGTTGGTGAAGATCTGTCAACGTTTCTTTTGGAATAAAAGTGTGTATCCTGATGGTTGCACACCCAACCGTCACAGGTGCCGCATAAGCAGCCGGCCTCCCTTCGCGGTTGAGCGTTTCTTCTCAGTGCTGTCCAGGGAGCCTGCAGGATCCATGGAAACCTGGAGCAGCTCACCTTTCGCTTCCTGGTTTGACCTTGGTGCTGCGAGTGGCCAGCAACCACGGTACCATGACTGTCAGTGAGAGAGCACAGGTGACAGGATTTGTTTTTTTTTGCAGCCTGACCATAGAAATGGTGAGGTAGAGAAGTTGAGGGGTCCTGGAGGTGGAGGGACTTCAAAATCCATGCTTTTCTGAGCACCATGTTCTTCCTGAGACGCATCCTGGCAGTTTGTCTGGCACAGGTGCCAGACTTAGGACACCTGTCTGACAGCAGGTGGCCCCGTCCCTCTGCTCTACCTTCCCAGGATGGAGAATTCACATTTTGAGAGCATGGGCTAAGAATAGGAATTGGGTATTTCTTAGGGAATAAAATGGAAATTAAAATATATTAATTTCTCATTTTAGCAGATTTGACATCTAGTAATTTGCTGGTTGAAATTGTTACATACCAGTTACATCGTTTACAAAACAAATTTTAAGAATTAGCTTTATGTGGATTCATTCCATGTCAGTGTGAGCACCGACTGTCCATGAGATAGCGTGCTAAGTGCTTTTTGTTTATTTAGGCAAAAGATAAAAGTTACTGCTGCCACGATTTGAAGTGTTACTGGTGGAGCTACACAAGCTCGTGGAGAAGTCCAGCCTACAAGCACCACTGCCTGCGACAGAAAGCAGGGGCGAGCGTCCGGGAACAGAGCTGTGCTCATGGTGAAACAAAGATGTTGTGTTTTCCTGGTCTTTGTGTCTCTCCAGCGTTGACCAAACATAGGAAGCTTTCATCTCCAGAATAAACAGAAATTCCAAACCCATTCCACGCAGCTTTTTCTAGAAGGCAGTGTGTTTAATCCACTTGTTTTCTGAGTATCTTACTGTTATCATAACTTCCTCTTGTGTCTATGATAATTACCTTCACAGGTATTTGGGAAAACTACAGGGTCTATTCAGGTCAAGACTAGCTTCTCTATTTTTTCACATTTCACTTGGTGTTTCCACAACTGGGCTATTATTTTAGACCCTTGCAGAAGAGAACTGGTTTGAATCTGGAAGAGCCGGAGCTCCCCTCATGGAGGTGGATGGGATGCCCACTCCTTTCCCAGACTGGCCTCCTCGCCCTCACCCCACGAGGGAAGGGCCAGGGGCATGGACCAGCAGGCCAGTTGTTCAGTGTTCAGGAATCTTGGGAGACATTGTTAAACATTAAATTATATAAACAATGAAGTTGTATTAAAAACAAAAGCATTTAACAGTACCTATTCATGCTTCTTTCCGACGTCTTGTTGTGTGTTTCTCTGCAGTGTGTGCTTCCAAGGGTGGCGTCGTGTGTGTGTCTGTGTGTGCGTGTGTGTGTGCGCGCGTGTGTGTGTGTCTGTGTGTGCGTGTGTGCGCGTGTGTGTGCGTGTGTGCGCGCGTGTGTGTGCGTGTGTGTGTGCGCGCGGTGTGTGTGTGTGTGCGTGCGTGTGTGCGCGTGTGTGTGTGTGGGCGTGTGTGCGCGTGCGTGTGTGCGCGTGTGTGTGTGTGCGTGTGCACGTGTGTGTGCGTGTGTGTGCGCGTGTGGGCGCGTGTGTGCGTGCGTGCGTGTGTGCGTGCGTGTGTGTGCGGCAGAAAGCGAGGTTCTGGTGAGGGTGAGCAGCTGCAGGTCTGCAGGCTGTGTTAGGGGAGCCAGGGGCCAGCGTGATGGGGTTCCCAGAGAGCTGCCTCTGAACTTCCAGAAGTTTCCAGGAAGTCCACGCCACATGCAGGAGTGCGGGACACATGCTGCTCAGGTTCCATCCAAGTCTCAGCCTTTGTTTCTACATTAAAGATTTTTTTTTTTTTCTTGAGATGGAGTCTTGCTCTGTCACCCACGCTGGAGTGCAGTGCCATGATCCTGGCTCACTGCAACCTCCACCTCCCAGGTTTAAGCAATTCTCCTGCCTCAGCCTCCCAACTAGCTGGGATTATAGGTGCCTGCCACCATGCCTGCCTAGTTTTTGTATTTTCAGGCTGGAGTGCAGTGCCATGATCTCAGCTCACTGCAACCTCCACCTCCCAGGTTCAAGCGATTCTCCTGCCTCAGCCTCCCAACTATCTGGTATTACAGGCACCTGCCACCACACCTGGCTAATTTTTGTATTTTTAGTAGAGACAGGGTTTCATCATGTTGGCCAAGCTAGTCTTGAACTTCTGAACTCAGGCGATCTACCCACCTTGGCCTCCCAAAGTGCTGAGATTACAGGCATGAGCCACTGTACCTGGCCACTAACGATGTTTGAAATAAGAAGAATGGATCAGTAAACATTTCACATTTCTTAAATCTGTCTTACTAGTTCCTTTCGCACTTCAAATGAAACACTTCAGTAACTAACACTTGTGAAGCATTTTTCAATATTCATACATAGTTATATTATCTCAGAACGGTTCATTACTGTGGGTTGTGTGTTCTTCATAAATGCAAACTGACTCAGAGGCAGCCGTCAGCCAAGAAATTGGCTTTAAGATGTACAATTTTGTAGGTTACATTTTCAGTTAAGATGTGAAAATCATTGAACCAATTCTCTTAATAAAAAGTTGAGTGACATTTACACTTTATCACTTCCGTGGGTAAAACACCAAATGCTTCTCGTAAAAACAGCAACGTGTGCAGGGTATAGAAATTCATTCGTCCCCCATGTGGTGTTGCCCTCTTATCCTGGGTGAGGGCTCAGACAGAGCTGAGGATTTGCTGCAGAAACACTCTTGGAGCAGGAGGAGGCTGGGGGAGCAAAGGGTGGGCTTGGAGTAGGAGGAGGCTGGGGGAGCTGGGGATGATTCTAGGTGAATGAGGACACATCCTACAGCCCTCTGGAGAGGTTTTTCCTGTTGGGTGCTGGGGGTTTAAACCTGAATCTGTCTGGCTCTGAAGCAGAGGCTCTCACCCAGGAGCAGTCTTGTTCCAGACACCTGCAACACACTTGGCAGGGTCCAGAGAGTTTTGACCGTCGTGATGGTGGGGGTGCTCCCAAGACCCTGCCCTGAAGACTTCCTAACCTGCATGCTCTTTCAACAAATAGCGTGTGGACACATTTTTAACCTGAGCTGCGTAACAAAGAAATTCAACCAGCTGTGATGATGACTTTTCAGTTTTACATTATCAGTTCATTGAGCTTATACACTAATAAAACTTCTCCATCACCGTGAAGGGCTCAGCTAACGTACTTTCATTTATTGATGCAGAAATTGGAGATTGGTACTCTTTATCTTCTGCTTACTGTGTAAAAGATCTTTCCAGGATGATCTGGAAGGTTTTCGGTGCCTGTTTTGTAAACTTTTAATTATTTTAAATAGAACAATTTTATTTTTTCCTATTTTTCCAAGAAGACAGAGTGAAGTCAATTCTGAAATGCTAAATTCTTTTGTCTATAAAATGTTATGAACATTTTGTAACCAAATTATAACAATTTTTGTAAATGCCCTTGGGTAAGGTATTCTCTTAGAGAACTATTGTGCCCTTCTTGGTAACAAGTTATGCATTTTTCATGTGAGTTGCTTTTCACGTAAAAAAAATGTGTACAACAGAAAACACAACCTTGTCCAATCAATATGCTGAGCTAATTCCTGTCATCATTAACTGGACAGGAAGCACAGGAAGCCGCCTGTCAATACACCTTAGGGCGGCAGATGCAGTCTGGGGCTTAAAGGAGAGAAATGGAAAGTTTTTACTATGTTGAAGAACAGTCTGTCATCCCTGAGCCGGATTTTATTTAATATTTTATAAACAAAACGTGAGTCTTTTCATTTCTCAATCTTCCATATAAGCAATCCAGAAAGTGGGAATGAAAGTGATTTTCTTGTTTTTCCCTAATTATTTGGAATTCATAACAGTACAGTTGAGGAGGGGGATGCCTCACCGTGCGTTTCATGCTTCCCTTCCCACAGATTCTAACCAGAGGCTGCTGTGTCCTGGGTGCTGTGTGTATAGGGCCCCCGCTGAGTCCAGTGTGTGTGGCAGAGACACATCCCAAAGCCCCCAGGACGTTTAGCATTACCGGCTCAGCTGAAGGCTGTGGAAGAATAGGTTCTGGTGATTTAAGTAAAAAAGATTTTTTACATACCAGATAGAAACATGCTCAAGTGATGTCAGCATGATTTGGGTTGGGTTATTAAGTTGTTCTTTTAATGTTCTTTTTAAAAACGATTTGGTCTCAATATAAACATACTTGCCTAATATTTTTCAGCTCGTTCACACAGGCATTCAACTCGTGTTCCTACGTTGGCCCTGGTCCCTCTTCTTGCTCAGAGGCTGGAAGAGCTTGCCATACTGCCACATCGTGTTTGTGTAAATATAGTTACCCTGTATTGTGTAAATATAGTTGTACCGTATTGTGTAAATATAGTTACACTGTGTTGTGTAAATACAGTTCCCAGTGCGGTTATTAACAGTTCTGCCAATAAATATTTATTGCTTTGCTCTGAGTTTGATAATCAAACTGAGATTTAAAACACAGTGGCCTGGGAAGGACCAAAGGCAGTTTTAAGGATGCATTCCCTGTTCCTTCAGTCCACAGGTCTTCTTGGTGGTTGCTGGGAGGTGGGGTGGGGGTGACGTGGCCGTGCCCCTTAGACACAGTTCTGCATTCTGCAGTTTCAGTTACTTGAGGCCAACTATGGTATGAAAATATTAAAAGGAGAACTCCAGAAATAAACAATTCACAAGTTGTAACTGTGCACCCTTCTGGGGAGCGTGGTGAAATCTGGTGCTGCCCACTCTGCCCCGCCTGGGACTGAACCCTCCCTTTGTCCAGTGTCTCCAGGCTGCGGAGGCTCTCTGCCTTGGTTATTAGATCTGCGATCGAGGGTTGCAGTGCTCATGTGCAAGGAACCCTCATTTGACTTCATAGTGGCCCCAGAGCACAAGAGCAGTGAGGCAGGGAATGCGGGTTCACCTGAGAGAAGCTGTAAGGTGCTTCTTTAAGTGAGAAGTGACAGTTCTCGGCTTAATAAGGAAAGAAAATGTACACTCATGTTGCCAAGATCTCCAGTCACATCAAATCTTCTATCTGTGACATTGGGAACAGCATATTGTGATGATTGTTCTATTTTATTAGTTATTGTTAATCTCTTACTGTGCCTAATTTATACATAAACTTTTTCAGGCGTATGTGTACACAGGGTAAACATCGTGTACGTAGGGTTCGGTACTGTCTTGGGTTTCAGGAATCCCCTGGGGTCTTGGAGGTACCTCCGAGGATAAGGGGATGCTGTACTCACACCATTGCACACCTTATTCTGCCACTTGTCAACCAGGTGTCGCCCTGGCTGGAACACTGTGGCTCTAGCTGTGTTTTAAAAAAGCCTGGTGACATACCTGCTCCACCAGGCTTCATGGCGAACCTGCAGCAGGGGTGGGGCCTCCCCAGGGACATTTTGGCCAAGCTGGCAGCAGCTACCCCTGGCTTACAGGTCGAGGGTGGCACACTCACCTCCTCCCTACTGGAGTCACCTGCCTGGCCCTGCAGGTGTTTGAACTCATGACCCTGATGGAAGATAGAAAGCAGCAGGAAAGACAGTCGCAGTTATCAAGGCATTTTAACCTAAGGTCATGGAGTCTCGTGCTTATGAAGTATGTGTGTATTGTAAGTGCAGAGCTCCCAAAGCCCTCCTCCTCCTCTGCCCCAGGGATGGGCTTCTGGGCCCACAGCGAGGTTGGAATCTGCACTGCAGATTCTGCAGTGTTTCCCCCATCATTCCTGATGCCCAATGCTGACGTTAGGAAACCAGTCTCTGAAGCTGAGAGGCGGTTTCTGAGAGTATCAGCTGTGACCTGAAAGGCTGCCATTGTAAAGACGGCAGCAGACTGCCAGGACTTCGTGAGAATTGTCTCTATGGGCCCCCGAGACTGCTGTGTGCCTGATTTAAAAACACTTGTTTACAGGATGTGCCTTCAGTCCCAGCCGTGGTTCAGAGACCACGATGAACTCCTTAGGATACTGCTCCATCATTTTCCTCACCGGAAGATAAGAGCTAGCTACAGATGGGGAGTGTTGGGTGTGACACAAGCCGAAAATGTACAGGAGTTGTTCGTTTATCTACTCTTAACTCCTGTGTCCATGCGGTAAAACTCCGTTGCTGTAAAGTCATGACCTCCAAACCCAGTTATGCTCAACTAAGTCCAATGGAATAATTTGATTCAAGATCATAAAACTGAACACATCACAAGCAAAAGTATCCGTTTACAAATGCTCATGGTATGACGGACAGCCCTCCGCGAGTAGGGTGGAGACCGGAGCACTCAGCCACGTGAGTCCTTCCTCACTGTGTGTGGCTCCTGAGCTCGGAGTGAGGCCGGTGATGGCAGTGGACCCATCCTTTTCTGGTAACTTCCTAGGGGCAAAGAATAAAACCATTCTTCAGTTCGCTCCATTTTCTGCCTATAATTTCAAAAAGCATTTGACACAGAGCAGAAAAGTGCTTCCCCGAGTAGCCCTATGTGGTGGCTGAGCTCCTGTGTCTAGGGAGTTGAGTGGAGAGATCTTCCTTTGGGATAATTTCTGTCTGCATGTCTTGCCATGCCTGATTATGGAAAATCCCAGGTACACATTATATAACAACAGCTATTACATTGTAAGCCGAAAACAAACATCTAAGCCCCCAACTGATGGAATGGACCTGCCTCTTGGCCAAGGGGACCCCCAAGGACACCAGAAAGGCGAGTTCAGGCCATGACAGGAAGAGCAGCTCAGATGGGCCTCGTCCTACCCTCCTCCTCCCTTTGGACCAGCAGTGACATTCAAGCAGAGACCCTGAGACTGACAAAACAGACTCTTCATACCAGTAAGAGACCAGATTCCAGCCTGACTCTGGTGCAGCCTCGAATGACAGATAGCAGGCCCTGAGAGGAATTATTTTACCCCAAAATAGATTTCATTGACATATTTTGAAATGGCCCCGCACAGCTATCTCTTGTGGGGGAAATTTGCATTCTGTAGAGAATCCCCTTCCCTTTCTAGCTCTTTTCTGGGGAGTCTGAACCCTTTTAAGCTCTGGTAAGAGACACCATTTCTTCTCTCTGAAGCCTACTAGCTGGAGGCGCCTCTACATGGAGGAACCTTGGCTCCCGTGACCTCCTTATCTTAACTTCATGCTGACTTCAACTCTTCATGCAGAGCTCCGCTCTCTCAACCAGCCGCCACTCAGGAAATCTGGGAGTCCACCTGTGACCTGGAAGCCCCAGCACCCCTCCTTTGAGATGTGGTATCTTTCCAGGCTGAACCAGCACTGCCTTCCATGTACTGGTGTCTTCGCCTGTCACTGTCTTCCTAAATGTGTAAAATCAAGCTGTGCCACAGCCACCTTGGGCACATGTTCTCAGGACCTCCTGGGGCCACGGTCTTTAACTTTCACAAAATAAACCCCTAAGTTGATTGAGACCTGTTTCAGATATGTTTGGTTCAAACGTTAAGTTGTGGAAAGAGATGACATATTTTGTTTGGAGTGTTACCAGAAGTTGTTACCATCTTGGAAAGTCACAGCTTGCAGGAGCACGCTTTAGCTGTAGCCCCCCTAAAAGCAGGAGTATCGATGTGGGGTGACGGAGCCCCAACCCCAGGTGTCCCTGCAGGGTGGTGCCTCTGCTTTCACGGTGATGTCGCTCCTGGACGCGTTGCCTCTGACGCCTTCGGGGACCTGGCCTGTACCTTACAGGCTCACGATCGAGTGTTTATCACAACTCAGCTTCCTTCTGTCTCTCGTCACAGACGATGCACTGTAGTCGTTTGTAGAAGTTACCAGTATAGGTGGCTTTGTTCCTTACGCATTTCATGGAGCGGGGGACATTAGAGTATTTGTTTCCCGATGAAGGGGTGCTGGGTCTGTCAGGGTGACAGAAAGCAGGGCGCTGAACACGCTGTGTTCTGTGCACTGGAGCAAGGCGGGGACATCTTGGGGGCCTCCCCACCACTCACTTTTCTTGCAAGTCCTTCCAACGGCACCTACTCCTTAGCTGCTGCCTGGCGACTCTGAGGCTTATTGGGGTGGGGTGAGTGCTTCCCACTCAGCAAAGGGCCTTCACAGTGTCTGGTTTTCCTCCCCATCTCTGGAAGCTTCTCCCCCCCAGGCCTTCCAGTCTTGTGTTCTGGCCTGGACAAAGACAGGAGAGGTGGGGGAGGAGCTGCTGGGACGGCCCGGGCAGTCCCTGTGGCCTGCAGGACTGGCGAGTTGTTCTGACAGCCAGGCATGTCCTCCACGGATGCCAGTGAGGAACCCCAGGCCAGCCAGCCTCCTGTGCAGGTCCTGGCCCAGGAGGGTTGCCCTCCTGCTGGCCCGGCCTCCTCCGGGCAGGCCCCGCCTCTGTTCCCTTCCCGTCACTCCATCCCATTCCGGCCTCCTTTCCTTTCCACTCCACATTCTTCTTGGCGTGAGCACGGTTAAGATTAAGAAGTGGGCTCTGAGCGAGGAGAAGGTACTGAAATCGCGTAAGTGAACTTCAAACACAGGAAGAAGCGTTCAGTCCGATGTTCATGGTGAGAACGAGGCTTGATCTTCTGAATGAGTCACGGGTTTGAGAGACACCTGAGAAGTAAATCTGAGAAGTGCATTCACTTTGAACACAATATCTTGGGTGCTAAATACTCCAGTGGGGTGTGGGAAACTCCCTGAGTGAAAGCGTCCGACTACCGGAGCCTGCCATGGCGTGCTGCAGTGTGGTGTGACGCTTAATAAACCAGCCATACAAACTCATTTCATGTCATGAACTCTGAGAGTGGAGCTTTCCTCCCGGCACGGAGCAGGCGTGACCGCCAGGGTCCTCGCCGTCCCGAAGCCGCGGCTTCCTTGCAGGCTGGTGTTGGGCGTTGATCACTGGTGATCACGGGCAGTTTTAGTTCATGAGTGTGGATTCTAGGGATGGGGTCGGGGTCAGACCCCACTGTCACGGGGTTCTGGAAGTGGACGCAGCGTTTTCCGATGTGCTTGAGGAAGGAACAGTGGTGGACACGGGCCTCTTCTTCAGACGAGGCCGCCTGCATCTCCTTGCAGGCTCATCCAGCCTGCCTTATTTTGTTGCTGTTTTTCTGTTTTGTTTTGTTTTAGGCTTTTGGCAGCCTGAAGCCATGGGTTTTGGTTTCTGTCTCTAGTAATAAGTGGAAGAGAGGGATGAGGAAGGGGCTTTACTGGCCCAGCCAGAAGCAGGGAGTAAGACCTCATGACTGCATTCTCTCCCTTGGACACCCCTGCTGGAGGGAGAAGCCCCTCACCCAGAGGCTGTCGAAGCGGCACTCCTGGGACCCTGTTTTTCCCAGAGTCTGCTTCCTGCTGAGCTGCGTCCTGAAGGGGCGTCCTAGCTGAGTCTCTGCTGCAGCCTCAGGTCAGCGACTGCCAGGCAAAGTCTTCTGGGGCCAGGGTCCTCGTGTGGCATCCATCACGTGCCTGCATCAGTCTCCCTGGAAGGGGAGGGGACGGGGAAGGGTTTTGCTCACCTGCTCCGCCAACCCCCCAGGATGGGGCAGAGCACCTGAGGGAGTCCACCTCTTCCCTCCATGTTCACTGCACTGAAAGCTGATGCAGGTGCCCAGACCTGTAGGAAATACGCTTTGAGCAGGAATTCCTGAGCAGGAAGGATGTAGGGGTGCCAGGGGCACCTGTGGGAAGGTAGGGAGGATATGGGGCTGTTGGGGGTTCCTGTGGGAAGGTGGGGAGGATGTGGGGGTGCCGGGGGCCCCTGTGGGAAGGTGGGGAGGATGTGGGGGTGCTGGAGGCCCGTGTGGGAAGGTGGGGAGAATGGTGGGGGAATGGGATGTGGGGGCCCCTGTGGGAAGGTAGGGAGGACATGAGGGTATTGGGGGCTCCTGTGGGAAGGTGGGGAAGATGTGGGGGTGCTGGGGGGCTCCTGTGGGAAGGTGAGAGGATATGAGGGTGCCAGGGGCTCCTGTGGGAAGGTGGGGAGGATGTGGGAGTGTTGGGGGCCCCTGTTGGAAGGTGGTGAGGATGTGAGGGTATTCGGGGGCTCCTGTGGGAAGGTGGGGAAGATGTGGGGGTACCGGGGGCTTCTGTGGGAAGGTGAGAGGTTGTGGGGGTGCCGGGGTCTCCTATGGGAAGGTGGGGAGGATGTGGGGGTGTTGGCTCATGTGGGAAGGTGGGGAGGATGTGGGAGTGTTGGGGGCCCCTGTGGGAAGGTGGGGAGGATGTTGGGGGTATTGGGGGATCCGGTGGGAAGGTGGGGAGGATGTGAGAGTGTTGGGGGCCCCTGTGGGAAGGTGGGGTGGTGCTGTTGGGAGCCAGGTATTTGCCTAACCACAGACTATCTGTTACTGTCTGATCATCTATACATAACCGGCTTTTTAAAGATGTGTGTGTGAGTGACTCTTCTCTGACTCTGAAGAGAGGACATTCTTCTTATATCCAGTCTCATAATAAACAGTTGCTGCACTGTGGTGCTGGTGACAACTTTGGTTGGTAGCCCCGCTCTGAAGCCTCTCGGTGCTCTAGTCAGGGCTCCAGAGTGTGAGTGCACCAGCACTGCCGACAGCAACGTTCTCTCATGAGACTGCAATACACTGTTGCTGGGAGTGTAAATTAGTGCAACCGTTGTGGAAGGCAGTGTGGTGATTCCTCAGGGATCTCGAACCAGAAATACCATTTGACCCAGCAATCCCATTACTGGGTATATACGTAAAGGATTCTAAATCATTCCATAAAGACACAAGTGCACGTATGTTTATTGCAGCACTGTTCACAATAGCAAAAACTTGGAACCAATCCAAATGTCTGTCAATGTTAGACTAAATAAAGAAAATTTGGCATATATACACCATGGAATACTATGCAGCCATAAAAAGGATGAGTTCATGTCCTTTGCAGGGACATGGATGGAGCTGGAAACCCTCATTCTCAGCAAACTGACACAAGAACAGAAAACCAAACACCACATATTCTTACTCCTAAGTGGGAGCTGAACAATGAGAACACATGGACAGGGAAGGGAACATCAAACACCAGGGCCTGTCAGGGGGTGTGGGGCAGGGGAGAGAGAGCTTTAGGAGAAATACCTAATGTAGATGACAGATTGATGGGTACAGCAAACCACCATGGCACGTGTATACCTATGTAACAAACCTGTACATTCTGCACATGTACCCCAGAACTTAAAGTATTTTTTTTAAAAGTTGCTTTACTTTCCCCATTTGGCCGATAATGTCAATATCAACCCTGCAAACTCTGAAATCTCTTAGAGCTCTGGTCCAGGACTCGAGAGTGTGAGCGTACCTGCAGCAGGGGCGTGGCTTCAGGCTCATACTGCCACCTGCTCTGTGCAGTGCCTGTGTGCGGACACCCCCAGCACTTAGGCGTGGCTCTCGGACTTGTGGATTTGCTGCTGGGCGGAGAACCCTATCCGGCTCCTTACTTCCCCAGCAAGCACTGGTCATAGCATGCCCTTCTCTGGTCACTGCTCTCCGGCCTGGCTTGGTGGCGGCTTTGGTGATGGCCCCGTCACCCCTGGGGATCCATGTCCTCCCGTTTCTTTCCTTTCTCCTGAAGGTTTTCCAGGTGCCTGTTTGCTTCTAAGAATTCCCCTCTCTGCCTTCCTCCCACTTTCTCATAGCCATCCTTCTTTTTATTCTGACCTCCCAAGATGGCATGGGGCCCGCCATTGCCAGGGCAGCCCTGTGATGAGCCACGCCGGACACAACAGGCAGCCCCAGGCGCCCGCCTCCACCTCCACCAGCAGCGTCTTCCACTCGCATCTCTGCTCTCTGCGGCCTTTTCCTCTGTGGAGCTGGCGTCAGTGCTGGCCCGTGGGGCAGCCTCGGCTTCTCCAGCGGACGCTGCGCCGTCCCCACAGTGGAGTCTCAGCCTCGGGATCCGGGTGCCCACTGGATTGCAGGCAGCGCATTCACAGACTGTCGCCAGCTGAACCGCGGTGTCTGGAGTTGTTCTGTGTATGCTGCTCTCCAATTTGCCCGTATTTCGCTAAACAGCAGGCTGTAATTACTGACTCACAGTCCCGCAGTTGTCTTCATTAGATATATATTCAATATTTTGGAAATCTGCCTATAATGCTTTGGAAGGTATATAATTTCCACGTCTTAAAAGGCGACATGTATACTAACATGTTTGTGTTTGTGAATTGGGATGTGCTTGCTTAGTTTTCTGGCTAATTCGTCCTTAGAAGGAGGGACTCAGTCATGGGAAATAAATGCAGCAATCACCCCGTGTTCCTGCTGGGCTTGTGGGTGACCCCGTGTTTTCTGGTGGCTTGGGAAGAATCTGGAGGTCTGGGGCTGAGGCTGGTGCGTCTCTCCTGCAGGTTGGTTCCGGCGGGTCCTCAGGGTGGAGTTGATGCCCATCCGCCTGCCAGGCCTGTTTTCCCACTTCGTGGCGCTCTCCTGTCTTCACTGCAGTTCATTTATGAGGGCAGTGGAGGCCGCACTGTGGTGTCAGTAACCGGGGACGCACTCGAGTGTATTTCTGCGATTGATGGGGAGGTGTCCGCGGTCAGGACTGCTTTGGGGGCAGGTTTGCATGTCAGGAGACAGCAGCAATGACGGGGCACCACGGGCTGCCTCCCAGCTCCTCCTTCCAGGCTCCTACCCTGCCCCACGCCCGGGCTTCCTTTCTCTTCCTGAGTCAGCTGGGGCTGAGCTCCAAACTGAGCACAGGACCTCCTAGCCCCACCCTCCTCTCTGAGGCGCAGAGGCACAGCAGGCGCAGCCCAGCCTCAGCCCTGGGGCTCCCAGGACGGTTGCCCGGCCAGTGGCTCATGACCCTGTGCCCGCGGCGTCTGGGGGTAAACTGAGGGAGTTAAGTACCTGTGACCCAGGTCCCTGGCAGCTGTGGCCTGTTTGTTGTGCTTCCTCTTGGCCGCAGCCAAAACCAGGTTCTCTTCTGCACGCTGGAGCTGGGAGCTTGGTCTCAAACCCTGAGGCCTAAGCTTATCGTTCTCCCAGCTTCTCCAGAGCCGGCCCATAACTCAGCAGTGTGAACCTCGTTGCCACCCTGGTTTTCCAGGTGAGGTGAGCCTCAGTTACAGGCAGAAACACGTGGCCAGGAGGAATGCACCTGCCCGATTCTGAGGGGGAAGCTGCTGATTTCTAGCAGAGGGATGGGTGAGCCCGCCCGGCGCCCTACAGTGAGGGAGGCGTCTCTGTCTCGACAGACGGCGTGAAGACACCGCACTGAGGCCGGCTCAGAGCCTCAGGGAAGCCAGGTCTGATCGCTTCCTGCACGTTCCCACGCGCTGTAAACGGAAGCACGTTAGCCACGGCTGCCGCCTCACAAGCAGCCCGGTCAGAAACGCACGCCTGTCAAAACAGAGGGTGGATTGATGAAGTCAGCGTGACTTTTGCTCCTGCTGCGTTTCACGAGTCCTGCGGAGTCCGCCCTAACTGCGTCCTCCTGATCCCGGCCGTGCCCCTGGGCTCCAGGTGATGCTTCGGCCGGCAGCTCTTCTCCTCCGTGTCTCCTGTGTCTGAACTCTTAGGAAGCTCTGTGTTTCTTCCCACTGCGGCCAGCTATCAGAATGAGGCAATCCAGAGTCGGCCGAGAATGATTTGGGGTGAGCATGTGTATTTTTATTTCCGTTCTGGACCCAGTAAATGATGGTCTAGGTCCGCCGGCATTTGGCGTTTCCCAGCTCGACTGTTTCCAGATCAAAAGGACATCCCTGTGCTTCTGTGGGTCACTGTGACCCAAGTGATTTTGTGTGAAAAATATTTCATGGCAGGAAATGCCACCAAGAGCCTTGAAAATACTTGAGGTTTGTTTGGGGGAGAAAAAAGAAAAAAGGAAGGAGAGATCCAGTCGTTAGCATGAGTGATGAGTGTGGGGAAAACCAGCAGAGCTTCGGATCCTGCCCCAGCAGATGCCAGTGGCTCGGACCATGGAGGACAGAGGGAGGGACGTGCCCATATGAGGCCTCAGCACGGACCCCAGACCCTGCCTGCCTGCCGGGGTGACGGTGGGAGAGAGCCAAGCACCTCAGCACAGCGGCGGATGCACAGTCCACCTGCGGGGGGGCTTGCTTGCATTTATGTCACCTGAGCAAGTCCCACATGTGAAAACAGAAGCCACCCCATGCTCCTCGGAGGGGGCCAGGAGGAGGCCACCCCACATCCACCTGAGCGGCCAGGAGGAGGCCACCCCCGCGTCCACCTGAGGGGCCAGGAGGAGGCCACCCTCGCGTCCATCTAAGGGGCCAGGAGAAGGCCACCCCGTGTCCATCTGAGGGGCCAGGAGAAGGCCACCCCGCGTCCATCTGAGGGGCCAGGAGAAGGCCACCCCCGCGTCCACCTGAGGGGCCAGGAGGAGGCCACCCCGCGTCCACCTGAGGGGGCCAGGAGAAGGCCACCCCGCATCCACCTGAGGGGGCCAGGAGGAGGCCACCCCCGCGTCCACTTGAGGGGCCAGGAGGAGGCCAGGAGGCCACCCCACACCCACCCGAGGGGCCAGGAGGAGGCCACCCCGCGCCTACCTGAGCGGCCAGGAGGAGGCCACCCATGCCCCCCCAGAGGGAAGGGGCCCGGGGCACTCCTGGGGCCGCTGAGAGATGGGCAGGCGGAGGCACGGGTTCCAGGAGCTGCTTCCCAGGACTGCGAGGCGGCAGGGGTGGCGGGTCAGGAGGAAACCTATTTTTAGAAACGCCTGAGTGCCCACGATCTTCTGACCATCGAACAAGAAACGTTGCTGTTTGAAGCTATAAACAGACAGCAGAACAAGAAGTCGCTGTGTCACTGGATACCTGTGATGTGAAAACCGGGCCATTAGGAGGAATCGCCCCTGTAAACACTGATCCGGTGGTTGTGGCTGGATGGCTTTGCTTCCGTTCTGCCCCGCGGTGTCATCAGCTAATAGGTTTTGTTTGTCTGAGCTGAAATGTGAAACTTCCATTAGGTGACCAACACTGGCTAAAACTGGTTTTCAGCCTATTTTAACAAAATCTTGTCCCTGCATGCTTACAACCCCATTCCAACCTGACTGGTGCTGCGTCCCAGACCCCACCAGAGTTGATGGTGAGGTTGGTGAAGGGGGCCCACGCGTGACCCACTGTGGAGACTTGGTTATTTCAGGGAATCCAGCCATTTCTGACTGAACTTTGAATGCAGAAACATCTTGCCCTCACGGCTGCAAAAGGGGAGGAATTGTGTGCGCCAGACAGAGACACCTCGGAATCCCACCCGGCCCTGGTGTGTGTGCTGGGGTCTGGGACGGCGCAGGTGATTGGATCTGAGTAACGGCCCTGGTGGGACGTGTTGCTTTCCTTGGTTAACCCCGGAGGACACAGCTGCGTGGTGCTTTACCCCCCGCGTTTCTTTCTTTCTTCCTTTGGGAATAATCTGTTTTTTTTTCTGGTTTCTCTTCTCTTAGGCACATTCCTTTGGAAACTTACTGGGCTCACTTTTACCCACGTGTCATGAGTGGTGCAAGGTGAGAGATGAGCAGGTCCACATGCATTCGTGTCTTTCTACAGCATGAGGCTTTTGTTGACGTTATTTCAGTCACAAAAGCCGGGACCTGCATGTGCTTCTTGTCACTCGGCGGTCCCAGCCGCGGGCACACAGGCTCAAGCCGGTCCTCACGTTTGTCAGTACTGTGACCCATAATGATAGCATACCTAATGGATACATAAATGTTATAAACACTCCACAAGAAACAAAGAAACGTTTAACTTCAAGAGAAAAAGGAGATGGGAGGAAGGGTTAGTGAACCGGTCTCGGGGAAGGGAAGCAGACACAGGGAGCCCGGGCTGGGCCAGGTGGTCCCTGGTCTTCGAGGAGGAGTCTGAGGTGGCAGAGTCTGTGGGGCAGGTGCTGAGTGCCTGCCACGAGTGACAGTGACGGCTGAGGCAGCGTCCTCCGCGAGGGCTGACAGGCAGGAGTGCGCTTTTGTGTCCTTCCCGGTTGGAGACTGTCTTTTTATTTATTTGTTAAGCAAATCACCTTATCTTTATTGACAAAGTGCCCCGTGAATGTAAAACAGTCTTTTTCTAAGATGCAGTTTGTTATGGCAACACTGCTGTATATCTATACATAAAAACTAAACTTTAAAAATGCTGCTTACATGAAAACCGAGAGAAGCCCACCTTTGTGCGGAAGCTGGGCAGGTAGGAGGTTCCAACGTGTGGCTGCTGACCTGGCGTGACCCCGGTGGGGCTGTGTTTCCGGAGGCAGGGCAGCGAGCAGTGCTCAGCCTGTCGCGAGTTCGTAGGGAGACAGCTTTGTTAAAATATAACTGGCGTATCATAAAATCAGCCATTTAAACAATTTGATGCTTTCCATTATATTTACCAAGTTACGCAGCATCACCACAATCTAATTTTAAAACATTTTCATCACCCTAAAATGAAACCCCGTCCCCCAGTACCAGGCCCTCCCAAGCGCCTGTCATCACCCCAAAATGAAACCCCGTCCCCAGTACCAGGCTCTCCCCAAGCCCTTGTCCCCCAGCTCCCCTCCCCTCACACCCCAGCCCAGCCCTGGGCAGCCGCTAATCCACGTTCTGTTGCCACACATTTGCCCGTGTGGATGCTTCTTATGGATGGAGTCAGCAGCCTGAGGCCTTGCGACTGGCTCTGTCATGCGGCGGGGTCAGCCCACCTTTCCCCCGCTAAGGGTGCTCTGTGTCCTCTCCTGGACACATGGCGGGATCGGCCCACCTTTCCCCACTGACTAAGGGTGCTCTGCGTCCTCTCCTGGACACGTGGCGGGGTCGGCCCACCTTTCCCCCACTGACTAAGGGTGCTCTGCGTCCTCTCCTGGACACGTGGCAGAGTCGGCCCACCTTTCCCCACTAGGGGTGCTCTGCGTCCTCTCATGGACACGTGGCAGGGTTGGCCCACCTTCCCCGCTGACTAAGGGTGCTCTGCGTCCTCTCCTGGACACGTGGTGGGGTCGGCCCACCCTTCCCCACTAAGGGTGCTCTGTGTCCTCTCCTGGACACATGGCAGAGTCGGCCCACCCTTCCCCGCTAAGGGTGCTCTGCGTCCTCTCCTGGACACGTGGCGGGGTCGGCCCACCTTTCCCCCACTGACTAAGGGTGCTCTGCGTCCTCTCCTGGACACATGGCGGGGTCGGCCCACCTTCCCCACTGACTAAAGGTGCTCTGCGTCCTCTCTTGGACACGTGGCGGGTCGGCCCACCCTTCCCCCACTGACTAAAGGTGCTCTGCGTCCTCTCCTGGACACGTGGCGGGGTCAGCCCACCTTTCCCCGCTGACTAAGGGTGCTCTGTGTCCTCTCCTGGGCTTGTCGGCCATTTGCACAGCTCTAGAGAAATTCTGCCTTGTCTTTCTATTTTTGAGTTTGAATCATTCTTTATTCCAGGTACAGTCTCTAATCATATATCATTGGCATCATTGGATGCTCCATGTAGGGAACAGCTCTGCTTTAAAAGCTGAAGGACCATGCATGTGTCCACGTGGGCCGTTCAGGGGAAGGCCTGGCCCACGGTGATCTGTGTCTGGCAGAACTCCGGACCCTCCCAGAGCCCGAGAGCTGTGGCCTTTGAGCTACTGCCCCAGGCCGTGGCCCATCCATCTCCCTCCCCCAGAGGGTGCCATGAGGCTGTTTCTCATCGCCTCTGGGCTCTGATGAGCTGTGGGGCCTCCAGCCCTGCCCCACCATCGCCCCCGAGAACGGAATGCAGGCTGTAACCCTCTTGCAGTGGCCTGGATCGGCCGGAACAGTTTGCATGGTGCCGCCCTGCCCTAATGTTTTCATGTATTTTATTTACTGCTTAACCTGAGCAATGGAAATGCCGCCCTCTCGTGTATCAACCAAGCCCACCGTGCTTCTCCTCCCATGGAGAGTCTTGCTTTCCCAAGCTGTACGAGTCCCAAGCCGGTGCCAGGCATTCAGCCGGTGGCCAGGAGTCCTTGCCCGCTCTCCCTGCCCTCTGAAAGGACACTCGAAAGGCATCCTGCAGCCTCTGGCAAGCTGTAGCCCTTTTGTAAAGTGCTGCCTTGCAGCTGATGGGGGTCCCAGGAAAGGTCCCGGGCAGTGTCTGCAGAAACAGTGTTTTTCCTGTGCTTTTGGGGTAGCTGGTCCTTCGTCAACACTGTCGATAGCAGCTGTGACGCTGGCCTCCATGCAGCCGGCAGCGGAACGCCGTGTTTTTAGTCGTGGTGCCCTCTGCGTGGCAGCCCGCCAGCGCTCCGCGTGTGTGAGTGGTGGTCTGCGTCTGTGGGTGACGCGTGTCATGGGGCGTGAAGAAGTGCACCTGTGCAGGATTTCCATGCCACCTCCACCCTCCACCCACCTCCACCCTCCACCCCACCTCCAGTGGCCTCCACGCCAACTCCACCCTCCACCCCACCTCATGCCTTCCCAGGGAAGTCCTGACTGCGCCTCTGCTGCCTTGGGAAGAGAAGGGGTCCCAGGGGAACTCACGGGGTGGCGGGGGAAGGCATCAAAGCTGGAGACTGCCGGGGCTGGGGGTGGGGGCGTGTGTGAGTCCCAGCTGCACCATTTGGAAGGGCTCCCCCATTCAGCTCATCTTCCCCATTCTGTGCGAGGCCAGCCCAGCCCCTCCAGGTCAACCCGTTTCTCTCCTAATTCAGTACCCCTCGCCATCCCCAAAGAGAGGGAAAGGGACAGGCTGCCCCTTCTCCGCTGGGGGCTGTCAATTATAGTATTTCCTGAATCGCAAGGATTCTGAGAACTTTCCTCCTAAGGGGAGGCAGGGCTGGCTCTGCACGTCCAGTCCCCGGACCCTAGCGACCTCCACACATCTGGGCGTGTGTCAGAGCAACGGAACAGGAAGGGTCTGTTAGGTGTCTACCTGGGTTAGGACACTGCCGTGGTTCCTGGGAGCTGGTGGATTGGAAATTAGAGGAAGGGCTCTGCTTTTACATTTCAGGACCCACAGCACCCGGGTTCACCATGCTCATGGCCGCCCTTGGGAAGACCTGACGGGGGTTTTCCTCATTGCAAGTTAGATGATGGGTGCACAGGAACCGCGGCTTCTCAAACACAGGGCCTGTGCCTCATGCTTCCTGTCCATCTCTCGAGGGGGGCCTAGACATTCCCGCCTTCGTCTGGAGAAGAGAGAACCGTCTAGGTGTTGCGGCCGACTAGTTTCATTTTACTCATTTTCTAACAGAACTTTTATGAAAGCAAATCTCACTTGGGTCTGGTTCTCAGGATTTTTCTTTACTTGTGAAAGCTGCTGGCACCTCCCGGGTTTCGTAGTCATCTGTTCTAAACTGGAAGCCAAGAGTCTTACATCAAACCTTCTCACAGCTCCAGTTGCAGAAATTAGAAGAGGATGGTCGAGGGCCGTGTCTTCCTGGTGACGCCCTTGAGAAGATGTCAAGCCTGGGCCCTATTCATCATATTTGGAGAAATGGGAGGCGATGACACTTTAGAGGAACATAGATCCCCTTCCAGGAACGATTTTAATCAGGGACTCTCAGGGGAGGCTGATTTCAACTTACAGATTGCAGACGTGCAATGCGCTGCACCCACTCACAAGAGACGTGGACCAGATCACAGTTGCAGCTCATTTCGTGGTCAGGCAGCACTCACAGACACGCAGAACCAGAGCCAGAGACCAGACGGAGCAGACGGAGGCTTCGCTGTCCTGTGTGTGCACACAGCCTGGGCCGCACGGTGACTTACCACGAATTCCTCATCCCAGGTCACAGTTGCATTTCACATCCCAAGGGCATTCATGGCAGCCCTTGGGAAGACCTGACGGGTTTTCTTCATTGCAAGTTAGATGACGGGTGCCCCGGGAACCTCAGCTCCTCAAACACAGGGCCTGCGGCTTCCTGTCCATCTCTCGAGGGAGACTGGAGAACCGTCTAGGCGTTGTGGAGTGTGGAGTGCTGGGTCTGTGGGCCAGGTCTGAATGGGCGCCTTCCTTTGGCCTTTTTTTGTCACTAACCCGTGTGTGTCGGCCCGGCTAAGCAACGCACACGTCTGCCAGTGCTGGTGAAGAGCGTTGTTGGCATGCGAGGCTGCGTGTGAGCCGCCCCTTCCACCTTCCCCCGTCACGTGAGCTGCACAGCTGCAAGACCCTAGGAAAGGGGGCTTTGTCATTCAGTGGGTCCCACCCTTCCTCGGGGTGGGCGTCGAGGCCTGCAGGCTGCCATGTGTGCCTCCGATGCGACATCCGAGGGCCGAGAGTGGGCTATGCAGGGATCTTGCTTGCACTGGCTAGAGAGCTAACAGCGTTTGGTGTGACTCAGTTTATCCGTCTTTCCCTGCTCTGAGGCAGCCCTTGACTTGCAGGTGAGGTACCCATGGACTGGCCGCGTAGCTTCTCTGTGTTTCTTCTTCCAGTGGGGTTGGCAGAACACGGCCTGAAGCTCTGCTCAGGAGACGGCCCTCTCCGCTGAAGGGCACAGCTATCCAGCTCTGCCGTGGCCCCTTCCGCTTCCTTCCTGCCCTGCAGCGGGAGGCATGGGACACACACAGTGAGCTTCCATCGGTCAGGGGGTACTAGGCCTGTGCTCAGGAGGACCCCTTCCGGCAGTTTCAGGGTGCTTTTGGCTGAGCAGCTTGGGGCCGCCAGGACATGCTCCTCTAAAGGGTGTAAGGTAGCTGCACTGTTCTCTGCTCTTCCTCACCCATTGCCAGAATTTTTAGAAAGAGGGAGGAGGTGAATACTTTCAAATGACTTATATAAAAATCTGCATTTTAAATTTATTTCTCTAAGAAAAGATTGGTAGGTGCAAATATAGCAAAAATGTTAACTTTTGTGAAATCCGGGTGATTTATTTCCTCACTCCAGTTTTCTGCATGTTCGACTGATTTCATAATGCCCCCTCCGCTTGTGAGTGAGCGCATCTGGAGAAGTGTCTCCCTAGCGAAGAGGGATGTTGGCTGAGCCACGTGTGACCGGGGGAGCCCCAGCCTGGAGCCCAGCCCACACCTCCTCCGTAGCTCTGGTGCAGGCCGGGCGGGACTTTGTTCACGAAGACCTAGTTTCTGCCCCAGTTCCAAATTGGGGCCAGCCAGAGACCAGCAAATGCGCCCCCACGCCAGCCCCACAAGATGCCAGGCCTCCTGGCTGTGAGCCCCCCGCTCCCCCGCAGGCCCACAGCTGCCCTCGGAGGCCTCTTCCCTGCATGCCTTCCCGCCTGGCTGGCCCGTAGTCCCTGGGAGCCCGTGGAGGCGGCCGACCTGCAGGTCCTGAGTCTGTGACCGCGGCTGCTGCTGTTCCAGTGGCTGTCGTCTGTTTCTACGGGGATTCATGTTGACATCTGCCACTCGTCCTAAAGTGAGCCCGTCTGTGTGAGGGCACGCCTCGGGGCTGTGCAGACGGCCACATCCTTCACAGTTCCCCACAGCCCCTCTCCTTTGTCCTGTGTGTGAGCAGAAGTCCAGGACAGATCCCAGACCCTCCTTCCATCCCCCGGGACTGGGTACGTTGAGCAAATGCCTCCCTGCTCCCTGCTCCGTCCTCTCCCTTGTTCTGCTCCTTCTGCATTTAATAAGAAGGAACTTTGGGTAGGGTCACAGGGCCAGCGAGGCCAGCGCGGCCCCTCGAAGCGTAGGCCTGTCTGTGCTGCGTGACGCCGACCGCTGCCTAAACCACGTGGATAATTGATCGGGTGTGTGTTGAGTTTGCATGCCGCGCTTCGGGGTCGCACTCTGTCGAATGGGAAGCGGTGGCAAATTCTATTTTATTTATTTATTTTGAGACAGAGTCTCGCTCTGTCACCCAGGTTGGAGTGCAATGGCACGATCTCTGCTCACTGCAACCTCTGCCTCCCGGGTTCAAGCCATTCTCCCTGCCTTGGCCTCCCGGGTAGCTGGGCTTATAGGTGCGTGCCACCACTCCTGCCTAATTTTAGTATTTATAGAAGAGACGGGGTTTCGCCATGTTGGCCAGGCTGGTCTCAAATTCCTGACCTCAGGTGATCCACCCATGTTGGCCTTCCACAGTGCTGGAATTACAGGTGTGAGCCACCACACCAGCTCCTGCGTGGGATTAATATGGGATGAATGCTGTGGCGCACACTGAGAGTGCCACATCGTAGATCTTCTGAAATGCTGGGTCTCACCCCTTGAGCCTTTCTGCACCTTGGGTTTAGAGCTGGCCCTGCATTCACGCTCCCGTGGCAGTGGCCTCAGGGACGTTCGCTCCTTGGGGAATTTTTTCTCAACCACTGGACACATGTGCTGGGCACCGATGAGAAAGCCACACTGCCAGGAACCACCGAGCTCAGACCTGGCATCTGTCAGAAAGCCACACTCCCACACTGCCAGGCACGTGCACAGAGGCTTTGTGTTTTCAGGCAGGAGTGGATCAATCCCAAATGTCAAAACTCTCTTTAAAAAAATAATTAAGGGAAGGAGCCACAGAGACTGCTGCTCAGGTAGCTGCATTGATGCGATCTTTGGTGACATTTTCTCCGAGACTCCTGTGCTATGCGATTACAGCTGCCCCTTTGTGAAGCCCCCTCCTGCTGGACGGTGGGTGGGGAAGGCGGCCAGGATGCTGCACAGTGCCGTGTCCAGAGCACACGTATTAGGAGAAGGGATGTGAGACTTCCTCCCCGTGGGCTCCGTGCAGCGGGGAAGCCCCGCCCCTCTTCCCCACACACCGCTCACCGCGCCTGTCTCCTCCAACTCCAGACGTGGAATTCTTCTCGGGGGTCCTCTTGTGGTGCCCTGCACGGAGAGTCCTGGGCCTGGCCCGGAGGGGAGGCGCAGCCCTGGAAGGCACGCTGGGGTCCGTCTTCCTGTTTCCCCAGCCCCGTGGCACTCCTCCCTGTTCTTCCTTCCACAGTCTTCCGTGTGCGTTGTGGAAAAGAGACAGACGGGCATGTTTAGCATCATACCACACAGGCCTTTTGCAAAACTGTCTTTCTTAGTGGCCAGGTGAGCAGCTGATGTGGTGGACAGAAGGCTGGTGAGCCTGCGCGGCCTCCATGTGCCTCTCAGAAGTGTGTGAGGTGCGGTAGGCGAAGGTTTGCTGAGCTGAGCTGCTCTGTGAGAGGAGGTGGTCCAGGTCAGCAGCTTTGAAAGCCCCTGCAAACTCCATCTCCCATGCAGTTACACTGTGTAAGAAATGGCAACAGGACCAGAACCTTGTGACTCTTCAGAGTTAGACCTGAAACGCTGAGGTAGCTGGAAACGTTCTCATTTTAAGCTGAGGGAATGTGAGGTGTGGCAGCATGCCTGCAGTCTCAGTGCTTTGGAGGCCAAGCAGGGAGGATTGCTTGAGTCCAGGAGTTCAAGGCTATAGTGTGCTCTAACTGTGCCTGTGAACGGCCGCCTCAGTGAAGAGCCACGGCACCCAGCCTGGATGGCACAGCAATACCCCATCTCTAAAAAAAAAAAGCAATTAATTAATTATTTTTTAAAAGTAAAATGTTTTCACTTCCTAGGAGGTTTTTCAGGAAGAGCTTTAGATCTAAGTTTCTCGAATTTATGTGGAAGACTGAAACAGGGAAGCAGTTCAACATCTAAGAATGACTTGTCCAGCCGGGTGTGGTGGCTCACGCCTGTAATCCCAGCACTTTGGGAGGCCAAGGCACGCAGATTACCTGAGGAGTTTGAGACCAGCCTGGCCAACATGGTGAAACCCCATCTCTACTAAAAACACAAAATCAGCGGGGCGTGGTGGCGCACGGCTGTAATCCTAGCTGCTAGGGAGGCTGAGGCAGGAGAATCGCTTGAACCCAGAGGCAGAGGTTGCAGTGAGCCCAGATCGTGCTGTTGCACTCCAGCCTGAGTGATGAGAGAAAACTTCATCCCATTAAAAAGAAAAAAAAGTGACTTTTTCCTCTAAGGTAGTAAAGAAAACCGCTTGAGTCATTGAACCATTAAACCAAAGGCAGGCTGAAAATCCAAGCAGATCTGATGGTGACACTTGTGCGGATGAGAGGTGCCATCTGATGCCAACATTCCTGTTAGGTTTCTAGAATGAGAAAGTGTGGAATAATGATCTCATGTGTGCAAACCATGCATGCCTTTTCATTTGGCAAAAATATTCATCACATTTTTCCTGAGGTATAATTCACATGCCATAAAATTCTCCCTTTTAAAACATGCAATTTGTTGGCTCCAACTGGAAGATATTTAGAGTGGTGCAACCACCACCCCCTCCAACCCAGAACATTTTCACCCCCCGGGGAAGGAGCCATCAGCAGCTGCCAGCCCCGTGCTCAGCCCCCTCGGCAGCCCCGTCCCTGCGTTTGCGTTTTCTGGACATTTCATCAGAGTGGACTCACAGCCGGTGTTGCTTCACATGCGGGATATGCTTCCTGGCCCCACGTGTGCTGGCGTGGGTGTCCGTGCTTCCTTCCCGTGGCTGATTAACATGCCTCCTTTTGTCTATCCCTTGGTCAGTGGACCTGCGTCTGGAGGCGGCCACTTCCGTCTTTCATGAACAGTGCAGCTGTGAACCTTATGCCGGATTTTTCATGCCCCTCCAGGTGTCGCTCGAGATGGTTCCCTTGGTCAGTTTGAGTCTTCTGGTCAGTCCCATCAGCACAGTGTACATTTTTACTTCAGTCGGAACTTAAGCCCACCAGGGGACATGCCACATGGCTTTCTCGGTGCAATTTGGACAACTGAGTTGCTACTGAGTCGTCAGGAAACCTGCTAATTGACAGAGACAGTCTGGTGCCTGGTTTCAGCTTTCCTCTGCTGATGGAAGCCTCTGGCCATGGCTGGGACCGCTGGGGGGGAGTTGCACAGGGCTGGCTGAGCGGTGTCCCGGATCCTGCCTGGGAACGAGGAGTAACAGGCTGGTGTCCCCATCCCCCTGCCCTGGAGAGCTTCCTGACTACTCGTGTCTTTACTCTGAATCCTGAAAACAACCCCGTGTGGTGTGACCCCTTTTTTTATTTTGTTTTGATAGAGTCTGGCTCTGTCACCCAAGCTGGAGTGCAGTGGCGCCCTCTTGTCCCTGCAACCTCTGCCTCCGGGGTTCAAGCAATTCTCCTCCCTCAGCTTCCCAAATAGCTGGGACTACAGGCACCCCCACACTCGGCTAATTTTTGTATTTTTTTTTTTTTAGTAGAGATGGGGTTTCACCATGTTGGCGACGCTGGTCTTGAACTCCTGGCCTCAAGCGATCAGCCTGCCTTGGCCTCCCAAAGTCCTGGCATTATAGGCGTGAGCCACCGTGCCCGGCTGCGACCCCATTTTGTCTGTGCCCCCATCTATGCACAGCGCAGGTGGCCTTGGGTTCAAGACAGGCGAGGTTCAGGAGTTTCAAGATTGGGCTCCTGAGTTTGTTTTCGTTGTCACTGTACAGAGAACCAGAATCTTAGGGCTGGGGAGGACCGTGAAGGTTAGCTCTCCTAATCCCTTCATGTCGCTGCTGATGACATTTGACAGAGAAACGTGGCGTGATGCAGCCACAGCCACACAGCCAGCAAGCGGCAGGGACCGGGCACCCTGTCCCCAGGCGCCACCAAGTTTGTGACTGTGTCTGCACCCTCTGGGGGTCCTGCGTGTTGTCGTCTCTGTTGCTTTTGGGCAGTTTAGTCTTCTTAGAATTTGGACATTTGTGGAGAATACAACACAGAGCTCCCTTTGGTTTGAAGTGTGAATCTGAAGAGACCCTTAGGTTTCTGACCTTCCCGATGCCCTGGGTGAGGCTGTCTGAGTGACCTCGTGGCCTCAAGTCCTTTCCTTATCCAGTCTGATATCTGCTATGCTGACGAGGCTGGCAGGCAAGGGGGCCGGTGGTGACGGAGCTTCCTGGCATCAGCATTCAGTTTCGGGCCACTGGGTCGTAGCCCGTGGGTAAAGCCAGGAACCAGAAAGCAGCCTCAAGGGACTCTCCTGTCCCCCACCGCCCAGGGGACACCTGCGAGGTGGCGTCTCCCGCGGGATGTGGCCATCATCGGACGTGTATGCACTTGATCTCAAGCGGGTTTCGCTGGTTTGGAGGGTTTAGGAAGTCCCACCGCGTGCAGGCAGGCGATTGATTTTCTGATGTCATGGCACAGACAAAAATAGTCCTTCCACTGTGTCGGCGTCGGTGGCACTATGCTGTAGGGCTGTGTGGGAGCCCTTTTCAATGTGATTATTTAATAAGTGTCTGCTCAGCAGTGTGGAGAATATGGATTGGACTCATTAGTTCATCCCGACCGTGCTGCCATGAGACAGGGTCCCTTTGTTGCTGGCTGGAAGCGGCTGGGAAGCGCGGGCTTGCCGTGGCATGGGCTCGCCGTGGCATGGGCTCACCGTGGCGTGGGCTCACCGTGGCATGGGCACGGCCGCACAGCTCCAGGGAAGTGTTCAGCTTTCAGAGCCAGCGTCTGGGCTGCTGGCCACTCCCGAAATTCAGTTGCTGTCTTTGAAACTTAGAAGAAAGTTTCTAGGATTTTTACTTTTGTATTAAAAGATATCTATATGGTTTCCTTTTTCTAGTTCACTTATATTCTTCTTCAGTGCCATTTCCTGGTTCCACGAGAATGAGAAGCATCTGTTTGGCTATGTTCTGAGGGAAGAAAGGAGCCAGGGATTTTTCTTAGCCTTTGTAGGCAGCAGTTTATTCATGAAGCTCTTAGGATGCTTTTGAAGTCCACAGCCTTCAGGTTTGTTGGCTTCACCACAAAACAGGCGGCAGGGACGGCCCCGTCAGGCAGGGAGGCCCCGTCCCGGAGGAGGAAGGCCTGTCCGTGTGGGGAGGGGGCAGCCAGGCTGTGGCACGGCCAGGGCAATGGGGTCGCACTGCCCACCTGGCTTTGAGTCTGGGATGGCAGTTAGTGCCGTTCAAGGGCAAGCATGAGGTGGAAGAAGGCAGCGTTATTGAAGAGCCCGTGCCACAGCTCTGTGACTGCTCCTGCAGAGCAGGGTGCCCCACAGGCGGAGAGGGGCAGCTCAGGGCGGTGATGCAGCCATATGTGTACCCACTTTTAATTGCACACAGCTTAAGGGGTGGTTTATGCAGAAATTTCTAGGGGAAGATTAGTAACTTCTAGGCAGTTGGGTCATTGCCACGGAAAGGGGCGGCAGCCCCCAGCTGTTGCCATGGCAATGGTAAACTGACAGGCACACGGGGGCGTGTCATACGGAAAGCTGCCTCTGCCCCAGCCCTGTTTT
Source organism: Ateles fusciceps (assembly GCA_036589455.1). NCBI lineage: Eukaryota > Metazoa > Chordata > Mammalia > Primates > Atelidae > Ateles > Ateles fusciceps. The sequence continues at coordinate 1,546,746 of JAZHEH010002915.1, read as the reverse complement.
CATTAGTCCTCTATCTGGTCTGGCGTCCAAGCCCCACCCCTGGAGTTGAGTCCCCACCTTCTGCCTCAACTTCACTGTCTCTTCCCTTTTGGAAGCCTTTGGATTTGGCAGTGTGTTCTGTTCCCATGTCACACCTGTGCTGTTTCCATTGGCAGTCAGCTTTGGTGTTCACTGTGTGGCTTCACGGGAGCACCACGCCTCCCGGTGCTCACATGAAGACCTTGGCCCATGAGGGCTGCGTAAGACAGGGCAGCTGGGGCCTGGGGCGCTGGGGCCCGTGTCTCCCGCAGCCCTGAACGAGGCTCTCAGCAGCAGGTTTGCTCTGGGGAAGAGCCTTTGCATGTGGGTTCTGAGGCAGCTGCCTGACGTTGCTCTCCTTTCCACAGTGTGCAGGAGAAGAGAACTGGGTGGACAGCAGGACCATCTACGTGGGGCACAGGGAGCCACCTCCGGGCGCAGAGGCCTACATCCCACAGAGGTACCCAGACAACAGGATCGTCTCCTCCAAGGTAACTGTCTTGGGTCTGAGTGTCCGTGAGTCTCTAGAGCAGCTGCCTGAGGGTGTTAGTGCTCCTGGGTTTCAGAAACCAGCTCTGCTCCTGGCCCTGCTGTCACGGCCACCAGCACCCCCAGCAAGGGTTTTGGATCAGAACCTTACTGAGGGCGCTGGACTTGCCCTCCCAGTGACCGTCCACAGGAGGCTTTCCCCTGGCCATGGCTCACATCACGGTGTCTCTATGTCACAGAGGCAGTGCAGGTCTCAAGTCCAGGATTCAAACCCTACCCGGCTCCCACTTCTGAGGTGCCTGGCCATGTGCTTGTCGTGGGCCACCCTGGCCAGAGTCTCAGCCTTGGTAAGATGGAAATGATACCAGCCACCCCGGAGAAAGAGCCCACAACGCTCCCCAGACAGCAAAGCCCGGGGCAAATCTTTGAGCTGGTTCATGACCTGCAGGCAAAGCGTAGGCGACGTGAGCGCAGTGCCACAGTCGAAGTGAAGCGTGTTTCTCTCTGTGGACTGGAGCATGGACGTGCACACACATTTTCCACATTCGGAGAGTGACGAGGAAACGGGTCTTAAGAATAGGGTGGAAATTTAGCGGCTGCCATTAAAAGTAGGGTAGACAGTGCTTTCCAGATAGTGCAGAACGCATGCGCCTGTGTTCAGACTCCTCCCTTTAGCTTCATTCTCCTTCAGAATGGACGAGGCTAACACAGGCACACTCACGGCCGGCTGCACATGTGGACATGTGAGGCAGCCACAGAATTCACACATGTGTCCTGGCATTCTAGATGCACTTAATTCACACCGGGCATCCTGACATGTAAACGCTTGTGGGGGACCTGCTCAATTCACACTGGGTGTCCTGATGTATAGACCCCTGTGATAGACCTACTTAATCCACACTTGGTGTCCTGACGTGTAGACCCTGTGAAGACCTACTTAATTCACACCAGGTATCCTGATGTGTAGACCCCTGTGATAGACACACTTGATTCACACTGGGTGTCCTGACGTGTAGACACTGTGTGGACTTAGTTAATTCACACCGGGTGTCCTGACGTGTAGACCCCTGTGTAGACCTACTGAATTCACACCAGGTGTCCTGATGTGTAGACCCCTGTGTGGACCTAGTTAATTCACACTAGGTGACCTGACGTGTAGACACTGTGTAGACTTACTTAATTCACACTGGGTGTCCTGATGTGTAGACCTTGTGTAGACCTACTTAATTCACACTGGGTGTCCTGATGTGTAGACCCTGTGAAAACCTACTTAATTCACACCAGATTTCCTGACGTGTAGACCCTGTGTAGACCTACTTAATTCACACCAGGTATCTTGACGTGTAGACCCTGTGATAGACACACTTAATTCACACTGGGTGTCCTGACGTGTAGACCTTGTGATAGACACACTTAATTCACACCGGGTGTCCTGACGTGTAGACCCTGTGATAGACACACTTAATTCACACTGAGTGTCCTGACGTGTAGACCCTGTGTGGACCTACTTAATTCACACCGGGTGTCCTGACGTGTAGACCCTGTGATAGACACACTTAATTCACACTGAGTGTCCTGACGTGTAGACCCTGTGTGGACCTACTTAATTCACACCGGGTGTCCTGACGTGCAGACCCTGTGATAGACACACTTAATTCACACTGGGTGTCCTGACGTGTAGACCCTGTGTGGACCTACTTAATTCACACCGGGTGTCCTGACGTGTAGACCCTGTGATAGACACACTTAATTCACACTGGGTGTCCTGACGTGTAGACCCTGTGTGGACCTACTTAATTCACACCGGGTGTCCTGACGTGTAGACCCTGTGATAGACACACTTAATTCACACTGGGTGTCCTGACGTGTAGACCCTGTGTGGACCTACTTAATTCACACCGGGTGTCCTGACGTGCAGACCCTGTGATAGACACACTTAATTCACACTGGGTGTCCTGATGTGTAGACCCTGTGTGGACCTACTTAATTCACACCGGGTGTCCTGACGTGTAGACCCTGTGATAGACACACTTAATTCACACTGGGTGTCCTGACGTGTAGACCTTGTGATAGACACACTTAATTCACACCGGGTGTCCTGACGTGTAGACCCTGTGATAGACACACTTAATTCACACCGGGTGTCCTGACGTGTAGACCCTGTGATAGACATACTTAATTCACACTGGGTGTCCTGACGTGTAGACCCTGTGTGGACCTACTTATTTCACACTGGGTGTCCTGACGTGTAGACCCTGTGATAGACACACTTAATTCACACCGGGTGTCCTAATGTGTAGACCCTGTGAAAACCTACTTAATTCATATCCACGCGTCCTGATGTGTAGACCCCTGTGCTAAATCTGCTTAATTCCCACTCAAGCGTCCTGGCATATAGACTCCTGTGGTTATTATTTATGTGCTCTCAAAGAGTTGCACATTTTTAAAGAATATTTTACAGCAGAAAAGATCACCTTCTCAAAGTCTTTTTATGGAATTATTTAATTTGCAACTGTGGATTACAAAAACTTTTAATAGCTTTACTCTCTAGAAACAGGACATATAAATGCTCAAAAACAAAGTTCCAACCAGATAAATGTTGTGGGTGTTTTCCCAGTCATGATTCATGGAAGGAGAAGTGTACTGATGAGAAATCACATCCAAAATGCTGTCTCTGCAGTGATAATGTTTGTAAAGTTATCAAGTCGATGTAGTCTCAGGCAGAGCTCACTGAAGATGGTTTCCAAGCTAATATGCACTTCACGCACCCTGCAGGCCCAAACGAATCCGAGATGTGCTCCTTTGAACTCAGCTTGCGCGGCAGAGAGGCACAGGGAAGCAGGAAGCACCCAGTGTCAGCATGTGGTGCCCCTGTGGCCTCGTAGGGCAGGATTCTCGGATACGGGGTGACGGGCGCTTGGAGCCGTGGCTCCCGCACTGCACAGTGTTACTCATCCGGGCCCGGACGGGGGCCATGAAGGCGTCACCCAGCCCACCTCCCCCGCCACCCCCGGGAGCTGGCTTCTCCCTTCGTAGGGCAGACTCGCCCGACAGCCACACATGCCTGGTTCTCCCTGCAGATCTAGAGGGTGCTGTGTGGGGCCACAGGGAGGAAGCCAGCAGCAGCCACAGAGCTTGATCCAGGCGCCAGAGGAGGGTCCTGGTCTACCTGGCGGGGGCTGGCGGGGAGCTGGGGCGGTTTTGGGGGGAGATAACGGAACACGGCGATTTCTGCCCACTCCTGACTCCTTTGCTGTATCATGCAAGTTTTGTCGTTTTCCCCCCTGTCCACTTCGCACGTCCCTGCAGACAGTGGCCCTGGTGCCTTCGTGCCGCCCCGGCCTGCTCCCCTGGCTCTGCGCTGCCCTCTCTCCCACTCGGCTGGGCCCTTCCTCTCCGCTGCTGCCTGCGGAACTGGAGCCCCGTGAGGCCTCTTCGGTTTCTGATCCGGGAAGCCCTGCGCTGAGTGCGTTCTCGGGGTGGCTTTGTAGGGTCATTGCTGGTTTCCAGGGCCTTTTCAGAGCTGTAAGGGTTTTTCCTACCAGGAAGCCCTCGAGCAGGAACTCACGGACTGGGGTCAACAGGCTCTCAGGAGCAGCCTGAGTGCAGGTGGAGGGCGCAGCGGGGCCAGGAGAGCGCTCGGACGCCTTTCATCTCAGCCTCCGGGGACCAAGGGGGGCTTTGCTCTCAGATACGCCCACGAGTTGACCGGTCTTCGCTCTTCACAGAGGTGGGGTTAGCGGCTTAGTCTCCATTTCAAGTGGATGAGGTTGTGTAATTTCAAGGGAAAATGACGTCCGGCATAACCTGTTTTGCTGACACAACTCAGGAAGGAGAGGCCCTCAGCAAGGGTGCGGTCTGGAATCTAGGCAGGTAGCTGGCCTGACAGTGACCTTGATCCAGATGAACTGAAGAGGAATTCTCGAGCCTGGAATTGAGGATTCGTAATTGTTTTCATGTAACAGCTCAGGATGTGTGAAAAAATGCTGTCTGATCTGTAAAACATAAGTTTGCAACTGATTTTGGAGAATACATTTGTGGTAATGTATCTGTGTTTTCCAGAGGTGTGGTAGAAAATGATTTCTACCTTAAAACAAAATGCTAGTAGTTAAGACTTTTTAAGTGCCACAGAAGCTTGTTCTCTGCAAGTTTGCTTTTATGAAATCAAAGAATGTGAAAGCCTTTTTCATGGAAGAAGACGTCATAGGGGATGACAGCGCCAGTGGAATTATTTTTAAGTTCTCGTCTGTTTGATGGAAGTGCAGTTACCGGTGATCAGTGATTGATAGAGTTCTGTTTCCTTCTTGGGGGAGAGACTTTGAGCAGTGTCAAAACCCAAAACGACAACCCAGTGCGCCCCATTCCCTGTTTCCTCCACTGTGCAGAGCTCCCCCAGGCCTGCACCCCCAACACAGGGGAATCCTGAACTCTAGAGCTCCCCTCCAGGTCTGCCTGCCCTCCTAACACGGGGAATCCTGAATTCTAGAGCTCCCCCAGGCCTGCCCGCCCTCCCAACGCTGGGAGTCCTGAGCTCCAGAGCTCCCCTAGTCCTGCCTGCCCTCCCCACGCTGGGAACCCTGAGCTCCAGAGCTCCCCCAGGCCTGCCTGCCCTCCCCACGCTGGGAACCCTGAGCTCTAGAGCTCCCCCAGGCCTGCCTGCCCTCCCCACGCTGGGAACCCTGAGCTCTAGAGCTCCCCCAGGCCTACCTGCCCTCCCCCATGCAAGGAATCCTGAACTCCAGAGCTCCCTGAGGCCTGCTTGTCCTGCCCACATGGGGCGGATTCCTGAACTCCAGAGCTCCCCCAGGCCTACCTGCCCTCCCCACGCAAGGAATCCTGAACTCCAGAGCTCCCTGAGGCCTACCTGCCCTCCCCATGGGGGGTTCCTGAACTCTAGAAAGTGATGAGTTGCTCATGCCTCCTTTTCCAGATTTGTACTTCGGGTACAGAATTCACATGTTTCCCAGCTTTGTCCTCAGGAGGCTACAGAATTAAATCTTGGCTTAGCTTGTACTGTCCCTCCATGCCTTCAAGAAAGCAGAGTCCTTCTGGTAATTGGGGAGGAAAAATGCCCTCTGCAATTCGTAGGTATAGCCAGTGTTTTCAGGACTTACATTTGTATGAATGATTTCCATGTTTATTACATCATATAAGCTCTAAAACAACCCTGTGAGCCCACCAATACTGATTATTCCCAGCGTATTCATGAAGAAGCTGAGGCTTAGAGCTCAGTCATGTGCCTGGGGCCACGGAAGAGGACGGACTAGTCCATAACCCCGCAGGCTGGAGTGCAATGGTGTGGTCCTGGCTCACTGCAGCCTCCACCTCCCAGGTTCAAGTGATTCTTCTGCCTCAGCCTCCCGAGTAGCTGGGACTACAGATACATGCCACCACACCCAGCTAATTTTTATATTTATAGCAGAGATGGGGTTTTGCCATTGTTGGCCAGCCTGGTCTTGAACTCCTGACCTCAGGTGATCCGCCCACCTCAGCCTCCCAAAGTGCTGTGATTACAGGTGTGAGCCACTGCGCCCGTCCAGAGGCACTTTTCTTAACAGCCCCTCTGGGTGTTCATGAATTTCCAGTGTCAGCGATCCACCGTCCTGGCGTAATTTTCTGCGTTTTACATCCCCGCCACCCAATCTTAAATGAAAGACCCCAGTTCCATGTGAATGGCTCACTGTACGAAGCAGATGGGTGTCCGGTGTCCCCATCATTTTCAGGACCTGCAAGGCTGGAGCTGTTTCAGCTAAACACTAGCTGAGGCTTCAGACGCCTAGCAGGTGCTCCTGCAGGCGCCCAGGCTGCTGGCAGAGGACAGTGCTCAGGTGTGTCTCAGGGCCAGATGAGGCCGTGCTCTTCCCTGTCTACACACCACAGTGTGGGCGAGTAACACAAACCAGAGACTGGCTTCCACCAGGGATGGGAGGCAGGCGGGAACGCAAGGCTTGGACACTGGTGAGACGTTCCAGCTCAGGGTCCAAACCAGAGCCAGGCAGCTGCGGGCTCTGGGTGTGGCATCTGTAGTACAAGTGAGAAATGAAAAGAATGACTGTCCTGTATCCTTCAGCAAAGCGCAGAGCGTCTGTGAAGAGAGGTGCCGAGGGCCACTTGGTTTTCCCAGATTTCCTGCAGGAGGAAAACCACTTGATTCCATGCTGTGGCTTTCCTGCTGAGAATTCCCGGGGCTGAGTACATCTACTGACCGTGTCACAGTCAAAGGGCCCAGTGTTACGTTACATTGTGTCTCCAGGCAAATATTTATATTAATACAATTCCACGAAGATGAGCAAAGGCTACCTGGCCTCCCTTGTCAGCTTCCTAGCTCTGATGTGTGCAGTAAGTGCTCGTTTCAGTTTATTTTCTCCAGGTGTTGCTGGTGCACCAGTGTAGTCTTGACGGTTTACATGAGCTCCTTGGGGTCATTACGCATCACCAGGAGTTAATAACGCTCCTTTCGGCAATATTAATGGTCAGCCGTAAGAACTTACTGTGAAACACAGAGATTACACAGCATCGTGGGGCTCGGCTGCAGCCCTCAGTGCCCAGTTAGAGTAAAGCGATTGAGGCCAGGCACGGTAGCTCACACCTGTAATCCCAGAACTCTGGGAGGCCTAGGTGGACGGGATCACTTGAGGTCAGGAGTCCTAGACCAGCCTGGCAAACATGGTGAAACCCCGTCTCTACCAAAAAATACAAAAATTAGCTGGGCATGGTAGTGGGCACCTGTAGTCCCAGCTACTCAGGAAGCTGAGGCAGGAGAATTGCTTGAACCTGGGTGGCAGAGGTTGCAGTGGGCCGAGATTGCGCCAACACGCTCCAGCCTGGGTGACAGAGTAAGACCCTGTCTCAAGAAAAAAAAAAAAGAATAAAGCAATCATGCAGGTATTTTCAAATTCCAAAGCTGCACAGTAACTTTCAAATATGGCAAGGCCAGGCCAGGCTCAGTGGCTCACGCCTATAATTCCAGAACTTTGGAGGCTCAGGTGGGTGGATCACCTGAGGTCAGGAGTTCAAGATCAGCCTTGGCCACGTGGTGAAACTCTGTCTCTACTAAAAATACAAAAATTAGCTGGGTGTGACGGGTGTCTGTAATCTCAGCTACTTCGGAGGCTGAGACACAAGAGTCACTTGAATCTGGGAGGCAGAGGTTGCAGAGAGGCAGGATCGCGCCACTGCACTCCAGGCTGGGTGACAGAGTGAAACTTCGTCTCAAAAAAAAAAAAAAAATGGTGGCAAGTCCAGACGTTAGCACAGCCTTCCAGGGTTGTGGAAGTTGGTCTGCACGTTTGGAAGGATTGCAGATGATATTTTATTTTATCTCGTAAATATTAGCAGAAGTTCCTCCTATAACATGGAAACTTTCAAAACCATAGAGAGGAGCACTGTAAATCTCCGCGGCTCATCGCCGCTGTCACGGTTCCCAGCCTGTGGCCAGCCTGTTTCATCTGCACCTTCACTTTAGTTCCAAGGGTCCTTTGGAAGGAGTTCTGGACAGCATGTACTTTTCATGTGAAAGTACTTCAGTAAATGAAAGGTGGAATTTTAAGTACAATCTTTTTTCATTAATGTGACTTTGTTACTGAGTAATAGAAAAATTTGTGGAAATATTTAAGTATAACAAATGTGTTGGCCTGGGCGCTGGAAAATAAGACTGGTCTCACATGGGTGGGCTAAGATATTTCTTTAATGTGTCCTAAAGTTAATGGAGAGTAACTGACTTTTTCATTATGGCCCATTTGAGAGAAAATATATCTTTCTTAAATATTTAAAAAGATCGATCACATGTATAATGTTTGCCAAGTTGTATAGACAAGGAAACTAGAACTCAGCATCATTAAATAATTTGCTGAAGTTTACATGGTTTTTAAATGGCAGGGCCAGGATCTAATGGAGGGTCAGACTCTAAGTCTGTGTTTTTCATAGTATGGTGAAGAGTAGATATTTTAAGAATTTCATAGAGTACCTAAATTGTCTTGAGGTGGGGTTAGCAAATTGAAAATTAAGATTGTGGTTTTTGTTTTAAAGGAAGAAAGTGCATATACTTCTATTGGTAATCTGGAGTTTTTGTTTGCCTTTTTCTGAATAAGAAGCAAAAGGAATGAAGAGCTAGCCGTGTGTTCTCTATTCTCTCAGTTTATATGGCTACTTTTCCATCCCGAGCTCTTGCCTTTGGGTTCTCAATCTGGCTGTATTCACATGAAGAAAACCTAGTGTGGCAGGCTGAGGATGACCTCCCACAGATGTCCACATTCTGATCCACAGAACCTGTGACTGTGTCACCGTTCATGGCCAGAGGAATCAGGATTGCCAAACGGCTGACATTAAAATAGGGAGGTGATTATAGAACTATTCATGTGGGCGAAGAGTAATCACAGAGGCGCTCGTAAGTGGAAGTGGCAGGCCAAGCAGGGAGTGTCTGAGCCACAGCTGGCTTCAGAGGTTGAAGGGGACCAAGGGATGCAGGCAGCCTCTGCAGGAAGCAGGAAAAGGCAAGAAAACAGTTTCTCCCAGGGGCATCCAGGAAGAAACCAGCCCTGCTGATACCTTAATTTTAATGCCGTGAAACCCATTGCAAATTTCTGACCTCCAGAACGGGAAGATAATAAATTTGCATTGTTTTAAGTCACAAAGTGGAATTTGTTATAGCAGCAGCTACATTGGGGATTTATAACACAGACTGTACAGAGACTGACGTAGTGTGCAAAGGACCTGTGAGCTTGTGACATGTCTGTGGAATCATACCCCTGGCTTAGCCACATTGGAGACTTATAGTACAGACTGTACAGTGTGCAAAAGGATCTGTGAGCTTGAGGCGTGTCCACGGAATCATACCCCAGGCTTAGCCATGTCAGGGATTTATAACACAGACTGCACAGAGATTTGACGCAGTGTGCAGAGGATCTGTGAGCTTGAAACATGTCCACGGAATCATACCCCAGGCTTAGCCATGTCGGGGATTTATAACACAGACTGCACAGAGATTGACGCAGTGTGCAGAGGATCTGTGAGCTTGAGACATGTCCACTGAATCATAACCCTGGCTTAGCCACACTGGAGATGTATAACAGACTGCACAGAGATTAAGGGGCATGCAGAGGATCCGTGAGCTTGAGACATGTCCACAGAATCATACCCCTGGCTTAGCCACGTTGGGGATTTATAATACAGACCATACAGAGACTGATACGGTGTACAAAGGACCCGTGAGCTTGAGACATGTAAGCAGAAACTTTCCAAACTGAAGAGCAAAAAGAAACAATGAAGAAATGGAACTGTGGACAATTACAAAAGTTGAAGCAGGCTGGGCGCTGTGGCTCACGCCTGTAATCTCAGCACTTTGGGAGGCCGAGGTGGGCGGATCACCTGAGGTCAGGAGTCCAAGACCAGCCTGGTCAACATGGTGAAACCCCATCTCTACTAAAAGTACAAAAATTAGCCGGGTGTGGTGCTGGGCACCTGTAATCCCAGCTACTCAGGAAGCTGAGGCATGAGAATTGCTTGAACCCGGGAGGCAGAGGTTGCAGTGAGGCAAGGTCGTGCCACTGCACTCCAGCCTAGGCAACAAGAGTGAAAACTCCATCTCAAAAAGAAAAAAAAAGTGAAGCATATATGCATAATGGAAAAACCAAAGAAGAGAGAAGAAGGAACAGAAGAAACGTCTTCAGTAAAAGTGGCTATTTCCAAAATTAATGACAGATGGCAAACCACAGACCCAGGAAGCTCGGAGATAAATACAAAAGCAAAATAAATTTTTAAAAAGGGTACACCTAGACATATCACATTTAAATTGCAGAAACTTAGACTCAGAAGAAATCTTGAAAGAAGCCAGAGGAAAAGAACATTTTACCTGCTGAGAAACAAGGGTGAGAATTACATCAGGTTTCTTGCCAGAAACCATCTAAGGAAGAAAAGAATAATGTGAAATATTTAAAGTGTTGAAAGAAGGCCACCAAACCAGAATTGTCTGTCTCATAAAATTATCCTTCATATATGCAGGAGAAATAAAGACTTTCTCAGAAAAGCAAACATTGAGGAAATTCATCGCCAGTAGACCACCCTTGCAAGAAATGTTAAAAGAAGTTCTTCAGGAAGAAGGAAAATTGTATAGGTCAGAAATTCAGGTCTAAAAAGAACAGAGCATTAAAGTGTGAGTTATTTGTGCTGTTACAACAGAATACCACAGACTGGGTAATTTGTAGAGAAGAGACATTTATTTCCCCACAGTTCTGGAGGCTGGGAAGTCTAAGACCAAGGCACTGCAGGTCTGGTGTCTGGTGAGGGCCCAGTCTCTGCTTCCAGGATGGCTCCTTGAGCACTGCATCCTCTGGAGGGGGAGGAAGGCTGTGTCCTTATGTGGCAGAAGGCGAAGGGGCAAAGGGGCAGACTCCCTCTGCCAAGCCCTTTATACAGGCACCTAATCACATTCCTGAGGGAGGAGCCCACATAGCCAGATCACCTGAGCCCAGAAGTTCTAAACCAGCCTGGGCAACACGGTGAGACCACGTCTCTAAAAGAAAAAAACAGAACAAAACATGATTCCGTGGACATGTCTCTCTTTATTCCGTGTCCGTCGGTCTCAAGCTCACAGATCCTCTGCACACTGCGTCAATCTCTGTGCAGTCTGTGTCATAAATCCCTGACATGGCTAAGCCTGGGGTATGATTCCGTGGACATCGCCTCAAGCTCACAGATCCTTTTGCACACTGTACAGTCCTGTACGATAAGTCTCCAATGTGGCTAAGCCAGGGGTATGATTCCACAGACATGTCACAATGTCTGTGGCTGTGACATCCTGGGACTGTGAGTAGCTGTCACACTGGCAACACCTGAGTTTTGGAAGGGACACATTCAAACCATAGCAAGAAGGAATAAGGGAAGGTCGTACAATTAAATATTTTGCTTTTGTTTTGTTCTGTTTTTTTCTTTTAGAGACGTGGTCTCACCGTGTTGCCCAGGCTGGTTTAGAACTTCTGGGCTCGGGTGATCCCCCTCCTCAGCCCCCTGAAGTGCTAGGATTACAGGCCACGGCACCCAGCCTTCATTTTGTGTTCTTAATTGGTCTAACAGAGAGTACTTTATTCAGAATGCTAGTACTTGTTCAGTGATGATCGCTGCGGGATGAATGAATGTATGACAGCAGAAGAGGGAACTGGGCGTGCCCCTTGCCCGGAATCTGCACCACCCACTCAGAGGGGTTACGTGGAGAGGGGGCGCAGACAAGCTGTACATGTGCATTGCAACTTCTAGTGCAGCCACTAAGTCATTTAAAAAAAAAAATAAGTATAGTTGATATTCTAAGACAGGAGAGAAAATTGTCACAGAGAATGCTCGATTAAAACCCAAGAAGGCAGGAAAAGGGTAGAAGTCACAAAAGAAACAAAGACTCTGAAGAAAGGAGTAAAAGTCAGTTACAAATACGGTAAATATGAATCCAGCTATATTAATAATCCCTCTAAGTGTGAACTGTGTAAATACACCAGATAAAGACAGAAACTGTCAAAATAGGAAAAACAAGCCCTCACCATACGTTGTGCGCAAGAAACCACTTTAAATATAAAAACACAGATTTAAGGGATAGAGGAAGAGCTACCATGCTACTGCTACTCAAAGGGACACAAGAGTAGGTCTGTCAACTTCAGACAAAGCAGACTTCAGAACAAGAGAAGTCACCAGGGATAAAGGGGGCATTGCATCACAACAAAGAGGTCAGTTCTCCAAGACAACATAACAATTCTTAATGTCTCTGTAACAACAGCGGGTCAAAATAGGTGAGGCAGAAATGGATAGAACTGGAAAGAGAAAGAAAATCCACTGTTACAGTTGGAGAACTTCGTCACCTCTCCTCACAGGGAGAAAATCAGCAAGGCCACCGTTAAACACAGCAGCACCATCAATCCCTTGGACCTAATGGACATTTGTAAAATACTTCATTCAACAATAGCAGAGCCCACATTCTTCTCAAGTTCACATGGAACATTTGCCATGATAGATCACATTCTGGGCCATAAAATACACCTTAGCACATTCTCAAAGGATAGAAGTCATACCAAGTATTCTTTCAGACCACAGTAGAATTAAACTAGAAGTAAATAAATAACAAAATTAACTGGAGAATCCTAAAATATTTGGAGAGTGAACAAAACACTACTAAATAACACATGAATCAAAGAAGTCTCAAGATATATAAAAATATTTTAAGCTAAACAAAAATTAAGATATAACTTATCAAATCTTGTGGGATGCAGGAAAAGCATTGCTTAGAGGGAAATTTATAGTATTGACTACATAGATTAGAAAAGAAGAAAGATCCAAAATCAACAAGCTTCAACTTTAGGAAACTAAAAAAAAAAAAAAAAAGAATGAATAAACATTAGAGCAGAAATTAATGAAATTGAAAACAGGAAATCAGAGAAAATTTTTAAAATCATAAGCTGGTTCTTTGAAAAAAATCAGTAAAGTCGATGAAGCTCTAGCCAGGCTAAAACAAGGGAAAAAGAAAAGAGACCCAAATTCCAAACATTAGAAATAAAAGAGAGGCATCACGACTGGTAGCATGGCTTATGAAAAGATTAAAAGGAGTATTACGAACAGCCCTACACACATAAACTTGATAACTTAGATAAGATTGACCACTGTCTTGAAAAACGCTATCTACCAAAACTCAAACAAGGAGCAAGGTAATCTGGGTGAGTCTACATCAGTTAAAGAAATGGAATCAATAAGTAATAATCTTCCAAAATGGAAAGCACAAGGCCCAGATGTTTTCACTGGTGAATTCTACCAAACATTTCAGGAAAAAAAAAAAAATCAATTGTCTACAATGTCTTCCAGATAATGGAAGCAGAAGGAACACTTTCTAATTCATTCTGTAAGGCCAGCAATACACTAAAAACAAAACCAGAAAAAGATATTACCAGAAAGACAATATCACAGACCAGTATTTCTCATGAACATAGAAGCAACAATTCTCAATGAAATATTAGCAAATTGAATTCAATGTATAAAAAGAATTATACACCACGCCCAAGTGGGATTTATCCTAGGTATACAAGGCTGATGCATTTCAAAATCAACTAATACAACACATATATTTACAGGCTAAAGAAGAAAACTCACATGATTATATCAATAGGTACAGAAAAAGCATTTGACAAAATCCAGTACCCACTCATGTATTGCAGCAAACTAAGAATAGAGGGGGAATTTCCTCAGCTTCATAAACAACATGTACAAAAAGCCCTATAGCTAACGTCATACTCAACGGTGAAAAAGTAGATGATTTCACCCTAAGATTGGAAAAGAGGCAAGAAATCCCTCATCACTGTTCCTTTTCAACATTGTACTGGAAATCCTGGCTAATACAGTAAGAGTAGAAATGGGAATAAAAGGCATACAAATTGGGAAGGAAGAAATAAGACTTTGTTCACGAGTGATATGATTGTCTATGTAGAAAATCCCAAAGAACCAACAATAACAAAAAAACTTCTGGATGTTAGAGGCGATGATAGCACAGTTGCAGGATTAAAAAATTAATCACTTTCCTATATGCCAGCAATGAGCAATTGGAGTTTGAAATTTAAAACTCAACGCTATTTACATTTATCCCCCACCCACCAAATTACATATATATAAATCTAACAAGATATGTACAAGATCTAGATGAGGAAAACTACAACACTGTAATGAAAGAAATCAAAGAAGATTTAAGTCAATGGAGAGATGTTCCATGTTCATGGATGGGAAAACTCCATGTTTTTAAGATGTCAAGTCTTCCCAACTTGACCTGTGGATTCAATACAATCCTAATCAAATTCCCAGCAAGTTACTTTGTAGATATCAACAAACTGATTCTACATTTAAATGGAAAGGCAAAAGACCCAGACTAGCCTAAGAATATTGAAGAACCAAGTTGGAGAACTGATACTTGCCAACTTGGAGACTTACTGTAAAACTGCAGTAATCAAGACAGTGTGGTGGTGCTGAAAGAACTGACAGATAGATCAGGGAAAGATCATAGCCTGGGAGTAGATCCACCCAGTACACTCACCCAGATAGTCAATCCATCTTTGACAAAGGAGCAAAGGCAATTCAGGGCAGACAGAAAAGCACTATTTCTTTTCAACAAAGAGTGCTAGAATAACTGGACATGCAAAAATCCCCAGCAGCAGTGACTCCAGACAGTGAGCATACACCGTTCAAGAAAGTTAACTCTGAAAGCTTTGTCTCTTGGGGCAAAAAGAAAGAGAGAGAGAAAAAAAAAAGAAAATTAACTCAAAATGAGTCATAGACCTAAATGTAAAATGCATAATAATGAAACTCATAGAAATGTAGGAGAAAGTCTAGGTGACCTTGGGTTTGGCAACAGGTTTTTGGATATAACACCAAAAACTCTGTTCATGAGAGAAAAATTGGTAAGTTGGACTTCATGAAGATTAAAAACTTATGCTTTACAAAATACAGTTAAGAGAATTACAATACGAGCCACTGACCGGGAAAGAGATTTGGAGAACACATCTCTGATAAAAACCTGGTATCAAACACCACATGGAAGATAATGGTGTTTGGATGGGTAGGGCGGGATGAGTTAGGGGGGGGACCTGGAAAGTTAGTTTCTTTTCTAAAACTCCAGAGACTCTCCTGGAGCACCCCTGGCCCTTTTATTACAGTCAGCCTGAGAAGGGAACTGAAAATACGGCCGTAGTTGTCATGAACGAGGGGAACCACTTTTTATCCTCATTAAGGAACTTCATTATGAAAGGTGACATCACTTTGTAAATGTGAATTAGAATAGAAAATGGAAATTCCGTATATAATCTCTAAGCCATTGGAAACTTGAGGCAAAGAAGTTTAAAAAAAAAAAGACACATATGGATTTCCTGTGAAATATTTGTAAACACCAAATTCAGAATATGTTGGATAGTTTAGGGCCATACCAGGCTATAGCTGATACGTTGAATTGTAAATAACTTACGTTCATGAGCCTGGAATTAAAGAATTTGACAACTCCTTCTGGCTTCCCAGAGCCAGAAGCCACCTTGGAATGGGATTTTGAAATGCGCACCGTCGAAGATAACGCACAGATGGTAGAGGCCACCGCACAGGCTGTGAGAGCTTATTCAGGTTTTGGTAGACTGTCTTCATTACTGCGTAAAACATGTCAGATCAAATTTTAGAAACTATTTCCAAACTCAGTGAAGGTTCATGACATCTGGGATGTTGTTTTCAACACAGAAGTTGAGTGAAACTGCTAGAGAAGGAAAATGAGAAGTGTGGAGAGAAGAGGCTGTGGTGGCTGGGCACTCCCCCTCCTTCCTCTCCTTCCCCTCCTTTTCCTCTCCTTCTCCTTTTCCTCCTCCTTTCCCCACCTCCCCCTCCTTCATCCCCTTCCCCTCCCTTTCCCCCTTCCCCTCCTTTCCTCCTTCTTTCCCCACCTCCCCCTCCTTCATCCCCTTCCCCTCCCTTTCCTCCTTCTTCCCCCACCTTCGCCTCCTTCCTCCCATTCCCCTCCCTTTCCCCCTTCCCCTCCTTTCCTCCTTCTTTCCTCACCTTCCCCTCCTTCCTCCCATTCCCCTCCCTTTCCCCCTTCCCCTCCTTTCCTCCTTCTCCTCCTTCTTTCCCCTCCTTCATCCCCTTCCCCTCCCTTTCCTCCTTCCCCCTCCTTTTCCTCATTCTCCTCCTCCTTTCCCCTCCTTCCTCTCCTTCCCCTCCCTTTCCTCCTTACCTCCTTCCCCTCCTTTTCCTCCTCCCCTTCCTTCCCCTCCTTTCCTCCTCCTCTTCCTTCTTTCCCCTCCTTCCTCCCCTTCCCCTCCTTCCCCTCATTTTCCTCTCCTTCCCTCCTTCCTTACTTCCACTCCCTTGCCTCCCTCCCTTTCTTTTCCTCTCCTTCCCCCTGAGTCCTCAAAGCCCTTGTGCGTGGGCTGTGGACACAAGACCCCTCTGCCTCAGAAGCTGCTTAGAACTGAGTGAAGACTCCACTCAGCTCGCTGCCATCACCTCGTCAAGCTGTCACTCAAAAGAGAGATCATGCAGAAATGACTGAAGTAAAATGCTAATGTGTCGAGTTAATGATCACAGGTTTACGTTTTATAAAAGACGTCTTCATAATCAAACTATTGTTGAGCTACCTTGTGTTTTGTCTTGAATTCTCTGGAGTTAGGTAATTTACGTTTGTGTTTCAGAGTGCACACTTTGTTTCAGCCGTCTTAGCTGTCAACAGATGCTCTACAGTGTGAATGATGAGTTCTCTGTCTAAAGCGAAACATGGTGCTTTAAAACCCAGCGCTGCTTACTATACCGTAAAGTAACACTACGAGAAGCCAAATCTGATCTAAATGGTGGATGTTTGTTTTTCTTTTACGCAGTACACATTTTGGAACTTTATACCCAAGAATTTATTTGAACAATTCAGAAGAATAGCCAACTTTTATTTCCTTGTCATATTTCTGGTGCAGGTAAGGCGGGTCATTGTTTCCATCAAATATAAATGTAAATAAGCGAGGTTTTGTTCTCGGGTAACTGCCGTGCGGCCGATGAAGGAGCCGGGATGTGGTGCCCCTCACCTACAATCATGTATTCATTTTCTTAAGGACAAAACGTGTTGGTTCTGTGAGACCCGCACAGGATAAAGCACACACGGCGTCACTTTGGGTTTAAGTTGGTGACAGCCCTCCTGCCCCTTTCCTTCTAGTACCTGAGGGGGAAATCAGAGCGTTGTCGTCTTTTGGACAAGCTCACAGCCAAGCTGTGCGTTGTTACCCTCACTTTACTCTTCCTAAGTGTGTGTGGATGCTCTAAAGAAAAGCAAAAGCCAAAGATGGTACATGTTAAGAGAGTTAAAAACAAAAAGAGCGAAAAAAAAATCTCAGGGGTATGAGTTAGGGAACAGTAGGCCAGATGTGCTTTAAGAACAGCCCTCTGATTCTTCCAGCATGAAATTATCCAAATCGTGTAATTAAAGTGTGACCCTGGGGCGGAGGGTGGATTCACACACAGTGTGCCCCGACTTCAGGCTGTGTGCCGCTGACGATCAGTGGTTTCCTTAAGCATGTTCCTTAATTTAAAAAAAGTTGCCCTCATTTTGACAGTTAGTGACATAGGATGATTTCCTCCCTGTCCTCTGTGGTGGGCGGAGTCGGGTGCCAGCAAAGGGTTTTAAATGAGTCAAAGTAAATGCGAAGTGCTGGCTCAGGGCGAACGCGCCCACCTGAGGTCACTGGTTTGCGTTTTGAAGATGACTTTGCAATTGTCTCTTTCTGCAGTTGATCATTGACACGCCCACAAGTCCAGTAACAAGTGGCCTCCCACTCTTCTTTGTCATTACCGTCACGGCTATCAAGCAGGTAAGCATTTTACAGATGAAAAGGAAGAAAGTAGTCATCTTTGCCGGGCGAATTGCCTTTCATTCAAAGCGAGGTAATCACTTTGTTTCAGCTAGTTCATAGAAAATTCAACCAAGTTCTGGAAATGCATTCTTACAACTGTGTTAGGTTGATACTTGAAGCAAAATAAGAGATGTTACGTAATTTAGTTGCTAGTCTGGCGCCATATGAGTTTGGGAAGAAGTCTATGCCTTCGCATCCCAAGCCACGCAGGGATGAGCCCCGATTCAGGTGAGTCCCTTGCCCTTTCTGCACCCTGCACCGTCTTGACCACCACAGAGCATACTGCTTACGGGCTCCGGCAAATGGGTTGCTTTTTGTTTTTGTTGTTTTGTTTGTTGTTTTCGTAGCCCTGGTAAATAAAGCCAGTGACTAACGTGGAGAATACATTTCAGATTTACTCTCCATTTCTCCATTTTCCCACTCCCTCATTCCCTGTACCCATGTTCAGTCACTCCCCTTTCTCCTCCCGTCCCTGGCAAAGACTCATCTTTCTGTCACCGTTGAGTCGCGTGTCCTAAACACTGCGTGTTCCTGGTTCATCTTCGGTGCTTTGTGTCTGGCTTCTTCCTCGGCCTCGTGCGTGTAAGGCTTCTCTGCATTTAGCGTCAGCTCGTCGTTCCGTGTCACGAATGAGTAACAGTCCGCTGTGTGGATACGCGCCGCTTTGCTTTCGCCTCCTCTGTTGATGGGCAGTTGGGCTGTTTCCACCTTTTGGCTGTTGCCAATAATGCTGCTGTGTACGGGTTTTATGTGGACATAGGCTTCCTTTTTCTCTGTTTATTTTGACATATAATAATCATATATAGCCTATTTTTAGGGGTAAACATAGGTTTTTAATTTGGGGGCATGTCCCTAGGAGTAGAACTGCTCTCATGTTTTGAGGAGCTGGCGACGTGTTTTCCCAAGCAGCCACCCCGTTTTGCACCCCCACAGGCCGTGCAGGGGGCTCTTTGCTCTGCGTTCTCACTGACCCTTGCTGTCGTCCCTTTCTGTCACAGCCACCTGCGTGCGGAGAGCTGCCTTGAGCTGGCGCCTCTAGTGACTGAGGTGTTGAGCAGCTCTTCGCGTGCTTACTGGCCATTCGTGAATCTTTTGAGGAAAGTCTTCAGATCCTTTGCCCATTTTTAAACTGGGTTATTTGTGTTTCTGTTAGAAAACTTGTAAGAATTCTTTAAATGTCCTTTACACAATTCATTTATCTGCTGCAAACTTCTGAACCCAGTGCTATTTGCATTTGGACATTTGTTGCTTGTCATTTGAGACATCTGGATAATTTGCAAAATGACAGCCTCTGGTTAAATTCTTGATGGTCAAATTCTTGCTGGAAAAGCTGTGCTTTGGTGCTTTTTTTTTTTTTTTTTTTGGAGATGGAGTCTCGCTCTGTCACCCAGGCTGGTGTGCAGTGGCATGATCTTAGCTCACTGGAATCTCCATCTCCTGGGTTCAAGCAACTCTCCTGCCTCAGCCTCCCAAGTAGCTGGGATTACAGGCATGTGCCACCATGCCTGGCTAGTTTTTGTATTTTTAGTAGAGAGAGGGTTTTGCCATGTTGGCCATGCTGGTCTCAAATTCCTAAACCCAGGTGATTCACCTGCCTCGGCCTCCCAAAGTGCTGGGATTACAGGCGTAAGCCACTGTGCCTGGCCAGTGTTAGTCTTTAAATCAATAAACAGCCGAAGCATACTTCACATGCGATGTGGCACGCACGCAGCCCTGAGCAGGCACAGGCACTGAAGGTGGCGTGTTGCAGAGTGATTACTCCAGATTCTAAAGGATGCCACATGAAGGGCTGGCGTCACTGTAGCGTGTCTGTGCATGGGTTTTCAGAGTGCGCCGTTCTCCTCCTGGTGGTCTAGTTGATTTTCGGTATGAGGATGGATGTCTGGGTGTACCACTTTTCAGATGCATCTGTGAGGAGCAGGTGAGAGTCACAGAATGTTAATGTTGGTTTGACTTTTCTTTCTCACTCACTAGTAATCTGGAAATACAGATTTGGACAACAGCCTGAACTGTGTTTCACGCCCACCAGATTGGCTTTCAGATGTGAAAGTCTGGAGATGATGTGGTGAAGCAGGCACCACGGACCCCTGGCAGGAGTGTGGCACAGCCACCGAGCACAGCAATTGGCATCATCTGGTACAGGGACCAGTCCCAGGACAGAGACCGTGTCTAGACCAACATCTGAACACACAGGGGCCGGTGCGGATGATAAACATGCAGCCGTGTAGTCAGCACACGGGGCGCGTGTGTCTTCACTACGCCAGAGCCGGCCGTGCCGCGTGAACTAGGATGTTCGTGGTGGCCATCCTTGGTTAGCAAAGGACTCAGGCAACCCAGCATCCCTCAGTAAGGAAGTGGGTGGCTCCACCGTGGTACGTGGCAGAACACGGCACAGCGACCAAGAGCAACTGCTCTGCGTGAAAACAGAACGTGGGGGAACTCACGCTGCTGGAGGCCTCGCTGCCCGTGAGTCGGGCAGTTTAACACTTACACGGGATAAGGCCTCACTGCATGACGGTGGTGGGCTCTTGCAGACTTCAACTTAAAGCAAAACGATGGGTTTTCTCATCAACTTCACAAGGAAATGGTGCTGAAGGAAATGACGTTATTCAGGGACCTGCTGTGTTTCCAGGAATCCATCAAGGAGATTAGGTGAGGGCATCCTGTGCTGTCTGTGGCACATCTGTGTGGCAGGAGCAGAGGTTGCAGACAGGAAGGAGACCCCTGAGACTTGAGGGGCACTGAGAGAGGGGTCACGGGGTGCGGAACAAGGGGCTGAGGGTCTGCAGCGGCGTCCTGTCCAGCCCTGCCCTGGGAGGTGGGCACAGACAGTTTGTTACTCATCGTCCTCTGCTCTGTCTTTTTAAGGATTGCATCCCTCCCGGGACCCCACTGAGTAGGAAACTCCTGAGGGCTCCAGGAGCGTCCTGAAGGAGAGAATTGTGTGGAGTGGGGAGGGTGGCTGTGAAGACACATCTGGGCCAGAGAGGCAGTGGCCAGGGAGCGCTCGGTCCCGTGGATGTGGAGGCTGCTTCTCAACACTGTGCAGACCATGGCCCAGACAAGAACATGAGGTGTCCTCGGTCTGGTCGTGGGGTAGTGCCCAGGGGTGGGCGTTGTTGGGGGGATTAAGAGGGGTCAAATGAACAGAACCGCAGGTCTGGGCCTCATCTCCAACGTTCCTGCCCGGAGGGGTTTCTTCCTCTCCCGTGCGTCTTGCTACCCAGCCCTCACTCTGGGGGTGGCCTCGCTTCTCCCACTGCTGGTCTGGACCTATGTGTGCCCGAGCACCCTCCTGGCTTCCCCACCACTAACCTCCTTGTCCCTCTTCCTCAGGAACAGGGCCTTCCTCTGCGGCGGCCCCCCCCCACACTCTGGCTCCAGCAGGATGTTTGTGCTGGGGTCCCCATGCTCCCTCCCAGCCCCTCCTTGCTTGCCATGGAAAGCCCTCTGCACTCACAGAGCCCTCCCTGATTTCTCTTAGGTTCC
The DNA here is from genome assembly GCA_036589455.1 of Ateles fusciceps. NCBI lineage: Eukaryota > Metazoa > Chordata > Mammalia > Primates > Atelidae > Ateles > Ateles fusciceps. Next base: position 1,525,366 of record JAZHEH010002915.1, on the reverse strand, counting down.
CGCCTCTCTTTTCATGCCATCTCCCCAGTGTATCCCCTGGACACTGATGGGCATCTCACTGTACCTGGCTCTGCTGCTGCCCAGGCCCTGCCCAAGCAGTCTCTCCCTGTGGTGCCCAGCCTTCCCTGGTGTGTGTGGGGCACTCCCATCAGCCCACCACCTGCATGGGCCTCCACGTGTCCCTCCCGTCCCAGCCCGGCTGGCCACTGGGCAGTGCCATCCCCGCTCCATCACCACTGGGCATTCCTGGGCACCTCGTCTCTGGCTTCTTCCCGCAGCCAGGGCACTGGGCTTCTTGGGGGCGCTGCGTCTCTCACCCGAGCTGAACTGGTGCTTACTTCTGTTTCTTCCCCACCAATCCTGAGAGCAGCAGTGCTGGGGACAAGGTCTCTTGTCTGCAGGTCCTTGGTGCCTGGCACTTGCTGAGCATGCAGTTGGTGCTAAATAAGTGTGTTTAACGAACCCAGGAATCATCTACCCACTGCCGCCTTCCAAGAAGACTGTTCTTCAGTTTCCCCAGAAGAGGGTATTTCAGCCATTTGGGAGGAATCTCTGAAAAGCAATCAGATGCCACGGCGTCACTTGTAACGGTCAAAGCTGGAGAATGCGCCGCGCCTCCGGACGTCCATGCATCTCGGGTTTCGTGATTCTCCAGAAGCTGGAGGTTTTGACTTGCTTGTTTATGCTCCCATCAGAACAGGTGCCAGTCGCAGGCCTCTGACGCTGGGTGGCCCATAGCGAGGGGGCCCCCGTGAGCCTCCTGCCTCACAGGCTCTCTCGGCATATGCGCAGCGGGCCCGTGGCACAGGCGTCCCGCCGCCACCCTGTGCAGTTGTGTGTTGTGTGTGGCACAGCTGTGTTCCCGATCCCGATGTGCGTTAGGCGCGGTGGATGTGTGTAGACCCCGGGTGTGCAGTCTTTCATGCTGGGGATGGTTACTGAGAACGGCCACTCCCCATCCTTATCTGAGGCACCTGCACCCAGCAACACCAGACACAAAGGCATGTCCGTCGTCCCAGGAATTGTCGGCATGCGGCCTCTCCTGTTGTCACTTCTTTGAAGATACCACCTGACTCTCCAACCAGAGGGCGTGCCTCGGGAGCTGGAATTGGAGCACCTGTCTCAGGCTGGGGTCAGGGTGAGCTGGGGCCGCTTCTCCAGCGCGAAGCCTGTGCACACAGGAGCCCCGATGGGATGTCTCCCGCATAGGTTACTCAGACGTGGAAATGCACGAAGAACCCTAAGGCTGCTGCAGGCGTCACAGAGTGAGCCAGGGGTTCACCAAGAGTCTGGGCTGCCAGATCACATGACAGACATCAGTTTTTAATGAAAGGGAAGCATGGCCAGCGTGTGCTTTTCCAAGCTGAAGGCTGACACTCAGCGGGTGGAATGCAGCTGGCTCCACAGCGTTTATGTGAGAAGCCTGGAAGGCGGCTTCTCATTTCACTTGGACGTTCCTTTTTTAGGAATTTATCCTAAGGCGATGTCATGAATATGCACAAAAGTGCAGTTATGTAGCACTTACGCAAACTTCCAGAAGCATCTTTATCAAAGGTCTTTGCAGTTATACAACTGCAAACAGGTAAAGCAGCTCGAATTGCCTGGGAAAATGTCGACGCTCTGTCAAGGACACAAAGAATAGTGTGTGTGGTGTATCCTGATTTGAAAAAATACACCTCTGCAGGCTTGGATTGTGCTTACACAGAATTCAACTCCCGCTTCCGTCTCTCCCCTCCCTTGCGCCTCCCTCCCTCTCTCCCCGAGTCCTCTCACCCTTCTTTTCCTTCCTTTCTTTAGGGTTATGAAGACTGGCTTCGGCACAAAGCAGACAACGCCATGAACCAGTGTCCCGTTCATTTCATCCAGCACGGCAAGCTCGTCCGGAAGCAAAGCCGAAAGCTGCGAGTGAGTGGCATCCGACACGTTTACCCCGGGTTTAGTCTAGTGACCGTTGGAGAAATAAGTTTTACCCAGGTGCAGTGGCTCATGTCTTCCGTCCCGGTGCCTCAGGAGGCTGAGGCGGGAGGATCACTTGAGCCTGGGGGCTGGAGGCCACTCAGGAGGCTCCACCATGCCTGTGAACAGCCACTGCTCTCCAGCCTGGGCAGCAGAGAAAGACCCTGTCTCTTAAAATAGTTTTTAAATACAAACTTTTTAAAGTTATTTTCTTTGACAAAACAGACTGAGATGTTTTTTATTGGGTGTAGGCCCCAGCTCCCTCCTACCTTTTTTTTTTTACCTTTAATTTTTTTTTTTAATAGACTTGACTTTTTAAAGCAGTTTTGAGTTCACAGCAGAATTGGGTGCATGCACCACCGCCCCCGCCCCGCCCCCCACACACAGCCTCCCCCATCAGCAGCATTCCACACCAGAACTGCTGGAATTTAAAATCATTGTGGGAACACATGAACCAATCAAAATAGAGAAAGATTGGAAACACTGTTACTAAAGTTTGTTTTAGAATAAGAATATAATAAAATCATATTAATATAAACTCTACTAGGTGGAAATGTATTGTTTTAGAATAAGGTATAATAAAGTCGTATCAGTATAAATTCTACGAGGTGGAGGTTTATGAAAATTGGAACAGGAAACCTCATCGAAGATTGTATTTTTTAAAATATTTATTTATTTAGAGACAGAATCTTGCTGTTCCCCCCAGGCCAGAGTACAATGGCACAATCACAGCTCAGAGCAACCTCCATCCCCAGGTTCAAGTGATTCTCCTGTCTCAGCCTCCTGAGTAGCTGGGATTACAGGTGCACGGCACCACGCCCGGCTCATGTTTGAATTTTCAGTAGAGATGGGGTTTTACCAAAATGTTGGCCAGGCTGGCCTCAAACTCTGACCTCAAGTGATCCGCCTGCGTTGGCCTCCCAAAGTGCTGGGATTACAGGCGTGAGCCACTGCGCCCGGCCGAAACATTTATTTTTTATTGATATATAATAGCTGTATGTATTTGGGGGTCTGTGTGATACTTCGATGCCTGCACACCAATGTGTAAAGATGAAGTTGGGGTAACCGGGATGTCCATCACCTCGTGGATTGTTTCTTTGTGTTGGGAATATTACAGTTCTTCTTGAAGGCTGCATTTTAAATGTTTCAAATGAATTATTCGTGTAACTAATACATCAATATATTTTAAAATGTATTTAAATGAGATATATTTCGGACTTTCACTAGCCGTTTGGAAGCACCTGTATAAGTGGAACCATGAGTGTGGTTTTCATGTTTGTGTCAAGGCAGTGGTGGCCAGCAGCCTGCTGCAGTCCGCCATCTGACTGTGGAGCTCGGCGCCAGGCCCGCGCTGGCCCCTTCCTGCCCCTGCTGGTGCCCGTGCTCGCTGCCTGGCCCTTGCCCACTCCCACGCCTTCCTCCCTCCTGCAGCCCCACTGCCTACCCCACTGTTTTCCCAGGCCGAGCCGTGGGAGGTTCAGTAAGGGAGACAGGGAGCTCCCCACTGGGTCCTGTGCACAGGGAGAGCCACGCTCATTCCAGAAGCCCGGAGGGAGGGCCTCTGAGCAGCCCGGCCAGCCAGACTCAGTGAGCCTCTCCAGACAAGGCCGCAGACCCTCCCGGTGCAGTGGGACAGGACCCGAGGAGGCGCTCAGAGGTCATTCAGAGGAGCTGGCATCAACCACTAGCTGCCCCCACCCCCGTTCACCTTGCTCTCGCTGTTCTGTGTATCACACATATCACCGAATGGACTTCTAAGCGTTTAAACATTTTTGCTTACAAATTCGCTATCCAGGTGTTTAAATGCTTCTGAAAGAGCTTCCCTTCAGTGCGTTCAGGTGGGTGATGTTTCCGTAGCGGTAGGGGTTCGGAGAGCAGATGGCCCTGGCCTAGGGAACAGCCGTGAACTCACACCTGTGTCAGCAGGCGTCCGGTCTCAGGCTTTCAACGCCATTTCCTTTAAAGATTATATTCCCCTTGCGAAGCCTTTCATACTTGTAGCTAAACAGCTTTCTTAAAAAACAGACCTAAACCATGTCTGTCCACATAAAATTGAATTTTTAATGTACTGGTGTCCGAGGGAAATGCCTACTATCTATCCTGTGCATTGTAACGGAGAGGATTCTAAACAGGCTACGCAGGATGAGAAGAGAGAGATCAAGCTTTTCCTACAACAGGCATCGGCTCCATTGGTCGTACTGGCTCAGGCCTTGCAGGGTGCTGGAGCGAACTAGAAAAGCAATCCTTTAATTCGTTTTTTTTTTAGTTAAACTTTTTATGTCGAGGTAATTACAGAGGCATCCTGTATTCCCTTTGCCCCCTCGGGTTGCCCAGCTCTAAGATTTCGTTATTTTAAGGATCATACAAGAGAATCCTGCGGCCTGTGACCTCCTGGGGTTGGCTGTCATCAGGCAGCCTAAGTCCCTCGGGATTCACTAAGTTATGCACCAGCTGTTACATCCCTTTATTGCTAAGGAGTGTTCCGTGCTGTGGACGTACCCGCAGTTTCACCATTCCCAAGCTGAAGGGCGTGTCGGTTTTCTAGTTTAGGGCTATTATCTATAAAGCTGCTGTGAGTACTCGTGTACAGGTCTTCTCGTGAATGTAGTTTTCATTTCTTCGGCATAAAAGCTCAAGCGTTCAGTTGCTGGGTCGTCTAGCATATCCACGTTTGGTTTTGAAAGGGACTGCCACCCTGTTTCCAGCGTGGCTGTCCCGTGTCGTCCCGCCCACCACGTTCCAGCATCTGCCGCCCCAGCATCACGGTGCGGCTTAAACGTGCATCTCCCCAACGGCGCTGTCCGACACTCTTCCCTGCGCTCGCCTGGCATCTGTGCATCCTCGACAGTAAAAATAATTCTTCATGTCTTCTGTCCATTTTTCCAGCTGCATTATTTGAGCTTCTTTTCACTGTTAAATTTTAAGAGGTCATGTAGTCTAGATATTACTACTTTGTCAGATACAGATTTTTAATACTTAGCAGGGGTATTTCACAAAGCACATGTTTTAAATTCTGTTGAAGTCCAATTTATGTATTTATTTTATTTATTTAAAATTATTATTTCTTCTGAGACAGTCTTGCCCTTGTCATCCAGGCTAGAGTGCAATGGCGCAATCTCCTCCACCTCCCAGGGTCAAGCAATTCTCCTGCCTCAGCCTCTCAAGTAGCTGGGATTACAGGCGTGCGCCACCCCCACCTGTCTAATGTTTATAGTTTTAGTAGAGACGGGGTTTCACCGTGTTGCGCAGGCTGGTCTTGAACTCCTGGCCTCAAGTGATCCACGTGCCTCGGCCTCCCAGAGTGCTGGGATTACAGACGTGAGCCACCGTGGCTGGCTGATTTTTTTTTCTTTTGAGGACTGTATGTTCAGTGTCCTAATGAAGCATTCTTTGCCTAGTCCTGAGACCCAAAGACTTTCTCCCATGTTTCTTTCTGAAAGTGTTATAGTTTCATGTTTTACGTTTAAGTTCATGATCCATTTTGAGATGGTTTTTGTATGAGATGTGATGTTTCTGTCCTTACTGTTTTGCCTGTGGCTGATTGCCCTGCACCAGGGGTTGGCGGCTGTCCTTCCTCCATGGAGCAGCCCTTACCCTCGGTCACCATAGGTTAAGCCCATTTGTGAGGGTCCATTTCTGGTTCCCTGGTCTGTCCCGTTGGTGTCCGCACCCATGCCCCGCCGATCCCACACTGTTGGTCACTGTAGCTATCTCAGAAGCCCTGACGTTGGGGGAGACCGAGTCCTTCCACTCAATCTTCTTTTTCAAGGTGGTTTTAGCTATTTTAGAGCCTGTGTCTTCCCATATGAATTTTAGAATCAGCTCATTTATGTCTGTAAAAATCCTTGCTGGGATTTCCATAGGGATTTTAGTAAACCCATAGGTACATTTGGGGAGAGCTAACCCTCTGATTTTAAAGTCTCACAAATTCACAGTGTGCTGTGACTGTCACGTAGTGGGACAGAGAGCTCTGCTTGCAGTGTAGACAGAAGCATGGCGAGCCCAGACCCTGGCATGCCTCCTGAGTGGCGATGAGACTGGCCAGAGGACCCACACCAACTCACTCGAGGGGTCTGATGACCCTGCACCTTTCAGACACACAGTCCAGCTCACTGAGATGCCGTCCTCACCGGTGAAATGAGATGGATACAGATACAGACGAGACCATTGCCGTTCATTAAAAACCCACATGATGAACTTTTTGTGATTGACTTTTACTTTCGTTTTTGAGACGTTGTTGCCACTCTTGCTTTATTTGTCCTCGTGCTTTGATGAGCTGGGCAGTGCCTTGGTTCTGTTGATCAGGAGGCTCTCAGAACTCTACCACTTGGTTCCTAAAACGCCAGATTGAGATGAGAGCTTCTCACGGGAGTCCATCCCGCTTGGCCGTGCTGACAGACACTCGAACTCGCCTTGCTTGGTCTGAATCAAAGATAACCTTTTGCAGGTGTTTGTCTCTGTTTTTGCTCCAGCATGTTCAATCAGGCTGTACTGTGGCACTTCTGTGAGCTGCAGCTGGAATAGGGAAACCCGACCTGGTCTTTCTTTGGCCCCAGCAGAGTGTCTGGCAGGCATCTTTTCCTGGAATCCTGTCTGCATCCCTGTATCTTCCTGTGAAGAAGTGCACGCCTTGAGAGCAGTCCCACACGACGGTGAGCTTTCCCGGAGGGGCTTTCCGCTCACCATCCTTTCTGCTTGTGCTGTAGGTTGGGGACATTGTCATGGTCAAGGAGGACGAGACCTTTCCCTGCGACTTGATCTTCCTTTCCAGCAACCGGGGGAGATGGGACATGCCACGTCACAACCGCCAGCTTGGACGGAGAATCCAGCCATAAGGTAAGGGGCCCTTTCCTTAGATTCCAGAGCGGGGTCCACCAGCCTAGATGGAGAATCCAGCCATAAAGTAAGGGGCCCTTTCCTTAGATTCCAGGGCGGGGTCCGCCAGCCTAGATGGAGAATCCAGCCATAAAGTAACGGGCCTTTTCCTTAGATTCCAGAGCGGGGTCCGCCAGCCTAGATGGAGAATCCAGCCATAAAGTAAGGGGCCTTTTCCTTAGATTCCAGGGCGGGGTCCGCCAGCTTAGATGGATAATCCAGCCATAAAGTAAGGGGCCTTTTCCTTAGATTCCAGGGCGGGGTCCGCCAGCCTAGATGGATAATCCAGCCATAAAGTAAGGGGCCTTTTCCTTAGATTCCAGAGCGGGGTCCGCCAGCCTAGATGGAGAATCCAGCCATAAAGTAAGGGGCCTTTTCCTTAGAGTCCAGGGCGGGGTCCGCCAGCCTAGATGGATAATCCAGCCATAAAGTAAGGGGCCTTTTCCTTAGATTCCAGGGCGGGGTCCGCCAGCTTAGACGGAGAATCCAGCCATAAAGTAAGGGGCCTTTTCCTTAGAGTCCAGGGCGGGGTCTTCCTGTCCAGCTTCAGGCTGTGCCCGTGTGGCCACAGGAACTAACACCCGCTTTGAAAAGTCAGCATTTTCAGTGTTTACATTTGAGAACCCAAGGAATTAAGCAGCCAAGTTTTTTCCTCACTTTTGCTTCCTCCTATTTTTCACTTTGCTCTTTTTCCTTTTTTTAAAAAAAAAATTGTATATATTTAAGGCATACATTCTAATGTCATGAGATGCATGATTTACAGTGAGTTGTTGTGAGAGTGGACCAGATGAATGTGTCCGTGTCTCACTGGGCTTTGCATTCCCTCCCCTGGCACCTCTGCCAGCACAGCCAGAAACTGCTCAACGCAGCAGAAACCCCGAGCCCGACACTCTGCCCACTCCAGGCCTCCTGTTGTGAGCTGGGTCTTTGGACAGGTTGTCCTAAATGTTGCTACTCTGTGTTCTTTGACCTACACCTCCCCATTTCCTTCCCACTTTTTTCTTTCTACTCTCAATGTCTAAAACAACCAGTCATCTCAGGCTAGCAGAAATAACTTCAGTGTTCCCCTGTGTCAATTAGCTAATGCACCAGATTAAAGATTTAGTGAATAGATTGCTGGAATTTAAAGAATTTTCATTTTACTAGTTAAACTTAATGTGAAAACTGGCCTAGAATTATGTGAAAAGTCACACACAATTCTAGATTTTGCCTGTTACTTCAACGAGTGTCTTTTTGCTAATTTACCTTAATCAGGATTTTCTGAAATCACTGCATAGGTAATTTCCTGCACTCAGTATTGAATTCTGCACAGGCCGTTGATGCTACAAGAGTTTTAATTGTCAATCATAAAAGATGTAGCACCATTAATTTTAAGATTCTTATTTTAAAAATCTGGAAGTTCCTAAGGAGTCCGCCCCCGGGCCCCCGCCCCCCCCCGCGGTCCCTCTCCCCACCCCCGCCCCTGCCCCGGGCCCCCCCTCCCCCCTCGCGCCCCCCCCGCCCCTCCCCCTAGGCCGTACCTCCCTCCTCGTCCCTCGCCCCCCCGGCCCACGCGTGCCCGCCGGCTGACCATTTTCCAGCTCACCAACGTGCGACTCTAGCATGGTGTCTAGGTAATACCTATGTTCCTAAGTCATCAGGTCACCAACGTGCGACTCTAGCATGGTGTCTAGGTAATACCTATGTTCCTAAGTCATCAGCTCACCAACGTGCGACTCTAGCATGGTGTCTAGGTAATACCTATGTTCCTAAGTCATCAGCTCACCAACGTGCGACTCTAGCATGGTATCTAGGTAATACCTATGGACACAGGCCATTTCTACTATGAGAGAGAGACATTTTCTTTACAGAATCACTGAAGGGTGTGCTACTCTTTATAGATAATTCAGATCATATCATGAATTGATAAATGAAAAACCTGTGGATATTTTCGGTTAAATTTGCTTTCACATTTTTCCGTGTAGCATATCCCAGGAGAGTGAGCACAGTAGATTCTCAGCAGCAATACTTCTGGGGAGTCAGAATCCCTGGACCATCCAGGTATTTGTTGAAAGCGCTGCTGGTCCCTCTGGAACCTGGGAGGAGGTTAAGCTTCCATCCACCCAGACACCTTGCGAGCCCTCCACACTCTGCAGGCAGTGGCTGCCTTGTACCCCTGCCCTGCAGGACTGTGGCTGGTCAGGCTCTGACGAGTCCCAGCCACGCTAGTGAACAGATGCTGTGGGTCTCCAGATGTGCCATGTTTTTCCGGATGAAATGTTGCAGTAGTTGTGGAAGATGATAAAATAGCTGTTGTACTTTGACCTTTTGTGGCTTTGCAGTTTACATTATAGTTTTGTATTCTCTAATGTCATTTTTGTGCATTTTGTTTAGCTTTGGGGGACTGCAATTATTTGAGCCCTTTCCTTAAAAGCAGAGTGGGGCGTGGGAAGGGTCCAGCCAACCTCTGTTGGAATCCTGGGGGCTCACTGACTGCACAGGCTTGTTAGCCTCTCTGTACGCTGCATCTGTGAAATGGGACAACTGTGTCTCTCAAGGGCTCTTGTGAGGATATGATTAGAAAATGCCCACTGAATTTAGAAAATAAGTGCCCCTGATTTGTGTGCTTGGTGACACAGCAGCAATCACTTCCCTCCCCCCAGCCCCGTTTGTGTGTTTGGTGAGGGAGCGGTGAGCCTTCCACCCAGCCCCATTTGTGTGTTTGGTGACTGAGCGGTGATCCTTCCCCCTAGCCCCATTTGTGTGTTTGGTGAGGGAATGGGTGATGCTTCCCCCCAGCCCCGTTTGTGTGTTTGGTGATGGAGCGGTGATCCTTCCCCCTAGCCCCATTTGTGTGTTTGGTGAGGGAGCGGTGATCCATCCCCCCCGGCCCCGTTTGGTGTGTTTGGTGATGGAGCGGTGATCCTCCCCCCCAGCCCCATTTGTGTGTTTGGTGACTAGGCAGTGATCCTCCCCCACCCCCTTTTGTGCCTTGGTGTCGAGGCTATGATTGGGTCCCCCGATTTGTGCGCTTGGTGATGGTACAGTGATCGTTTCTCCCTTTTGTTCTGACTCCTTCTGTGTTTTATTGGTCCAATGCTCGTCCCTTAGAAAGAAACACAGGAAGGGATTCGGAGATGCTGTTGCCTCTCCCCCAGACCCTTGGGCACACATTTCTCCTCTCTCCCCTCTTAAGGCAGGGCCAGTGCAGCCCTCATGCCCACCTACTGGTGCTCACAGATGCTACTGAGGTCAGCAGGCCTCAAAATGTGCTCTGAGACCAGCAGCATCAGCGGGCACCATGTTAGAAGAGTAGTTCTCTGGCCTTCCCTAGACCCGCTGCATCAGAAACTCGGGCTAAGCCCAGGAATTGGGGGCTTAAGAAGCTCTGGGTAAAGCTGGCACACACATAGGCTGGTGGAGCCCTCCGGCCCAGGCCATGTGAACAGTTAAATAGAAGGCGTGTGCCACCCAACAAGGATGGGCGCAGGCAGGTTGTTGCTGCATAGTGGAAATGAAGTAAAGTGATGCCCGTGACAACTCCCCCATAAACAACAGGGCATGCTATAAAAGCAAAGGGATATTTCAGGTCCTGAACTTGCTTCCTAATGAATAGCTACTGTTACAGATAAATCAGTGTCCACATTTGAAGAATTTGAGCATTGCCATCTGTCCTGTTAGCTTTAAGTTGAGGACACTGGGTAAGAATGGAAGAATTAGAATTTTCTGGCACCTAACAGATGCAGGAATAACAGTGGGACCTTATCTTTCTATAACTTTTAAACATTTACAGACTCTTTGGTCAGCCAGGCTCTGTAGCCACTTGGTTGGAGGCAGCAGCTTCTGGGTTTGTGTTGACCGTTTTGGCTGTGAGCTCACCTGTCTTGTGATTTGCAGACATATTACGCCGTTCAGGACACAAAGGGCTTCCACACGGAGGAGGACATCGACGGGCTCCATGCCACCATTGAGTGCGAGCAGCCCCAGCCCGACCTCTACAAGTAAGCGGGGCCTTCGGGGTCTCCAGAAATGGGTTATGCCCTCAGCCTTGTTCTTGCGTTTTCACCCCAAATACTCCAGCCGTCTGCTGGTTTAGAAAGAGAATGTACATTACTGCTTAAAGATGAAGACTGAGTCAAAAAGACATTACTTATTTATTTTCACAGAGTCGTACCAATCAGATTTGTAGCTTTTTATTTATGGAAAGATTTGAAGTGGCTTAATGGAACTAGATTTGTGGGGGAAAAACTAAGTTTTCTTTATTTTATGGAAGACATTCGTAAACTGTGGGTTAAGGAGAATGACTGAAGCCATGGGCTGATCAGAACAGAAAGTACAAGGAGGGGGCTGGAGGAGAGCCGGCTTAGCCACAGGCGGAACGGGCTGGGTGGTTTAGCGACACCCAGGACAGGCTGGGGGAAGACCTGCACCTCACAGCAGCCTCCTCTGTGGACACAGGAAGGCAGGCAGGCCAGGTGTGCACGTCGGGGTGGGGCCGCTGGGTGCATCACGTCTGTAACGAGGCTTTTCTGTCGCCAGGTTCGTGGGTCGCATCAACGTTTACAGTGACCTGAATGACCCTGTGGTGAGGTGAGTGCCTCTGTGGACGCATGGACCACGGTCATCTCCCTTGTCGCGTTAGAAACGCATTCTTGGACAGACGAGGGTTTCCACGGTCCCTGCTCTAGTAGATTTGGAAGGTGGAGTTCCACTTTCCCAAACGGTCAGGCGCCGCTCTCTTCCCTGGTGTGTCTCAGGCACACATCGGTGAATTTTAAGTTACTGATGCTCGTGAAACAAAGTTTTGCACAAGACTGTGCCAGGAGGGTCGTCTCCCAGGCCGGGAGGTGTCAGGGTTCCATGAACAGTTTCGAAGTGAGGGGCAGAGTACAGCGTCCCCATGAGAAATGCCCTCTCATGACTCCTGTACTGATTTGTCTTCAGATATGAACTTGAACACTTCTAATTTGGGGGCCGTTTTTGGAGTATATTTCATCCACTCGCCATCGTTACTGGGGTGCATTATGGGCTTAAGGCCTCTCTCTGGCTCACGTCCACCCGAGAAGGTGGACACAGTGACCCGGGGCAAGGTTGGGGCAGCTCACAGGCGACTGCTGTGCCTCCCATTCACCAGCACGGACTCAGCGGCGGTCACACCGCCTATCCGTGAGGAAACCCGAGCCTCGGGCACCTCCTCCGTGGCCCCGAGGCAGCCGCGGCTGAGAGCCAGCCGGTGCCCAGCCCACCTCCGAGCGGTGCCCGCCTCCCGGGCCTACGGATATTGTTTGACATTATTTCAAGAGCTAGCGTTTGTTGCTGACGAGATATTTGAAAGTCACAGTTGAGGGACTTGGCTTTCAGTAGGTTTTAAAGCTGCATCTTTTTCATAAACTCCACTTGCTAGGGAAATGATTTTTCTCCCGTTATAAGCACTCTCCAAGTTGCTGATGTCTCAGTGTGTATGGAATCACGTGTGAAAGAACACATCTCCCAGACGCAAACACACTCGCCGGGAGACTGCGGCAAATGCGTAGTTCCTGAGTGCCAGTCCGGGGGCGGCTGTCCTGGAGTTGCTGTTTCACGGAAACCACTTGTGGGCTTCTTAGTGTGTGTTGTCATCATTGCCCATCAGCAGGCCAGCAGGTGCTTCCGAGAACTGGTAGCGGCCTTGCCTGGTTTTCCTAAATATGTACTTTTCTAAAGGTAAATTCCTCCTTCCTTTGGAGAAATCACTTGTATTTCTGTGTGCTGTGAGAATAATTTTGTGTTTGAAGGAGTAAATAGACTTAGGTTTATTCGTATTACCTGTGGGTTGAATCCACGGTATTAAACATTGCAGACTTTTCATCTTTATAGTTAGACCCAGTTTATTGCTCAGCAACCTGGGATGATAATTGTTAATGTATTTTTCATTTTGATACTAACTCTAGTTTCACTTTTATTTTATTTTATTTTTTTTATTGGAGACAGAGTCTCGCTCTGTCACCCAAGCTGAAGTACAGTGGTGCAGTCTCAGCTCACTGCAGCCTCTGCCTCCCAGATTCAAGCAATTCTCTTGTGTCAGGCTTCTGAGTACCTGGGATTACAAGCGCGTGCCACCACCCTTGGCTAATTTTTGTGTTTTTAGTAGAGATGGGGTTTTGCTATGTTGGCCAGGCTGGTCTTGAACTCCTGACCTCAGGTGAGTCACTGCGCCTGGCCTAGTTTCACTTTTAAATATTTATGCTGTTTAATAGACTTTTAATATTTAGGTCATTTAAGATGTTTATAAATTTGTGATGGGGACAGTTAAGATTTATGCACCCAGATTCTCAGTCCATTCAGAGCAATGTTTCTTCTTCCTTCTGTCCTAACTAGAAGCAAAGTACTTTTCTAAGTAAATTATTTTTAGACTTCCCTGAGTCATCTTTTTAAAAAAGCTGTTTGTTTTCGTAAACACTTGACAGGAATTATTGTAAGTGTGTTGCAAACAGAAGCTGACAGTCCTTATAACACAACCAGAGAACTCATATGCAGCCCAGAGCTCCATCTTGAGTGACTGCCGGGTCAGGAGATGCGTGGCACTCTCAGCTGCAGCCGGGGGCGGACGCCTCTGCCTGCTGTGGCCAGGGCAGCTGTCTCCCTCAGGGCAGCCCCACTCTGCCTGCCTTCAGCCAGATGCAGTTCTGAGTTATATTGACCAAATATACTGCATGCATTTAACATTCATAATAATCAGTAGGTTCTTCACTTTCCATGATAGAAGGACAGTAAATACAATGATACATGAAGAGCAAACTTCAGCAAACACTTCTGACACTTTCCCCTCCGAAGAAATCCTTAGGATGACATCAGTAGCAAAATTTATAAATTGGAATCTTGCTGCTTATTTCTCCCTTACTACGAGAAGAGATTATTTTTCCATCAGCAGGGAACCCTGTTATATCGAGAATACAAGCCCCTGACAGCAGGGACCCCACCTGCTGCTCACCATGGGTTCAGTGCGCAGAGCGGTGCTTGTTCCTCAGTGCATGAGATCTTTGAGTTCTTTGGTCATTGCTTGTTTTCCCTCACTGTAGCCATGCATGGACTGCCCCGGATGGATAGGTCCCCCGTTCAGAGGAGCTCTGCAGTGTGGCTTCCAGTGTTTCTGAAGGCCAGAGTATCAGCCTTTGTCTCCAGGACAGACAAAGACTGTGTTATATGGGACTCCCCGAGTCTCATTGAGGATGTCATAGAAACAGTTGAGGCTGGGCATGATGGTGCCCGACTGTAATCTCAGCACTTTGGGAGGCCAAAGCAGGAGAATCACCTGAGCCCAGGAGATCAAGGCTACAGTGAGCTATGATCGTGCCCCAGCCTGGGTGACAGAGTGAGACTTTGTCTCTCAAAAAGAAAACAGAGACAGTTGAAAGTTGAGCTAGTCACATACACCCCTCTTTAGCCTTTCCAGAACATTCTGGGACCTTCCAGTGCAGCTGTCCTCAACCTGAGGCTCGTTAGGAGAGGGTTGCTGGGCCCCACCCCAGGGTTTCAGGTTCTGACTCTGTGGGTCTGGGACGATCTTCTTGACTAGTGTGATGTTCCTGACGGGCTCCAGGTGCTGCTGACGGCACTGGTGGGGCCACTGCAGGGCCCCTGCCCTAGAGGTCTCTCAAGGACTGTTGCTGAGGCTGTCGGGTGCAGCTCAGTGGGTCTGGGTGGGGCCTGAGGTCCCATGTACCTGCAGGCACTGATGGGAGGTCCTTGCCACTACTCCTCCCCAGCAGATAAGACCACATCCTTTCACGTGAACCTGGGCTGACTTCATCTTCTGAACATAAGCAAGCCGCGGTGTACACCGTCTCCTCTGAAAATGAGATCTGTTGAGCAAACCAGCGGGTTTGGTGTCTGCGTCCTCCCCCACTGCCCTCACGTCCGTATCATTTCTGATTATCTGTATCCTTACAGGCCCTTAGGATCGGAAAACCTGCTGCTTAGAGGGGCCACACTCAAGAACACAGAGAAAATCTTTGGTAAATATTTAATTTGTGAGTTATTAACCATTGCCTCGAACGTTGGTAAGACCCACAGCCAAACCCTGAGAGCGTTTCTTGGTGCCTTGAGGTGCCGGAGGCTTTCTTGCCACGCCAGCGCCGCCCCACTGAGATTAGTGTCCGTGGGTAAGCGTGGTCCTGAAGCAGTGGCGCCTGGAGAATATGGCTTGCATGTTGAGGCCTCTAGTTTTGGATTCAGAAACCGGGAGTTGCATCTATGAAGGAATTTATGAAGTTGAATTGTGCAGGACGTTTCTTTCATGCCTGTATTTCTTGGCTAGGATCTCCTATTTCTTGTGGGCTGTTGTCTATTTTAATTGAGGTAACTTTTAGAAATACACACATGTGCCCCACTGTCAGAACATGCTGTACAGTTGTCCCTAGTGTCCTTGGGGGGCTGGCTCCAGGACGCCTGCAGATGCCAAAATCCACGGATGCCCAAGGCCCCTATTTGCATGTGGGCTGTGCACGTCACCCTCTGGTTTACGTCGTCTTAGATGACTTCCAGTACCTAGCACAGCGTAAATGCTCGGCACGTACTTACACTCTGCTGCTTTTACCATCTGTATTTTTAATCATTGTATTGTTATTTTTTGGGGGGGGATTTTTTGAAATATTTTCCATCCCCAGCGGGTAGAACCTGCAGATTCTGAACTCACAGACATGGACAGCCCAATGTATATTAAGATATGAACTCTTAAAAAGTGAAGCACAGCTTGCGCCCTGTGCACGAAGGAAGGTTTGGACCCTAAGGAATCAAGTGCTAATGTTGTGTGACTATGGACACTAGGTCATGAAATCAAAAATAGGATTCATTTTACCCAAGACTTGATTTTTTCCCACAGCTGTGTGTAACTCACCACAAGGCAAGACACGCTTGCACCACGGTCCTCACCTTCCGCTTCTTCTCTGTAGGTGTGGCTATCTACACGGGCATGGAAACCAAGATGGCACTAAATTATCAGTCGAAATCGCAGAAGCGGTCTGCCGTGGAAAAGTAAGGCTCCCTGCCCCGTCGCTGGTGAGCGTGAGAATCTGTGACTTAGAAGTAGCAATACCCAGTGTAGATGGGGAAATAGCTTCTTCTTGGCCGTATTGGTGGTTCCTTCACCAATAGACAGCATCTTAGTAATCGCAGAGCTGGCTATTCAGGTGGACTTGCTTACTGTGTGGGGAGGTGAACGGCCGCACCCCCTCCTTCCCGCACTTCCCAGCGCCTGGTAAGAGGCAGTGCTGTCACCCCTTATGGATGCCCTGAGATTCTGGTTCCGAAACGAGTCCAGTGTTCAACAGCTCCTCCTACCATTTCATGAAAAACTCCAGATGGGCTGCTTTCACTCTAGGATTTGGTGGAAGCCACGCATTCCCGGCTATGGCTTTCTGAAGGAAAGCATTAGCAGAGAGAACAGAGTCATCTTTGCACTAAACAGTGAGGTCCTGATGATAAATATGTCAGAATGGTAGCTGAATTTGTGCTGGAAAATAAAGGCTGTTCCCGAGCTCGGCCAAGACCTTAGTGAAGGATCGTGCTTTCCTGCACTGAGGACACTTCCTTTCAGAGTATTTACTTCTCTCCCTCCTTCCCACCCTCCCTCTCTTCCTCCTTTCCGTTGCTTCCTTCCTTTACAGTGGTGGCTAGTCACTACGTTCTGAACTAATTTGTTGATGCTCAGTGGTAGAATTGATCTCTGGATGCTCCTTTTTTTTTTGGAGACAGAGTCTCGCTCTGTTGCCAGGCTGGAGTGCAGTGGCATAATCTCGGCTCACTGCAAACTCCGCCTCCCAGGTTCAAGTGATTCTCCTGCCTCAGCCTCCCGAGTAGCTGGGACTACAGGCACGTGCCACCACGCGTAGCTAATTTTTGTCTTTTTTTTTAGTAGAGACAGGGTTTCACCATGTTGGCCAGGATGGTCTTGATCTCTTGACCTCATGATCCGCCTGCCTTGGCCTCCCAAAGTGCTAGGATTACAGGCATGAGCCACCGCGCCCCTTCCTGGGTGTTCTTTTCAATGATGGAAGCAGGTGTGGCTATTTACACAGGCATGGAAACCACGGGGAGCGCGGAAGCATTGCAGCGTGGCTGTGAGCGGCTCTCCCTCTCCTGCTTGTGGCACTTTCCCCCTGCTTGACTCTTTCCTTTGGCCTCTAGAAGTACGTGCCAGGGACCGTGGCGTGGACACAAGCACAGGGGGCCCGCTGTGGCACGTCGAGGGCAAACGCATCACCATGCCGTTCCTATTCTGTGTCTTTGCAAGGTTTCATCTTGACATTTGTGAGAAGGAAGGGCAGAGCTCGTTTCCACAGGGGCCAGTGATCGCCTCTGTCCTTCTGTTTCAGATCCATGAATGTGTTCCTCATCGTGTACCTGTGCATTCTGATCAGCAAAGCCCTGATAAACACTGTCCTGAAGTATGTGTGGCAGAGCGAGCCCTTCCGGGATGAGCCGTGGTATAATCAGAAAACGGAGTCGGAAAGACAGAGGAATCTGGTATGATCAGAGATGACCTGTGGGCCATCATCACACAAGGGCAGTGCAAGAGAAAGATGGAAGTGAATTTACTGTAGGCCAAAAGCACCCTCGACGGATCCAGTCTCCACAGTAGCTGCACTCACTGGAATGTAAAGTGTCAGTGGACCCAGCTGGTCTTGTCATCTTTGGGTCTGGAGAGGTACAGCCGCCCACAGTACAGTTATCAGGACAGTGCCTTAAATACTTGCACTGTTCCTTTGTTTAGAGGGTGCTAAGTAAATGCTTGTTAATGACAGTGAGATAAATGGCACGTATTTGTGATAAATACTTGGAAAAAGGTTCTGCTTTCAGCCCAGAGAGGTCCGTGTGCAAACCCAGACCTGTGTCCGCTTAGCCTACGGCAGGGCCATGTGCAAACCCAGACTTGTGTCCACTGAGCCTACGGCAGGGCTGTGTGCAAACCCAGACGCTGTCCACTGAGCCTAGAGCAGGGCCGGTGTGCAAACCCAGACCTGTGTCCGCTTAGCCTACGGCAGGGCCGTGTGCAAACCCAGACCTGTGTCCGCTCAGCCTACGGCAGGGCCGTGTGCAAACCCAGACCTGTGTCCGCTGAGCCTACGGCAGGGCTGTGTGCAAACCCAGACCTGTGTCCGCTGAGCCTACGGCAGGGCTGTGTGCAAACCCAGACGCTGTCCACTGAGCCTAGAGCAGGGCCGTGTGCAAACCCAGACCTGTGTCCGCTCAGCCTACGGCAGGGCTGTGTGCAAACCCAGACGCTGTCCACTGAGCCTAGAGCAGGGCCGTGTGAAACCCAGACCTGTGTCCGCTCAGCCTACGGCAGGGCCGTGTGCAAACCCAGACCTGTGTCCGCTTAGCCTACGGCAGGGCTGTGTGCAAACCCAGACGCTGTCCACTGAGCCTAGAGCAGGGCCGTGTGCAAACCCAGACCTGTGTCCCCTCCATCTGGATTAGGGCCATCTCTGCACATTATCCGTCCTTCCTACAAAACTAACTTGGCTTCACAGAGCAGGATAAAAGTATACTGAAAAGTCATTTCATCAGGCTTAGTTTTTACATCTGTAGGTTGTTACCAGGTAAGTTTGGTTATGAGTCACAAAGAGGTCCCACGGCTGCAGAAGTAAAATTGCCGCCGAGTCTAGTCTGCATGCATCCTGTCACACATGTTTGTCTTAACTCATGATTTAATCTCCACCCCCACAGCAGGGCAGCCCTGCAGCTCAGCCCCTGGCCCCGGCAGGTCCTGGCGCAGAGACCGGATGACCCTATGGCAGTCCCCCCAGCCAGCCCATAATCCTCGTCTTTGGACTCTGACACCTTGTATTAGTAGTAGCGCGTGTATAACTTACGGCTAAGGCCGAGGTGTTAGAGCGGCGTGGTGCAGCCCTGCGGTCCTTCCCAGCGGAGGCGCTGACCCGCACCTTCTGCTCTCGCAGTTTCTCAAGGCCTTCACAGACTTCCTGGCCTTCATGGTCCTCTTCAACTACATCATCCCCGTGTCCATGTACGTCACGGTCGAGATGCAGAAATTCCTTGGCTCTTACTTCATCACCTGGGACGAAGACATGTTTGATGAGGAGACTGGCGAGGGGCCTCTGGTGAACACGTCAGACCTCAACGAAGAGCTGGGACAGGTTGGTGTCTCCTGAGTCATCTGCTGGGATTTGCTAACATGTGGGTGAGTCTGTTTCACGTTCCTCAGGTCTGTGCCTATCTTCCGAGCGTGGCTGTCCCTGTAGCTGGTGGAAGACAGCAGCAGGGTTGTTTTGAACCTTATTTATGAAACAGTCGGCCATGCTGTTACATTTACGATGGATGTGGAATTACCTGCACTCTTGGTGCCTGGAAACTCACCCGGAGCTTCCTGGGCAGGGCACCTTCTGGACAAAGGTGTGAATCAAGGCTGGTGGGTAGAAATGGCTTTGCCAGCCTTGCACTCTCCTTCTGCACCTGATACTGAGGTCTCATAGCAAGCTGGGTATTTTTTCACTTTAAAGATGAGCAAACCAATACTTCAGAGAGTTTCAATGACTCGGTGGATTGCAAAGGGTTCACGCGCCTCCGTTCAAATCCCACTGCTGCGTGATGGCTGCGGGAGCTCAGGCTTCACCGCCACACCTTGGGTTTCTCAGTCTGTGAAGTGAGATGACAGATGCTGGCCCCGCAGGACTGTGGTGCGGAGTCAATGAGATCATGGACACCCAGCCCAGAGTCTCTGCCATCACCGCCTCCCTGCCACGACACCCCCAGGAGCCACACACCAGATCTGCCAGCTTGGGAAGGGAACTAAGGCAAGACCCATTCCCTTGGTTTCCCCAGCCTAAAGCGGTGACCTTCCCTACTTTCCCAGCCTCACTGCTGCAGAGTGCAGGGTTGGCAAAGCAGGTACTGGTAAAGGGTAACTCTGTGGTCTTTTTGGAAGAAATAGAAAACGATTTTGAGGACTGTTTTAGCGAACAAGGCCACTTTAGACAGGTGGCTGAAATCTGCATCTCACTCGCAGACAGACTGTGAGGAAGGCAGACGCACGGAAGGTGCATGCTTCGCTTTTGATGAGTTTGACTTTTCAGTATTTCTCTGGTGTATTCCAGACCCCTCACGGTGGTTTCCTGTGTCCGTCAGCAATGCACAGACTGTAATTCAGTTGCTCAGTAGTCAGGTATTTTTAGCTAAGAGTATTCTATCTCCTTTGCAATAATAGATGGTACATTTTGTGTGCTCCTGATAAATTCATTGGGAAAGAACGTTTTTCTGTAACAAGGAAAATGCCCAGCAGTATGGAGTGCAGCCGATTTCTTCTCTGCCCTCCTCGATCCATCACCCTGGAGTCCAGCAAAACAGAATTTGATTTCCACCATTCTGTCCTGACCAAAACCAGGCTCTCGCCTGGAGGCTGACCTCCCCGGACACGGAGAAGTGTGTACTGTGGCTCTCTGGCGATGCCCTGGGGTGAGGACAGGTGGGCAGGCCCAAGAGGCAGGTTAATCTGACTGCAGCTACACAGGTGAATGCCTGTGCCCCCCGTCTACTCGGGGCAAACGCCCGTGCCCCCCATCGCTGTGCCGTACGACGTACATAACTTCTTTTGTATGTGAGATGGAGATTCACCCACCACTCAAGTGTCTGTGTCCACAAAAAAAAACCACCATCTCCCGTGGCGCTCTGGGCCACGCACTATGCACACCTTCTCTGTGTCCTGTGTACCACTGCCCATTTCCCAGATAAGAAACAGAGTCAGGAGCAGGCAGTGCCGCCTGAGCACGAGTGCCTGGGAACACAAACCCTGCTCCGGCCGAGTTGAGCAGGTGGGCGTGCACCACGGTGAGTGCCATCTTTTGTTCTGAGAGCTGAGGGTGATTCAGCATTGACCAGCACCGTGCTTAGGGTTGGCTGTCTCACTACCAGAAAAGAAAATTGCAGGCCAGGACCCCCGATAAACAAAGTCGAAAAAACCCTCAACAAAACACTAGCAAACCAATTCAGTAGTACACAAAAGGATCATGTGGGATGCCAGCTTGGCTCATCCACGTGCACAAATCGGTAAGTGTCGTGCATGATGTCAGCAAAATGAAGGACAGACCATAGGGTTATCTGTGATGCAGAAAAGGCATTCGACAAATTTCAGCATCCTTTCGTGAAAACGTCTCTCAACAAATTAGGTACAGAGGAGGGTAACTCGACACAATAAAGGCCATAAATGACAGACCCACAGCTGGCATCACACACAATGGAGAAACGCTGAAAGCTTTTCCTCTAAGATCAGAAGGAAGACAAGGCTGCCCGCGTTCGCCCCTTCTATTCAGCATAGCGCTGGGAGCTCTAGCCAGAGCAATGAGGCAAGAAAAAGCAATAAAAGGCTTTCGTATAGGGAAGGAAGAAGTGAGACTGCTGATGACGCAGGCTTATGTATAGAAAGGCCTAAAGACTCCACCAAAGAACTTTTAGAACTAATCAAGAAATTCACTAAATTTGCAGGATACAAAATCAACACCCAGAAGTCAGTAGTGATTCTATGTACCGAACAACAGACTATTTGAAAAGGAAATCAAAGACTTTCACAGACTTGTTTAATAGTAACAAAGCAAACAATCTTACCTCCGTTTGCTGAGTTGACAGAACTGACTGGATTTGTGTCCACAGGTTTTAAGCTTTTGTTTCCACGTTCTTAAAACTGGGATAATAACACAGTTGATACATTAATCACAACTGAATATAAATGAGCCACTGCCCAATGGCTGGCACACCCTGAGTGCTCAGTAAAGGTCTGTTATCATTAAGTTTTATTATTGTCATTTTCATGGCCGTCGTTCCTAGAAAGATGCCCCCTATTTAAGTATAGCTAAATAGGTTGATAAACCAAACTTCCTAACATTTGTTGTTTCATTCTTATCCATTTTACCCTTTTAAAAATGCTTTTTGAGACAGGCGTGGTAGCTGACCTGTCGCCTGTAAACCCAACACTTTGGGAAGTCTAGGCCGGTGGATCTCCTGAGATCAGTAGTTCAAGACCAGCCTGGCCAACAGGGCAAAACCTTGTCTGTACTAAAAATCCAAAATTTAGCTGGGTGTGGTAGCATGTGCCTGTAATTCTAGCTACTCAGGTGGCTGAGGCAGGAGAATCGCTTGAACCCAGGAGCCGAAGGTTGCAGTGAGCTGAGATCATACCACTGCACTCCAGCCTGGGTGAGAGTGAGACTCCATCTCAAAAAATAAATAAGTAAAATAAAAATAAACATGCTTTTAGGATTGAATGAGAGTTTATTCTAAGTTACATCAAAATCCTATGTAAGGAGAGTACACAGGTTGAATGTCCGTTACCCAAAATGCTTGGGAAAGAAGTGTCCCAGTGGGCACGCCCAAACTCGGTCTCTGGGTGCTGCCTCGAGTTCAGAATTCCCACCCTCAGTTATTCACAATAAATGTGTAACCTGTGAGCTTATCTAAAATCAGAGTTTAAGGCGGGTTGTAATCTTTAACATATATCAGAGTTTTCTCTGAGATTTGCTTTGTTCTTATTTGTGTGAATTTTACCTTCTAAAGCTTACGTGACATTGTGGGCTTTGACCCCCAAGACTTTGTAAAGTTCGTCCTCTCCATAGCCTCGGTTTTTCATTGTTCTTGTTAAATAGGATTCGGGATGACCCCCCCCACACTCTGTCTTCCCAAACAAATGGAGCCCTGGCTCACCCATGTCCCCCGTCCCTGGGAATGTGACTGTGACCCTCTTGTTTTGCTCCCCACCCAGAGAGGGTGTCCCCGAGGCCTCCCCACCCATCCTCCTGAATCGCACCTGCAGCACTGCTGGGTCCTGTTGGACGCTGGGAAGGAGGGTGGCCAGGAGCATAGCTCAGCCCTGTGAGGTCATCTGTCTGGGGGGAAACCTGGAGAAATCCACCGCCTAGTAAAGCCACAGTGGGAGCGGGGGAGGACACACGGCTGCTGTGTGTCTGCGTCAGAGGCGCTCGGGCCGCCCCTCGAAGCGTCCTGACTTGCTGTGCCCCTGGCCGCAGGTGGAGTACATCTTCACAGACAAGACCGGCACCCTCACGGAGAACAACATGGAGTTCAAGGAGTGCTGCATCGAAGGCCACGTCTACGTGCCTCACGTCATCTGCAACGGGCAGGTCCTCCCAGACGCCTCGGGGATCGACATGATCGACTCATCTCCCTAGTGTCAGTGGGAGGGTAGGTGCAGCCCCCACACTGCCCACCTGCGTGAGCGAGGGGTGGGCGGCTGTGCGTCCTGAGCTCACCCCCTTCACCCGGGGGCCAGGAATGTCCAAGTCCTCTCTGTGGACTACAGTGGGAGGGAGGTCAGAAGGTGCAACCTGTGCAGTGTCCCGTTAGATACCGGGGTGCCCAGTGATACCCGTGTTACAATTGCTGTAGTGAAAACTATAGAAGCGGGGGCAAACACGCATGCACCCAGACACCATGTGCACACACAGACACACCTGCACACACGATCACACGCAGACACACACACTCTCACGCCCCGAGTGCGGTGGCTCCAGATCTCAGCATCTCTGAGCAGGGCTGGAGTCCCAGGCCAACGCCATTCCTGAATTTACCATTGTGGGGTGCAGAGTGCTGTGGGGGGAGCCAGGCAGCTGTGCTCAGTGGGTTGTGCAGTTGCACCTCTCCCCCACCGAGGGCGCCGGATCCTCTCTCTCACTGCGCCCCAGCCGGTGGCAGAGGAGCAACCACCACTTTATCATAAGGCTCACAGCAGTGGGAGCGGGTGTGTCTGCAGCTGTGCTCAGGCTCCTGCCCCCACGCCGAGGCGCTCCTCTGGGCACACGGAATTGATGGAGCCCCTTCCCGGAGCTTGCCACGGTGCTTCCCAACCTTGGTTTCACATGAGAATCCTGGAGTCTTGGAGCTCCCAAAGACTGCAGTGTGCAGCCAGGGTGGGAGAAAGCCATACCCGGGGGCAGCCTTGGGGATGCGGTCCCAGCCGGCTGTGGCCTTGAGCGTCTCACTTTACCTTCCTGAACTTCGATCCTGCAGCTGCAGGTGCAGGATAATGGCTCCCCCTTCGTAGGGGGTTTCAGGGTCAGTGTCACAATGTCAGTTAACAGCAGGCGCTCCATAGGTCACGTGTGGCCTAACACACGCTTCGGTTAGGAGAACGCCGCCATTGCGCAGGCACGGGGTGGAGGCAAAGCCAGGGTCCAGGGTGTTTGCGAACGTCTGTGTTCGCTGCACCGTGTGACCCAGTATCCCTTCCTGCATGCTTAGCGGTTGTGTGTCATTTCTGAGTGCACTGGAAGCCATGCCTCTGTGGTTTCTAAAAGTATCACTGCTGAGTACCACACCCCCATTTCATGGCTGCCCTCACAGCTGCTGAAAACCCCTCACCTCTCGCAGGCTGCCCCTCACAGTGACACTGAAAACCCCCTCATCTCTCACAGGCTGCCCTCACAGTGACACTGAAAACCCCTCACCTCTCACAGGCTGCCCTCACAGTGACACTGAAAACCCCTCACCTCTCACAGGCACAGTGACACTGAAAACCCCTCACCTCTCACAGGCTGCCCTCACAGTGACACTGAAACCCCTCACCTCTCACAGGCTGCCCTCACAGTGACACTGAAAACCCCTCACCTCTCACAGGCAGAGTGACACTGAAAACCCCTCACCTCTCACAGGCTGCCCTCACAGTGACACTGAAAACCCCTCACCTCTCACAGGCTGCCCCTCGACAGTGACACTGAAAACCCCTCACCTCTCACAGGCTGCCCTCACAGCTGCACTTGAAAACCCCTCACCTCTCACAGGCTGCCCTCACACTGACACTGAAAACCCCTCACCTCTCACAGGCTGCCCTCACAGCTGCACTAAAACCCCTCACCTCTCACAGGCTGCCCTCACAGTGACACTGAAAACCCCTCACCTCTCACAGGCTGCCCTCACAGCTGGCACTGAAAACCCCTCACCTCTCACAGGCTACCCTCACAGTGACACTGAAAACCCCTCACCTCTCCACAGGCTGCCCTCACAGTGAGCACTAAAACCCCTCACCTCTCACAGGCTGCCCTCACAGTGACGCTGAAAACCCCCCTCACCTCTCACAGGCTGCCCCCACAGTGAGACTGAAAACCTTCACCTCTCACAGGCTGCCCTCACAGTGACACTGAAAACCCCTCACCCTCTCACAGGCTGCCCTCACAGTGACACTGAAAACCCCTCACCTCTCACAGGCTGCCCTCACAGTGACACTGAAAACCTTCACCTCTCACAGGCTGCCCTCACAGCTGCTGAAAACCCCTCACCTCTCACAGGCTGCCCTCACAGCTGCTGAAAACCTCTCACCTCTCACAGGCTGCCCTCACAGCTGCACTGAAAACCCCTCACCTCTCACAGGCTGCCCCTCACAGTGACACTGAAAACCCCTCACCTCTGCACAGGCTGCCCTCACAGTGACACTGAAAACCCCTCACCTCTCACAGGCTGCCCTCAACAGTGACACTGAAAACCCCTCACCTCTCACAGGCTGCCCTCACAGCTGCCTGAAAACCCCTCACCTCTCGCAGGCTGCCCTCACAGTGACACTAAAACCCCTCACCTCTCACAGGCTGCCCTCACAGTGACACTGAAAACCCCTCACCTCTCACAGGCTGCCCTCACAGTGACACTGAAAACCCCTCACCTCTCACAGGCTGCCCCTCACAGTGACACTGAAAACCCCTCACCTCTCACAGGCTGCCCTCACACTGACACTCAAAACCCCTCACCTCTCACAGGCTGCCCTCACACTGACATTGAAAACCCCTCACCTCTCACAGGCTGCCCTCACAGCTGCACTGAAAACCCCTCACCTCTCACAGGCACAGTGACACTGAAAACCCCTCACCTCTCACAGGCTGCCCTCACACTGACACTCAAAACCCCCTCTACCTCTCACAGGCTGCCCTCACAGTGACACTGAAAACCTCTCACCTCTCACAGGCTGCCCTCACAGTGACACTGAAAACCCCTCACCTCTCACAGGCTGCCCTCACAGTGACACTGAAAACCCCTCTACCTCTCACAGGCTGCCCCTCAACAGTGACACTGAAAACCCCTCACCTCTCGCACAGGCTGCCCTCACAGTGACACTGAAAACCCCTCACCTCTCACAGGCTGCCCCTCACAGTGACACTAAAACCCCTCACCTCTCACAGGCACAGTGACACTGAAAACCCCTCACCTCTCACAGGCTGCCCTCACAGCTGCACTGAAAACCCCCTCACCTCTCACAGGCTGCCCTCACAGTGACACTGAAAACCCCTCACCTCTCCCGGCTGCCCTCACAGCTGCACTGAAAACCCCTCACCTCTCACAGGCTGCCCTCACAGTGACACTGAAAACCCCTCACCTCTCACAGGCTGCCCTCACAGTGACACTGAAAACCCCTCACCTCTCACAGGCTGCCCTCACAGCTGCACTGAAAACCCCTCACCTCTCACAGGCTGCCCTCACAGTGACACTGAAAACCCCTCACCTCTCACAGGCTGCCCTCACAGTGACACTGAAAACCCCCTCACCTCTCACAGGCACAGTGACACTGAAAACCCCTCACCTCTCACAGGCTGCCCTCACAGTGACACTGAAAACCCCTCACCTCTCACAGGCTGCCCTCACAGTGACACTGAAAACCCCTCACCTCTCACAGGCTGCCCTCACAGTGACACTGAAAACCCCCTCACCTCTCACAGGCTGCCCTCACAGCTGACACTGAAAACCCCTCACCTCTCACAGGCTGCCCTCACAGCTGCACTAAAACCCCTCACCTCTCACAGGCTGCCCTCACAGTGACACTAAAACCCCTCACCTCTCCCGGCTGCCCTCACAGCTGCTGAAAACCCCTCACCTCTCACAGGCTGCTCTCACAGTGACACTGAAAACCCCCTCACCTCTCACAGGCTGCCTTCACAGTGACACTGAAAACCCCTCACCTCTCACAGGCTGCCCTCACAGCTGCACTAAAACCCCTCACCTCTCACAGGCACAGTGACACTGAAAACCCCTCACCTCTCACAGGCTGCCCCTCACAGTGACACTGAAAACCCCTCCACCTCTCCACAGGCTGCCCCTCACAGTGACACTGAAAACCCCTCACCTCTCGCAGGCTGCCCTCACAGTGACACTGAAAACCCCTCACCTCGCACAGGCTGCCCTCACAGTGACACTGAAAACCCCTCACCTCTCACAGGCACAGTGACACTAAAAACCCCTCACCTCTCACAGGCACAGTGACACTGAAAACCCCTCACCTCTCACAGGCACAGTGACACTGAAAACCCCTCACCTCTCACAGGCTGCCCTCACAGTGACACTGAAAACCCCTCACCTCTCACAGGCACAGTGACACTGAAAACCCCTCACCTCTCACAGGCTGCCCTCACAGTGACACTGAAAACCCCTCACCTCTCGCCGGCTGCCCTCACAGCTCCGGGGTTCCCTTGTGTTTCGGGGTGCACCTGTCTCCCTCCACCTTCCGTGGATGCACCGTGGTTTGGGAGTTCTGAGAGCTGCTTTCATAGGAGCGCGAGGAGCTGTTTTTCCGGGCCCTGTGTCTCTGCCACACGGTCCAGGTGAAAGACGGTGACAGCGTGGACGGCCCCAGGAAGTCGCCGGACGGGGGGGGAAGTCCTGCGTGTACATCTCATCCTCACCCGACGAGGTGGCGCTGGTCGAAGGTGTCCAGAGGTGGGTCGCCGGCTGAGGGCCTGCCTGGGTTTCCTGATGTCACTCAGCCCTGCCGCAGCCCCACTCAGGGACTTGCACCTGGAGGCGTCCTCAGCCCCGCCCCGTGCCCTCCACGCGCGCCCAGGTTCTCTGGGTCCCCATCCCTGTGTGCGCCCCTCCCACCGTGATAAGCCGTATCTGGTCCCTGGCATGTGAGTCTTCATCTCTGTCTTTCTTGGGTGGCTTTTCCTCCTGAGGTCTGCAGTAAGTTAGAGGTCATTCCAGATCACCACAGGCTTCGAATACGGAAACAGCCCTCCTTCCTTTAACACAAATCTCCCTCCTGCATCTCAGAAAACTGAAGCCCGGATGGCCAGCGGCCTTCCCAGAGCCGGCCTGGCGGGAGCAGAGCGGGGCAGGTGCCGGGCCTCTCACCGCCCACCCTTTAAGCAAACACTTAGAAAAATACTTTAAATGTTCCAGATGCGTGGTCTAATTTCAAGTCAGGAAAGCCCTTTTCAAATCCACCCAGCTCACGGCTTCTGTAACACTAAAGCTCCCCTCCCCAAAAGTGACAAAGGGACACTTTATCACTGCTCTCAGGGACCAAGCGTGGTGAGAGTGACACGTTTGCGCTTCTCATCCATCACCGCCCACAGCCCCGAGTCCATGAATGTGTTTCCTCACGCAATGTGAATAGCAGCACAGACAGGTAAACAGTGTCACTGGGGTGCTTCGTTCCTGTGTGAACCCACACAGGCGTAGGGGAGGCTTCTTGGAGCTGGGGTTCTCTCTTCTTGGAAAACAAGAGCCCGGGAATGCCACCACATTCATCCCAGGTGTCAGAACTCAGGGCAGCTCCCCCGACCGCCTACTTCCCGCAGGTGTCAGAACTCAGGGCAGCTCCCGGCGCCCTCCCACACCTTTGAGACTCCTCCCTGCCCCGGAAGCTTTTCCTTCAGCTGCTGCTGCCACCTGAGCTGGCCAAAGGCCTCCATGCCCATTCCCCAGGTGCCGCTTACCTTACGGCCGCAGCTGTGCTGGGAAGCACGTCTGTCTCCCCTGGTCTCTGCCGGCTGCCACATCCCGAAGCCATGCTCTTTGTCTCTGCTGTCCCAGCAGCTCCCACAAGGCCCTGAAGGGCGCTGACCCCCAGGCAGGCAGGAGACGCACAGACGTGCTGGCTGAAGGCCTGCACTGGGCCTCGGTTCCCGATCGGTGACTCAAGGGGCTTGGTCTGGGGGTAGCAGCCTCTCAGGGTCCTGCTCCCTCTGGCCTTGTGTTTCCTGCTCAACCACAACAACAAAGCCCACGAATGAGTGAGCAAGGATTGCAGCCACCGCCGTCTTCTGGAGAACAGTTAACACCAACAAGAATGTGCCTCGCCGTGGTGTGCCGGGGGAGGGCTGGGTCAGGGAGAAATGCTGTTACTCCTAGAAGATTTTCGAGACGGTGAATAAGTTCATTATGATCATATCCCAACTTTATAATGCAGTTTATAATCTGTTTAACTGAAAATATTTCTTTTTTTTAAAAAGAGCACTTTACCAAAATGTAAAGCAGATACTCTGTGAAAGAGGAACGTCAGACTCTCAGATTCACCCAGAGGCTTGCCCTCTCATTGCAGGCTTGGCTTTACATACCTGAGGCTAAAGGACAGTTACATGGAGATACTGAACAGGGACAATGACGTGGAAAGGTATGTGCACCCACCCTCAGGTGTGAAGGGGCTCGAGAGTGAGCCCTCAGGTGTGAAGGTATGTGCACCCACCCTCAGGTGTGAAGGGGCTCGAGAGTGAAGAAGGGTCGTTGCACGGTTCGGCGTTTTGGGGAAGAGACAGATTCTCTATGTTCTCCCACAATTCGCTCCCTCTCCTTCCCACTGACAGCCCGGAATGTTCTGGAGAAGGGCTGGGGTGCAGCCACAGGGCCGCTTCCCCTGGATGGTTTTCCCTGGAGATGTAACCTGGAGTTGAGTGAAGAGAAGTTCACTGCAAATTTTGGGTTAAACCTAAAGTCAAGTTTTACGCAGGACGTTTTGGGCGTCTAGTGTATTCTGACCTCTCCCGGCCCCTCTGCCTCCACGAGGGAAGGGAGTGGCAGCTGCCCTGGGATGGCCATGAGTCCTGTGGGGGAGGAACCCTGGCTCGCATGCTGGGAGCACGGCCTCCTGTTGAACACAGTTTGCACAGTTATGCTTTTCAATGGCCCGTTTGATGTTGGATTGTTTTACTTTTCATGTCTTTAAAACTCTTCGCATTTGTAGGGACTGTCTCTGTCTCAGATTGCTTATACCTGAGACAAGTGACCCATCTTGAGATCTGACTCAGGAGAGTGGGTGGTGGCGCCTCCTTTATCAGTAAGCACAAATGTGCAGTGCACGGTTCCCGCAAAGACACAGGATCTGCCGGTGCCGGCCTCAGAACGCCTGGATTTAAAATTCCATTCTCAGGGAAAGTTACCTCCCGGCGGAAGGGGAAAGGACAAACCCCTTCATTCTGCGGCGGCTTCTTGGGCCCTCTGCTGACACCGGCTGTGCCCTCCTCACGGTGACCTGGGGGCCACGACTCACTGCTGTTGAGCCTCCGGATTTGCAGCCGTGGAGGCAGTGAGGTCGTGGCCGAGACGAGAGCCCCCATCAGGGCTCTCCCGAGGGACCCCTGGCTCTGAACTACGCTGGCACCGTGGCTTCCCGCTGAGTCCGAGGCCCTGAGGAGGCTGAGGGGCAGCTGAGGGGCAGCAGCGGGGGGCTGCTGAGCACTTCTGATGCCCCAGACACTGCACAGATTTTAGGAGTCTTCCGATAACAGTACAGCACCAGCCAAAGCATGAGCGTCCTTTGCTTCCGTGGTTTTTATCTCTTAGGGCGACCCTGGCTCGTTGGCAGAGATCCAAGCTCTGACACAATTTTGAGTCTCTGTTCAGCAGCATTTAGGGATGGAGTTGGTGCACAGGAAACGCAGCCTGCATGGCAGAATCTGATCCCGTGGCCTGGATTACGTGGGGACGTGGTGAGGAGCCAGTGCCGCGGGGGCCCAGACTTGTCCCACCGGGGGCACCTGCCGCGTCCTTCAAATCCAGGCCCCTCCAGGGTGTCTGTGCGAGGCCACTCCTCACCCAGCGGCCCTCAGTGTGTCCCCCCGAGGAAGGGCCAGGCCTGCCCCCGTCATTCTGCCGCAGAATCTCCACAGTTGCCAGAGGAATCGCATGAGGACCCACGAGGACCGTGTGACCTTCTGCATTTCTCTTTCAGGTTTGAATTGCTGGAAATTTTGAGTTTTGACTCAGTAAGAAGGAGAATGAGTGTCATTGTGAAATCTGCTGAAGGTGAAATTCCTTTTTCTCTTGATTTATTAAATTATATATGGCGATGGTGTTTTATTCTGATGACTAAATTCTACAGGAGCTTTAAGGATTTAGAGTTTAAGAATGATTTATTTATTTTTTTAAAGCATAAATAAACCCTAATTTTTTATTTTTAAAAAGTGAAACATTTTTGAAATGCTGAGGAGGGGGGCCCTGGGCTCAGCACCCAGCTCCCTTGCCCGTCCCTCTTCTAGTGTTGAGCTGGGCCCACTTGACTGTTGAAAATGGCTGAACTCCATTTATGAGTGTTCCCCCTGCCCATCCCCCGCCGCCTTTCTCCCTGCTGAGCTAAATGACATAAATATGTTTTTAAATAACCATTTTCAAGGAAAAGGTAATGTGGGATTACAAATATATCCATAATAATGTTCAAAATTGCAAAGTGCGCTTTGTTGATTGGCAGTTACGGTAACCGTGTGTCTGAGAGCCGCACGTCCCAGCGGCTTGTGCTCTGGAGCGCTGGGATGAGCATGGCGGGCACGGTCAGAGCCCCGTGGCCGCGGCGATTTTCTGGCTCACCTGCACAGTGGGCACTGTCTTGGTCCCCCCCAGGGATCTGTGGCTGTCCCTGTCCCAGACAGTTCCCCACTCCAGGCCGGGTGGATGCATCTGTGGTCCCCTGACCTCCCTGCTCCGAGCTCTCCCAGGCACGGTGTCCCCGTGCACAAATGGACAACCTCATCTCCTCCCACCCTCACCAGGTCACACACGACACCTGACACAGGCCGAAAGTCGCTGAACCCCACAGCCCCTCAGCGTCCTGCCCACCATGCCGAGGCTCAAAGGTGCAGGCCCCCTGGCTGTTTGCCCTGGACCGGCAGGGCCCCCCTTTGCACGGCCATTGCTTCCTAAGGGCACCCACCCACCGGCACTCAGCTTCTCCCAGTGCCCCCTCTGAGGCTGTCACCCACCTTCACCGCTAGGCTGTCCCCAAGTGTCCCCTGAGGGCACGCCCCACAGCCCCCACCGCGGCCTCATTCCCCCCTGCCTGCTGTGGGCTTCCCCATAGGAAGGGCCTTTCACCCATCTGTCCTTCCCACGGAAAGCTCAGGAAGCCTCTCCCAGCCTCAGCTGCACAGCCGCATGCAGCTTGCACGGGAACTGCGAGCTTGCACGGGAGACTGTCCTTCCGTCTGAAGCCAGGTGCTGCCTCAGCTACTTTTAAGAGATGCTTGAATAGTTAATTAACAAGTTCTCTAAGTAGTGATCATCCCAGGAGAGGTGCACTAATTGCACTGGAGTTCTGCCTTCTGGGCGGGGGAGACCCTGCCGCCAGCTTGCAGCCCCAGTAGGGGCTCCCTATGACTTCAGCAGGACCCCCTTTCGGTCTTTGTCGCACCACGGGAGGGCTGTCCATCCATCTGTGGCCGCTTGGCAGCCTGCACGCATCCCGACGCAGAACCCACGCTCTTCGCGGCACCACGCTCATGTCACGCCACCCTCTGCCAAGTGCTCCTGAATCCTGTGCCGTTCAGAGCACTCCACGCAGCCTGGGAGTGGGGCTTTATCAAGAGCTGTGGGGAGTTCACTCCATGGTTTCCTGAACCAGAAAACCCCAGGCTGTGTTCAGCTCTTGAGGAAGATGCCTGGTAGCAACCAAGCAGCCAGTCCCCAGAACCACAGACTCCAGGCTGGAGAGCCTTGTGCCAACATTTCCCCAAGATGTGCCGAGTTTCATGGTAACACAGAAGCCGACGGAGCAGGGCCTTCATCAGTGCCGGGGGCGCCCCTCTGATCAGGACCATGGCGCCTCACTTTCTCTCTAAGACCCGGAAGGAGTTGCGGAAGAAACGCGGTGTGACTCTCGGTGGCACCCTGTGAGTCATGGCGGCTCCAGGGTGGGTGGGCAGCATCCTCAGGAGGGTGCCGTGGCTGCCCTGGGGCTCTGCTGCCGCCTCCCGTGGTTCCCTAGACACAGTCCCATTGTGAGGGACAGCATCACCTCTGAGACAGGCCACTGAATGCAGATGAGTCCAGGCTCCCCAGTAGAGACATCGCTACTGTCGTGGAACAAGGAACAATCTGTGTAAATGTTGCCAGGACTCCCACGAAGAGCTTCCACGGCCAGACCATGGGATGAGCAGGACGGGGTCTGAGAACAGGTTCAGATGTACGAGGCCGCTGTGTGAGGAGGCCCTTCCCCCAGCTGGGACGAGGCGCAGTCCTGAGGGTCTCAGCCACTTGGAGTTATCTGGGATCAACGCATCCGGGGTGGGAAGTTCCTGGTCCATCTCTTCACGTGGTCCTCCCTATAGAAGTCGAATCTAGCTGTTGAGCCGTGGCTGGAACGTGCTGCCCGTGACCTGCAGGGCTGACCACAGTGCCCAGGAAGACGAGCGTCGGCCACCCCGGAGCTGCCCCGCTACGCGCTCACAAAGGGTCTTTGCTGTGTCCTGAATGCCCAAGACCTCAGGACTCATACTGTGGGCTGCGCCACGGAACTCTTGTAAATAACTCGCGTTACAATCAAAAGGCTGAAGAGCTGCCGGATCACACGAAGAAACAAGGTTGGAGGCATTTGCATCATGAGAATCTCCCCATCCACAGAGGGCACCTGTGGACCTCCTAGGGCCTCTCCGAGGAACTGCGAGCTTGCACGGGAGACTTGTCCTTCCGTCTGAAGCCAGGTGCTGCCTCAGCTACTTTTAAGAGATGCTTGAATAGTTAATTAACAAGTTCTGTAAGTAGTGATCATCCCAGGAGAGGCGCAGTAATTGCATTGGAGTTCTTCCTTGTGGGCGGGGGAGACCCCGCCGCCAGCTCGCGGCTCACAGCTCACCGCTTGTGTTTCCTCCTGGACTCAGCGCTGTGGGGTGTGCAGCCACTGGAGCCCTTTATCACCATCGTGGGGCCCGGCAGCCCCAGAAGGGGCCCCCTATGACTTCAGCAGGACCCCCTTTCGGATGTCTATATCTCAATCCTGTGCTTTCCTGGGATTCTCCGCCACGGAATTTTCAGAAAGGATTTGGGAAGTCAGAGGCTGCTCAGTGGCATCAGGCATTCCCATTCAAAGGGAGACATGAAGTCTTTCTCTTCGGGGCATCCTGCAATGGCCACTGCACCCAAGGTAAGAGGTACACAGTGTACGGAAGGCCGACTTGGAAAGAAGAAGACAGGGTACAAAAGCATTATTCATCTATACAAAAGAAAAGCAAGCAGAAGGGACGAACAGAAGAAGGAGAGTCCCAACTGTGCACCCTCCTGGAGCTCCTCCTGGAGCTACTTACCTCGACGCCCTGTTATCCAGCCGTTTCACACACATTTGCTGTCATGCCTGGCTTTCCGTGTCCTTGAGCTCGTGTGTGAGACACAGCGAGAGACCTCCCGCCATGAGCTGAAACTGTGGTTCTGTAGCCCTTTCCCTTCTCCAAATGGCACTAAGCCCTTCTTGGTCCTGGAGGGGACAGGCCACCAACCACAGCTGCACCTGGGACACAGCCACCTGCCTTGGGGGACCGGACCCTGTGTGTTTGGTCACAGCACCAGCGTGCGCAGAGCTCTGCATTAGGAACCACGTGCTTAGTTGTGAAACTGGAAGAGAGGGTGCCAACGTGGCCTTCTGATGCTCCGACCTCTGGGTATGTTTATTCCAAGGCTGTTCCTGACCAAGTCTTCAGGCTGCAGGTGTCCTGTATCTTATAGCAGAATTCGCAAGCTGAGACAGTGGGGAAAGTTAAGCCATTCACACGCTGTTAGCATGAGTCGTGAGCCATGAAACATGAATTTTCTAGTAAAAAATGTGTGGTTCAAGAATGCCTCATTATGTCGTCTGGACCACAGTTCTCGCTCTAAACTGCATCTGATGACAAGACAGCACTGGCTGGAAGCCGTGGGAGTCGGGAAAGGGTTCTGACATCGGCTGGGTGGTTTCACCCCCCGGGCCTTGCTTTTCTGTGCTGAGCGACTGAGACTCTGTGGTCACACCTGTGCGGTTCTGCAGGGGTCCTCCGGGGTCCAACTCCCAGCCTCAGCCTGCTCCCTCTCCTGTCCCCCACCATCCCCCACCTGCTCACTCTCCCGGCCCCTCCAGCCTCAGCCTCCTCCCCTGTCCCCGGCCCCTCCAGCCTCAGCCTCCCTCCTCTCCTGGCCCCTCCAGCCTCAGCCTCCCTCCTCTCCCCGGCCCCTCCAGCCTTAGCCTCCTCCCCTCTCCCCGGCCCCCTCCAGCCTTAGCCTCCCTCCTCTCCCGGCCCCCTCCAGCCTTAGCCTCCTCCCTCTCCCGGCCCCTCCAGCCTCAGCCTCCCTCCTCCTCTCCCGGCCCCTCCAGTCTCAGCCTCCCTCCTCTCCCGGCCCCTCCAGCCTCAGCCTCCCTCCTCTCCCATGCCCTCTCGCCTTTGCTTGGCGCTGGCTTGCTCTGTGTGTTGGCCATATACCGTGTCACCAGGGGCCATCCTCTCTGGCTGCAGTTGGCAGGCACCTCGGCCACACGAGGGTTAGGGTAGCCGTGTTCCCACTGCCCCCCTGTTGGTGTCTCAGGAGTTAGTGCTCTTGGAATCTGGAAGGAAGGAAGGAAGGAAGGAAGGAAGGAATCCTGATCCTACTCCCGAGTCCTCATCCACACTCCAGGCCTTGGATCTGGGTCATCAGCACAAGAGCATCCCCTCCCCACATCCCTCCCACCACCCACCCTGGGGACCACGGCCTGCCCACCCTGGGGCCCCCTAGATTTGGTCCCCAATAGACTTCCCGAAGGCCGTCAGTGTCTGGGGTCTCAGGGTTCTCCCGCCAGGACCTGGGCACGGAGCTTCCTAATTGTCCTGCTCAGGCTGCCAAGGTGCTTCTCCCGCCCTGCAGTCACCATGATGGAGTACCGGGGGCGTTTCCCCTGAGCCCCAGGCACAAACAGCCTACCTGGCGGAGTGTCATGTGGTTCCACAGGTCAGGGGACGCTTCAGGTGTAGAGGGGGCTGTGTGTGTGTGTTCTCAGGGGCTTGGTGTGTGTGTTGGGGGCTCTGTGTGTGTGGGGGGCTCTGCCTCGGGGGTGTGTGTGTGTGTGTAGGGGTTCTGTGTGTGTGTGTTTCAGGGGCTCTGTGTGTGTGTCGGGGGCTCTGCCTCGGGGTGTGTGTGTGTAGGGGTCGTGTGTGTGTTCAGGGGCTCTGTGTGTGTGTGTGTGTAGAGGGCTCTGTGTGTGTGTGTCGGGGGCTCTGCCTCGGGGGTGTGTGTGTGTGTTTGTGTGTGTCAGGGGTTCTGTGTGTGTGTGTGTGTAGAGGGCTGTGTGTGTGTGTTCAGGGGCTCTGTGTGTGTGTGTTTTTCAGGGGCTCTGTGTGTATGTGTGTGTGTGTGTCAGGGGCTCTGTATGTGTGTGTCGGGGGCTCTGTGTGTGTGTGTGTGTTCAGGGGCTCTGTGTGTGTGTGTTTCAGGGGCTCTGTGTATGTGTGTGTGGGGGGCTCTGTGTGTGGGTAGAGGATTCTGTGTGTGTGTGTGGTTATGTGTGTGTGTAGGTAGAGGGTTCTGTGTGCGTGTGTAGGGGCTCTGTGTGTGTGTGTGTGGGTGGGGGGAGGATTCTGTGTGTGTGTGTGTGTGTGTGTGTGTAGAGGGTTCTGTGTGCGTGGCAGAGGCTCTGTGTCGGGGGGCTCCATGTGTCAGGGGCTCTGTGTGCATGTGTCAGGGGCTCTCTGTGTGTGTGTGTAGAGGGCTCTGTGTGTGTGTATGTCGAGGACTCTGTGTGGGTGGGGGGGGTAGAGGGTTCTGTGTATGCGTTGGGGGCTCTGTGTTAGGGGCTCTGTGTGTGTGTGTTAGGGGCTGTGTGTGTGTAGAGGGCTCTGTGTGTGTGTCAGGGACTCTGTGTGTGTGTGGGGTAGAGGGCTCTGTATGTGTGTCAGGGGCTCTGTGTGTGTGTCAGGGGCTCTGTGTGTGTGTGTGTGGGACTTTGTCGGGGGCTCTGTGTGTGTGTGTGTGTGGGTAGAGGGCTCTGTGTGTGTCAGGGGCTCTGTGTGTGTGTCGGTGGCTCTGTGTGTGTGTGTGTGTCAGGGGCTCTGTGTGGGGGGCAGGGGCTGTGTGTGTGTGTGGGGGCTCTGTGTGGGGGGCAGGGGCTGTGTGTGTGTGTGTCAGGGGCTCTGTGTGGGGGGCAGGGGCTTTGTGTGTCTGTCAGGGCTCTCTGCGTGTGTGTGTCAGGGACTCTGTGTGTGTGTGTGTGTGTGTGTGTGTGTGTGTGTGTGTTGGGGGCTCTGTGTGTGGGGCAGGGGGCAGGTCGAATCGCTGCAGAACTGTCGTGGCCTTTGCTGCGTTCCTGGGTGCCTGGAAGAGAAACTGGCTTTATCTGAGGCCTGAAGACGCCGCATTCACAGCACAAGTATGTCCAGTACGTCCACAGCAACCGCAGCCTTACTGGAGACGTGGGAAAAAATGACGCAAACAAGCGTTTCCCGTGACTCTTCCAAGTGCCAGGGGGTGGCCTGGCTGCCTTGTTCCGCGTGAGGGCACATGGCTTTCTGAAGGGGATTTGTGTTCACCTTCCAGCATTTTAGAAACAGTGACCCCCTTGGGTCACCCAACCCCCATCACGAGAGTGTTTTATCCTTTTGTAACTTTCCCAGAGAAAAGCAGAGTCCCGGAGCCAAGCTCTTTTCCTGGTTCCTGACTTTCCTGCGAGATTTCTAGGGTTGTAGGAATAAAATGAGGCTTTGGAGGTAATCTGTAGATTTCATTTTTTCCTGACTGGAACATGTTAACTAGTCCATTAAAATCTTTAAAAAGTTTTCCGAACTGCTATCCCTCTTTTTTTTGTTTTTTATTAATAGCATAATTTAAAAAATGATCTAGTCTTCCTCATACTGGGATTAAACTGCTTGTTTTTCTCATTTTGTAGGAGACATTTATCTGTTTTGCAAAGGAGCAGATTCTTCTATATTCCCCCGAGTGATAGAAGGCAAAGTTGACCAGATACGAGCCAGAGTGGAGCGGAACGCGGTGGTGAGAGCAGGTGGAGGGGGGGAGGACCTGGCAGTGGGGGTGAGAGCAGGTGGGGGGAGGGCGTGGCAGTGGGGGTGAGAGCGGGTGGGGGGAGGGCGTGGCAGCATTGGTGAGAGCGGGTTGGGGGTAGGGAGAGGTCCTCTCAGTGGTGGTGAGATCCTGGCTGGTGAGGGCCTCAAAGTGGTGGTGAGAGCAGGTAGGGGGAGGGCCTTGCAGCAGTGGTGTGAGCGGGCTGGCGCAGCAGTGGTGTGAGCAGGCTGGCACAGCAGTGGTGAGAGCCGGGCTGGGGAGGGCCTGGCAGCGGTCACCTCCCCCAGTAGTCAGGAAGGAATTCCACCTTCCACAAATCCCCTGCCAGTAATGTCCTATCGTATCCCCTGGGGAATGTTCAGAAATCTGCTGGGCCAGAGGCAGACAGAATGGGCGCCTCTGCCAGCCTCTGCCTCCAGGGGCCTCCTGTACCCAGCCAGGCACAGGCCTCTCCTCCACGGCCTTGCACAGGGTTTTATTTTGGGGTGGGGGTAGGTTGATTGGTTGGTGTTTTGGGGAGTCAGAATTATAAACACATTTGAGGTTATTGTATTGGAGCAAAAGGTCTTTGTCTTGACCTTTTTTAGTAATTTGCTTCAGAACAAATCAGGCTTTCGTTTTCTGTTATGACATCACCTGTTCCACTTTCTTTCCCCATCTGGGTTTTAAGCCTGCACGACAAGCTTCCTTCCACGACTTCTTGAACAGCACCGCCTAGCGGTGAGATTTAGTAGGAATTTTAGGATGGGCTTTTTCATTCCTGCAGAAAATGCCGTTGGGGGCCAGGTACCGTTGCTCATACTTATAATTCCAGCACTTTGGGGGACTGAGGCAGAAGGATCACTTGATGCCAGAAGTTTGAGACCAGCCTGGGAAACATAGCAAGACCCTGTCTCTACAAAAAATACAAAAAGAAAGGGGAGGATAATGGAAGGATGGCTTGAGCACAGAAGTTTAAAGCAGCAGTGAGCCGTGGTGGCACCACTGCACTCTACCACGGGCACCTGAGTGAGACCCTGTCTCGCAAAAAGAAAGGGAGGGAGGGCAGGAGGGAGGAGCCATTGGGGTGTTGATAGGGATTTCATTTAATCAGTAGATCACTTTGGGTAGTGTCATCTTAATATTAAGTCTTCCAATCCATGAACATAGGATATCTTCCCATTTATTTAGGTCTTTTTTATAATTTCTTTCAGCAAACTTTGGTATTTTTCAGACTTGAGTATTTCACCTCCTTGGCTAAATTTATTCCTAAGTATTTTACTCTTGTTGATGCTATTATAAGTGGAATTTTAAAAATTTCATGTTGTTCATTGGTAGTATATAGAAATGCCACTAGTTTTTGTGTGTTGACTTTATACCCTGCGTCTTTGCTGAATTCAGTTATCTCTGATAGTTTGGCAGTGGGGGCACATTCTTCATGGTCTTCTAGATGTAGGATCATGCCATCTGCCAATAGAGAAGCCTTAGAAAGGCAGCCTTTCTCATGTAGAAACTTTTTCTCTTTACAGCCCATTCCTCTGACTAGAACTTCTAATACTATGTTGAATACAAGTGGCAAAAGCAGGCATCCCTTTCTTGGCCCTGATCCTAGGGAAAAGTTTTCAGTCTTCCACCATTGAGGGTGATGTTAGCTGTGGGTTTTCTTTCTTTTTTTTTTTAATACAGAGTTTGACTCTTGTCACCCAGGCTGGAATGCAATGGCATGATCTCAGTTCACTGCAACCTCTGCCTCCTGGGTTCAAGCAATTCTCTTGCCTCAGCCTCCCGAATAGCTGGGATTACAGTCGCTTGCCACCACGCCTGGCTGATACTTGTATTTTTAGTAGAGATGGGGTTTCACCATGTTGGCCAGGCTGGTCTTAAATTCCTGACCTCAGGTGATCCACCCACCTCCCAAACCTCTGGGGTTACAGGCATGAGCCATCGTGCCTGGCTAGGTTATGGTTTTCATCATGTTGAGGAGGTTTCTTCTCTCCCCAGTTTATTACGTGGTTTTATTGCCAAAAGGAGCTGGATCTTTTTCAAGTGCCTTTTCTGCATCAGTTGTGATGATCATGTGGGATTTCCCCCTTCGTCCTGTTAATGTCATGTATTGCTCACTTTTGCATTCCTGGAATAAGCCCCACCTGGTCGTGGTGTGTGACCCTTTCAGTGTGTCCTTGGATTCAGTTTGCTAGCATTTTGTTGAGGATATTTGCATCTACCTTTCTAAGGGACACTGTTCTGCGGATTTCTTGTAGTGTATTTGTCTGTCTTTATGTGCTGTGTCCAGGGTTTTTGTAGTACTTAGCAAGAGGAGTAGAGTAAAGTGTATCTTTTTTCTTTTCTTTTTTTTTTCTTTTTTTTTCGAGACTGAGTCTTTCTCTGTCACCCAGGCTGGAGTGCAGTGGCGTGATCTTGGCTCACTGCAGCCTCCACCTCCTGGGTTCAAACAATTCTCCTGCCTCAGCCTCTCCAGTAGCTGCAACTGTAGATGTGCACCACAATGCCCAGATAATTTTTGTATTTTTGGTAGAGATGGGATTTCACCATGTTAGCCAGGATGATCTCAATCTCCTGACCTCGTGATCCACCCGCCTCAGTCTCCCAAAGTGCTGGGATTACAGGCAAGAAAAGTATTTCTACTCCGTGTTACCACAAGAGAAAGTCCTTGATCTACTTTTAAAACACGAACATATTTATTTCCAAAAGCTTCTGCTTATCATTCACAGCAACCTAAGTTCTGGGGCCACTCTGGGTTATTATCCTTTAAAACCATTTTCTTGTCATGCAGTTTTTCTGGCTTCAGACCGAAGCCAGAAAACATACAATGAAACATACCTTGTATATTTTATTTCCTCTTAGGAAAAGTCAGAGAATTCATTTTGCAATTCGCATTTGTGTCTCCAATCTGTAACTTGATCAACAGGTGCACAAAAGGTCTGATTTCACCACTTACTTACTCAGCAAAAAGTCACTGTGTTTTGGCTGTGCACTAGGGATTCAGTGATGAAGTCAGACACTGCGCCCACAGCCAGAGAGCTCAGCGCCTAACAATAGAGGCAAACCCATGAGCAGAAAGCTGAAAGGTCGTGTGCTCAGCAGGAGGCGAGGCTGGGGTGGCCGAGCAGTGTCCGTTCAGTGCTGCTTTCCTCTGGGACGGGTCCGTTGGCTTCTCACTTGTTCTTCTTGACCAGGAACCAATATCTGCAGGATGGGGAGGAAGGATTTCCAGAAGGTTCCTGGAGAACAGGACTCAGGCACACATAGACCCTGTCTTGTGTTCTCACTTCTTCAACACCCCTTTTCCCTTCTGGCTTTTGTGAGCTCAAGGGCCAGGAGAGTCACTGACCCAGTGGCAATTCTGTCCTTCAAATGAATTAAGAGATCTGAGAACTGGTGATAAATGTGAGCCTTCCCTGAGAGCTAAGAGACACTTCATCTCATATAATGGAAAGCATTTTTTTTCACTCTTGAAAACCGGTATTCTCCCAGATTGTGAAATGATAACTTGGGAGAATTATGGTTCTTTTACTATTATCAGTAGGGCTGGGGCTGAAGGAGCAGGGAAAATGGAAGGGAATACCCTAGATCATCAGCTGAACCTTTGTGACGGTCGGGCTCAGCGCCTTGACTGATGGCTGAAGACATTCATCTGCAGACTGCCCTGTGTGGCTGCTGCGGCCTCTGCCCCGCTGCCTTGTGTGTTGCTGGTGGCGGCTGCGTTCTCTCTGTATGGTGACCTCCAGAGTGAGGATCACAGGACGGAATTTGTGAGTCTTAATTGGCAACCAGTGATTTTGGTAAATAACCTGGCAGTTTTCCTTCATTGTGAAAGAACAACCTACCTTACATACTTCCCACATAAAACATGTTTCTTTAGAAATATCACTTGATATTAACCATGAAATTATAAATGATTATCCTTAAAAAAAGGTTAAATTTAACTCTGCATTTGTCAAAATAAAGGAACAAAGTTTATCTTTTGGTAGATGGTCCTGGTTTCTATTATTTGTTTCCAGGCTTTATAGTCTGAAAATGTTGCGATACATAATGCTTCTTTCTATTTCCTGTGGACGTAAATAATTCACTTGTTCGTAACTCAGTCCTTTCAAGAGTTGGTTGGGCTCTTTCTTCCTTTCTTCCTTTATTCCTTTATTCCTCTTTCTTTCTTTTTCTTTTCTTTCTTTTTCTTTCTTCTTTCTTCTTCTCTCTTTTCTTTCCTTAGTATCATACCTTTTGAAAGGGTTGTAATTCTTGGGTCAGTCATTCTAATTAGAGAGAAGGCCGTGGAGTGTCATATTTCACCAAGTGACACCTTGAATTCGTGTAAACACTGCGTCGTCTTCTGCAGGAGGGGGCTGCGGACTTTGTGCGTGGCCTATAAAAGGCTGATCCCAGAAGAATACGAAGGCATCTGTCAACTGCTGCAGGCTGCCAAGGTGGCCCTTCAAGATCGAGAGAAAAAGTTAGCAGAAGCCTATGAGCAGATTGAGAAAGATCTTATTCTGCTTGGTGCTACGGCTGTTGAGGACCGGTAAAGTCAACGCACGCACCCTGTCCTGAGAGACAAGCGGGCAAGCTGGTGGCCCGGGGTGCGTGAGGACGAGGGGGAGGGGGAAGGCCACCCGCACAGCCGACGGGCGGGTTTCTGCTCAGGGAGAGGCTAGATGTCTTGCTGCATGCTCGAGTGCTGTCAGGAAGGTCATGCTGGGGGGTATTTTGTTGTCCGTGAATAAGCCGCCTGAAACCACTTTCCCAGGAAGTAGTGAAAATAGCTTGTTCAGATCATCTTATGAACAGGCAAGATAGAAGGGCTTTTAAAAATTGTTTTTTTTTTTTTAAAGGGATAGCATCTTGCAGTATTACCCAGGCGCAGTGCAGTGGCACTATCACAACTCACTGCGGCCTCAGACTCCTGCGCTCAAGCTGTCCTCCCTTCTCAGCCTCCTGAGTAGCTAGAACTTCAAGCACATACCGCCAGGCCTGGTTAATTTTTTCTATTTTTTGTAGAGATAGGATCTGACTGTGTTGCCCAGGCTGGTCTGGTGTGGAACTCCTGGCCTCAAGCAGTGCTCCCACCTCAGCCTCTGGAAGTGCTGGAATTGCAGGCATGAGCCTCGTGCCTGACTGTAACTCCTCTTTAGGATGGAATCAGTCGCTGACTCTGTTCCTAAACTTTGTTGCTTGTTTTTTCCAAATGCTGATATTACTTCTTAGATCGTTACCTACTCATTATATTTATCATCACCTGAAAAAACTTAAAATAATGAAGTAGAAAATCACAAAACCTAATCATCATCATAACTGGTAAAATACCAATTACAGATGTCAGGCAGCTCTAAGGCATGAGCTGCCAGTGCGCCCCAGCGCACGGTGGGGGGCTGAACATCGTGTGAGGCCAAGACCACCAAGAAGCCGTCTTCTGGTCCACATGGTGTCTTCACAGCTGAGTGAAAGGCATGGATTTCAGTGGTTTGTAGGAAAGGAGAAGAGGAAAAAAAAGGCCCCCATTTATGAGAATGAAGCAGAAGCTTCAGGAAGTTTGCAGGGAGTTGATCTCCTAGAAGAGGTTAAAAGCATGAAGTTTGAGAGGCTTTAAGATCCATTTTGGTCCAAAAACTTAAATCCTCATTGCTAACCTGCATTTTCTGAGTGTGTTGAACAAACATGCCCGAGTTCTTGATCTGAATGGAGTATTAGGCAGCAGGAGGTTTTCATTTGGTGGTTTTGTGTTTTGTTTTGTTAGATTAAGCGCACGGAGCA
This sequence comes from Ateles fusciceps, assembly GCA_036589455.1. Lineage (NCBI taxonomy): Eukaryota > Metazoa > Chordata > Mammalia > Primates > Atelidae > Ateles > Ateles fusciceps. The sequence continues at coordinate 1,481,830 of JAZHEH010002915.1, read as the reverse complement.
CCGTGTAAAGTACACGCGTTGCACACGGACAGGCTCCAGGGCGCAGGGCCGCGGCCGCCGAGAGGCTTCGTTGCCGATGCCTCTGGGAGTGAGAGCCTTGCCCTCATGGTCAGCCGCTCGCCTGTGGTCTGTCCAGGAGAAGAGGGGTGTCCGTAGGACAGTCTTTGCCTGGGGGAGCAGCTGAGTCAATCTTTACAGGCTGTGGTGGAGAAGCGTGGGGTGCCTTGGGCAGAGCAGATGGGATGGAGACCCTGGGGCAGGGGCAGGTTGACTTGACTGAATGGGAATGTAGAAAACTGGAAAGTTGTTGCCTGGTGGGGAAGGGAGCTCGGTGGCTTTGAAGTGGTGATGCTTGCTTACAAATTACAATCTCCAGTCAGCAAGTGGGAAACCTCTGAGCCTCAGCTTCCTTTTGAATAGAATTCTAGGGCCAGCCCTGGTGGAGCACGCCTGTAACCCCAGCCCTGTGGGAGGCTGATGCAGGAGGATTGACGAAGGCCAGGATTTTGAGTCCAGCCTGGGCAACATAGTGAGATCCCACCTCTCACATTTTTGTTTAATTGTTCGGGTGTGATAGGAGGCACCTCTTGTCCCTGCTACTTGGGAGGCTGAGGAGGGAGGATTGCTTGAGCCTAGGAGTTGGAGGCTGCAGTGAGCTGACATCGTACCACTGTACTCCAGCCTAGGCAGCATAACAAGGCATGCATGCTCCCTCTGTGTCTCCATATATGTATGTTATATATGTACACACACACATACATATGTACACACACATACATGCACATACATGAAATTAGAGGCATTTTTTCCGTCTCTGGAATACCATGATTGTCTGATCTTGAGACTTGTAGCTAGAAGTTCTTCCCAGAGCCTAACCAGATAATTCCAGTTAGAATTTAAAGCCTTTCTTTTCATACATTATAGAAATAGGGCAAGTTACTTCACATGAAAGTAGAGTCTAAAACCTAGAGAAAATGCAGGCCCCCAAATGAGGCAAGCATGGTTTTAACACCAGATCTTCCAAGGAGAGGGACGTGACCTGACCGCTTACCCTCAGATACCTGCTGTAGTGTCTGCAGGCTTTGGGTTTTCCATATGTAAAATGGGTGTGACGCTATCGTCCTTACTGGTGACCTCGTGGTAAGGATGAAAGAGCGCACACAGGAAGTGTCACACAGGCCTAGCATGTAGTAAGCCCATGATGTGTGTTAGCTGGCCATAAAATCACTAGTGGTATTATCAGTATTTTATATTACGTGGAGGTACCTAGACCCCAAGTGGGTTCTAAGTGAAAACATTGAAGTTTATACAAAACGAGGTAATGAATACCCCTCACCACCTCAATTCCAGATCCCATCTTTCCATGGTGGAGACATTTGTGTTGGTGGATATGATAGCCTTCGTTATAAGTAAAATTTTGATGCCACCAAAGAAGTAGCACTCAAAGATAAATCCTCCCAGCAAGGCAGTTTACTTCTCTAGAAGGGTGCAGGGCGCATGAATGGAGCAGTGATGGCCGCCGCATGCTTGGACAAGGGGGAAGGGGTACTTATGCCTGACAGGGTGGGGGGTCGTCCCTGCTGCTGTGTTGTCCCCTGTTGGCCAGGGTTAGACTGCACAAGCTGGGCTGATCCCGATTGGCTGTTTTAAAAAGAGCAGGGGTCCGAGCTGGAGTGGCAGGGTGGGTGTTTGGTGGGAAGGACGGTTACGGGCGGGGTCAGAGCAGGTAGCCAGGGGTGATGAGGTGACTGGGAGGAGTCAGGATGGAGCCAGGGGGAGGGGGAGACAGATGTGAACTACTGATTAGAATAAGAATTTAAACTTTAAAGTAGAGAATTAAAGAATAAGAGAGCCGAACATACTGACATACTGATTCTTTGGAGAGAAACTTGGGGTTCACTGGAACAGTCTTGCCGACAGTTTCCTGAAACCCTCCCCCCAGGTAGCGAGTCCCAGTTAGAGAGAAAACTGCCAGGCTTGTCAGACGCCAGTGACACAGGACAGCCCTTTACTTCTCCGATGTTTTATCCATATTTATCTCTCTGATGTTATGAAGTGTTTCCCTGTAAAACGCTAATTCAGACCTTCAAAGGCCGCTTTGTGGTCTTACTTTATGGTAAGACGATGAGCCACGGCGTGGCCTGTTTTGATGCTGAGGGGCTGCGATGTTTTGACAGCTTTGCAAGTTTCTGCAGCTCCTCATTGGGATTTCCTGGGTCAGCACTGAGTTTTCTCTGTGTTTCGTTTGGTTTTGCCTCCCTCAGGCTGCAGGAGAAAGCTGCGGACACCATCGAGGCCCTGCAGAAGGCCGGGATCAAGGTCTGGGTTCTCACGGGAGACAAGATGGAGACGGCCGCGGCCACGTGCTACGCCTGCAAGCTCTTCCGCAGGGACACGCAGCTGCTGGAGCTCACCACCAAGAGGATGGAGGAGCAGAGCCTGCACGATGTCCTGTTCGAGCTGAGCAAGACGGTCCTTCGCCACAGCGGGAGCCTGACCAGGGACACCTTCTCCGGGTAGGCAGCACGTCCCCGACCCACCCCACACTCCCGCAAGACGGGCTTCAGACCCCCGACCCCACCCCACACTCCCGCAGAGGGGCTTCAGACCCCGACCCACCCCACACTCCCCCAGAGGGGCTTCAGACCCCCCGACCCACCCCACACTCCCGCAGAGGGGCTTCAGACCCCGACCCACCCCACACTCCCGCAGAGGGGCTGCAGACCCCGTCCCCGACCCACCCCACACTCCCGCAAGAGGGGCTTCAGACCCGTTCCCACCCCACACTCCCGCAGAGGGGCTTCAGACCCCGTCCCCGTCCCACCCCACACTCCCGCAAGAGGGGCTGCAGACCCCGTCCCCGTCCCACCCCACACTCCTGCAAGAGGGGCTGCAGACCCCGTCCCCGTCCCACCCCACACTCCCGCAGAGGGGCTTCAGACCCCGTCCCCGTCCACCCCACACTCCCACAAGAGGGGCTTCAGACCCCGTCCCCGTCCCACCCCACACTCCCACAAGAGGGGCTTCAGACCCCATCCCACCCCACACTCCCGCAAGAGGGGCTTCAGACCCATCCCCGTCCCATCCCCACACTCCCCACAGAGAGGCTTCAGACCCCGTCCCCGTCCCACCCCACACTCCCGCAAGACGGGCTTCAGACCCCGTCCCCCGTCCCACCCCACACTCCCGCAAGACGGGCTTCAGACCCCGTCCCCGTCCCACCCCACACTCCCACAAGAGGGGCTTCAGACCCCGTCCCCGTCCCACCCCACACTCCCACAAGAGGGGCTTCAGACCCCGTCCCCGTCCCACCCCACACTCCCACAAGAGGGGCTTCAGACCCAATGGCCTTCACCTGCAGGTCGGTGAACCACATTGTCCTTCCTGGGAATTCAGTTCTCCCCCTGGGGCTTTAACGCCAGCTTCTTAGGGGTCAGGTGAACACTGGGAACAAGATGGGCTGTTTTTTCCAGCAATGGTGATGTGTCTTTTTGTACACATCTGTGTGTGGGTTCAGTTTCAAACTGCTGGGTAACAGATGGAAAAAGACATGATTGATAGAATATTTTGAGTGGGATAATTCTCATTGTTCTGAGGCTTAGGGCATCTGCTGCAGTCACCTTCAAGCATCAGCTGGAGGAAGTGGGGATATTCATAACACGTGGTTGTTCATTAAGACAGAGCAGCACATGCCCAAGCGTTTACTCAGAAACGTTGTATCGATGCTGTCCTTACTGGGGTTAGACGCATTACCTGAGATCAGATTTTATTTAAATCATTTCAGTTCATTCATGTAGATAAAGCAAAAGCAGCTCTCTAATTTACACAGGCTCTAAGTTATTCATAAATAGCAGATGTTTCTCTCTACCTGATCTGCAATCTGCAGAACTCCTTTTAGGGATTAGAGGTGTTCCTTTTTTTTTTTTGAGACGGAGTCTCACGGTGTTGCCCAGGCTGGAGTACAGTGGCTCGATCTTGGGTCACTGCAACTTCCACCTCCCAGGTTCAAACAATTCTGCCTCAGACGCCCAAGTAGCTGGGATTACAAGCGCTCACCACCACACCTGGCTAATTTTTGTATTTTTAATAGAGACGGGGTTTCACCATGTTGGCCAGGCTGGTCTCGAGCTCCCGACCTCAGGTGATCTGCCCGCCTTAGTCTCCCACAGTGTTGGGATTACAGGCGTGAGCCACTGCATCCGGCCTCCTTATCATTTTGAAAGCCAGCAGAGAGGAGCTTATGACCAAGTTCTTTCCAACTTAGGTCATCCAGGCAGAAACCCGAGGACATAGCTGTACAGACAGACTGTGAGCAAGCAGGTTTCCAGTAAAGACTGACCAGGATCTTAGACTAGAGAGAGCCTTTCTGTTGTTTCAGAAGTACAGGGACTTGGCAAGTCCACAAAGAGAGTATACACCTGCTTTACCTAAAATAAGAATGTTCGTTAAAATACACTCTTCAGTGTAGTCTAAGGCACTTAATGCCATGGATTTGTAGCATCTGTAGATTTCCAAAACAATACGGAGTCTTGTAAAATCTCTGGATTTCGTGGCTGAGCAATCTTTCTGACTCGAGTACTCTCACAGACTTTCGGCAGATATGCAGGACTACGGTTTAATCATCGACGGAGCTGCGCTGTCTCTGATCATGAAGCCTCGAGAAGACGGGAGTTCCGGCAACTACAGGGAGCTCTTCCTGGAAATCTGCCGGAGCTGCAGCGCGGTGCTCTGCTGCCGCATGGCGCCCTTGCAGAAGGCCCAGGTCCTGCCCGCCCATCCTCAGCAGCTGCTGGCCAGGGCGTCCGAAACACTGAGAACCTCCCACTAGGTCTCACCACCTCCGACTGTTGAAAATTCTAGCAGGGTACCACCTGTTAAAAATAGAAGCAATCATGGTAGAGATTTAAAACTCAGACCTTATTTTGCTTGTTGGGCCAGCCTCGGTGATTAGTGAGTGTTGACCAGACGTGTGACTGTTCCAGATGCAGCAGCCAGGACAGCTGCCCTGGCTGACTCCTGTTGTTTTTGTTTTTTTTAAAAAAAAAAGCCTATCTCAGTCAGTCCTGAAAATGTACACCGAAGGTGTAGGGGGAAGAGAGCTGACATTACTGAGCACCTGGCGTGTGGCTCCCACAGACACGAATGCATTTAGCCTCAGGATCACCCTACAGATGAGTGAGGGCACCCAGCTTTACAAATTGGAATAATTTGCCCAAAAGGCTGCAGCTGGGAAATGCCATGAGGATTCAGCCTGTCTTGTCCATCAAACTCCAGACGTCTCACTCTGCCATGTTCTTTGGGAAACACACACCCTGAAATTTTTTCTTTAAATACTTTTAAAAGCACTGTGGAATACGTACATGTAAACGTGGATGTCTTTCTGATATCAGGAAGCCTAGAAAAGTTCCAGCTTTGTTATACCACATTTTAGATAAATCAGGCCAATTTCTCTTGAACTGTCCATGAATAAATTCATAACTGGTCAGAGCAACCCAGTGGGTAAGGTAAAGTGCATCTCACACAAAGTCTGGAAACCAAAGAGATAAAAAGTTGAGCGTTCGTGCACGTGGGTGCACGAATCTGTCACTTGCACTAAATATACAGAACAGGATCCTTCTTGGAACGACAAGCTGAGCCCAGAGCATTCACAGACCTTCCGTGTGGGGAAGACGGTCTGACGTCCCCTCTCCCCTCACATCGGTAACAGCACGTAAACCTTACAGGGTTACTTCCGGAACGGAGCAGCAGCTAAGGGCTTTCCATTGGCTCTGCCTGTATTCCATGGTAGTTTTTTGAGTCCTCCGCTGGCTTTTGAAAAGTTTCATACAATTAACTTGTGTCTCAGTTTCCCATCCTGAAACAAGAAGGCACCCCCACATCCCCATCTCTTCATTCTTTTGTCTTGCACATACATGGAAAGAAAAAGACTGTAAAGCAGTTGGCCAAAAACTTGGAAATTATTTTTACATAAAATTTTGTCATATTTGATTTTGTACATGTTACAAATTTGCAAATTAAAAGAGCATTAGGAGTAATTTATTTTTAGAAAGAGATGCTTTATACCAAATAGCTCGAAGTAGCTTGGAACAGTGATGTCTTCTAACAGAATGCAGGCTTCACATTTGCCCCTGTATATTTAAATGTATTTTCCCAGTATTTATACATTTTCCATTTATTTAAATAGATGAATATAACAGTAACCAAGAACTACTTCACGTATCGCACATCTCCCCCGCCAGGGTCTGCCTGCCAGCCTTTTCCAGCTCACGCCGTTTTAATCAGACCTCGTTTGTTTCTCTTTCAATGTGAAACAGGTTTTATCCTATGTGGAGAAAACAGAATGTAGTAAATTAGCTCAAAGTAGATAGATGATTTTTTTACTTGCCCAGGCTAACTTGACCTCTGTTGTTTCTGCCTAGTGAATGAATAACCTGTTCAGAAGTGAAACAGGCAATCAATTCTGCATTTCTCTCTTTTGCAGATTGTCAAATTAATCAAATTTTCAAAAGAGCACCCAATCACCTTAGCAATTGGCGACGGTGCAAACGATGTGAGCATGATTCTGGAAGCACACGTGGGCATAGGTGAGCCTCGCCCTTGCTGCAGGCACGTCCCCGGTGGCCAGGTCACCCCCTCCGCTAGACAGAGGCCCGTGGCAGCACACAGGTGGTGCATTCAGGACACCCCCGTCACCACCCTCGTGTGTGACCAGGAAGGCTCGTGATGGTGGTTTCGTCGGTTCTTCTCCCATGCCTGCCCGGGTGTGGTGTGCAGAAAGGGTGTCCTTAGCTCATTCCCCCTCCACCTTCTAGGTGTCATCGGCAAGGAAGGCCGCCAGGCGGCCAGGAACAGCGACTATGCAATTCCGAAGTTTAAGCATTTGAAGAAGATGCTGCTTGTTCACGGGCATTTTTATTACATCAGGATATCTGAGCTCGTGCAGTACTTCTTTTATAAGGTAGGAGGATGGCCGCTTTGTGTCGCAGTCTCAGCAGCAGGTCATGCACAGGGTGGCCCTACCCTTGTTTGAGCCACTTGATGCCCCAAGAGGTCATTGATCTCAAAGTAGAAGCAACTGTCAGGAAGAAGGGGGGAATCTGATTACAGTCATCCCCCCCCTCAACCGTCCCTGTCAGGAAGAAGGGGTGAATCTGATTGCAGTCATCCCTCGCCCAGCCATCCCTGTCAGGAGGGGGGAATCTGATTACAGTCATCTCCCCCCTCAACCGTCCCTTTCAGGAGGGGGGAATCTGATTACAGTCATCCCCCCTCAGCCATCCCTGTCAGGAGGGGGGAATCTGATTGCAGTCATCCCCCACCCAGCCGTCCCTGTCAGGAAGAAGGGGGGGAATCTGATTACAGTCATCCCCCCAACAGCCATCCCTGTCAGGAGGGGGGAATCTGATTACAGTCATCCCCCCTCAGCCGTCCCTGTCAGGAAGGAGGGGGTGAATCTGATGACAGTTATCCCCCACCAGCCGTCCCTGTCAGGAAGGAGGGGGAATCTGATTGCAGTCATCCCCTCCCAACCATCCCTGTCAGGAGGGGGGAATCTGATTACAGTCATCTCCCCCCAGCCATCCCTGTCAGGAAGGAGGGGGTGAATCTGATTGCAATCATCCCCCGCCCAGCCGTCCCTGTCAGGAAGGAGGGGGAATCTGATTGCAGTCATCCCCTCCCAACCATCCCTGTCAGGAGGGGGGGGGAATCTGATTACAGTCATCCCCCCCCCCCAGCCGTCCCTGTCAGGAAGGAGGGGTGAATCTGATTACAGTCATCCCCCCACCAGCCGTCCCTGTCAGGAAGGAGGGGGAATATGATTGCAGTCGTCCCCCCACCAGCCGTCCCTGTCAGGAAGGAGGGGGAATCTGATTGCAGTCATCCCCCTCCCAACCATCCCTGTCAGGAGGGGGGAATCTGATTACAGTCATCCCCCCCAGCCGTCCCTGTCAGGAAGGAGGGGGTGAATCTGATTACAGTCATCCCCCCACCAGCCGTCCCTGTCAGGAAGGAGGGGGGAATATGATTGCAGTCGTCCCCCCCATCAGCCGTCCCTGTCAGGAAGGAGGGGGGAATCTGATTGCAGTCATGCCCCCCAAGCTGTCCCCGTCAGGAGAGGGAAATCTGATTACAGTCATCCCCCCCAGCCGTCCCTGTCAGGAAGGAGGGGGGAATCTGATTACAGTCATCCCCCTTCAGCTGTCCCTGTCAGGAAGGAGGGGGGAATCTGATTGCAGTCATCCCCCCTCAGCTGTCCCTGTCAGGAAGGAGGGGGGAATCTGATTACAGTCATCCACCTCCAGCCATCCCTGTCAGGAAGGAGGGGGGAATCTGATTGCAGACTTCCCCCCCCCCAAGCCATGGCTTTGCTTTCTGCAGTTTCCATTACCTACAGTCAACCCAGGCCCAAAAATGTCAAATGGAAAATTGCAGAAATAAACAATTCGTAAGTTTTGAATTTCATGCCATGCCAAGCAGCCTGATGAAGTCTCCCGCTGTCCCACTCTGTCCTTCCCGGGGATGTGGCTCGTCCCTTGTCCACCGTGGGATGTTATGTGTACACTGCCCGTCCCCTTAGTCGCTCCGCAGCTGTCTCAGTGACCAGGTTGACAGATCACAAGAAGAAGGGGTGAATACAGCACAATCATATATTTTCAGAGGAAGAGGGCAAGACCAAATTCCTGTCACTTTTATCATGCTGTGTTATTATAGTTCTTCCGTATTGCTGTTACTCTCTTACCACACCTACTTTATAAGTTAAATGTTATGATGGGTACGTATGTGTTGGAACACACATACCTGTCTGCAGTGTAGACAGGGTTCAGGACCATCCGCAGTTTCCGCATCCCCCCCGGGGTCTGGGAGTGTGCCCCCGAGGATGAGGAGGGCCTGCTGTGCCCAGGAGGAAACCCCTAGTGCTTTCCCGTCGTCCACAGAACTGAGTTGAAAGCAGTGAGAGCCTAGCAGGTGGCACGTCTGAGAAAGGGGTATTTTAGAATTCCTGATCCATGGTGCGGTTCAGTTCTTTGCTGTTTATACTGATACCTGCACTGCCGCCTTGTTCTCTTTGAGCTGGCAGGTTTCCCCTTTGCGCTGCCTGTCCTCAGAGTGGCCAGAACCTGGTCACATGTGCCTTTCAGTTGCCCCTGAAATAAGAGAATGCTTTCTAGAGCCCATGAGTGCTGTTCTGCAGAAAGCCGGGCACGCGGGGATCGCTCTCCCGCGTGGGCAGGCTGCAGAAAGCCGGGCACACGGGGGATCGCTCTCCCGCGTGGGCAGGCTGCAGAAAGCCGGGCACGCGGGGATCGCTCTCCCCTTAAGGGCCTATAGGCAGGCCGCGTGGGCAGGCCGCGTGGGCGGGCCGCGTTGGTGGGTGGTGGCACCTCCCATGGCCGTCTCGGAACTAACCGCTGTGCCTTGTCTTTCAGAACGTCTGCTTCATCTTCCCCCAGTTTTTATACCAGTTCTTCTGTGGGTTTTCACAGCAGGTCAGTCCTAGGGTCTTCAGGGACAGGCTGTGTCAGCCTTCCTTTCCTTCCCCCAAGGGTGGCTGCCAGGGGGAGGGGAGACTTGGGAATGAGCAGCATTCCAGATGCCCAGCAGCAGGCAGGGGTAAAGGGTCAGGGACGGGGTGGGGGCCACGGTGCCAGGGAGTTGGCTAGCTCCAGGTCTTCTGAGTCTTGGGCCAGTGATGATGTGGCCTCCCCAGGGCCCAGCAGTGCCAGGCCAGGCTTCCTGACACCACTGCAAGGATTAACTCCAGCTCTGAGGTCCACATGGGCGTGGGCCACCCGGCACTGGCACGTTAACAGGTGCAATGTGCCCGTAGGGGAAGAAGACAGTTCCCATCCGGGAGGGGGTGAAGGTTCCCCGGGCACCTGCCCCAGACGGACATCTCCTTCTGTTGCGTGTGCGCTCGTGGGAAGTGACCAGGACCAGAGTCACTGAAGCTTGAAGACGACAGTCAGAATTGCCGACATTTTATATGACTTTCCCTCCTTTTTCTTTTCTTGAAATTTGTGCTGATAGAATGGGATGAGTCAGTGTTAGGCTTTTTGCCAGCTGTGACTTTCATCCTGAAATCACAGTTTATATCAGAGACCCTGGTTTAATATCATTAAGCTTTGAAAAGTGCTCTGGTCTTTCTATGCATTTTAGATGCATTTTATGCTTGTTCTGTGATTCTTTGCAAATAAATATATTTAATCTAAAGACCCAAAAAGTTTGTAAAAACACACTGAGGTGCCCCTTCCTTGTGACTTTTCTGTTTCAGACTTTGTACGACACTGCGTATCTGACCCTGTACAACATCAGCTTCACGTCCCTCCCCATCCTCCTGTACAGCCTCATGGAGCAGCACGTCAGCATCGACGTGCTCAAGAGGGACCCGACCCTGTACAGGTACTGCCCTCCAGACAGCCTCTCCTGAGAGCAGGGAGAACAGCTAGGCAGCGCTCCAGCAGTTCCTTCCAACAGATGCCTAGCAGACCTCAGTTAGGGCCAGAAACATTCGGCATCTGCTGGCACTCTTGCTTGGTCGGGAGCTGGTTTAAACTGGAAGCAACACAGTTCAAACGGAGATTCTTCCAGTCTCGCTGGATGGTTTGCACTGCATTTGGAGCGTCTGTGTGGAGCCAGTTTGCACTTTCCTGAGCTTTCTGATGGTCCTGAGGAAGCCTGGGTACAGGTGTCTTCCTCGTTGTGACCCCAGGAAATCTGTGACCTAAGTTATTCTTTAAAACCATGTGTGTTCCATCCAGTGAGGAAAAAGAAAAGCTAACAGCTCTGGCTTCAGCATGTCTTTTCCCCCCAAAAGGTTTTTATTTTTTTAATGGTATGGAAAAGATATTTTTCTGCTCTTCAGAAATGCCCCCCCAAGGTCTCTGGCAGATTCCATATGTTAGTGTTTTCCATTGTCTTCTAAATTGTATGAGTCCATTTTCGTCTGCTGTGAAGACACACCCGAGACTGGGTAATTTATGAAGGAAAGAGGTCTAGTGGACGGACTTGCAGATTCCACATGGCTGGGGAGGCCTCACAATCATGGTGGAAGGCAAAGGAAGAGCAAAGGCACATCTTACATGGTGGCAGGCAAGAGAGCGTGTGCAGGGAACTGCCATTTATGAAACCATCAGATCTTGTGAGACTTAGTCACTATCATGAGAAAAGCACGGGAAACAAAAACTGTGATTGAATTACCTCCCAGAGAGTCCTTCCCGTGACACATGGGGATTATGGGAACTACATTTCAAGATGAGATTTGGGTGGACACACAGTCAAACCATATAAGTTAAACTTTTATTTTTCAGATAATTTTAGATGCATTTGCAGTTGTAAGAAATAATACAGAGATTCCGTGGGCCCCAATCCTGTGTCCCTCAGTGGTGACATGTGAGAAACTGCAGTCCAGCATCACATCCAGTGATGTTGTGTCCTTTACCCCTTCCCCCGTTCAGATCACCCAGCTTTACCTGCACTCACGTGTGTGTGTGTACGTGACACGTGTGTGTGTCCAGGTCTGTGCAGCCTTCTCACATGTGTGCATGTGTATGTGACACGTGTGTTCAGGTCTGTGCAGCCTCATGTGTATGTGTGTGAACATGACCTGTGTGCTTGTTCAGGTCTGTGCAGTCTCGTGTGTGTGTGTGTGACGTGTGTATGCATGTTCAGGTCTGCAGCCGCCTCACGTGTGCGTGTGTGTACCTGACAGTGTGCATGTTCAGGTCTGTGCAGCCACCTCACGTGTGTGTGTTGTACATGACGTGTGTGTGTGTTCAGGTCTGTGCAGCCTCGTGTGTGTGTGTGTGTGTGTACATGACGTGTGTGTGTGTTCAGGTCTGTGCAGCCTCACGTGTGCATGTGTGTACATGACGTGTGTGTGTGTGTTCAGGTCTGTGCAGCCTCACCTGTGTGTGTGTGTACATGACGTGTGTGTGTGTTCAGGTCTGTGCAGCCTCACGTGTGCATTGTGTATGTGACGTGTGTGTGTGTTCAGGTCTGTGCAGCCTCACATGTGTGCATGTGTGTACGTGACGTGTGTGTGTTCGGGTCTGTGCAGCCTCGTGTGTGCGTATGTGATGTGTGTGTGCGTATGTGATGTGTGTGTGCATGTTCAGGTCTGTGAGCCTCGCATGCATATGTGTGCATGACATGTGTGCATGTTCAGGTGTGTGCAGCCGCCTCACGTGTGCGTGTGTACATGACAAGTGTGTGTGCATGCTTAGGTCTATGCGGTCTCACATGTGTACACGTGTGTATGTGATGTGTGTATGTGTGTTCAGGTCTGTGCAGCCTCACGTGTGCATGTGTGTACATGACACATGTGTGTGTTCAGGTCTGTGCAACCTCCTTGTATGTGTATGTATGTGACACGTGTGTGTGTTCGGGTCTGCAGTCTCCTCACGTGTGTACCTGTGTGTACGTGACACGTGTGTGCATGTTCAGGTCTGTGCAGTCTCACATGTGTGCATGGGTCTGTGCAGCCTTGCATGTGTGTGTGTATGTGACACACATGTGTTCAGGTCTGTGTAGCCTCCTCACATTCATGATGTGTGTATGTGACATGTGTATGTTCAGGTCTGTGCATCCTCCTCACATTCATGGTGTGTGTACGTGACATGTGCATGTTCAGCTCTGTGCAGCCTCCTCACGTGCGTGCGTGTGTGTACGTGACACGTGTGTGTGTGTTCAGGTCTGTGCAGCCTCCTCACGTATGCTTCCTGCATCCACCAGCACAGCCAAGACCACTCACTCCCCCTGCCCAGGATCTACAGGACCCATGCATCGGCCTCACCGCCCTCATCAGAATATTTGGCCATTCTATGGGATCTTGACAGCTCAGACCCAAAAATAATCAGTGTAGGTGATTAAGGACGGCGATAAGAAGGCAAACTTCTGAGTTTGTTGTACGTATTTCATAGAGGAATAAATCTAAGAAAACAGGAGAGCCTATGCTGTTCTAGACATGTCCGAGGGGAATCCTGCACGTTCTGTCTCTGAACAGGTGCAAGGTATCACATCAAGAGTGGTTGCAAGCTTGATGAATGTCAGGTGTGTGCCTTGTGTTCCGTGTTCGCTGCTTTCAGAACCAGAAGCATCTCTGCCTATAACGATAGGCAGCATCTCTCTGCCTGTGACGATCTTGCAGTGAATATGAGAGAGAAAATATCCAAATGAAAGTTAACCAAGGACATGAGTGCCTAGTACCTTTAGCTGATTGTGACGGACATTCTGCGTTTGTGGCCAGAGCACAGACTTGATGTTCACTGCCCACGCACATCTCATCACATCGCGACAACGTCCAGGGTGGCCACCCAGAGCTCGGGGGAGGCGCTGGGCCCAGATTCTCGACACACTCTGTGCCCCTTTCTCCTCACACAGGGACATCGCCAAGAACGCACTGCTGCGCTGGCGCGTGTTCATCTACTGGACGCTCTTGGGACTGTTTGACGCGCTGGTGTTCTTCTTTGGTGCTTATTTCATGTTTGAAAACACAACCGTGACGAGCAACGGGGCAGGTGAGTACGGAGCTCGGTCGCGCTGACTTAGCTGCTTAGGAATAAACCCTCCCGGGCCCGTATGCTTATTCTGTCGAAGCAATTAATTCAGTACAGCCCTTGCGACCTCCCGACGGGGTCAGTCCCCACCTGGGCGTAGCTACAGGTCGCTTGAAGATGGCGTTACCTGAGTGCTCAGTGTCGCTGTAGGGAAAGGTCCACTGAGGTTTTTCAGACGTTATCTGTGTAATTTACAGTTCACCCTCAGCTGATTACCTAATGGCACAATGATGCCACATAGACCTTGCTTTTTTAATGCGGGAGTCAGTTCCATGGTGAGCCCATGTTGGAGGATTTCCCCCGAGTACCGTACGTGAGTCTGTTTCCTTTGCAGCGTGTAGATGCGTAGTTTTCTGACGGACGTTGAGCTCTCGGGTTGTTTGCCTGATCCCTGGGGGTTTGTTTTATTTGTATCTCGCTTTTTTCTTTTTGCCTCTGGCTTCCCTTCCCACCCTCAGATCATGACTGCCAACACACATAGGGTAAGACAACTGTGGGTTTGTCGCTTCTGTGTTTCTGGAGTGCGTTACAAAAAATATTTCTTGAAAATATTTTCAAACGTGACTTCCCGTGTGCTTTGTCGGTAGAAACGCTATTAGCCGCTGCTGCCCTCTCACCTGGAGGAGGGTGTGTGCGCATCCTGGGCACGTCCCTGGCCTGTCCCCGCGGTGTCCATGTCAGGGCTGGCCATCGAGTCTGGGGTGTGCTCAGAATTGACCGGATTCACAGGAGCTTCCTCGACTTTAAATTAAAGGCAGCACAGGCAGGTGTGGGAGGCCCTCTGGGGACCTGTGCTACCTGAGAGCCGCGCCAGGCCCTGAGTAGATACCAGAGACCATCCCTACTTCAGCGTCCCGGGTGTAAACTAACCGAACAAGCAAACAGCAGTGCTGGCCTCAGAGAAAGTCCCTCTTCAGCAGCCCCTTCTGGGTGACTCCTAAACAGAACTCTGCTTCGTTTCTTGTTCAGCCTGACCTCTCTCTCCCTCTGTGTTTACCCGTCAGACTGCTGGGTTCAAACACAACAGTCCAGCCGCGTGTCCTGTGCGCCGTTTACCTGCCTAGTCGCTTTCATTTCTCACTGTTAAACACCGCTGTTACCCTTCGTTATAACTTAAATCAGTTTTTACCAGGTCAATCTTGAGAATCCATTCAAATGTTATTTCACTGTTTTCAAAACTTTACATTTTTCTAGAATGTATTCTTTCTCTTAGTTTATTTTAATTGAATAATTCCTGAATGCCACCGGGCCATGAACATAGTCAAATAGAGCTACCTGTTGATTCTTTGGTGTATTTTATAAGGTTTTCCTCCGGGTTGGGCTTAGGTAAGCATCTTGCATAGATCTTAAAAAGAACTAAGAACTAGTGTCCTGCCCACGGAGGTGCCAGGCTCCTGCCACCTGCCAATAGCAATGGCAAGTCCCTTTTGTCCCATGCTCGATTTCCCAGCTTTCTCTCACAAGCATCGTCCTGGGCCTCTGCAGCCACCCTTTCAGCTGGACATTCAGATCCTGTGAAAGCCGAGGAAAGAGGGCCAGACAGACTCGACACCCTGTGCAGGGTCAGCTCCTGAGGGGGCAGGGCCTGGTGACACCCAGATGTCCAGCACGGAACTTCGTGGTGTTGCCTGGTGTGGACTCCAGGTTGTTCTGGTTCCGAATTTCAGCGTGAATGTGAAGGTGCCTCCCAAGAGCCCCCGTAGATGGCCCCCCTTCAGGGGCGAGGACACGGCCGCCACTGTCCTTGGAAGGCTGCCTGGCCGTGCTCCTGAATGACGTGCTGGCGAGGCAGGGCCAGGGGCTTCTCTTGGCCTTCCCAGCAGGGCCTCTGCAATGTCTCCACCTCCTCAGGTCCCTGGAGCCCTGGCATGTCCCCAGGCAGCTGCACCTGGTGGTCAGTGGGCATGGTGGCTCCGCTGCCCTTCCTGGGATCCGAGGGTTCACTGGCTCCTGTTTCCCGGGCTCTTCCGGCTGTCCCCTCCACCACCCAGCTGCATCCTTGAGCCCCCATGGAACCTGATTCACCCCCCAGGGTGATGCCAGCACTCAGGGAACCTGAGGGCAGTCCTAGTGGCTGACAGCCCTCTCGGTCCTTAGGTAGCAATTGGCGGTTGGAGAGCTCACCCCTGAGAATTTTCCCTTCCAACCAGGATGCTCCTGACGGGGTCACAGTGCAGAGGCCCTTGGGAATTGATAGTTCGTAGGTGAGGACTGCTTTGTTTTAAAACCAAAATTATTCTATAGGAATGTTTCTAGATCCTGTGTAGCCCTAAAGGAACAATAGAATTATGGACACCTTTTTCAGAAGTTCACCAGTGGAGCATTTTCTGCACTGACATCGTGAGCCAGAGTAACTTCTCGTTTCGATGCCACAAATGAGAATGCTGAGACAGCAGTTATTTGTTGAACAGCAGGACATTCCTAGGTGAACGTTTACATGCCTGGAATATGCTTTCATAGACGTGGGAGCAGTGAGAACAGCTGAGACATGAGCGGTCCACGTGTGGGCGGGGGTGGCAGGTGCAGGGATCTGCACAGGCAGGGCGGGCAGTGGGTGCTGCTGGTGACCGTGACCTTGAGAAGGCGCAAGTTATGCTTCCATGGGAGATTTTTACACACAAAAGTTAAAATGGTCTGGGTCTGAGGGCTTTTTTGAGCAGAAAAACTTCCTATAGGAATACTCATTCTCAAAGGAGGGAGGAAGTGGGGGGAAAGGAGCTTAGCCTGCAGCAGTGCAGAGTGGCCAGCCCCAGGGGCAGCTCTGCTGAGGGACTGAGGCTTCCGGCTGCTCAGGTTCTCAGCTGAGATGTGCCTGTCATGTGAGGATGGGGTCCTACAGAAATCCGAAACAGGAACCTCATTGGGGATGGTGTTGATGTCACTTAGAAAAAAGGGTTCCTGTGAACAGCCCTTTGAGAAAGAAGATTGGTGTCCCAGTGGTGTCCCAGGGTTGCCTTCCACCCCCCAGAATCCAATTGGAAATAACGACCAGCAATTGTAATAAACTCTCCACATGTATTAGTCCATTTTCACATGGCTCTAAAAAGCTGCCTGAGCCTGGGTGATTTATGAAGAAAAGAGGTTTCACTGACCCACAGTTCTGCAGGCTGTACAGGAAACATGGCTGGGGGAGGCCTCAGGAAACTTACAGTCATGGCGGGAGGCAGAGGGGGAAGCAAGAACCTTCTTCACAAGGCGGCAGGAGAGAGAGCGCAAAGGGGGAATGCACTACACACGTTCACGTCCAGAGAGAACTCGCTCACTGCCCTGAGGTCAGCCGGGGGCGTCCACCCCCGTGGTCCAGCCACCTCCCCACCAGGCCCTCCCTCCAGCACGTGGGGGATTACAGTTCAAGATGAGATTTGGGTGAGGACAAAGCCAAGCCACATCACGGCAGTTCACCTGGGGCCCCCACTTCAGGGAACCAAGGGAATAAGAGGGCTTTCCAGAGGTCTGTGTCACAGTAGCTCCGGGGCGAACCAGCTTCCGAAGGACGTGGACACAGGTCAGTGAGGGGTCAGGGCTTCGCAGGGCCCTGACCGAAATGCCTAATTCTGGGGCCACATAGCTGTGCTTTGTGTAGAGCTTACAGCTGTGGCCCACGCGCTCTGCAGGGCAGGCATCCGGGGGCCTGATCCTCATCCCACCTCTGCCATGACCCCCAAACCCAAGGAGCCCCAGCAGGGAGCTTAGAGAGGCAGCATCTCTGCCCACAGCAGGGAGGGGGGAAGGTGAGGGGGCTGTGTGAGTTGGCTGTGGCTGTCACCTGTCACACTGTTGGTGACACACGCTGCTTGACAGGGCATCCTCAAGCTCGTGTCTTGCTGCCCTCCAACTTTTTCAGAGTTCTGTGTTGGGATGGCCAAGGTAGGGCCTGGGGGAGGAAGAGGAGAGCCGGGCAGCGTGAGGGGCTTTTCCTCCAGGTCCAGGTGATGTGCCTGTCTGGGTGCAAAGCTGCCCTCACCATTTGGCCGAAAGCACTGGCTTCCAGTGACCACACAGCAGCCTCTTGCCCTCAGCACTGTGCTGGCCACACGCGCTCGTAGGCTGCTGCTGAGCCACAGCTATTCCTAGAGTTAGGAAATCTGCCCCAGAAGCGAAGCCACGAAGAGAGAGCACTTTTTGGCGAGAGCATAACAGGCCTCACCCTGGCTCTGCTGACATTGGGGCCGGGTGTTCTTCCTCATGGGCCACTGTCCTGTGACTTGGCAGCCCCTCCACCCCCATCCAAAGCTAGCAGACCCCACGCCCTAGAAATGTCTCTGCCATGGCCAGGCGTCTCCCTGGGGGGACAAGGCTGCCCCAGCCAAGAACCACAGCGTGTGTGGAGCCGAGTGACACCGTGGGCCTATACTTCCAGCCCGAAGGAAGAGGCCCACTTCCAATGACGGCGAACAAGTGAGGGATAAACTGAAGGACGTGTGAATCGGACCCCGGGAAGCCGGTGTTCACTACAGGGGTTCAAACACTGTTTGCTAGGATCTGCGAGTCAGATTCTCTCCCACTGGCCGTGCTGGAGGACGTAGCCCACACCCTCACCCCAGCTGAGCTGGGGGTGTGCTGAGAGGTAGACTGTTTTGGTCGCAAATGAATTCTGAAGAAAAGCCATTTGTGTTCCAGCTTTTTAATTCTTTAGAAAATAAAATTCCCTGAGAGGCACAGTTCACAGAATCCAACAAACTAGAAATGGGCCACAGTGAAGGAAAGCGGTTCTCGTGGGTAAAGTTTCCAGTCCAGGATTTTCCCCCAAGGCAGGGGGTCTGGGTAGCAGGCTCTTTTTTTTACCTTGTGCCTCATGTGCAGTGGAGAGGCGTGTGGTCCTCAGGGGTCCACTGTGCCATCCTCACGGGCCGGGCGTGTGGTCCTCAGGGGTCCACTGTGCCATCCTCACGGGCCGGGTATGTGGTCCTCAGGGGTCCACTGTGCCATCCTCATGGGCCGGGTGTGTGGTCCTCAGGTGTCCACTGTGCCATCCTCACGGGCCGGGCGTGTGGTCCTCAGGGGTCCACTGTGCCATCCTCACGGGCCGGGTATGTGGTCCTCAGGTGTCCACTGTGCCATCCTCACAGGCAGGGCGTGTGGTCCTCGGGTGTCCACTGTGCCATCCTCATGGGCCGGGTGTGTGGTCCTCAGGTGTCCACTGTGCCATCCTCACGGGCCGGGCGTGTGGTCCTCAGGGGTCCACTGTGCCATCCTCACGGGCCGGGCTATGTGGTCCTCAGGTGTCCACTGTGCCATCCTCATGGACCGGGCGTGTGGTCCTCAGGTGTCCACTGTGCCATCCTCACGGGCCGGGCGTGTGGTCCTCAGGGGTCCACTGTGCCATCCTCACGGGCCGGGTATGTGGTCCTCAGGTGTCCACTGTGCCATCCTCATGGACCGGGTGTGTGGTCCTCAGGTGTCCACTGTGCCATCCTCACGGGCCGGGCGTGTGGTCCTCAGGGGTCCACTGTGCCATCCTCACGGGCCGGGTATGTGGTCCTCAGGTGTCCACTGTGCCATCCTCACAGGCAGGGCGTGTGGTCCTCGGGTCCACTGTGCCATCCTCACGGGCTGGGCGTGTGGTCCTCAGGGTCCACCGTGCCATCCTTACGGGTCTGTCTGTGTCTGTGCTTCCCCAAACCCCAGTGCCCTCTGCATCCTGCTGTGTTGCCAGCTGGCAGCTGGTGGGTCCCGCTGGCCTTCCCCCTCCTCCGCGGCCTCCTGGGTGTGTCTGCCGGCGGATCTGTGGTTCTGGCCACATGCAGGGCAGCCTCTGTCCAGCCCTGTCCTGCCTACCTGCTTGTCTTCCCTTCTTGAGGGAGGTTCCCCCGTGAGAACCTCGCGCTTCCACCTCTGCGTGGGTGCCCAGCTGTTTTCCCTGATCATTCACTCACAGAACAGTCCAGCCGCTGTTCTTCCACAGCAGGCAGGAGTCTAAGCTGAGTTCAGAAGGGAACAGACACAAATGTACGAGTCTGTTCCTGAAACCTGTGCAGTGTAGCTGGGTAATCAGGCGTCCGTCTCTTCTACATAAAGCACAAAACAGAAAAAGGAGGTTCGCAGGTCCCCCAAGTTCGCATAATGGATGTTTAAATGCCAGCTGTGAGAGAGTTTCTGTGCTTAGTTTGAGACATTGGGACCGACATCTGTTGTGGCTGAGAGCATTGAGCAGGGCTGGTGTCAAGAGCAGGCAGAAAGTTCCGGATAGGTGGGCTCTGAGCCCATCACTGAGCCACAGACTGGTGGTGGAAGACGCAGCCGGGAAACTGGGTGTCCTGCCGTGCCCTGGGAGGGGGGGCTGTTGCATCTCCTTTTATGTGACAATAAGAAAACGTAGTTCTTATATCTTTGGGGTTTGAAGTGTTGGCATGCAAGAAAAATGAGATGTATTTTCTAAAATGCTACATAAAAACGAGATGACTTGGACTATTTTCCCCGAACAGATATTTGGAAACTGGACGTTTGGGACTCTGGTGTTCACCGTGATGGTGTTCACGGTCACCCTAAAGGTGAGTGCTCCCACGCTCAGTCACCCTAAAGGTGAGTGCTCCCCGCGCTCAGTCACACTAAAGGTGAGCGCTCCCACGCTCAGTCACCCTAAAGGTGAGGCTCCCACGCTCAGTCACACTAAAGGTGAGTGCTCCCACACTCACGTCCCTTGCAGCCACAGCGAATCCCTGCTGTCAGTCACACCAAAGGTGAGTGCTCTGATGCCCGTGTCCCCCGCCCAGCCACAGCGAGTCACTGCTGTGTAGGCCTCACCCCTTCTGAGCTCTCTGAATTAGAACTCCGTACAGAGGCTGGAAGCCACCCTGCACCCAGCCCAGGCCAACTCCTGAGGCACCCCGGGCATCCTCATCCTGCTGTTTAGACAAGTAATGCACAGCCACTCAGCACACCCGGCCACCCCATGTGCGAACCCCAGAGCTACGTTGAAGGAAACCTCCGGAGAGTGCCGCCTCTTGGTGAAAGAATTCAGGCTAGAATTCTTTTCAGTGGCAAGTAGCCCTCCCCCTAGCGCCATCAAAATGCATTTTAATTGGAACAAATTAATGTATTTTGGAAAATTTCACTCTTTTTAAAGTCCAGTGAAATTCTATAAAGAATATATCATTGTGAAATCTCAAAACCTATCAGACTGAGTCTTAAAAAGTGATACCAAAACATTCCTAAAGTGATTTTTTTAGATAGTGATATAAACAACACCTGAATCTAAACTAACTCTCTGCCAGATACAGTGGCTCACGCCTATAATCCCAGCACTTTGGAAAGCCGAGGCAGGTGGATCACCTGAGGTCAGGAGTTCGAGACCAGCCTGGCCAACAAGGCAACATGGCCCTGTCTTACGAAAAATACAAAAATTAGCCAGGCGCGGTGGTGCATACCTGTAATCCAGCTACTTGGGAGGCTGAGGCAGGAGAAGCGCTTGAACCCGGGAGGCAGAGATTGCATGAGCTGAGATCACACCATTGCATTCCAGCCTGTGTGACAGAGAGGGACTCTGTCTCAAAGAAATACATTTTTAAAAGTAACTTTCTTAGGTAGTGACATAAACAACACCTTAATTTGAAGTGACTTTCTTCGGTGGTGACGTAAACACCTTAATCCATGGCCCCCATTCCCTCATCTGGGAAATGATCCATGGCCCTTTCCCCCGGGATCCGGGCTGTGGCGTCACCCCCCGCCTCCCTCTCCACAGGCTGCATGAGGTATGGTTTTGCCTTCCTGAGTGGGTTTGTGGGGGCATTGAGTCATCCATTGCTGGGTCTCGTGTTTGGTTTCGTTTCTCGTCAGTCCCAGCTCTCTCGCGTGTCTGTCACCGATCCTGACTGCTCGGATGACACCATTCACTGCCTTTTTTTTCCTTTTAGCTTGCATTAGACACACACTACTGGACTTGGATCAACCATTTTGTCATCTGGGGGGTCGCTGCTGTTCTACGTCGTGTTTTCGCTTCTCTGGGGAGGAGTGATCTGGTAAATATCTGATAAATAGCCGATAATCTGGTAACTGCCACCTGATTGTTACTTCCTCAGTTGTCCTGCACTGCTTTTTAATCAGGGGTTGAAGACACATTTTCCAGCGAGGCTGCTGGTCGGGGCAAGTGTTCGTTGAATACCTGCTGTGTGCTGGGCGTCATGTGGGGTCCTAGGATACAGTTGGGGGCAAGACACAGGGGAGGTCCCCTGCTCCTGTGACCTGCACCTGCAGGGGAGAGAGATGCTAACTGATAACAGCTAGTGATGAGTTCTGTGGAGGAACAGACCAGGATTCTACACCAGGAGACCTGTGTCAGATTGAAAGGCTAGAGGTGACCTCTCAGAAAAAGTCATCATTTAAACTGAAACCTGGAAGACGGGCACCATCATCACAGCAAGTCCCAGCTGCTAACTGCCTCACACAACGAGGCGCCGGCCAGGCATCTGACAGGTCCTGTCCCACTCCATCCTCACGCACCACAGACGAGATGGGCCCGGGCGTGTGCGTGGCAGGGCCAGACCTTGCCCACGGCAGCCTGACTCCCGGGGGGAGCCTCTGGTTTTGGGGAGCAGCAGGAGGAGCGCAGGCCTGGGCGGGAGGAGGTCCTCAGTGGGAGCCGTGGCCAGTGGAGAGGGGCCGGGACCGGGCTGCAGAGCAGGCAGGGTAGCCTCCAGGACCACCAGCCGTGGGGGACCCTGGCTTGAGGCCGCCGTGGTGAGTCGAGTCATTGGAGGGCTGTGGGCAGAGCACAGCAGAGTTGGGTGGCTGTTTTCAAAAGCCCACGGTGGTTACGTGTTGAGCTGGTGAGAGCGATATAGGCAGGGGGGTCAGTCCAGGGACTTCATGGGAAGCCAGGAAACGACGCTGGGTGGTGGCCCCAGACCGGGTCCCAATCTCAGCCCCAGCACCGCAGCCTCTGCCACAGCCCTCTGCAGACCTGGGGCCAGGGAAACCCTCAGGACCCCTGACCTGGGCGGGATTCTCAGCTCAGGAAGCGTCCCTCCGGGTTCTCTCGTTCAGCCAGCGGCCCCTGGTGGCCCTGGGTCGCATTACACAGTCCCAGAGATGAGAGCGAGCTTCAAGGGTTTCAGTCACCTGCCTGCCCCCTGAGAAGCCCACCCAGCTCTAGCAAGCCCGGCCCGGCAAGCCCAGCTGTTCTAGCAGCCCCGAAGGCCGTGGCTGAGTAAGAGATTCCATCCCAAAACCTCTCTGACCACTCCTGGGCCTTGGAGCCAAGGGGCCATGGCCCGTCCGCCTGGGTAGAGCCCTGGCCTCTTGCTTCGTTTCCTAAAACACTGACCCTGAGTCTCTCATGTGCTGGGAGCTCACCACGTCACTCCCGCTTGGTGACAAGACCCATCCTCCTGCCCGCCACCGGCACCGCATGGGGTGCCGCAGCCCCGTCCTGGGCCTGCCAGCAGCTCCTCGTCTCCGCCGTCACCCACCGTGCGTGCTCCTGTTTCCCTCCGTGGTCCACACCCCAGTTCACTGTGCTTCCTGGGGTGGGCCCCATCTCTGTGTCTCTGCCGCTGTCCGTAGTGCCTGGGACGTGGAAGGCGAGTAGGAATCCTTACCGGGAGGCACTTATAGAAGTGGGTCTGTGGGCTCGGGCTGGCTGTGGGGTCACCGGTACCGCCTCCTTGCCAGCTGAGCTCAAGGAGCCCGACAAAGACATCATCTTGGAATTATCCTCCTTCCGGGGGAGGGCGTCATTGCCCACTCTGTATTGACGGCCAGCGCTCAGCACACCCTTCCCATCTGATGGCCGAGGCGTTGGGATAGAAAAACATCCTGTTTCAGTCCCTTTCTTTTTGCTTCTGTGAAACTGAACTTCAGAGACTTCTGTTTTCCCTTTGAAATGATGTCCCAGAATTCCTCCTCTTGTTCCTCTTACCCCAGCATGGCCGGGAGGTTCGACATTCATTTTTGACTTGATAAATTCACAGCAGGCTACGTGGCTTGCCAAGCAACTCTCACTGACAAAAGTGCAACTCCCAGGACAAACGACCCCTTCCAGGGAGTAAAGAGGCCATCCCCAGCGAGTACAGGCCTCACCTGTGACTTCTCTTCCCCTGCCCCTCAGGCCGTTCCTCAACTACCAGAGGATGTACTACGTGTTTATCCAGATGCTGTCCAGCGGGCCCGCCTGGCTGGCCATCATGCTGCTGGTGACTGTCAGCCTCCTTCCCGACGTCCTCAAGAAAGTCCTGTGCCGGCAGCTGTGGCCGACGGCAACAGAGAGAGTCCAGGTAGGGAGCGTCCCCAGCCGGGGGGCAGGGGTGCCTCAGTGCCCTGGCCTCAGGACTGGGAGATGACCATTTTGACAGGTAGCGTGAAAGGTTTGGGTTTCATGAAAATGTGATCAGTCCAAGTATCACTAATGAGATTCCCAGTGACACATGACGTTAAACATCAGGGAAATTTGATATGACTGCTGTCTATGTTTCAACCTAAACAGTCATCTGAAATAAGACACAAATAAGAGAAAAAGATTACTATAAAAGGCAAATTATTTTATGTAAACGCAAGACTTTTTAAAATTACTCATTACTTTAAAAGGTTGAATTACATAATTTTTAAGGGTGGTAAGTTTGGCTGGAAATGGAAGCGTTTATATCAGGAAATGCTGGTATTGGTGGGGCTCCTTATTCTCCACACGCCCAGGTCTTAGCCACAAGCAGAATTCTGGGGTCCAGGGAAGACGATGCTGAGTGCTCTCCACCCAGGTGCAGGGTTCGACAGGTGTGAGGACTCAGCCCCTGGCCCCCTATCCGTAGCAGCTGGGCTCTGGCTTCAAGCTCAGGCCTGGAGTTGGGGACAGCCCAACCCTAAATCAGGGGCAGTGACCGTGCCTTCTGCTGCTGTCCCGAGAAGCCTGCCTGCCCTCGGAGGGCCACTGCACCTGTCACAGGACTCTGTTATTGCAGATTTTCAAGTTGCATCCCCCGCAATTTTTTTTTTTGAGACAGAGTCCTGCTCTTTTGCCAGGCGCCAGGCTGGAGTGCAGTGGTGCGATCTTGGCTCCCTGCAACCTCCGCCTCCCGGCTTCAAGCAATTCTCCTGCCTCAGCCTCCTGAGTAGCTGGGAACTACAGGCTTGTGCCACCACACCCAGCTAATTTTTGTATTTTAGTTGAGACAGGGTTTCACTATGTTGGCCAGGATGGTCTCGATCTCTTGACATTGTGATCTGCCTGCCTCAGCTTCCCAAAGTGCTGGGATTACAGGCGTGAGCCACCGAGCCTGGCCCATTCCCCAAAACTTCTCATTGCCCCGTGAGGTGGGGCCCTGGACTGGGCAGGGCAGAAGCCCTGTGGGGAAACAAGGGCTGGGGAGGCCCTGGCAGTGGCCACTCCTGCAGGGTGTGAGGCTGCCCAGGACGGACACAGCAGCGCAGGTGGGAGGAAGACAGGGAGCAAGGGCGTTCTGGGGCCCCAGCCCTGACTCACTCCTGCAGCTCAGACACCCGGGGCCTGGCTCCCAGCTGGGAGGGAAGACAGGTCGCCCTCCCTCGGGGGCACAGCCCCACCCACCCCACCCTTCCAACAGTCAGAATGGGATCCTGGCTTGAAAGCTTTCTTGGGACATTGGTGCCAATTTAAAATGTTGAAACTGACACCGCCAGTTCCTGGCACTCCCTCCTTCATGCCTCCTGCCACAGTTTGTAAAATCAGAGCGAGCAAAGCTCACAGTGAGCAGACCCCCTCTCAGCATAGTGAAGATGTCCACACACAGCTGCCTCGGGGGACCACGGGCAGGAGAAATGCAACAGGATGCACGTGTCAGCTGCCTCTAAGATGGTCCCACCGAGGGGCCTCCCTGCAGAGAGGGAGCCCTGCCTGTGACCAGCCAGTGGGGCAGGAGTTGGGGCCCAGGCTGAGACTCCATGGCTCTCAGTGCTTCAGGGAAATGCTGGCACCAGGCAGCCACTGCCCAGCCCTGCGACGGCCTGAGAAGCAGCTGTCCCATGGTGCTTTTCTCAAAGCATGGCCCTCGGCTCCTGAGCCCTTCAGCCGCACGGCTCCACAGCGGGCACACATGTTATGACAGGGCTCTGCACACGGGACACGTGTCATAACTACATCCCGTACATGGGGACGTGGCAGGCAGGCAGGTCACAAGGACACCACGCACAGAGGAGGCAGCAGGGCTGGCGTCTGACACCGAGAGCAAGCAGGTACAGCTTGGGGGTGTCCACTGGGCCCCCCGCTGTGGCCACAGCAGTGTGGCTCGGGGTTTATGAGAGTCTCAGCCCTACCTGGCCCCAGGGCGCTCGTGGATGCAGTGGTGCTTGGTCAGAGACACTGGAGCACACAGCAGGTGAACTCGGGGGGTTAGGAGGGCCTCTCCCCCCAGGACTCTGGGCTCTTCATGACAGCATGCATGCAGCCTCCAGAGTCGGGGCTGCCGAGAGCCATGTCCCAGACGCATCTGACCACAGGCCTTCTGCTCTGCGGCCCATCCCCCAGGGTGGGCAGACCTCGGGCACTGTGGGAACGCCAGTCGGGACCCTCCCCCGTCCCACCCTTTGTTTAGAAGCCCTTATTCTGCTGTGGGTCTCGGCGTCCCACAAGGGCCCCAGCAGCCCTTATGAAAAACCACACAGGGACCTGCAGGAGGCATAAAGCCAGGGGTGGAGGGCTGGCAGGTCACGGCAGGGGCACCAGTGTCTGTCCAGAGTGGCCAGGTGAACGTGCATGTGGTGGTGAGCCTCTGACTAACTCCGCTCTGTCTCTTGTTTCTCTTCCCTTCCTGTTTTCTTCTGTCTTCTGACCGCTTTGCCTAAACTCTCACACCTTGTTCACACGCCCCGTGTGTGTGGCCACTGACCTCGGGACTAGACTAAGAGCCAGTGCCTTTCTGTCGAGCAGTCAACCATCTTTATGCTTTCTCAGACTTCCAGCAGCCTGAGTTTCTGACGGAACAAGGTGATACTCCCCCTGCCTTCCGCGTGCTTGGGACGGTAGACCCGGGGCAGCAGGGTTACACCCATCCCCAGAGCCCCAAGTCCACACACTGTAGCACAGCCTCCTCCAGCCACCAGGCACAGCAGCCCCACATCGGGAAGCCCACCCCCCACTTCACCTTCAGACTGATGGTGGGCTATGTTTTCCATCAGTCACACATAACCAGGGTTTCTCCCTCAGCGTCCATCCACATAACCCGAGACCCCACCCATGAAGGCTCAGACACAGCTGACAGTGAGAGTCGGCCATATGACCCCTCACACAGGTGTCAGAGGGGTCCCTAAGGTAGGAAGGTATGGTCACCCAGGCCCTGAGCTCAGCACACCCTTCCCTCCACAGCCTGCAGAGCAGGGACCACCAGGCCTCCTCCCTCACCGCACCCACTCCCGTGCCCATTCTGCAGCTGGAAAGACTGAGGGCAGCTAGGATCACATGGTGTGCTCAGGACCCATGCATATTTCAGAAAGGGCAGCCAGGCTGAGCCACACAGCTGGAGACAGGGACAGAAGTGTTTGGTGTCAAATGTTTGACCAAATTCCCTTTTTACGTTTCTTTAAATGAAGACTTCATTGTTTTTTAAAAAAGCCTTTTATTAATCATTTGCCTTAAAAATGGCTACCCTGGCCCTTCTGGGCAATGTAGAGGTGTTCACGCGCCACTTTCCTGTGGTGGCGTCCGTGGTCAGAGCTCCCGTCGGGGTGGAGGCTGCAGGGGCCACGCATCGTCAAGTCGCCTCTGTCTTTCAGCCGTGTGCTCCTGCGCCGTGTGCTTGGGGCACTGTGGAACACCAGTGGGGACCCTCCCCCGTCCCACCCTTTGTTCACACACGCCTCAGGATCAGTGATCCTTTGGAAATGCATACCTGGTATTACTGTTTTACCAAATGCAGCTTCGAAAAATGCCCAGAGCAGAAAAAGGCTTTTTTTCCCTTTAATAACATCATCTTCTATATATTTTAAACACTATTTTTAACTGCCAACATGGTCCTTTTTTAAGTCCAAGTAATTAAGAGGAATCAAAATTTTTCTAATTTAGTGTCATCAGAATTGTTCGATTAAATTAGAGAATTTCATTTCACCATTTTCATGCTTGAAAACATTTAGGATGAAATTACTAGGAGCACTTCAATAAGTTATAGGAGGTCCTTAAGAAACTGAGTGAATCACACCAACTCTGGGATAGAAATAAACATTGTAACTACCGCTGAAGTGCACTGGGCGCTGATTTGCTTCTGAGCATGTGCAGAAGCTGAGCCCGGCTGCTTAGAGACGGTGGCACGGAGGTTGTCCTGTCCCCTGCGAGGCCTCGGGCCCCAGCATGACCGCTGCGGGCAGGGCTGGCGCGCACCTGAACACAAAGTGCCCAGCTCACACAGGACACGCTCTGGTGCTGAGACCACCTGCGTTCTGCAAAACTTTGGAGGAATAGACATGTCAGCAGTCCTCACGCGGGCATACGCTACTTCAGAAGGATGGCTTCCTTTAACCTGTTCCTACGGAAAAGAAAAACCTTGCGGGCATCAGGTGTATGCGTTACATATGTGCAGCTCACATATGTAAGTCCGCCCTGGCATCCCTCTGTGTATCTGTCTGCATGCCGTTCACTTCTCCGTCGCTGTCCCTGGGAAGGCTGACGGCCTCATCCCTTGTTTCCTGCCTCTCCTCGCCCGGACGTTTTCCCACTCGGACCTGCAGTTCCAAGCTCTGGGTTCTTCAGCTCCTGCGCTTCCCTTATTCTTTGAATAGACTAAGCCTTGGCTGCAAGATCTCAGTGGAGCTCTGTGAGCACGTTGGCCTCAGGACACTCGGCCGCAGGGCCCTGGCAGAGCGGCTCCTGGGGCTGGCTGGCCACTGTGGAAGTGGGCGTGTGGCCAGATGTGTGGCTTCAGGATTCCGGAGGTGCCCGTGGACCTTCCAACTGAGGGACTCAGACCCTCTGCCTCCCACAGGTGCCGTGACCTGTCCCTGAGCCTGAGGCTGCCTCAGTTCTGGGCTTGGGCTCCCCCATGGCAGCGGCCCTGCTGGAACAGTGTCTGTTTTCCCGGAGAGACCCCGAGCCCTTGCCCTGGCAGCTCCATGATGCCCGGTGCAGACTTTAACAGGGGTCAGAGCCTCTTCCTGCTGGGGCCCACAGATGGTGCAGGCAGAGGCCGGGGTGCTCCTGGTGCCCATGGGTGGCAGCTCAGCAGCCCCACGTGGCCCACGTCAGGTGGCATCGCTCAGTGTGTTTCCTCGCCTTGCAGAGGGGTGCGAAGCACAAGGCTCCGGTCCAGGCCGCACAGAGCAGCGACGGGCCCCTCCTGAAGGATCTCCTACGGCGGCCAAGGCGCAGTTAGCTCCACGCTAGGTAACGTGCGGCCACTGGGCGCCGCCCGTGTGTTGTGACTCGGACCTGTTCTCCTCCAAAGTTTTGCTGTGCTGTGCTGTGCTGTCTTTGATAACAAAGGTTCACAGTGCAAAGAGCAGCCCTCTTACACACACATGCGTTTGCTGTCCCAGGTAAGTGGCACGCCTACGGCAAGCTGACTGCACACGGAACATGCTGTGCATATGCACACAGGTGTACACGCACCCCAGGTGCACGCCACGCAGCCTGAGCAGGCCCAGCAACGTCAGATACCGGCTCACCATCCTGGTCTTTTGGGAGAAACAGCTTCACTTAAAAGTCCTCACAGGAAGGAGCCTGCTTTGACATCACATATGGATATTGCATGATTCGTGTGGAACCTGGACCCAGGCAGGCCAGCCAGAGCACGTAGCTTGTCCCCTGTCTGACAGCTGTGGAGGCCGTGAAGACACCTGCTCCTGCCGGCGTTCCCACCGTTGCCCCCTGGTCTGAAAGTGGGCTGACCTGGGACGGCCCCCCCAGCAGATGGTGCATGCTGCCTGTCAGAGCTGCAGGGCCTGTGCATATCCGGGGCCCCGATGCGCTGTCAGTAAGAAGCCATGTAGGCCCCATCCGTGTGGTGACACCCAAGGCAGCAAGCTGAGGGGACACAAGCCAAACACATCCAGCACGACACCAGCCCGGTCCCTGTGGGGTGGGGCCTCCCCCTCTGGGGCAGTGAGTGAGCTGTTATGTCCGAGGGGTCTCTGGGTACGGGACGGCATTTGAGCTCTCCACTGCACAGGACGCCAGCTACGGGAACCTATGGAGGTTTCCTGTGCGTGGCCTGTATTCCTGGGGCCCCTGGGTCTTCCATGGGATGGTGGGATGGGAGGACAGTACTCTGTTAGTACCCAAAGGAGAGGTGCTCCTTCCTACACAGAGACCCCTTGCCTCTGTGTGGCTTCTCTGGGAGTGGTGGTGGGGGGGGGGCGTGGATCCCCACCTACATGCCCTCAGGATGAGGCCACGTACTGAGTTGAGTCCAGCAGTTCCTGCAGGAGGTGACGGTTGTGAGTGCGTCCCAGAGTGACTCAGACAGCCCCACGGGGATCCCCGAGACTGACCATGTGTCTCTCATTCTCTCAGCAGAATGGGCGCGCACAGCCTTGGGACCGAGACTCAGAATTCACCCCTCTTGCCTCTCTGCAGAGCCCAGGCTACCAGAGCACCTGTCCCTCGGCCGCATGGAGCGGCTCCAGGCCTCAGCAGGTGATGCTCGCGGTCTGGAAGGGGAAGGTGTCCGCGGAGCCCCACCCGCCCCCGGCTGTTCCCATCACTGCTGCAGTTCCAGCCCAAGGCATGGCTGCCCTGGGTCCCTCGTGGGAATGCTCGTGTGATGGGCGACCCCAAGCCTGTGGAGACTGCTTGTGCCTCTTCCTGGCCCCCAGCAGGCAAGGAGGGGCCACAGGCCTTGCCTCGAGCGTGGCCGTTGGCCATCTGGACTAGCGCTGCAGTTCTTCAGCCACAGTGGTGACCTCCAGGCATTCAGCTCAACTCAGAAGGGACATTCTGCCCGCCCACCCTGCGTGCCGTCAAGAGAGGCCGTCCCCCCCCAGGCCTGTGTCTTCACCCACCTGCCGTCATCAGCCTTTGCTGTCACTGGGAGAGAAGAGCCATCCAGGCACCCATGGTGGCCCACGTGTGGACGCTGCCCCGCTGCCATGTCCTGCTTGCCTGGCCACCGCCCATGCCCTCTGTAGGGCGAGGTGAGCTGTAGCAGAACCCTCGATCCTCATGCTGTGGGAAGGGCCAGGTCAGTCGGATACTGTCATCCCCACCGACGCAAGGCTGTGCCCTGCTCATCTGGGGGCATTGCCCCGCAGTTAAGGCTGAGCCCGCCTGCCCTGTGTGTCAGGCTGGCTGAGTTGCGGTCTCTTCCCATCACCGGCAGCCTCCTGGAGAAAGCAGTGCCACGTGGGAGGACAGGGTCATGCCGGCAGCTCCCGGCCCTGCAGCAGAAGCCCAGGATGTCCGTCGGCCACTCGCCTGAGCACGGAGCCGTCAGCCACACCCACCACTTTTATGGGAGAATGTTGATTTCGTGGGTGTGAGGGACGGGGGACAGATACTTGGCTGTGACGGGCACACATCCTCTGTCCCCATGGAGGGGGTGACCACCAAGGTGGTGTTCATGACCCAGAACCTTTTGGGCTGATGGGGGTGGCCCACAGGAAGGGGGGTCAATCCTCCCAACAGGCAGCACTGCGCCCCCGCCCACCTCCCCACGCGGCAGCTCCACCCGCCGCACTCTGCCTCCCCCGCGTCCCCTTGTCCCCACGTCCCCCACATCCCCCACGCAGGGCTCTCCTTCCTCTCAGGATGCTGTTCAGCGCGGCTCTGGGTGGGTTAGCAACCCGACGGCTGCAGTGATAGGAAGTCCCTGCTGCTCTCTATACCGGCATTTCTATTTCTGGAAACCTTTACGTAGCCTTAATGGTCCTTAAAGAAGACATTTCAGTGTGAAATTCAGACTGCAGACGCTGCAACTGCTGCCTTTCAGGAAAGCACCGCTGGATGCGCAGGAGCCGTCCCCACGCCCGCCCACATGCACCACGCCGGGAAGCGGGGCTGCGGCAGGGGACGCCCAGGGCGGCTCCGAGGTGCTTGACTGTGGGTGTTTTTGGAAGCTCAGATTTCACCATTTGATTGTATAATCTTTTACCTAGAAAATATTTATTTGAACTAGAGGATAAGTCAACAGTGAGAACAGTGAACACAGTGGCTGGGATGAACTAGGGTGACAAACACCACACCAAAGATTAGGGTAGTGAGCAGCTGGCCTGAGCAGACAGAATGCGGAGGACTCCACGCTGTCTCCGAGGGGCCGCCCCGCCCCGAGGCCCGTGTGCGGCCGCCCTGGCTTGGCAGCCCTGCCCACGCCACCCCCACAAACAGTGGTGTGTGCATTTTTACAGCCCTTTTTAAGAACCCAATATGGGTATAAATGTAATACCTGTAGGGGGACAGGTTCTCTGTATGTTCAGTTAACAAATTATTTGTAATGTATTTTTTTAGAAATCTTAAAATTGCCTTTGCACTGAAGTATTTTCATAGCTGTTTATATCTCTTTTATTCATTTATTTAACATATGGTCTAATTTTAAAACTATGTTTTTAAAGCTTTCCTTTTTAAGTTTATGAAATTTTGGCCACTTTACATTTAGATTCTGGGGAGAGTATTGACTGAATGTTCCAATCTCTGATGAATGTGAATTTCCAGGTTTGATTTTATTCTCTACACACACCTCTTCCTTTCTTGGTATTTCTGGTGGCAGTGATTAGTTGAACAGCATATTTAAGGTACGATAATTTGCTACGCTTTTCTTTACAATTTATTGCAGTTTCATCTGCTTTCTATGTTTTGTTAATTTCCATCCTTCAGCCTTAAAAATAGAAGATTCTCACATGAAGGGTTAGTAAGCTGGGGCCCAGTTCTGCTGTGTCAAAGTCACCACGTACCTCTGACAACAAGTCTTAGTGTGACAGTCACTAAACTTTTACACACTCCCAAACGTCTTTTTAAAAATTGCTTGGGAAATTACTAAATGAATGTGCCTGGTAATTTGAAATAGACAAGCGGCACAGGACAAAAAAGGTTGGGCAGACCCTCAGTGACTGACGTTGCAGCTGTGACTCCATGTGGTTTTCCACCTCACAGTAGTTAGTATTTACTTGCCTTAAACTAACTTTGAAGCAAGTAATGTCAGCTTTAAGCACTTTGTTTTTAAAAATCTTATTCGCTGCTGCACATGTTAATAAATTACCAACTTGTAACTCGGCATGTTGGGCAGATACACGGTTGCTGCTCCACACCCAGTCCCTGCCGCAGACCGTGTGTCTCATACACGCACAGGCGGGCCCGCTGCACGTCAGTTCCCTTCGCTTTGGCTCCACTTCGCTCACAGCCATGTACACATGGAGGCTTGCACACAGGAGCACACGCATACATACACACGTGGACGCATAGGCGTGCAAGCTCCTACAGGCATGCATGCACACAAATGTGTACACAAGTGTGTGTGAGCTCCTACACATACGCACACACGTACGGACACTACAGAAGCATGTGTGACCTACACACATAGGCAATCCATGCATAGGTGTACACATACCACAGGCACATGAAAGCTCCTACACACACAATGCATGCATGCACACACACCACAAACAAGTTCCTACACATGGACGCGTGAGTACACACATGCATGTACGTTAAGCACACATGTACAAGCTCCTACGGGCTGCTCTGACACACTTATGCGCATCAGAAATACGTATGAGCTTTTATACCTGTACACATGCATGCACACACATGTACATTCACAACAAACGTGTGCAAGCTCCCACACACAAGCACGTGTACACACACCACAGACATGAGTTCCAAGACATGTAAACACATGTGCGCACACACCTAAGCTCCTACACATGTACATGCACACACCCCCAGACGTGTAGGCTCCTGCACTCATGAATACATACAGGTATACACACATGTATATATACATGAACACGTGTGCACACGGATGCATACACACATGTGCCACAAACACATGCACCCCCGCCTGGTGTCCCACACTGCATTCTTCCTCCTTCCTGAGGGCCCTGTGAGGGGCCTCTGGCCAGGCATGGGAAGATGGGGCTCCCCGGACCCCACCCCATGCCTCCGTGCAGTGAAGAGTCCTCCTCCTGGTAGAATGTCTGGGCTTTGCAGAGCAGGCCCCGGCGGTGAAGCCGCAGCTTCACTTACACAGCTTCTCTGTGAGCAACGCTTGGTGCCCTGGACAAGGCCCTTTCCCCTTCGGGGAGGTCCAGCCCCACAAGATGAAACGGCCCCTCGGCTCAGCCCTAAACCAGGCGGCCACAGCAGGACTGGCTGCACCAACACCACACCTCATCCCTGACACGTCAGGGAGCACGGCCGGCCTTCTGCCACAAGCCAGCTAGGCAGGGCCACGGCCTCTGCAAGCCCCAATCAACCCAGCCTGTGTCTGAGCAGACGTGGCGAACAAGCAGGTCACACAGCCTTGAGGGAGGAGGCCAGACACGGGCAGCCTCTCCCACAGGGTGACCATTCGGCTTGGCGAGCGTTTAAACACGTGTTTAGACACATGCTGTTGTGACCCCACTGAGTTGAGCCTCGGCCCAGGGTCCAGTGCCATAGCAGGAAACCTCCAGCCTCCTTCAGACCACTCTGTTCATGTGTTTTGCACTGACTCGTGTTGAGTAATGCAACCACTTTTATTTAATCTTACTGTTATTTATTTGACAACTCAGTGTCTAACAGCTTGATAGGCAGGTCCTTGCATCCTGCGTTTCTTTAGGAAGTTACCCATTTGTAACTTTAAAAACAGGAAAAATATCAGTTGGCAAATGCGACCTTTTTTTTATTTTTAGCTAAAGGTGGGTGAACTTGAACGAAAATGGTTGTCATGTTGTGTCTGTAAGCAGCTTTGATGGGGATGTGTTAGGTGTCATGAAAGTATGATTCTACTTTTGCAGAAAAAATCTAAAGATCAATTTATATAGCTTTATTTTTTACCTTATCAAAGTATACAGAATTTTAATATGCATATATTGTCTGACTTAAAATTATAATGTCTGTGTTACCATTTAAAATGTCTATTCATTATGTAATGTGATAAAAGAAGGTCTTCAAAAATGTATTTAACATGAATGGTATCCATAGTTGTCATCACCATAAATACTGGAGTTTATTTTTAAATTATTGAACATAGTAGGTGCATTGAACATAAATCAGCCTCACACAGCAACATTTAACCGTTAATTCATTAATCTGCTTTGAAAAATTAAATTGTGAATTAAACCAAATATAACATTTCTGTAAACTTTATTTTGTATGCTCCTGTTTTTAACTTTTATTTCTGTAGATAAACTGATTGATTTTTTTGGACTTTTCTCTAGATCATCTAAGCAGGAGACCTGAATCTGCTTGCAATAAAGAATAAAAATCTGCTTCAGTTTCTTCCATAAATGAAATCCCACAAGTGGCCTGTACATTTTCTGCTAGTAGAAACAGAATAGTAAGAACACTTTCTCAGCGTGCTTCTGTGTGGGACGGAGGCGGAGAGCCCAGTGTGAGTGCTGTGGGCCCTCCCTGGCTGTTCCCTCGGCCGCCACCCCCCGCAGAGACACCAGGTGTCCTGGGTGCCGACCGCCCTGGACGCCAGGGCCTGCACAGAAAGGGAAACTCGGGACTGGGTTTCCCAACCTTCTGGTTCGTCCCCCACTGATCTCTGCCAAGCCCCTGCCTGCCACCTCGTTCTTGGGGTGTAGGTGCCCCCTTCTACCCCACTTCTCCCTTCCTCTTGACCAAACCCCAGGCTCCTCCAGGCTCTTCAGTCTCCTGGGCTCTGTCAGCCGAACCCAGCTTTGCCCACTCAAGTGGACGGCAATTCCCTGCCCCCTGCCCCTCCCAATACGCAGAATTCTGGGTGCTGCCACGGAGCCCCCATAATGCCCCTTGGCCTCTGAGACCGTGGCCTTGTCCCAACCTGATCTCGCCCTCTCTCAATCCCGCCCGGGCCCCGGCCCTGCCCCGTGTCATACTCTGCAGTCTTGTGCCTTGTCTGGAAACACCAACTTCAAAACGCCACCAGCTTCCAGCTCCTGAGATCCCGGCTCCACTGGGGCGCCCGGAGAGGGGACTTCGTGTGAATCCTGGGCTGTCCCTGCTGGCCGGTGCCTGCCTAAGTCCTGCCTGGCACACCTCCTCTCCCGCCCAGTCACCCACTTCCCACGGAGTCTCAGCTCAGGGCCACCTGGGAAACACCTCCGGGAGGGGTCAGCGGGCCCGGCTCGAAGGCTGGAATTCTAACCATGGGGGTTTTCCTGGCTCCTGAACACCACAAAGTCAGGGACCGCTTTTCATGTGCAGCACACAGGCAGGGCTCGGGAAGCGCCCGCAGGTGAATGACCTGCAGCCTCCCTGGATTTCTCCGAAATGCTTTCCTCTTGCCCTTGGATTCTCAGCATCTTAACGTGGGCTTACCTTCACCTTTCCGGCTCCTCACCCTGAAGCCATCTTCCCCACAGCTGTCTCTTCCTCTTGTGGCAGGAAAAGAGATACTGCTGTGATTTTGCAGGGTGTGGGGACAAGAGGGGAGGGGCAGAGCAGGCTGGTCCCAGGGGTGGCACTGGGGCCGGAAGGCCTAGCCCTGATGAGTGACCCAAACTCGCTCCACCTCCCCTTGCTCTCCAGACAGAAGACACCAATCCAGAAAGCGAGATGCCCAGTGACCCTGCCCACTGCCTGGGGAGGAGGAGGCCTGGCCCTCCCCGCCCGCCACAGCCTCCTGGGGAAGCCCGAGGGGGGGATGCAAGCTTGCCCTCCTCACTGGCCCATCTGTCCTGTGCCAAAACTGCAGATGCTAAGTCACTGGGGACCTCTGTGGGTGTTTAGCAAATGTCATGAACCACATAGGCCACCTGAGACCCCACAGCATTGGTGCTGCATGTGGACCTGAATGGGAGCGCCTGTGTGCCTGGGGCAGTGAGAATGGAGGGAGGCACGGGCCCATGCAGGATCTGAGCTTAGGTGTGTCCCGCTGGGCTCCTCCCGAGGCTGCTGGAGCCCCTGAGGCAGAGCCAGATGGTGCCTGCGCAGTGTGGAGCCAAGACCTCGGTGCCTTCGTTCTGGAGGCGGGCGTGAGGGAGGGGCAGTACCGCTGTCTTGTCTAGGCAGGGTTTGTGCAGATTTGGGGGCTGGAGGCCAGGGCAGCCCTGTCCTGCTCCCTCTAGCCGCCCAGAACCCCAGAGGGACCAGGCCCGAGTCTGCCTGCGGAGTGTCCAACACAGAAAGGCAGATTCTGAGACAAACCAGGGCGGCCACAGGTTTACAAGGGGGCCGTGCGGTCTTTCTCTATAAGTGGGAGGACACGGTCGCCCCTTCCTTGGCTGTGTAAGGCAAGCACACAGGTGTTTCCCACCTAAGGTACGGTCACTCCTTTTCTTTCGCATGCAGACGTCTTTGTGAGAGTGATGCTTTCACACAAAGCATTTCATCTCCAGTGGTAAAGTTTCCAACACTAAGTCGAGAAACTGGAACAATTTGGAAGCAGATGAACCTTCCTAAACTGCTCACGGGAACAGTGACCACAAGAGATGCCCTGGAAGGATTCCAGCCTTTGGGGTCACGGGCACGGGGTGCACAGCTTCCCAGGTTCCTGCTACCGAGCTCGCTGTAAGTGCCACCCAGTTCTCACAGAATCCACAGCGGCAGCCGTACGCCCCGCTCCGTGCGCAGAGCCCAGACATGCGTGCAGAGTCCGCAGGTGTGCTATAGCACAGCGTCCATCCGGCCTTCCCCACAGCCTCACCTGTGGGGTCCCCCTCATTGGTAGGTAGTGACACCCTGGCAGGAGTTCTCCCTGAGGTCTCTGCTCCTGCTGCCCTCGCGGGGAAACCCATTTGTGTCGGTGATCTCCTGGCGTCCCACTGGGATTCTGTGGCTGTGGGTGATCTCCTGGCGTCCCCACTGGGATTCTGTGGCTGTGGGTGATCTCCTGGCGTCCCCACTGGGATTCTGTGGCTGTGGGTGATCTCCTGGTGCCCCACTGGGATTTTGTGGCTGTGGGTGATCTCCTGGCACCCCACTGGGATTCTGTGGCTGTGGGTGATCTCCTG
Organism: Ateles fusciceps; assembly: GCA_036589455.1. NCBI lineage: Eukaryota > Metazoa > Chordata > Mammalia > Primates > Atelidae > Ateles > Ateles fusciceps. The sequence continues at coordinate 1,444,313 of JAZHEH010002915.1, read as the reverse complement.
GCGCCCCACTGGGATTTTGTGGCTGTGGGTGATCTCCTGGTGCCCCACTGGGCTTCTGTGGCTGTGAAAGCTGGTGCTGCACAAAGGGCTTGCCCAGCCCTAACAAGCTGGGCACCAAGGGCAGCCTGTGATGCGCTGCTCTGGGCCTTTGTCTCGGCTGAATTAATTTCCTCTTGAATTGCCTCCACTTGAGAATTCGCCCTCGCCTCTCCTGAAGGCACACAGATCTTGGGGTTTTGTCTTCTGTATTTTTGCTGCATTGGTTTACCGTGTGCCACGGTGGAAAACTTTCATGGGGAGAAGGCGTTCTGGCTTCTTGTCTGTCTGTCTGTCCCCTAGGGCTGCGGGCCAGCCCCATGCCCATCCGTGGTGTGCAGGCAGAGGCACCTTTCAGGATATCAGGTGGAAATCCTTGCTTCCTGGCAAAGTACGTTCCAGCATGGTGCCCCGCTGCCCATGGGCCTGTGGGTTACTGCACCCTGCACGAATGTGTGAAGCCGGGTGGTGGCTGGCTGGGGTCACTGCCTGTGCCCTCCTTTCTGCACCTGCAGTGCCGTCAGCTTGCACCTCCTGCAGGAGTTCCTCAGGGCGGGGTCCCATGAGCAGCCTCCTTTTGGACTTTTACTGCTCAATTAAATGATATTTAACTCAGCCTGCCTGGCAGTCTGACAGAATATGTGATGTTATCAGAGGGTCTTTGATGCCAGCATGAGAAATGGGGCATGGTCTCCAAAGAAACCAAGCAACCAAACAAACCACGTCAGAAACACCCTGTGGGCCCACTGTGGCCTTTTTAACTGTGGCACCTTTGAGAAGGAAAGCCTGCTGCAGTCCGACTCAGCGCTCCCGAATGCATTGCTAGTGACGAGCCCTTCCTGTCCCTGCGGCTAATTATGTGAAGAAACGTTACTGGGTTGAGGGAGTTCCCTTGGGTTTAATTTCCTGTCCTTCTCAAATCATCCCTCCTCCTTCCCGGAGCCTGGCCTCCCCCTTTCCCGCCTCTGCTGGCAGATTCTGCCCTTCCTGGACCCCTCTCCTGCCCCTGCACAGGTCTCTGCCAGGCTTCTCCACGCTGGGAGGGCAGATTCCCCAGTGGAGCCACTCCCTGCGGGTCAAGTGGGGACCGGGATCCCAGCACAGTCACTGCTGCAGCAGCTGCTGTTCCAGGGAGCAGGGGTCCAGTCCCTGAACACATGGGCTACCCTCGGGACAAATTCTGCAGCCAGGCATGGTCCACGGACCCTCCTCCCAGACTCCGCCTGTCTCTGCAGCACACACCTGTCACCTGTCAGCGTTCTCACCTCAATGAGCACAGAGTGGTGGGCTGCACTTTCTGCTGCCTGCCTTGTTAATGGTTACCTCCCTCCTGCCAGAGCTTTGTTTTCATTTCTTTCAAACAGGCTTCCTCTTTTTACCCACTAAATGGAGCCATTTAAAACCCCCAACTGAAAGTGCAAAAGTCTATATCTGGGTCCACATTTTTCATGCTTCACTTTTTATGCCACTTCACGTTTGTTTGGTTTTTTTTGTTCTCAATAAACTGTTTCCACTGAACCTCAGAAGACACAATAATTAAATGGTGAGGTCTTTCATAGTTTTTTTGCAAACAATTTCTGCTGCACCGTTAGGTACCAAAGTGAGGCCTCCCTGGCAGAGGCACAGTGTCCTGTGCTGTTATCCACAGGCTCCTTACCCACTCCAATACTGGGGAGGGAGGTGGGCTCTTGTCCCTTTTTACCCTAAAAGAGACATGGGAAGCCCTAGCCCTTCTGATATATTTCGGGGTAGCCCTGATTTCCGATGTTAACCTAGTTAACCGGTTATCTGCTCTGCAGTACTGCTGGGAGCTCTGTGTGCACTAACCCATGGACCCGAGGGTGCCCGGGAGCTAAGCACATTCTGGTTCGGCTGCACAGATGAGAACACAGGCCAGAGGGTTTCTTAGTGACTTATCTGATGTCACAGGCTGGTCAACTCAGCTGGGCCACACCCCTATTCCACCTGCCCCAGCTTTCTCCTGGGAAGCTCCAGGGGAAGAGTCCAGCTAGGGCGATCCCAGCTGGGTCCCTGCGGGGCTTCAGAGTGGACACAGCTTCCCTGCCAGCCGGCTCAGATCCAGGGGGGCAGGTGGGACCCCACTTTACAGGTGAGCCCAAGGAAGTGGGGCCTGGGCCCCGTAAGACCTCCAACCAGTTCCCCTGGTCCAGCTCTCTCCCCCTCTGGGCGGAGGGAGGGGTAACCCCAGGTGGCAGGAACTGCACCCCTAGCCACGACCCCGCCCCACTGCGCCCCCCCCACCCCCGGCGAACCCCCCCGCCCCACGTCTCGGGCACAAGGGGAAGGGGCGGGAAGAGGGGGAAAGGTGAAGAGAGCAGGGGGTGGGGGAGAGGGGAGGGGTGCGGAGAGGGGGAGAGGGGGAGGCTCTTCCCACGGCCCCGCCTCGCCGCCCTTCCCCCACCGCTCCCGCCCCGCCCCGCCCCCGCCTCCGGGCCCCTCTCCGCCCCTCCCCCGCCCCTCCCCCTCCCCCTCCAGCCCTCCCCGCGCCCCGCCCCGCCCCTCCCCTTCTCCCCTCCCCGCCCAGTGTCCGCGCGGCGCGGGGAGGAGGCGTCCGGACGCGCGGACACCTGCGGGACACGGGACGCGGAGCTCGGCGGTCGCGGGAGGGCAGCGCCACGGGCGGCAGGTGCGTGCGGGGCGGGGCGGGGCGCGCGGGGCGGGGGGGGCCGCGGGGCGCCGGGAGGAGGCTCGGTGGGCGCTACTAGGAGGAGGAGGGTCGCACGGGGCGGAGTCGGGCAGGACGAGTCGCGGTGGCTCCCGGAGCGGGGTCGTCTCCCCCGCGTCCCTCAGCCCGGCTGGGGACGGACGGCCTGGGATCGGCCCCCGCGGCCCCTGCCCAGCGTCCTGCTCTGGGGAACTTCGAGGCTCCCGGTCTGGGGGCTCGGGATGGGAGTGGAGGAGCCCCCTCGAGCATCCAGGCGCCCAGGCTCCCTCCGCATTGTCTCGGGGCTCCCGTCACACCCGGCAGGTGTCACCCCCGGGACGGGCTTCTGCCGATGTTCCCGTGGGCACCGCCTAGGGCCACCCCGGGAGCTCTGCCCACCCCTTCCTGCCAGGGCGCTGGGGACCAGTGTCCCGGATGGCTTCTAGGGACAGGGCTGGAGGGGAGGGAGCCTGGGGTCGGCCGCACCTGCATCTTTCATCTGCCTGTCCCCCACGGAGGGCAGGAAGGCCGAGCACCGCGGGCTGGGCCGGCTCCTCCCAGGAGCTCCTTTCCACCTGCCGTGGTTGCTGTGGGCCCTCTGTTCTCTTCCCCCAGCTGCGGGCCCTTGGCCTGGCTTCAGATCCATATATAGGATCCTGCCGGAGGGCTGGGCTAGAGGGGGGCTCCAGAGCCCAGGCAGGCTCATCTCTGGAAACTCCCGCCCAGGGGCACGGCCGGGTGGCCCTGACAGATCCGGGACCCTGAAGGGGTTAAAGTGGCCCAGGGCTGTCCAGGCAGGATGTGCCGCGAGGCATGGCCGTGGGAGGCCCCAGGATGTGTGGCCACGGGGACGGCAGGGCTGGCCACACAAATACAAGTGCGGTCCCCAGGGCTGCCTGCGGGGACTGTCCATGCGGTCCGTCCCTGGCAGGCAGGAGACCCCCATGGCCAGGTGGGTACTGGGTGCTGGGGCTGAGGAGGAGCCTCTAGCCCTGGGGGGGGCTCCTGACATGCAAACTGTGTGGGGCAAGGGGTCGCAGGCTGGTCATGAGAACTGACTACACACCCAGGCTTTGCCTGAGTTCTGCAGGCTCTGTGGGTAGCTGAGGGGGACAGGACCCCCGGAACTTGCAGAGCCCTCAGTCCTGGGGGGGTGGTGAGGACTCTGGGGTGAGCTGGCAGTGAGGCAGGCAGGAGAAGGGGGTTTTAAGGATCCCCTCAGGACCCTCATTCAGCTCCTCCCCATCCTGTGGGGCCGGCCCCGCCCTCCCAAGTCCGGGCTCACAGGGCTGTGCAGGGGCCCAGGTGTCTCCCATGCTGGGTTTCCCCAAGAACCTCCCCACAGTCTGTGAAATGAGGGAGGCACCTCCCCCTGGGAGCCACAGAGTTGCTGTGAAATCCGAGATCATGGGAAACTGCTGGAATGCGTGCAAGGTCTGCAACACTAGAAGGTGGGCTGAGGAAGCTGTGGGCTGTGGCAGGGACCCCATGGCGCTGCCCTCCCCCACCATGGCTGTGCTGACTTCGGGGCCTGCAGGCACAGCCTGGCACAGAGGGGAAGGGGCACAGTCATCAGACTCACCAAGGCAATAGGATTTGCTGCAAGATAGAGGGGCCATGTGTGGCTTCACATCTGTCCCTCTCTGGAGTTCAGGTCTCTCCACTGCCCCCTGAGGCCCCCTGCTGAGGTTTCCCTTTAACTGGTCCCTAACTGGCTGGTCCCAGTCTGCTCTGCCTTGGAGATGCACCCTTGCTCACATTGAGGACCCCAGGGAAGACTTTGACTGGAATCTGAATGTTTGTCTTGGAAAGGCAGCCTCTTGGTGGCTGAAGGTCCCTTCAGAGGAGAGGCCCCTGCCTTTCCGGCTGTGTAATTCGCATTTGTAATGTGGTGGGAGAAGGCCTGGGATTCACAGTGGACACGGAGGACATGCGTGGTGTAGACTGGCCCAGAACGCCACCGGTTGGCAGCCTTGGTCACCAGTGGAACTGATTTGGGATCATTTTGGGAGGCTCCTGGAGCAGCCTTGGTTAGCACTGTGGCTGTAAAGACAGAGTTGCCATGTTCCGTGTGCAGCCAGCTTTCTGTTCGGCCCACCCCGCCTCACTGTGCACTGGCTCCCAAGGACGCCATGAGACTCTCATGTGGCAGGTGCATGGCTCTGGGCTGAATCTTGGTGGCAGGAGCCCCTCCCCTAGCATCACATTGCAGGTTCCTGGACCCCACCACAGCCCTTCCCACCTCACAGAGGGGACAGGGGCCTGCGTCTTCTGCATGTACCCAGTGGTGTTTCTAGACTTGAGTCACCAATGGATTCCTGTGGAGGGTCCTTCAGGGGATAGGAGGGCACTGGTCAGGGGCCACACAGGCCAAGAGACCCCCTCTGAGAGGAGGCTGGGCCGGCAGAGCACAGGCCCCAGCTCGGAGTGCTGGCGGCAGTCTGTAGTGCATAGCCAGCTGGGAGGTGGCAGAGTGGTGCTTTGGGAATTTCAAGTCCTCTGCAGATGCCTTGGTGGCCTCTGACTCCCATGACCTGTTCATGGCCACCTCCCCTTTGGGAACGCTCCATCATGAGGGTCGCTCCTGGCTTCCTGAAGTGAACCTCTCTGAGCTTCCAGCCCATGGTAGGATACGGAGCACTGTTTGGCCACCGAGAAGCTCTTGGACATATGTGAGGGCCGCCATCGTGAGCACATGGTCAGGAGCCCAGCCTGAGCTGGATTTAGTGGAGCATCGGGGCTGCCCCGGCCGGCTCTGCGGGGTTCACAGGAAGCCCCACTCCTCCTCCCCAGCCATGCCCAGGGTCTCCTCGGAGACCTGAAGGATTGTCCCCATGGGGTTCCACGGCAGGGACAGTGATGGCTCAGCAGCCATCGGAACCAGAGCTGAGAAGCTGTGGGACACCCCAGATGGAAGTCAGGACGTGACTCACTGTTGGGGCCATGCAGCCGCACCTGTTGAGAAAGTGAAGAGTGTTACTGAAATTTCCATCATGGTGAAGGAAACCAAAGCAAATCTGTTAAGAAAGTGATGATGTGGAGACAGGGCGGGGCACCAGGTTTTCTTCACAGTCTCTGTCTTCACTTTTCTGTTTTGTCATTCATTAGAGAAATGCAGAAAGAAGGCAGGAGTGACTCCTGTGGGGGACAGCCCCGCTTCTGGGTCCAGGTGGGTGGACTCGAGTGAGGCGGAGACAGGGCAGGTGGAGCCGCTGACTGGCAGTGGGGACTGGGGTGAGGGCTGAAGCCAGGGTGTCAGCCGGCACCCGCTCTGTGTTGAGGCCCAGCTGGCCTCTCGCCCTGCAGCAGCAGAGACAGCCCTGGAGGTGCCCTGTGGCCTGCCCAGCACCAGCCTCGGGCCACGGCTCTGCAGCCTCCACTCTTTAGGGGAGCTCTCCCAGCTCCACCTGTCCTAGGGCCGCCACCCCCACCTCTACTCCCCCGTTACTAATACTGGCGACGTGCGGTTGTGGACACAGTGTCGTGAGTGGAAGCCGTGTGGCGGCGGCGGGGATCTTTAGTGCCCACTGCCCAGGATGGGGGATGGGTCCTGCTGTGTGACCGCGAGCTCACTGCTTCCCCTGCGCACGTGGCTGACATCTGCCACGAGGACCCAGCAAATGAGTCCCAAATCCGCAGTGACGTGGCTCTTCCGTGGGGCTGGGCCGAGTTCTAGACGCCCGTGACTGTGTCTGCATCTGTTGGCGGATTTAATTCTGTGTGTGCACAAGGCGCCTTGCTCAGCCCGGAATGACAAAGTCCAGGGGACCTGGGCCTCTGGTCCAGCCTTGGGCCTTCGCTGCTGGCGGCTTCTAGGGGCTTTGCTCAGGGAAAAGCAGAAACTCCCAGGGCAGTGGTGCCTGTTCCGTGCCCTGTGGTCAGGCTGGTCTTGGGTTTTGAGAACAGATGTGAACAACACCGCGTGGGCCTGATGTTTGGCTTCGTCGTCTGTCCTCTCAGGGCAGGGAAGTCTGTTTCCTTTCCTCTCAGGAAAACCTACTGCTGGAGAAACAGCAGTTTCCAGACTCTCTCTGCCTCTGTAGTTTGGGATTAACACCAACGTCCTTTGCCACGTGAGAGCCGTTGTCTGAAGCAGCTGGAGGAGTGAGATCCTAGAGGAAGGAGAAACCTCCAAGCAGGGGCCACACCTGCCCCAAGACCCCTGGCCCCAGGTGCCCACCCACGCCTGCTGCGGAAGAGGACGGCCTGGACCTGCCCTGAGGAGGGAGGGATGGCTTCTCCCTTTCTCCAGCACGTCAGTGTGAAGGGCTGAGTGTTCTGCCTGCAGCCTTCACTGGGCGAAAGCGAAGGTCCCTCACCTGGGTGTTTCCCACCGTTGCTTGAGATGGAGTGGATGTGAACCCTGCAGAGTGTTGTCTCATAGCGGAGAGAAAAACGCAGGAAAAGTTTCTTGGGCTGGTTGCAGGATGGGGAGGACGTGTGCCTCACACACCTGAGATGCTAATACTCTCCTCATTGTGGAGAGAAACCGCAGGAAAAGTCTCTTGGGCTGGTTTCAGGATGGGGAGGACGTGGACCTCGCGCGCCTGGTGTCCGCAGAGCCTAGCTTGGGGACGCGATTGCAGCCAGGGGGGATAAACACGGCGCACACACTTGGCCTTTCTTTTTCCCTTTTGGAAGTTTAATATCATGATTAGCCTGCTTGTGTTTGAACTTCTCTGAGAAGAATTTGGAAGAAAAAAGGACAGAAATAGCATTTACCAGGGACATTTTTATTCCTACTTGTTAATCATCAAAATGAGATGTGAGCAATCCGAAAATAAGTCTTTAGACCTGCGCCTGCTGTCCTCACGTCTGTGCCCCTCCCAGACCTTTCTGCAGAGATGAAGCAGGTGCCAGGACGAGGTGGCGAGCACAGCCAGGTCCCAGTGCCAGCCAGTGAGGGTGGGTGTGAGACGCACAGGCAGCCTTGTGGTGGGCTCAGTTGGCGAACACACCACACGTGAGCAAAAGACACGCATGAGAAGCCACACGAGAGCCAGGGACGTGTAACAGGTTCTCAACAGTAGCAGCAAAGGGATGACTTATGCACCAGGGATGTGTTTGTGGGGCAGTTGTCGGAGGCCTGTGCCCTGATCAGCACTGAGGGGTGAGTGTATTTGTGGGGTGGGAGTTGAGGCCCTCGGAGCTTGTGTGTTGGGGGAAGAGGCAGGGTGGAGAAGCGCAGCCTCTCCTGTGAGGGGCATGGGTGTGGCCCCAGTGTCCCCCCGAGTGTTTCATATCACCCTGTCCTGGGCAGGCTCCTTTGTCCTTAAAGGATCCATGTGGTGGGACAGTGGTGCTCGTGGCGGGCCTGCTCTCCAGGGCCGGGCATTGCTGTTTGCAGGCCTCCCTGCGGACTGACAGCAGCAGCCTGTGGGGTGCTCTGGGCACCTGCAGTTCTGACGTGAGGGATGGGGGATGGGGATGGGGATGGGGTTTAGCTAAAGACAATGACTTGGGGGAGACGCCCCAGCAGGGGCTTCCTAGCAACTGGAGCAGGGATTTCAGGTCGGAGGGTGGCAGGCGGCCCCTTCCCAGGAGGATGCTAGGGCAGGAGGGATTTCCCAGGGGCGGCACCGAGGCCCAGGCAGCAGCAGAAAGGGGCCACAGGATGCAACGTGAAGAGTGGCTTGGACAGCGACATCCCTGCTGGAGCCACCAATACCCTTTTTTTTTTAAATTAATTATTATTATTTTTTTTGAGACAGAGTTTTGCCCAGGCTGGAGTGCAATGGCGTGATCTCAGCTCACTACAACCTCCGCCTCCCGGGTTCAAGCGATTCTCATGCCTCAGCCTCTTGAGTAGCTGGGATTACAGGCGCGCTACCACGCCTGGCTAATTTTTGTATTTTTTAGTAGAGACGGAGTTTCGCCGTGTTGACCAGGCTGGTCTTGAACCCCTGACCTCAGGTGATCCACCCCCCTCGGCCTCCCAAAGTGCTGGGATTACAGGTGAGAGCCACGATACGGTTTATTTAAGTACATCGTTGCCATCTTTCTTCCTAGGGAAGGGGTCCTGCCGGTGTGACGCCGACGGTGGGAAGTAGTAGTGAGCCATGAATGTGCTGACGGGAGCAGGGAAAGGCACTGTGTCACCGCCTGCCAGGGGAAGGGCTGCCACAGGCTTTGGTTTGAAATGCAGCTACTGGTTTTCTCTTTATATTTCAGATTCTTCCCAAAAACTTCATGTAGGTTTCTTTGCCAAATTTTCAGTGAGGAATTATGGTCTACAATTTCTGGAGCCCGGAGGACCTTCTCTGCTTAGGGGATTTAGACACATTTTAGGTAATCTGAGTAAGCACTCAGCACTGACTTTGAAAGGTTACCAGTTCGGTGAATTAGAGGCTGAAACCTGGAGAACTAGGGACTTCTCTGTCCTTGAAACAGGAGTGTACATGTCAAGGGGAAAACCTCGTTTGTTTGTTTTTTCTTTTCTTCAGCAGCAGAAGTCAACAATGTGTGGCTCATGCGACTCTTTATGTCAGTGTTACGGTTACAGAAGAAGGTTTCTTGTTTAAGCGAACACTGATGAGGCAGACATTCACTGGAGAAGAAAGAATTTAATTTCTAACATACTGTCTCCACTGCGGAATAAATACCACGGGAGGCTGTAACTAGTTACTTCGGGTTTGTTCCAAGCACCAGTTCTTAAGTCTCTGCAGCGTGACCTCACTGTCCTTTTCAAATCTTTCTGCCCTGCAGCCTCATGTTTGACTGCTGGAGATTTATCCTGTGCAACAGATCTGGGAGCAACAGTTATTCTTCCCCACAACGTCCCAATGAGGCCAAAAAGGAGGAAACGGATCACCAGATCGACGTGTCGGACGTCATCAGGCTTGTTCAAGACACACAGGAGGCGCCGGCCACGGCCACAGGTAGGAGCCTGGTGCTGCGGCCTCATTTCATCTCGCGGGTCTCACGCTGATGGGGCCTGCACCATTCTTTGTTATTCTGGTCCTTTTAGAGATTGATATGGTTTAGATCCTGAGGACACATGACCCCCCAGGTATCAGGCTGTGGGAGGGCTGAGAATGGGTTCACGTGGCTTTTACCTGCCCAGGTCCAAGTTGGGAAGACTTGTCTCAAGATGTGTGGTCTCTTATCTAACTGGCATTGGTTGTCTAAGTGGGTATTTTAAAACGAGTTTGGCTCCAGTTACAGATCATGAGAAATGTTTCTTTGGGTTCGAAACAAAGCACAGTATACCTGAAGGGAACGATCTGTGGGCTTCGCTTCATTCTTCAGAAACAAAAGAGCTATTGTTTGAATTTGCATGTCGTCATATTAACATGGCAAAGCTTCAGCTGGTCATCAGACCAGTGCCCCACCCAGACATCTGGAATTGGCTGCACCCTGAGGTGAGAGCCGGGCAGACCTGGGGTGTGAGTCGCCTCCCCGAGCTCAGCCTGACCTCTTGATCCAGGCCAGGCAATGCTTCCCTCTCCAGCCCCTGCCCGTCTGAAAGTTCTGCATGTGTTTTCAAACCTGAGCACAGGGCTGAGTTCTCTTAGTTCTGCCTGCATTTAATTATGTGTTGCCATTTCTTCCCAAACTGATTCCAAAAGTCAAGTTTTCACTAGACAAAGCCAATGTGGGCACTCGCCACCAAGGGCAGGCATGGATTTGGTAGCCGAGTGCTGGTCTGGCACTGCAAAATCCATCCTGTGGCAGGATAGGACGTGTAGGCTTCCAGCGCCAATGGGGTGGCTGCTGAGCTGAGAAGGGATTTTGATAATTCTGCTGCCTGCTCTAAATCTGGTGCTTTTCTGGACCTTGTCCTAAGCTGGCGTTTGCACTGACTGGTGTGGAGCCTTGCTGGGTCAAGGCATCATTCTGAGACTTCTGCGTTCTGAGTCCACCCTGTCCCCATCCCACAGCCGCCGCCCTGAGGGCTGGTACTGGGGAGTCCGTGTGTTCCGCGTCTGCAGGTGAGACCCACCCTGGCCCGTCTTCAGCTCAGCTCTGTGTGTCTGCTGCTGTAGAAAGACTCCACCTGGTGACTGCCGGTGTCTGTGGCTCCCTGGCCCAGCGGTTCTGGGCCACGACTTCTGTAGACTCGTGCACCTGGAAATGCAGGCTGCCCAGTTAGAGTTGGCTGACTGGGGGGGTTGCATCTCAGTGTGGTCACCCCAACCAGGTCTGTGCTTAGTTTTGTGGGATTGAGAATTTGATTTCCATCGCTTCCCTTGTCAGTGACTGTTGCGAATGAGAGGCTGAAGTCTGAACCTCCCAGGACCTCTCCCGGCTTGAGAACTAGGTGTCCTCATTATTCCCTGGCACACCGCCTGCTTCTCTGCAGTGTATACACCTGAGAAACCCCGTGAGCAAGGAGGCAGCTACTTCCTACAAGAGCAAAGTGGGAGGGCTGTCAGGACCGTGGCGCACACGGCATAGCTGTCGCGCTGGGGGCTTCAGAGTGGGGTGGGAGTGAGGGCTACTCAGTGCTTGCAGACACCTGGCTGCCTGACCTCTGCGACTGGAAGGTCATCAAGTCTTCCCACGCTCAGCGTGGCTGTGAATTAACTGCCCCTGGCTGCTCAGAATCTGGCCACGGTTGGCACCGGTGCCTTTCCCTGAACACCCGAGCCTCACACGGACCAGCTGTGGGGACTGAGGGAGCTGGCTGCGGTTAGGGCTAGGGTTAGTTTTAGGATTAGAGGTTAGGGCTAGAGGTTAGGGTTAGGGTTAGAGGTTAGGGTTAGGGTTAGGGGTTAAGGTTACTGTTCGGGTTAGGGTTAGAGGTTAGGGTTAGGAATTGAGGTTAGGGTTAGAGATTAGGTTAGGTTAAGGTTATGGCTGGGGCTAGGGTTAGGGTTAAGGTTAGAGGTTAGGGTTAGGGTTTAGGGGTAGGGTTAGGGGTAAGTGTTAGGGGCCGGGTTAGGGGTAGGGGTAGGTTTTGGGTTAGGGTAGCTTTCAGATTATGGTCAGGGAATCCTCACAACTGACCTAAGTGCTCTGATGTTTCTCAATGTACCAAGCTGTCCCGGGCTCAGGAGTGCGCTGGGGTCAATCACTGGCTGTGGAGCAATTCCCGGCCCTATGCTCCGGCTTTTTCTCTTTCCCCTATTGTCCCCCAAAGCTTGAGTGGTTGAGAAGTCTCTGCACCATTGTGGCCAGCAGTGGCAGCAGCCAGGCAGCTGCGGTGAGGAGCCTGGATGTGTGGCTGGTCAGAGCACCCCCACTCTGCATGCTGTGGCTCTTAGGAATGTCACATCTGACTTCTTCCTCTCCAAACTCACAAAACCTCTCTGATCCCTGAGTCCTTGAGGCCCAGGGCTGGCTTTACCGAGAAAGCTCTTTAGGCAGCTCCCCCTCCACCCTGGCTCCAGGGGATTGGAAGGTAATCTGCTTAGTGTTCTGAGTGGGGAAGCCCTTCTGGCCATCCTTGCCTTGTCTGCTCTGTGGAAACAGAAGGACACTGTGCGGACTGTGGCCTGTGGGGAAGCACACTGGCTCTCGGGCCCTGCCTGCGCCACGCCTGCTCTGTCTCCAGGTCACCTGGGGGCCTTGGCAATGTCCTAGCCCAGCTGCTGGAGACCCTCGTTGGTGATCAGACCTGTTTGTTTCGGAAGAATTTTGAAATCAGTAATAGGTTTTTTTATTGTCATAAAATAGACACCCCATGAAATTTACCATTTTAACTGCTTTTAAGTGTACAGTTTCCTGGTATTAAAGTCACCACCTTCCATCCTCAGAACTTTCCCATCTTCTCTGAAACTCTGTCCCCATTAGACACCCACTCCCACTCCCCTGCCCCCAGCCCAACACCCACCATCCTTCTTTCTTTCTCTGTGAAATTGACTACTCTAGGGACCTCATGTAATTGGAGGTTCTTACCTCAGCATAACGTTCTCGAGGTTCATCTGTGTTGCAGCGTGTGACACAATTTCCTTCCCTTTATGGCCGAGTAATATTCCACGGTGTGAGTGGCCACATGTGTTTATTCATTCATTTATCAGTGGACGCCTGTTTCACAGTTGCCTCTGCTGTTGTGAATAAGCTCCTGTGAACATGGTGAGCAAATACCTGTTCAGGCCCCTGCTTTCAGGCCTCAGGGCTGCCTCCTCAGAAGTGGAATTGCTGGATCATACGAGTATTTGTTTTGAAGTCATGATAGAGGGTGACTCACCCTGTTATATCTTTGTTTTCCTGCTGGGCGATGAACTGAGTCCCATCCAACTTCTGTGTTCCCACTCAGCAGACACGTGTCTTCGAGAAGGTCACAGGAGGCCTGGGCCGTGCTGGGTAAACACTGAGGAGCTTATTTCCAGCTCGTTCTGGGCGGTCTGTAGCTGTTCTGTTTGCTCTTGCTTTCCTTCACGCTTCTGCATTTCGGCATGCTGCCCTGACAGTGTGTTCCACCACGTGCTTCTAGTGACTTTGCCATTCACCGTTTCACAGTCAGCTGTGGGGGGACCTCTAATCCGGGGACACTCTGCAGACAGGCCTCCTCAGGGCACTCCACTGAAGGTCAGCTCTCGCAGCTCTGTCGTAGGAGAGAATGGCTGAGTCCCGGCGATTGCGGCCTTTGTAGGCGCTGCAGTGTGTGTTGGTGAATCTGACAGGGGGAGCACGATCGGGGAAGGTGTGGCCGCAGTCAGCTCCCTGTGGCTTCTGGAGCTCACCCTCTGCAGGATCTGTCTCGTTGAGAACTGCACGTGCCCACAGGAACATGCACACATGCTTCTGTACACACATACTCATGTACACACACGCACACACACTGCATTTATTACATCATACACACAAGCACACATGCTTCTGTACACACATGCTTATGTACACACATACTCAAGTACACACATGCACACATGGTGCATTTGTTATATACACACATGCACACATGCTCATGTACACACGCACATGCGGTGCATTCATTATACACACATGCACACGTGCTCATGTACACACACGCACATGCAGTGCATTTGTTATATACTCACATACACACATGCTCATGTACACACACGCACACACGGTGCATTTGTTATATACTCACATGTACACATGCTCATGTACACACATGCACACATGGTGCATTCGTTATATACACACATGTACACATGCTCATGTACACACACATGCGCGGTGCATTTGTTATATACTCACATGCACACAGGCTCATGTACACACACACACACAGTGCATTCGTTATATACACACATGTACACATGCTCATGTACACACACATGCGCGGTGCATTTGTTATATACTCACATGCACACATGCTCATGTACACACATGCACAAGCGGTGCATAGGGTGCGTGTGGAGCTTGCCTGGCTCTCTTCCCCCTGGCAGTGCTTTTCTATCAAAACCCCAGCGCCTGCTCCACCGTGAGCGCGTGGCCTTGCTCTTCAGCGGTGCATGATGCCTCTGGCTCTGGTGGGTCAGGCGAGAGCAGAGGCTGGGGGGGAACCTGTTGTTCGGCCACTGTGGAAGGACCTCTGTCATCTTAGAATTGAGGTTGAGAGAGGAAGAGCTGAGCACACAACATCCTTCTATAGCAGAGGTGAGCCCCCCATGGCACAGGTGAGCACCCCAGCTTTAGGGTGGCTCGCAGGGCCTCCTGTTAGAAACTCCATCTATCCGGATTGGCCAGTGATGTCTTTAGAGGTGGCAGTGATTTTCTCCCAGCAAACCTCTGAGCATCACACTGTTCGGGTGTGGGCAAAGCTCTGTGGATGAAAGACGGAGGGGAAGACCATCCGTGACTTGGCTTCGGGTGAAAGGAAAGCAGCACAGAAACAGACACCTTGGCCGCCTTGGGTGGAACTATGTGGCTGTTTTATGCTAGAAGTCTTGGTGTACAGATGATGTCATGGCTGGACCTAACACTTCAATGCTTTATGGTAGAGACTGCACTCGGTTCTGAGGAGGAACCTCCATCTCCACCTGGGGGCAGGCAGGAGGGCTGGGAAGGACCAAGACTTGCCTCAGCCTTGAGAAGTGAGGGGGCTGTGGCATTCAGATATGAGTCTCACAGAGGGGTTTGCAGCAGCACTTAGCTGGAGCTGAAAGTGTGCTTTGGGAAAGGCGAAAATGACCACAGGAAACGGATGCTTGGAAGGAAATCGGCTTTTTGGCCATCCGCTATGTTTCTGGCAAGCGGGGGAGTCACGGCTTGGTGGAGGACGGCTGAGTCCTGGTGACTGCAGCCTTTGCAGGGGCTGTAACTGTGCATTTGGGAATCTGACGGGGAAGGTGCGTTTTCTCAGGCTCCTTCTGTGGCTGGCTCTGGCTGTTGTATGCTGACAACCGGGACGGGCTGGTGTCTCTTGCAGCCCATAAAAGCTGTTCTTTAACAATTTGGTAGACTCTGGACTTCAGACTTCCTGGTTCTTCGTGCAGTTCTCAAAGCTCATGATTTTCTTGGGAGATTTTTCCCTGCATGCCATTTAGCGTTGCAGAAAACAGCTCTGAGAAGAGGCGATCTCAGCAGCACGCTGCGTTGAAGGACCGCGGGCGTTGGGAGAATGAACTCCCCACCACTCCGCCTCACATCTTTCCTTTGTGGGCCTCAGTCCCGGGTGAGACAGCCTCTGAAGATGAACGTGTTGTTTGTGGAAAGCGCACTTGCAGTGTGGCTGGCAGTGATTAACTTCTCCTTTTCCACCTTCCTGATTTCTCAGCATCTTTGTTACTTGGACTTTGTGTATTACTCAGGAAGCTGGCAGGAATTCCTCATTTTTTTAAGGGAATGTTTCCAGTGCATATGAACTCTCGGACATTTGGGGATGAGTTGTGTTACTGGTTAACCTTGGAAGCATGGCTGGTATCTGCCCATGCCCACTGCCAAGGGTGTGGGCCGCTCCCCAAGGCCAGGTGAGATGCTGGCATGGGGGCACCTGTGCCTGGAGTGGACCACCACCGCAGCTTCCACAGGGGCCCCCTGGTCTCCCCCAGCACCCTCTGATTCTAGTGTGCCTAAATCGACTGTTCTGAAAGGAATTGGCTGGAGTATTTTTCATCTTTTAATTAAAGTGAATGTGACCTATTACCTGAAACAGAAGAGCTGCTCTGAGCTGCTGGGGAGACTCCTCGGGTGAGCAGGAGGTGTCTGGAGACAGCAGGCAGTGCCTCCCCCCGAGAGCCTCTTCTCCGAGCCAGAGTCAATGCTGCACGCCCCGGAGCACACGTGATTCTGTGAGTGCCTTATCAGAAAGTTAGGGGTTTTGTGCCTAACTGCGTGCTCTGTAATACCTGCCCTATGATTAAAGTCAGATTTCTCCTCTGAAGCAAGTGTGTTTGACAAGACAGAATCAAAGGTGACCATCACTAGTCACCAGCACATCAGACCAACGCCGTGCTCGGATTTAGCCACGCGGCTCTCAGCTTTGCTGAGGGGATCATCTGGGTAGGGGCTTCACGTGGTTTGAATTGTTCCCACTGCAAAGAAATTCTCTGCTTCTCGCTTGCCTTGTCCACTGTGGGTTAAGATTCTGCCCATCTGTCCAGGGCCACCAAAAACACTGCCTGTTCCTGAGGGAGCCCCTGTTGCCAGCCTCTCCCTGGGATGTCTGATCCCTGGCTTGCGATTCCAGCAGAGGTCTCAGGGTCTCGTCCACAGCGAGCTGGGGTCCTGCCAGGTCCTCAGGAGGCACTCGGCAGTGTGAGTATGTCCTTCGCCTCTGTGTCCACAGACCCGCCTCCCCCACCCAGTATGGGTTGAAGCTGGGTAAGGCGTTGATCCCATGCGCTGTCTGCAGGGGTTTGGGACAGGCCTGGCCATTTACCCAGGGTTCCGTGCAAACGTCTTCCTCTTCCGTGTGCCACATCAGGAGCGCACTTGGGAAGTCCTGCTCTAGCGCAGACGGCGGCAGTCAACGCATCTGTCCAACTGAATGGCAGGTAGTGCTCAGCGGTGTTTGGGGGAGTTTCTAGTAGCCAAGGGGATGAATCCCTTGGAGGGATCTGACGGGAACAAGAAATAAAAAGGTGTTTTTTTTTTTTTTTTTTTGAGGTGAAGTCTTGCTCTGTCGCCCAGGTTGGGTGGAGTGCAGGGGTGTAGTCTCAGCGCACTGCGGCCTCCACCTCCCAGGTTCCAGCGACTCTCCTGCCTCAGCCTCCTGAGTAGCTGGAATTAGAGGCGCCCACCACAACGCCCAGCTAATTTTTGTAGTTTTAGTAGAGACAGGGTTTCACCATGTTGGCCAGGCTGGTCTTGAACTCCTGACCTCAAGTGATCCACCCACTTTGGCCTCCTGAAGTGCTGGGATCACAGACGTGAGGCACCACGCTTGGTCAAGAAATGAAAAGATTTTACTACTTGAACCTTAAAACAGTACATGAGAAATCACCAGGACTGACCGGCCAACAAAAACCTGGAAAATAATTTCAGCAAAGGGTGGGCATTGATCTGTGCATCTCTCTGACAGAGCAGGGTGAAAAGGAGGCACGCCTTCATAGAAAGCCGGTATAAAGCTTGCACAGAAAGAGTCTGACCTGTTCAGTGTAGGAAATGTGATACTGACCACAAGGTCTCTTTCTGTTTCCATTTTCATGGCCAAAAATTCAAAGCCTCTGGTAGGAATGCCAGTCCTTATCGATATACTGGAGAAGAATTGGTGTGAGTAAAAATCTTCAAATATTTTTAGTTTGCAGTCAGTAATGCTCACTTCTAAGAATTTAAACTAAGAAAATGATAAAAATATTGTCATGAACAAAGGTGACCATCACAGCTGTTGTTTAGAACTGTGAACACTTGCAGGAAAGCAAAATTACAGCAGTAGGGGTTTGGAAATTATTTAGTTGTTGAGATCATAATTCTCCCTGGCACGTGTTGCACTATCATAAGGGAAATTGCCAGTTACAGAACCAGTACACAGTCAGCAATTTTGTAAACAGTAAATATGTGCAGTTTTGTAAAAGACTTAAGATACGTACCTAAATATAAATGTTTTTAATCATCCATGTGCCATGTGCTGTTCTTTTTGTTTTCTGCCTGAGGAAACCTTATCTCTGTCAGAATAAATGTTTCTTAGAACAGGAAATTAGACAAAACCAGTAGGCATGAGGGGCGCTGGGGCTTCCTGACCCCCGGTGCCCCAGTTTACCACTGACGCCTGTTCTCGGGAGAGCTCTTCTCGTCCTCACTGTCCTGGCAGCTGTCTCCCTGGACTGTGCACTGGTGACCTGAGGGGGTGTTAATTACCCGACACTTTTCAAGGGGGAAAATATTCGTGGGAGAATTCATCTGAAATTCTGCTGGTGACACCTTGGAGAAATAGCTACGTGTAAATAAAGCCACAGCCAAAATGCAGGCCAGGGGGCCCAGCACTTTCCCAGAATCTGGGGGGGTGGAACTGCCTCTCTCATCCCTGCCCAGGGCCTGGCCACCTCCTGCCCAGCGTCAGTGGGTGCAGTGCATGGTGATGGGGCTAGCATTGAACCCAGCGGGTCTTCGGGAGCTTGTCCTGGTGGTGGGCGGCGAATGTCAAGGCCCCCTTGGGAGCCTTAGCCCAGTTCTATTTTCTATAACAGGTCAGTGACTCTAGAAGACCCAGAAGCCGGGTCTGGTCCGAGGTGATGGCCAGAGGGGAGTCCGTTTGTGGTGGCCCACAGCCAGGATGGGTCTGGCTGGCCGGCCCTTGTGTCTACCTATGTAGCTGTGAGTCCCAGGGTCTGTCTGCAGCCCCGCCCAGCACCATCCATCCAGGGTGTAGACCCAGCCACTCGCCTGCCGCGTGTCTATGAGGCCCAGCTCCTCGTCGTGGGTGCCCACTGCTTCTCTCCTGGCGTGGCTGCCAGGTTGGCTGTGACCCCTGGATCCTGCGTGCTGCAGGCTCCCCTGGGAATGGCCCACCCATCACGCTCCTCTGAAACCCTTCTTACTTCCAGAGACCTGGGCCCCGGGCCTCGCCCGAGCCCCTGCTGTGGTCACCCTCAGGTGTCTCAGCCCTGGACGTGGCACCTCATTCGGTCTTCATCTCCTTCCCAGAGGCCGAGTGCGTGGCGGGCCTGCGCCTGTCTTTGCTCCCAGAATACCTAGGGCCTCATGTGGGTGCGCGGAGTGACATTCTCTCCCGTCTTCCATCTTCTTCCCTTCTGACTTCTTTCCTTCTGGGAACAAATGTGATCTTTGGTCACTGAGTTTTCCTTAAACATTGCTGGACTGTGTCGTCAGAACTTACACTTCAGGTACCTCAAGGAAATGAGGTTCTGTTTAGCAGCAGAGAAGAAAAGGGCTAAATGCAGGGTAAGTGGCTAATCCGCCAAAAATAAGAATGAGGTGAACTTTGGTAATCCTTTTTAAAAAGAAAAAAACAGCGTCTGTCACACCCTCACCAAGAGTCACGTGGCCCAAGTCCTTTGCTCTGTGAAGTTTCCCGTGACCCGGCCCAGCAGTTGCATCCTCGGAGTGTCAGTTACCATGTGTCTCTGTCCTCTGTGTTTGGTTTATGAAGAACCTGAGCCAGCTCCGGGGAGGGCACCTTTCTCTGCAGGCAATTTCAGAGTGGTGCTCTCCATCTTGGGAGCGGGCGATGTCTGGGTGTCAGTGTCTGGGGACATTGGCAGCCAGGGGTCATTGTTGCTTACATCTATTAATTTGTTTTTTTATTTTTATTTTTTTTGAGGCGGGAGTCTTGCTCTGTCACCCAGGCTGGAGTGCAGTGGTGTGATCTCATCTCACTGCAACCTCTGCCTCCTGGGTTCAGGTGATTCTCCTGTCTCGGCCTTGTGAGTAGCTGGGATTACAAGCACACACCACCACACGTGGCTAATTTTTGTATTTTTAGTAGAAATGGCATTTCCAGGTTGGCCATGCTGGTCTCCAACTCCACCGAGGCACCCACCTCGGCCTCCCAAAGTGCTGGGATTACAGGCGTGAGCCACCACACCCAGCTAATCTATTCTTAAGAGTTGCAAATGTTCTCATTCTGTCATTTCTTTTTTATTGATTTGCTGGAAGTCACCTAATAAATGTCCTCACATATATTTTATATCCTTCTTATATCAATGGCTCGTGTCTGTGTCTCTATGTGGCTGTGAGTGTGTGTGTGTCATGTGTGTCTGTGTGTGTATATCTGTGAGTGTGTGTATGCATAGGGTGTGTCTGTGTGATTGTGTGTGTGTATTAATGTATGTGTGTCTGTGATTGTGTGTGTGTGTTGATGTCTGTGTTGATGTATGTCAGATGTATGTCTGTGTGTCAGTGTGTGTATCTGTGTGTGTGATTGTGTGTCTGTGTTGATGTATGTGTGTCTGTGTGTGATTGTGTGTCTCTATGTGTGTCTATGTGTGATTGTGTGTGTCTGTGTTGATGTATGTGTGTCCATATGATTATGTGTGTGTCTGTGTTGATGTATGTGTGTCTGTGTGTGATTGTATGTCTGTTGTGTGTCTGTGTGTGATTGTGTGTGTCTGTGTCTATGTATGTGTGTGTGATTGTGTGTCTGTGTTGATGTGTATGTGTGACTGTGTGCATGTCTGTTGATGTGTGTCTGTGTATGATTGTCTGTGTCTATGTATGTGTGTGTGATTGTGTGTGTCTGTGTTGATGTGTGTCTGTGTGTGACTGTGTGTATGTCTGTTGATGTGTGTCTGTGTATGATTGTGTGTGTCTGTGTTGATGTATGTGTGTCTGTGTGATTGTGCGTCTGTGTCTATGTATGTGTGTGTATGTGTGTATCTGTGTTGATGTATGTGTGTCTGTGTGTGATTGTGTGTCTGTGTCTATGTGTGTGTGTCTGTGTGTGATTGTGTCTGTGTTGATGTATGTGTGTCCATATGATTGTGTATGTGTCTGTGTTGATGTATGTCTGTGTGTGATTGTGTGTGTCTGTGTCTATGTATGTGTGTGATTGTGTGTGTGTCTGTGTTGATGTATGTGTGTCTGTGTGTGATTGTATGTCTGTTGTGTGTGTGTGTGATTGTGTGTCTGTGTCTATGTATGTGTGATTGTGTCTGTGTCTGTGTTGATGTATGTCTGTGTGTGACTGTGTGCATGTCTGTTGATGTGTGTCTGTGTATGATTGTGTGTGTCTGTGTCTATGTATGTGTGATTGTGTGTGTGTCTGTGTTGATGTGTGTCTGTGTGTGACTGTGTGTATGTCTGTTGATGTGTGTCTGTGTATGATTGTGTGTGTCTGTGTCTATGTATGTGTGTGGGATTGTGTGTGTGTTGATGTGTGTCTGTGTGTGACTGTGTGTATGTCTGTTGATGTGTGTCTGTGTATGATTGTGTGTGTCTGTGTTGATGTATGTGTGTCTGTGTGATTGTGTGACTGTGTCTATGTATGTGTGTGTGATTATGTGTGTGTCTGTGTGTGATGTATGTGTGTCTGTGTGTGATTGTATGTGTGTCTGTGTTGATGTATGTGCGTGTGTGATTGTGTGTGTGTGATTGTGTGTCTGTGTGTGACTGTGTGTGTATATGGCCATCCCAGAACAGAACATTATTACTCAGCTCACCTGGCAAAACAAAGAGCTTTCAGAGAGATGCTTGGCGATCATGCTGTCTCAGCTGCAGGCATTTTTCAAGGTTATCTGTTATGTTTAACACAGCTGGCATCTTTCTTCTCGGGGACAAATGTGGTCTTTGATCATTGAGCTGAGAATGAGTTTACTCAATAATTTAAAAATGCCTTGGTGTGGGAAGATGGGCTGCTGGTAACTGTTTATGGCAAACATGCACAGCCTCTTCCTCCTTCAAGTGTGTGGGGCAGGCGGCTTCTCTCCGCATCTGTCCGTGGGTCGGTTTCCCTGCCCTGCCGCCTCCCTGCCCCAGGGCTTAGTGCCGAATGTGGCTCACGGCTGCCCCACGGATGCTAGGGGAGGATTCAGCCCAACAAATAGATATGTATGCTTTAAAAACGCTGTTAAAAATGTATTTAATCTCGTATGCTTTTAAAAATGTATTCAATTTTGCATTCCATTTCATACAACATGTACGACTTGAAAACATTTATTTTTAAGTAGCGCTGTCTTCTCAGCACTGCACACTGTTTCTCACTCACTTGAGATGCAGATGTGGGGGACTGTATTTGTTTCCTGCGAGAATCCAGCAGCCCCCGATGCCTGTAGCTGAGTCCAGACTGCTTGGTGCTGTGTTGGGACGCAATCCCCGCCGGCACTTCCAGTCCCTTCTCCCGCTGTGAGCCAGCCTGGGCTCTTTTCTTTTCCTTTCTTCCCTGTTTTCCTTCTTTCTTTTTTTAGTTTGTAATAATAGACATTTTTTTTGTGGTTAAGAAATCAAAATAATAAAGACGATATGGCTTGAGGATTCTTGCTCCGCACAGGTGGTCATTCCGCCAGGACGTCGCGCGCCCCCAAGAGGACCTAGACACACGCAAGCTGACACACACGTTCTCACTTTCCTCCTGTGTCGTACGAGGGGTAGCATGCAGTAAATGGCATCCTGCGCCCTTCTCCCTCACCCTGTCTCGGGGACTACTCCACATCCGTGAAGAGGCAGCACCCTTACTGTCTTCACCGTGGACAGTAGCCACGCTGCAGTTCACGTGTCTCTGTGGACGGGCGCTCTTGCAGTGGTGCAGTTAATAATCTTGTACATATGCCACTCGGCACGTGTGCTGCTGGATGGATTCCACGTTCCCGGAGGCTGAGTCAAAGAACAAAGGCCTATTGCTGGTATTCCTCAGGTACTCACGCACTGGCTCTGTGAGGCACGCGATCACTGGGGCAGCTCCCTGCGGAGGTGTCTGATGGGAGAGGCTGATGTCTGTGTCCGATGGTTCCGCTGACCTGACGATGCTGAGCTGCTCTCTCTGTGCAGACTTTCGTCACTTGCATCTCATGTGTGAGATTGAGCTGCTTCTCATTTGTTTATGTTTTTGTCATTGTCTGCCCATATTTAGCTGGATTGCTAATCTTTTAATGATTTCTAGGCGCTCTTCATAAATTAGAGAGTTTAGCTGTAGTGATTTCAGTTGTAAGTATTTTTTCCTCAAATCGTCATTGTCTTGACTTTCGTCTTTTATTTAGCCATTTAAAATATGTGGTTGAATTTCAGTATTTGGGGGCTTCTGGAGTTTGAGTCGTAGTTTAAAAGGTCTTCCTATTCTGAAGTTGTAAAGGAGTTAATCAATTTTTTCCCCAGTATTTTATTTCCATTTAAACCTTTGACCCACTTGGATTGGTTTTGTCGTATGGTGTCAAGCATGGATCCAGGTTTGCTTTTCTGGCCTGGAGGTCCTAACATCATTTATTAAAATCTCCATGTTCACTGCACCCGTTGGCAGTGCCGCCATTAAAATATGTTGAAATTTCATACGTATTTGAGTCTGTTTCTGGACTTCCTGTTCTGTCTCGTGTCTGCTTGCCTTCTACTCTAATTACTGGGGCTGGCGGGCTGGCTTCACTGCTGTCCTTGGTAAGAGCTTCCCTGGACACTCCTGCTAGTGTGCCTTTTCATGTGAACCAAAGTTCATGCTGTTTAATTACATGATTGCACGAACAGATCTGCAAATGATCCCGGTTTTCTTTCTTTCTTGTCAATTTTTGTGCTTCCAATGTCATCCCTTGAGTGCACTGTCCAGTGTCTCCCGGACGTGATGAAGTGCTGATGGTGATGGTCAGGTTTGGAGACCCTACCTTCTGTAATATCCTGATTCAATGTCATACTGGCCTTTGGGCTGGAATCAGTACTTCTTTTTTCTAAATTTTTTAAAAATTAAAAACAAGTTTCCCCATATTTATTGAGAATAGAATGAATGGATCAATATTGTCTGTATTTAAGGTGCGCCACGTGGTGTTTGAATATATGCTTGCACTGTGAAGTAAAGGCCGCAGTGTCCATCACCTCACAGGGGCACCATTTGTGTGTGCGGTGAGAACACTTAAGAGCTACCCCTAGCCAATTTCAGACATACAATACGTCATTGTCAACTACAGTCACCAGGCTGAGCACCAGACCCTGGAGCTCATTCACGAGATGGGCACTTCAGGGTGTGTAATGCCACATTTGACTACCCACCAATTTCCTTCATTCGGTGTTTTAAAATCAAGAATAAATGTGAAATTTAACAAATGTTTCTTCAATATCTGTGGAGATAATCGTCACACTTTTATTTAGGTATGATATTATGAGGCATCACATTAGTGAATATTCACATATTTAATCCTCTGCTGTGTTCCTGGCATAAAATCTGCCGGTCATGACATCACCCTTGGGATATGATGTTGGATTCTATTGGATGTCCCTTCCTCCCTTCCTTCCTTCCTTCTTTCCTTCCTCCCTCCCTCCCTCCCTCCCTCCCTCCCTTCCTTCTTTCCTTCCTTCCTCCCTCCCTCCCTCCCTTCCTTCCTTTCCTTCCTTCCTCCCTCCCTCCCTCCCTTCCTTCCTTCTTTCCTTCCTCCCCTCCCTCCCTCCCTCCCCTTCCCTCTTTCCAGCTTGATATTTTTATATAATATGTCCTGTGTCAACTAAGAGTCGAGCTCTGTAAAATATTTAGAGAGGTTTATTCTGAGCCAAATATTCGTGACCAAAGCCAGTGACATAGCCCCGGGTCCTGAGAACATATGCCCACAGTACTTGGGTTCCAGCTTGATTTTATACATTTTAGGGGAACAAAAGTCATAGGCAGACTTCGGTCAATATGTATAAGGTAGACTTTGGTTCTGTCCAGAGAGGTGGGACAATTTGAGTCAGGGGAGTGGGCTTCCACGTCGTAGGTGGATTCGAAGATTTCCTGATTGGCAATTCACTGAAAGAGTTAAGTTACTACCTAAAGAACTGGGATCAGTAGGAAGGAGTGACTGGGTTAAGGTAAAATTCTCACATCGGAAGACACCAAGGTTCTTATGTGCAGAGGAAGCCCCAGGTAGCAGGGGGTAGATGGTAAATGTCTCTGGTCAGAGCTGAAAGCAACACCAGTCTCTTAGTTCCTCTCTCCTGGATCCGGAAAGGACCTGGAGAGGGCAGGGGGTTCCCTACAGAATGTAGATTTCCCCGCAAGAGAGAGCCTTGCTGGGCCATTTCAAAACATGTCAAAGAAATGTATTTTGAGGTTAAATATTTTAATTTCTTTCAAGGCCTGCTGTCTGTCATGGGATACTGGACTAGAGTCATTTGGAATCTGGTGTCTTATTGCTATAAAGAGTCTGGGTCAGTCTTAAGGTCTCTGCTTTAATGTTGATGCTGGTCAGCTGTGCCTGAATTCCAAAGGGAGGAGGGAACACCCAGGCCTGTGCGATGCCTGCCCTGCTCCCTCCGGTCAGGGCCTGAACTGGTCTTTCAGGTTTCTGTGGGTTCCTCTTGGCCAAGAGCAGGGTCCATTCGGTCCTTTGTGGGGCTTAGGATTTTATTTTTGGTTCACAATCTTTGCATGTCATTTACTTAATTGACCTCATGTTTTGTATTTCAGATGTGACATAGCTCAGTTACCTATTTGACGATCCTCTTTCTAATAGACTTAATTTTTCAGAAAAGTTTTGGGTTACCAGGGAAGTTGTAATAATGACACAGGCTGTTCCGCACGTCCCATGCTTCCTAGTTCTTAACACAGCCCATGTTAACGGTGCACTTGTTACAGTTCATGAAGGAGCATGGATGCGTCATCATCTAAGAAAGCCTGGGTTGTGTTTGGTCTTCCCTGAGTCCCCTTTCTGTTAGGTCCCCTTGGCTGGGAATGTTTCTTAGACTTTCCTTTCCTCACTGAGCTGGAAGCTTGAGGAGCGCTGGTCAGGTGTGTATAGGATGCCCGTCCCTCTGTTGGAATGTGTCTGGTGTTTCTCTCCTGTTAGACTGGGGCTATGAGTTTTTGGGAGAAACGCCACAGAGGTGGAGTGCCCTTGCCCTCACGCCGTGTCAGGATGCCCACTGTCCCCGTGGTGCCGTCCAATGGCCCAGCAGTTCTAGTTGAGCAGGGCAAGCACAGTGCCCTCCCGATGGCCCACCCGGCCCCTCGTGCCTTCCCTCCTCCCTCTGGGCGGGACCCTCTCCTGAGTGGGAGTGGACACGGGACCTCCAAAGTCAGCCACAGATCCCCGTCACATTCTTCCAGGTCCACCTTGCTGCCTTCCTGTTCAGCTCTGACCTGGAGGTACTTCCTTGGGATTGGGAGTTTGTATGTTTGTAGGTTTCATTTCATAGTATGATTTTCCCTTCTCATTTTTGCTGCCGGGGTTTCCTTACGAAGGGGGGAAGACTCACAGGGAAGCTGGATTCCAGGGCCTCTGGAGACTCCGACCCAGCCTCACCTGCCCACCCCGACTCCTGGTCGGCTCTCATCCCCGGGTGAGCTCAGCCCATTCAGCACGCCGTCAGGGCCTTGCCCACCGTCCTGTACCATTTCCTGGTCTATTTGGAAGTCCCCCAGGACTCTGTATCTCTTTGGATAACTTGCCACCTTTTCTAACCGGTGGCGTAATTATTTGAGTATTTTTCTTCACCTAGTTGAGTGTTAACTTCGTAAAGGCAGGGCCTGCCTCAGAGTCAAGGTGCCATCTTCATGAGTCCTAGCAATCACAAACGAAGGGAGCACACTGAGTCCGGGAAGGGGTCTTCAGGGGAAGAATTGAAGCTCCCAAACACCTGTTAGGGGTGAGAAGGGTCCCTGGAGACAGCACTGAGAGCCCCTTCGAGGGGTCACTGTTACCACCCTAAAGCTGGGGGATGGGATCACAGGAGCATCATCAGAGCATCATTTTGGGAAGCCAGCTTGGCAACTGGGAGGGAGACTGGGTGTAACTGACATAGTTCACTTCCCCATGGGGTTTCCCACACCTCAGCCAGTAGAGGGTGTGGAGGCCCTTGACCTTGTCGGGTTGCCTGTGGAGAGAATGTCCACTGGGGAGAGGGTAGGGAGGGGACCGCGCCCTGCAAAGGCCAGCTTGAAAAACCCAGGCCTGGGGGATGCAGCCTGGGGGATGCAGGGGCGTGGGGTGTCTCCTAAGCCAGCTGCCTTGGAAGATTCCAATAAGGAACAGAGGTAGAGCTGGTGGCTGTCACTCAACTGGCTGGCACTTGTCTTTGTCTCCTGGGAGGTGCTGTGGATACCAGCATAATATGCCGAGCAGCAGCGCTTTCTGGTTAGGGGTGCAGGGTTTTAATTCACTCAGCGAAAGTGGACCCAAGAGTCATCTTGGTAGGAGACCCGACTGAAGCGCCGGCTCAGACCTTCACGGGCGGGGACCCCTTTTCCCAGTGTGGGAGCGGGGGCCCCTCCGGGTTACACGGATTCTCCAGGCATCCCATCCACCATGTCCCCACTTGTGGGCTCTGTCCCTGTGCTGCCCCCACCCGTGCCCCCTCCACTGCACACGGCCCTGGGTTCACCCTCGGAGGCGCTGTTGAAAGACTCTCAGACCTCCACGTTGGGGCCTGCGGTCTCTGGACCCCGCGCCTCTGCGGACCCCATGCCTCTGCGGACCCCATGCCTCTGCGGACCCCGCGCCTCTGTGGACTATTCCTTCATTCTCTTTCCTTGTGCTTAGCAACAATTTCTTTAATTCAAATTCATTTAAAATATATAAAACCACACAATATAACTTCTAGTTTTTAGGCATTTTTTTTTCAATTATATATTCTTTAAAAAAAAAAAACTATCAGGTAAGAATTTGCAATTTTTAAAAATATTTAAATGAAATTTTCCTTTCAAAAATGTTAGGAATCACTGTTTTGTTTTGAAAAAATGCCTAGTGCCCGGGCATGGTGGCTCACGCCTGTAATCCCAGCACTTTGGGAGGCCGAGGCGAGGTCAGGAGATCAAGACCATCCTGGCCAACAAGGTGAAACCCCATCTCTACTGAAAATACAAAAAAATTAGCCGGGCATGGGTGGCGGGCGCCTGTATTCCCAGCTACTCGGGAGGCTGAGGCAGAAGAATTACTTGAACTCGGGAGGCGGAGGTTGCAGTGAACCGAGATCACACCACTGCGTTCCGGCGTGGCCGACAGCGAGACTCCATCTCAAAAAAAAAGCAAATGCCTAGAAACACCTTGAAAAAAATAGAAAGCATATAAAGCATGCAAATTTTGGGAGTAATTGTTATTAAATGGGTGTTTGTTTTTCCATGAGTTTGCATTTGTAGTCTTTTCTTAGCTACTTTAACATTTGCTCCGAATACTTACTAGACAGATTTTTAAGTTACACTCTTGGTAGCAGTATTCATTCATTTTTATCAGTACCATCTTTAACTCCAAAATGCAATTTTTACATTTATTAAACTAAGTAGACCATGAAATGTATTTGCGATGCAATATCAAATTTCTTCATGCTTTGAAGGACCCCAAAGGCACTGTAATTTCTCTTCCCTGAAATATCAAGGCATGGCTGAATTACACATGTTTAAGATTTCTCTTTGTTTCTCTTCTTACAGTAGACAGGCACACCTCCTTCATGAAATTAGCATTTTCCTGCCTTTGGAGTGACTGTTTGGTTTCCCTCGTCTCGGGCTGTGCTTGTCCCTTCCACAGTTTGGAGTTTTTCTGGGTCTGAAGTTAGAAGCGGGAAGGTAACCACGCTAGCCGCAGAGTTAGATGTCTACGGGAGAGAGTGTGGCGGGCAAGCCCGTGTTACCTGGCTGAGCTGCAGTGCAGAGCTCAGTGTGGTGCACTGGCGGGGGGCGGGAGGGCGTGCGTCTGTAGGCTGCAGTTCTGTTGTTCTCTAATGGAAAACACAGAGTTTCTGTTGTTTGTAGTTGGTGCAAAATGCTGAAGAGAACTCTGCACTTGAAAGCCGCTGTGAAGACTGATGTCTGTGTGTTGCTGCTGGCTGTGTGTGTGTGTGTGTATGTATTGGCATGTATGCGTATGTCTGTGTATGTATATGTCTGTGTGATCAGTTGTCTGATACTCATGGGACACATGTGTACCTCTTGAGCTGACCTGTGTTCCTGAGATGTGGTTAAATGCAAAAAGACTAGAATTTACCATCTGTTGAAGACAGACGTCTGTGGACGGCCAGTGACCTCAGAACGCAGGACAGGGTGGGCAAGTGCCCTGCGCATAGCATGGCCTGCCACCCTGCTGTTAACGGGCTGCTCTGAAGCTGGAGGGGAGATTGTGAGCAGTTAGTCAACAGTAACCCAGTCAGGTTGTGGGTGGGTGCCAGGGCAAGGGCTTGCAGAGAGGACCTGACCAAACTCTTCCAGGTGGAGGGCATTCAGAGGGTAGGGAGGAAGAAGAGCCCCACAGGCTGAGGACACAGATTGGCTCATAAAGATCAGCGCAGCCACTCACTCTGCACAAGAGACCCTTCTGAAAGAGACACAGCCAGAAAAAAGTTAAAATAGGAGGACGAACAGGGCAGGCTGGTCAAACCAAGTAAGTAAACGGAGGTTGCAAGTTTGATGCCCAGTAACACAGAATTCAGAGCAAAAGGCTCGAAGGATAAAGACGCTTACATTCATAGCGTCTTAGATTCACATGGAGGCAATACATGCTGTTTATCTGCAAGCATCCAGTAGTGAAGTCATAGCTTTAATAAATCAGAGTCTATAGGATTTGTATGGAAAACGATCAGGGACCAAATGACCTCCCACCTCCTGGTCTAAGATAGGTCAAGTACAGGAAAATTCTGTCAAGACACAGAAACCCTGAGGGAAGTCGTATAGAGTCTGTCAACCTGCAAACACTGGTGCAAAGTAAACCTTCTTTTTGGATACACATGAGACACAATTTCTGGAAAATTGATTGTATTTTGGATGAGAGGGACACCCTCGAATTCCCAGGGATAGAAAGAATACAGTAGCATTGTCCCTAGACATTAATAATAAAATCAAAAGGCCCCTTTGCCTGGAAAAAAACAAAACAAAAAGTGCCACTGAGCAGCTTTTGAGTTGGAGGCCGTGCTAGCTGCAGGGGAAGAGTTTCTTAAAGCACAACATACGGCGTATCAAATCTACAGAACACGGCAGGAGAGACTGTCAGGAGGATTCTGTCAATACCCGTATCAGTAAAAATACAAAAAGGCTACCAATACCGACATAAAAGTGGTAGAAAAAGAACAGTAAGACAAAGCAAAAAAGTAGAAAGAAGCAGGAAATCATGATGGAAATAATAAAATAATAAATCCAAAAGCCGTTTTGAAAGAGAGAGATGAGGCCCCAGCTCACAGTGAATGGTGCAGGAAAAGTTCACAGACACGGAGCGGGGAGCGCATGGGCTGGGAGCAGCCTCTGCCAGAGGACACTTATACAGTAGTCAGTTTTGTACAACCAACCACAATATGTTTGAAAGCATTGAAGAAATGGATGGTTGTTCAGAAAATTACAACTTTTCAAATTTGATCCCGATAGAGCCAACGTCTCCTAGAACAAATGGGGAAAGGAAAGTGTTCTTCCCCGAAAGAGTGCCAAGCTGGATTATCTCTCACAGAAAGTCTTCCAGATCTCTAAAGATCATACGGTTTAAACATAAACTACTTTGGGAGGTTTTCTTTTTCTGTCCTTTAATGTCACTTTATGTAGTGATTGTAACATTGATCCCCAAGCCTGGCAACATAGTACTTTAGCAAAAATAAACTATGGACTAATCTCATTTCTCAGTATTGAAGTAAAAACTTAAAGCATTCACAACACATAAAAAAATATCGTGACAATTAGGGGTTTATTCAAGGAATGCAAAGATGGTTAATATTATAATCCATTAATGCACAGAGAGAAATCGTATCATAAGTTTCATAGAGGTGGAAAAAGCACTTGACAAAACACAGTGCCTATTTATGTGAAAAGAAATCCAGTTACACAGGAACTGGCGGACACTTTTTTCTGTAACTTTTTATTTTAACAATTTCACAGGTACAGAACAATGGCCAGGGTAGCACACAGATTTCCCATATATAAGACACTCCGATTCCTGAATATTATCATTTCAACACATTCGCTTTCTTCTCTCTCGTGTGTGTATTACACAAATATACATTATTATTTTTTAGGTGTCAGAGTGTAAGCAACAGCCAGGGTACCCTTTTATCCCCATGAACTTCGGCGTTTGCTTCTTAACAAATATATTTGTTCTCTTATAAAACTAGAGTATAATTCTCCAAATCGTTAGGTTGGTGCGAAGGTAATTGTGTTTTTTGCCATTTAAAGTTAGAGAATTAATAAAGTTACTTTGAATGGCAAAAAACACAATTACCTTTGCAGCAACCTAACAGGTAATTAACTTCAATACACACTCTTCTGTAATCACTGCTGTTTTGTATGTAGATCCAGGGTTTATGAGTTGTCCCCCGAAATGTTCTTTAAAGCAAAAGAAAATTGTGGAGCACGAGAATCGGGGCAGGAGCTGCATTCTGTTGTCCTGGGTTTTATCCCCCATACTCTGGAGCAGCCCCTTAGTATTTCCTTGTTTCATGACATCGCCACTTCGGAGAGGACAGGCCAGCTATGTTGTAGAACATTCGTAAATTGGAGTTTGTCTAATGTTTATTGTTAAATCCAGGAGATGCATTTTTGGCCCAGAAATGCTGATGTGTTCTTCCCAGCGCGTCCTATCAGGAAGCATGCGACACCGGTTTATCCCCTTACTGGTGGTAAATTTGACGACATGGTTAAGAAGGGAGAGCTTCCGTAACGTGACCTAAAAATACACACACACATTATCCCCAAAGCCAGCATCCTACTCAGCAGGAAATGCTGGAAGCTTCCCCACTGAAGCCGAGAACAAGTGAAGCTGCCCACCCCCCCCCCCACCACGATGTGACGTCACTGGAGTGCTCCCCCACGCAGGTGGGCTACAGAGACCACAGAGACACCGGAGCTGACCTTTTCCTTTTCATTGTCTCTGTTTTCAGTTTCTCTGTATGCGGTTGTTATATTTCTGGAAAACCCAAAAGAATCATTGGATAAAACACTACAAAAAATAAGAGAATTAATAAATTTTATATCCTGCTGCTTAACATGTAGAAATCATATGTAGGAACAAAAACCGAGGAGAAGATCTAATGGAAGAGATAGTATTTCTGGTAGCAAAAATAAAGAAATTCAGTTTTTAGCATTCTCCTTTAATAAATGCTGATATGAGGAAAACCATAAAATGCTCCTGAGACACAGAAGACTCGAACAAATGGAAAGGTGTATGATCCCTTTAGCTAGGGACGCTCCACCTTACACATTCGAACGTTCTCCCTGAATTAATGAATGCACGTCATGAGCCCCGATAAACACGTCATCTTTCTTTCCCTCAGGGTGCTAAACAAGTTGATTATAAAACTCACTCAGAGACACAAACATGAACACTTAAGAAAACCCTGGAGAGTGTCAGAGGAGAGTGGGGGGCCCAGGTGTTAAAATTTGCTCTAAAGCCTTTTCAGTGAAAACGGTATGGGGTCCTGGCATAAGAACAAGGACAGGTGAATGGAACAGAATAAAAGTCCAGAATAAACCAGGCTGCACAGGGAAGACCTGTGTAGCTCAAGGCAGCGTAAACATTTTGTGCTAAAAAAGATGACCTTGGTCATCGATGCTGTTGGGATAACTGGACAGCCGCATGGAAAAGGATGAAAGTCAGGTCCTCTTCGCACCCTGCACCTGGATAAGTACCCGATGGACCTGAAATTTAAATGTGAAGAGTGAAGCACATGAGAATGTGGTTGGCATCCTGATTCAAGGGCAACATGTACATTTAAACCACAATAAGCTACCACTCTATGTCCACCAGAGTGGCTGAAATTAAAGACTGGAGATTCCGTGTTGGCGCAGAAGTGGGACCCCAGTGCTCACTTTACCTGGTGGGAAGCCATATTGCTATAACCGCTTTGGAAAACGTGGACAGGGTCTAAAGCCAAGCATGTGCCTGCCCTCTGATTGCACCCTAAGTGTGCACCCAGAAGGAAGGAGTGCTTCTGTATGTGGACGTACGTGGATGTTCACAGCACCTTCGTCCCGGTAGCCCACGCAGGACACCCTGACCTCCAGGAGCCTTCAGAGAAAACGGGTTAAATAAAGGGCATTATATTCAGACCCCAGAAAGCTGTGTGAGAAGAAAGGAAGCACTGCCACATGCCTGCAGCTCAGACATCAATCTCCAGGTCAGGAAAAACTAACTTATCAGGTACTGGTCATAGTATTAATCGCTGCTACCTCTTGGGAAATACTGGTTGGGAAGGGGCAAGGAAGCCTCCTGGGGTGTGACAAAAGTTCTTTAGCTGATCTGGGCAGTGGTCGCTGGTACATGCATCCCTTTGATGTGGTAAGTGCTCCATGCGCTGTCCTGTATCTAGTGTGAGAATGTTACCTTAAAGCAAACCACACAGGAAAGCATTGGGTTGATACATTAAACATGTTTTAAACTTTGCATGAGAAGAAAACAAGAAACGAAGTAAAAAGTCGTGTGACAGGCTGGAAAAAATATTGGCAATTATTAAAATAAAAGGTTGTTATTTAATATGTAGATTATTTCTAAAGAATACCATAATTTTTATCCCTGCGTAAAAAACAAAAAAATGCGTCACAGTAACGAAGATATGGACTCAGTCAAGATGAGAACGTGGTGTGTGTGCACAGCGAGTGCGGTACAGCCCGGTCTGTATCCACAGCGGAGCCCCGCAGGGCCCGGTCTGTATCCACAGCAAAGCGCCGGTACAGCCCGGTCTGTATACACAGCAGAGCGCGGTACAGCCCGGTCTGTATCCACAGCGGAGCGCGGTACAGCCCGGTCTGTATACACAGCGGAGCGCCGCCCGGCCCGGTCTGTATCCACAGCGGAGCGCCGCCCGGCCCGGTCTGTATCCACAGCGGAGCGCCGCCCGGCCCGGTCTGTATCCACAGCGGAGCGCGGTACAGCCCGGTCTTTATCCGCAGGGAGCGCCGCAGGGCCCGGTCTGTATCCACAGCGGAGCGCGGTACAGCCCGGTCTTTATCCGCAGGGAGCGCCGCAGGGCCCGGTCTGTATCCACAGCGGAGCGCGGTACAGCCTGTTCTGTATCCACAGCGGAGCGCCGCAGGGCCCGGTGTGTGTATGCAGCGGAGCAAGGGACATTCTGTTAAGTGAAATAAGCCAGACACAGAAAGACACTGCCTGATCTCACTTACATATGAGAGAAAGCGAAACTCATAGAAGCAGAGGGCAGAGTGGTGGTTGCCAGGGGCAGGGGATAGGGGTGGGGTGCACTAGGAAGATGTCGGTCCGGGATGCAAAGCTCAAGACAGCCATTGTACAGTATGGTGACCATAATTAATGAATTTCTGAAGTTGCTAAGAGTAGATTTCAGTGTTCTCACCACTAAGAAATAAGCATGTGAGTTAGGACATCTGCTAATTAGCTCAATTTAGCCATTCCACAGCACATACATACTTCAAAACATCACGTTGTGTACTATTAAAAAATACAGTATTTGTCAATTTAAAAGATAAATGCAAAAAAGGATGCTAAATCACACTTACAGAGAAATATGAATTACAAGCACAGGGACATACTGCCTCTCGCTAATCAGAAGTTTAGCTGGGGAAGAGGGCAGAGCGGAACTCTCCTGTGGCGTGGCTGCGGCACATGGCATGACCTCATCACGCGAACTTGGCGGTATCTGGTGAGGTCATAGACACGTTTGCCGTTTGTCTAGCAATCCCACTTCTAGGAATGTGTCCCCAAAGTACTCTGGGAGAAATAGAGTTATTCACAATTTTTTTAATCGTCTTCTAGTTCTGAGTTTGAACTGGAAGCATCTGTATAAATCCAGTGTCTTCTATCTTAAAATGCAGGGCTTCTAGATCTGTCCATGGAAAAAACTGAACACAGAGAACCCAGATGTGTCATTCCCCAGCGAGAGGATCTGGAAGTCTTTGGAAAAATGACCAGGTCTGGGACAAAATGTTCCCCAACAAGCCTACAACATCTTGTTCTACCAGCAAGGACAAGACTAAAAGGCAATGAATGACTTTAAAAAACATAAACACAAATAATCAATTCCACAGCCTCTGATCAGGAAGCTGCTGGCATCACAGAAGGGGGAGTTGGACATTAGCACCTCTCTTGTGAAGTGCTCTTGCCAAAAATGTCAAAGTAAAAGCTGAACCAGAATCTAACCAGGCGTCTAGATGTAACTGTAAATTTATAGGAAATTCCAGGAACAGAGGTGCACGATGAACACCTCTGGAGGGGCGTGACCCTCAAAACCCAGACCGGGTGAAGCTCCGCATGACAAACGCCGTGCTCTCTCCAACAACAGCAAAAAATTGCAAAGAGAAAAAATCAGCAAGAAAACCTGTCTATCAAAGGAGCCTCAGGGAATAGCAGCCAGCTGCAGTCTATGGACTGGATAAGATTTTGATCCCAGTTCAAACACAATGTATCTAGAAAACACAGAAAAAAATAACAGGAGAAGTGTTAACACTGGCTAGATGTTTAATTCTGAATATTCATTGGGTTGTGGCTGTGGAACTGATTGTACTATGTTTGTGTGTTGTAGAAAGTCTTTACCTCTTGGGAATATTTGCTTAACTATGCACGTGTGACAATTCGGTGATGTCTGGGGTTTGCCTTACAGCGATCGTGGTGGGCAGCAGCTGGTGGGGTGTGGGTGAAACACGGCTGGCCGTGCACCAACACTGTGGCAGTCATTGCACTGTTTCTGATGTTTTTGCACTTGTTTGAAATTTCTATGATTTGAAGAAAATTTTCTGTAACGTAGTTGCGTGGTAGACGCTGCCCCCACCTGCTTGGTTCTTCGGTCTCCTAAGCACAGCCACAGTCTTTGCTCCTCACAGTCGTAATTAATTCTGTGTGAATGTGCCTAGTTATAATCCTTGGAAATGTGCACAGAGGCTATTTCTGTCTAGCCGTGCCAGCAGTTACTGTGACTTGCAGAGATGCTGTCTAAATGGAAAGGAGCTATTTCCATATCTTTCAAATAAATATGGTGCTTTTCTCCTCCCCAAAAAAACAAGTCATGATGACTCTCTACTCCTAGTCTTTGTTTTAGAGGAGTTGGCATTGTTAGCGTCTGTGAATAGCTGGGTGTGCACTCGGAAACCTTAGTTTGCCTGTTGTATGGGACACACATAGGACTAAGAGACACATGTAAAATGCATGTGGTCTTGGCACGGGGAAAGGACCATACATCTTTTAAAAACCGTCTCCAGCAGGTCTGAAGCTTCCCTGCAGGGGAGATGGATGTGTGTGCTCTTCAGACCCTCCTTGGGAGGGCTTCCCGGCTGAGGGCCTTTTCTGGCCACATACGTGGATGAGGATCTGCACCTCCTCCTGGCTGACAGCCTGTGGCATCTGCAGTGGGGCTGTCTGTGGCTGGCACCTGTGGACACAGAACCAGGAGACACAAACCAGCCTTTACCAGTGCATGTTAGAGCTGGGACACACCTCTCACCTGAGCTGCTCAGCGTGCAGGTGACAGGCAGGTTCAGAGTCCTGGCTGTGTCTTCCGGGGCCTCCCAGCAGGGAGGGAGTGACACGCAGGGTTTCCACATCCCTTTCTCCCGCCTGCACAGGGAGCTCCAGCTGTGAGCTCCTTTTGCCTTTTTCTGCTATGGAGAAACCAGGGACTTAGCCTGATCAGTTTTACGTCAGTTCCGTAAATGGCCCCTGGGTCTCTCTGTTCAGAGGGGTGTTTGGTGTTTATTCCTGGATTGGTGGTTGCCTTAATGTGAATCTCTTCCCCTGATTCCTGTGCCGCTGCAGCAGCGCTGCGGTTAGTTCAGCTTAGGGGCTGCAGGACGCTGTGGGCAGTTTGGTCTTGTTAGCTCGCTGCTGCTTAGAGGCCAGGAAGTGGGATAAAGCCATTTATCTTTTATCGGGATGGGAGCCTGCTGTTTCCGCCTTCTCTTAAATGCATTAGTCAAGCCACTGGGGGGAAAACAACAGGGAGAACATTTGAAACTCATTTCCAGGTTAACTCTTCACATCCCTGATGAAATCTGTGAAGTGCATAGAGTCTGCCCCTGCCCTCGGGCCCCTCCCGCAGCAGGTGTCAGAATCACCCCGTGGACGGAGCTCCAGACCCTGGCCCCTCACTGCCAACCACAGCATCCTGAGCAGCCCGTCCAGCACCTCCGGCCTCGGGCTCCTCTTCTGCGTCGTGATGCAGGAGATGATGATGCCTGCATCACGGTGGCACGGTCGGAGCAGCTGAGTGACCACAGGCTCCGGAAGGGACTTGGGACGGTCACCGTGGCTGAGTTAGTGGTTGGTTGCCTTCTTCCATTTGTGACGATCCTTTCTTCCCCCAGATGACCCCTGTTTTGTGACATTCATTCTTCCCACTTGTCATTGAAAGTCCTTGCTGGGACAACACTCTAAAACACTCTAACAAAAACCAGTGCCAGAAAAGATGCTCTGAATCATTTGTCATTAGAGAATTACATATCCCTGTACTCACCTGTTAGAGCGGCTGCTTCCACAAAACCTCGCGACGCCCAGCTCTGGCGAGGACACGGCATGGGAAGCGCTTGTTCATGGGGACGGAGTGGAGGGACCGGGAAAGAGTTGGGCCCTTACTTCCAAAGCTAAATGTACTCTTACCATATGGTGCAGTGATCTTGCTTCTTGGTGTTTACTCAAACTAGGGGAAAACTTACGTCCACACAAAAACCTGCATATGAATGTTTACAGGAGCTTTATTCACAAGCACTAAAACCCGGAAGTAACCAGTATGTCCTTCGATAGATGAATCAGCAAACTGTGGCCCATCCAGACAATGGAATATATTCAGCAGTGAAAAGAAATGGGCTAAGTCATGGAAAGACATACAGGAAACTTAGATGCTTATTGCCGAGAGAAGCAGCCAGTCTGAAAAGGCCGCACACTGTATGATTCCAACTCTGATATTCTGGAAAAGGCAAAACCATGGAGACAGTGACAAGATCCTTAGCTGCTGACACGGGAGGGTGAGTGGGTGGAGCCCTGGGAGGGTGAGTGGGTGGAGCCCTGGGAGGGTGAGTGGGTGGAGCCCTGGGAGGGTGAGTGGGTGGAGCCCTGGGGATTTTTAACACAGTGAAGTCACTCTGTATGATGTAATGTATTTGTCAAAAGCATACAGATGCACAACACAGAGTAAATCTTAATATCTGCAAATTTAAAGATCGTTTAGGACATGCCTGTAATCCCAGCACTTGGGAGACTGAGGCGGGCAGATCACTTGAGGTCAGGAGCTCATGACCAAGCCTGGCCAACATGGTGAAACCCCATCTCTACTAAAAATACAAAAATTAGCTGACTGTGGTGGTGGGCGCCTGCAGTCCCAGCTACTCAGGAGGCTGAGGCAAGAGAATTGCCTGAACCCAGGAGGCAGACGTTGGAGTGAGCCGAGATCATGCCATTGCACTCCAACCTGGGTGACAGAGCCAGAACGAGACTCTGTCTCAAAAAATAAATACATAAAATGAAATAAAATAAAAAAGTAAAAATCATTTAGGAGGTCAGTGGGGTCCCAGGAAGGAATGCAGACCCAGGCAGGAGAGCCAGCCTGTGTCGAAAGATGGATGAAACTACCTCCCAGAGGGAGAAGAGGAACAGGGTGCTGACCTGCCTGATGCAGGGCACGAGTGGGGTCTGTGAGACTAGAGGGAAAAGAAGCCACACAAACACCCCAGGCTCCGCTTCATCACGTTGTTTCCCATAGACACCGGTCGGCAATGCCGAGGCTGCTCTGCCTGAAGCTGAAATTGAGCGAATAGGTGAGCAGTTGGCTGCGGGTGGGAGCTGCTTTCTCACTGCTCCAGGAGAGGCTACAGATGAGCAAGGGGGAGGCGAGAACGACCCGTGTTGTAACAGAACAGGTGTGCGGCGTCAGTGTGATCTCACTTAGCTTAGTGCGGATACAGGTGGCGACATGCGGAAGTACTGCGCACACCCGTAGCACACGCATGTCTCTCCTCTCCCTGACAACGGAGAGGCCTGGAAGCAGCAGCTCCCAGTGTCCGCCAGCGCTTCCAGTGGCCACCAGCCCTCCCAGTGGCCACCACCAGCCCTCCCAGTGGCCACCACCAGCGCTCCCAGTGGCCACACCAGCCCTCCCAGTGGCCACCACCAGCGCTCCCAGTGGCCACCACCAGCCCTCCCAGTGTCCACCACCAGCGCTCCCAGTGCCCACCAGCCCTCCCAGTAGGCCACCACCAGCCCTCCCAGAGGCCACCACCAGCGCTCCCAGTGCCCACCAGCGCTCCCAGTGGCCACCACCAGCCCTCCCAGTGGCCACCACCAGCGCTCCCAGTGCACACCAGCGCTCCCAGTGGCCACCACCAGCCCTCCCAGTGGCCACCAGCGCTCCCAGTGTCCAGCACCTGCCCTCCCAGTGGCCACCAGCGCTCCCAGGGGCCAGATCCTGGTTTCTAATTCCATTCTCCAGTGAAAGCAGCTGGGCTCCTTAGAGAAACGGCCGATTCTAGGGTGGGGGCAGGAAGTCTGGAAGATGAGACTGGATCATCTGACAGTGCCAGAAAGGAAGGAACTGTACAAGCAAAACAAAACCCAAACCCACGTGGATGGGGGCAGCCCAGGGGGACGCAGGAACCACCCGAACACTCCCCGCGGCCAAAGCAGAACTGGAGCAGCAGCGTCAGGTGCATTGGATTATACCCCAAAGAACGAGATGAAGATGAGTCCACTCTGATGTAGATGATTGAATAGATATTCATAATGACTGGAGAGCAGAGGTGAATCTCCCTTGCAGAACAATTCCCCATTCTTCATGTAGATGAGTTGCCGTCAAGGAGGGGGAGCTCGGATCCCGACTTCCCGAGTGTGGGATGCGTGCAGCTACGTGGTTCCGAAGAGTTCAAGACGGAAGAGGGAGAAGGAGTAACTTCCCAGCAGAGGACCTGACGCCCTCAGCCAGGCGATCGAGGTCAGCACGGATGGCGACCAGGCATGTGGACGCATATGCCCTGGACAAGGCGCGGCGAGGACAGTGCTTTACCCCGTGGGCCTCCTCCCCTGAGCACCTCCTTCCCACTCCAGTCATGAGAAAGACACCAGATTGCGACAGAGCTTCCAGTGAACCTGACCAGTACCCCTCAAAACTGTGAAAGTCATCAAAAACAAGGGAACGCCGAGAAAGCGTCACAGCCAAGAGGGGCTGAAGGAGACAGGATGACTGAATCCAAAACAGAAAAATATATCAGGCAAAAATGGTGGAAATCTGCATAAACTGTGCATGGTTATTAAGAATGCACCAATATTGGCTCATTAATTGCAACAAAGGTACCATAAGCTTCAGATATGAATAGTGGAGGACGCTGGGCGAGGGTGAGTGGGAACCCTGTTCTATGTCAGTTTTGCTGTAAATCTAAAGCTGTTTGAAAAAAAGTTACTTGAAAAAAGAAGTATCTCAGTACCATCAGTGGGCCTGTGTGTCCCCCATAGGTATTTGTGTTTTAGCAAAACAACTTTGGCCAGGCATGGTGGCTCACACCTGTATTCCCAGCACTATGGGAGACTGATGTGGGCGGATCACCTGAGGTCAGGAGTTTAAGACCAGCCTGGCTAACATGGTGAAACCCTGTCTCTACTAAAAATACAAAAATTAGCCTGGTGTAGTGACACATTCCTGTAATCCCAGCTACTCAGGAGGCTGAGGCAGGAGAATCACTTGAACCTAGAAGGTGGAGATTTCAGTGAGTCACGATTGTGCCACTGCACTCCAGCCTGGGTGACAGAGCAAGACTCCACTGAAAGAGAGAGAGAGAGAGAGAGAGAGAGAGAGAGGGAGGGAGGGAGGGAGGGAAGGGAAAGGAAGGAGGAAAGAAGGATGGGAGGGAGGGAGGGAGGGAAGGGCAGGTGTGCTGGGCCCAGAGCCTTCTGGGAGAGCCACAGCCTCCTGGAGCTCCGGGCTCTGGCCCCACAGGGATTGGCTCTGGTTGTGCATCTGATCCGATGAGACTTTCAGAGATGCCCAGGCCCAGGCCACTGCCTCCTTGGCTCTGTGTTCAGGGAGGTCTGCGTAGTTGGAATTCCAGAGGCTCCTCTGCCGGTCGTTTCTGTCACCGGGAGCTCCTGTGGCAGCTGTGCGCAGGAACACCGAGGTCTGTCCTGCCACGGGCCCCGCGTCTGCTCTCCCAGCCCTGGCTGTAGTGAGAGGCTTGATGGCCCCACGGGTCAGACCAACTACATCGGGCCTCGTGCCGCCGCCTCCCAA
Source organism: Ateles fusciceps (assembly GCA_036589455.1). Lineage (NCBI taxonomy): Eukaryota > Metazoa > Chordata > Mammalia > Primates > Atelidae > Ateles > Ateles fusciceps. Next base: position 1,403,617 of record JAZHEH010002915.1, on the reverse strand, counting down.
GCCTGAGTGGTGGGACCGTGCGCTTACGGAGAACAGGGGAGGCCCCGGACAGCCCTGGCCCTGCTGCAGATTCAGAAAACCGGGGATTGGGTCTGGGATCTCCGTATTTTTTTTTAATAGGTAAGCAGCTGTTTTTATTATTTCAGCACAAATATTTCTAGTAGTGCACAAAGACAGAATGTGTTGACGTTAACTCGTAATCCTCATGGCAACCCTGCAAGGCATCCCCGAGTCTTACTATCCCATTTCATAGACGCAGCAGAAAGCAGCCATGCAGCTGGCCCCTGGCTAAGGGTCGGCAAAGAGCAGGCAGGAGAACCCAAGGCCGTGTCCCTGATGGCTCTGTCCTGCGGCCCTTGTGGCAGACCCAGAGGACATGTTTCTAACAGGTGTCTGCAGGAGGAAAGGCCGCTCAGCAGGCACAGCCTGGGTTGCTGTTGGGCAGTCTGTGCCCAGTGCTGACGCCCTCTGCAGGTACTGACTTTTCCTGAGCTCTGTCCACTAGCAAATAAATAGAAAGCAAAATTCTCATTTTGCTGATTGCATAAAACTTCATCCAGTCATTTGCCCATTCACATATTTGCTCACTGGGTTTCTGGCTTCTGAGATAAAAGGAATGCATGTCTGAACCCTGTTTCCCACCAGGGGCCGATCTGGCCATTCACTTGTGCACCCACCTCCCGGTCAGGGACCCTGGGCAGCCGATGCATGGAAACCCCTGCTCACCACAGGAATATGACTGCTGCCATCTGCAGCATGCCCCTCAAGCCCTTAGCAGCCTGTGGGGTAACTGTAGCAACAGGAAGCACGGCCCACAGCAGGGAGGCTCAGCACTGTCTCCAAAGGGGCCTGCCCTGAGCCAGGCACGTGGTCTACACCTCTTTATCCAGTGCCTGTCACGGGATTGCCACAGGGCCAGGGAAGGAGCTGGCAGGGTGAGCTAGGACAGTGCCTTAAACTGCACTGTGCCTCAGGACCCTCCAGGCTTGTGCAGACTCAGACCCCTGGGCCCCACATCCAGAGTCCCTGCTTCAAGAAGTCTGATGTGGGCTCCAAGAGTGTGCAGATTTCCAGGGGATTCTGCCACTGTTGCGGCTACTGCTGGTCTGGAGACCCCACTTTGAGAACCACTGGTTGGGACCCCGACTCTGTCCCTAGCTGTGCGGTGTGTTCTCAGCCTCCCAGTTGCAGGCAGATGCTGTCACTGGGACTTGGGGGTAAGAGGTCGGGTGTGCTGGGGCCACCCTTCCACAGGCAGGTGGAAAGTCAGAGGCCACTGAGCACTGCCTTGCACTGCTGGCCTCCTGGAGACTCTTCAGACACCCCATGTTACAAATAGGCCAGCCTTTCCCTATGGGCGCCCCGCCACTGCTCGATCCAGAGGTTCTAATGGAGCCATTCGTAAGCTTGACATTGCTTCCTGGTCCTGGACACGTTCGTGTTCATGTTCCCCAACAAATAAATACTTTGGAAATGCGATGAGATCACATCACAAGATAGAAACCCAGCAAGGTGGTTGAATTGTGTCTCCTGAAAATTTGTGTGTTGAAGCCCTAACCCCCAGTACCTCAAAATGTGTTAGGGTCACTGTAAATGTACGTAATCGCAGACGGCCTTCAACTTAGAGTGGTTGGATTTAATTTTTGACTTTATGGTTGTTCAAAAGCCATGTGCATTCACCAGAAACCATACCTCAAATACCCATACAACCATTCCGTTTTGCACTTTGAGTACAGAATTCAATAAATTACATGAGATATTCCATACTTTATGTGTGTGTGTGTGTGTGTGTGTGTGTGTGTGAGAGAGAGAGAGAGAGAGAGAGAGAGAGAGATAGAGTCTCGCTCTTGTTGCCCAGGCTGGAGTGCAGTGGTGTAATCTCAGCTCACTGCAGCCTCTGCCTCCCAGATTCCAGCAGTTGCCCTGCCTCAGCCTCCTGGGTAGCTGGGATTACAGGCACGTGCCACCATGCCCGGCTAATCTTTGTATTTGTAGTAGAGACGGGATTTCACCACGTTGGCCAGGCTGGTCTCGAACTCCTAACCTCAGGTGATCCACCCTCCTCGACCTCCCAAAGTACTGGGATTACAGGTGTGAGCCAGCATGCCCGGTCCCTTACCTCATTTTAAGATAGGCTTTCTGTGAGATGATTTTCCCAACCATAGGCTAATGTGAATGTCTGAGAGCACTGAGATAGCTGGTCTGAGCTGTGATGTTTGGCAGGGTGGGTGTATTCGGTGCATTATCTACTTGTGATACTGTCAACGTACACTGGGTTTACGGACATAACCCCATCATACGTTGAGGAGCATCTGTAATCAAGGCGAGGTCATGCTGGAGTGGGGGTTGCCCAGCCCGATATGACTGGTGTTCTTACAGAAAGAGGAATCTGGACACAGACACAGAGAAAAGGCCGTGTGACGAGGAGGCCAGGACGGGGGTGATACAGCCACAGGCAAAGGAGCACCAAGAATCAGGAGCAACCAGCAGAAGCTGGGAGAGGCCTGGAACTGACCCTTCCCTCGCAGCCTCAGAGGACACAGCCCTTGGCCAGTCATGATGGCTCACACCTGTAAACCCAGCACTTTGGGAGGCCGAGGTGGGTAGATCACCTAAGGTTAGGAGTTCAAGACCAGCCTGGCCAACATGATGAAACCCCATCTCTATCAAAAATAGAAAAATTAGCCAGGTGCAGTGGCATGCACTTTTAATTCCAGCTACTTGAGCGGCTGAGGCAGGAGAATCACTTGAACCTGGGAGGCAGAGATTGCAGTGAACTGAGATCGTATCACTGCACTCGAGTCTGGGCAACAGAGCAAGCCTCTGTCTCAAATTAAAAAAAAAAAAAAAAAAGACCCAGCCCTGCAGATGCCTTGACCTTGGACTTCCAGCCTCCAGAGCAGAGAAAATAAACTTACTATTCTTTATGCCTCCCAGCCTAGGGTACTTTGGTTCTGCAGCCCAGGAAGTGAACACAGTTTTCCTAATCGGCCTCTGCCATTTAATGCAATTAATGAGCTTTGGGTAAAAGTCTGAGCTAATGCTGGTTATTTGGGAAAAGACGGTTTTGGGGGATAAGAGAAGGAGGTGACAAGGTGTGTGATTTATTCACTGGTGGCAGAAAATTAAGGGATGTCTTATCAAGTTTATTTACCTCACACTGCTGGTAAAAGATTTTTCCCTAATCTGGAAATAATCTGAAATGCTTTATAGTATACTTTCAGACATTCAGAATTCAGGTCACATTAGGAAATTGATTCCTAGGACATATCTTTGCACCACAATGAAGGGCAGATACCATCATCTCTCTGATGTAAAACGGTGTGGCATTTGCATATGACCTATGTGCATTCCCTCATACACTTTAAATTAGCTCCAGGTTACTTATAATACCTAATGCCATGTAAATGCCGTGTAAACAGTTTTTATACTGTATTGCTCGAGGCATAATCATGACAAAAGTCTGTCTATGCTCAGTACAGATGCAGTGCAATATTTCAATCTGCAAATACAACTGTTCTCAGTCACAGTAAAGTATAATAATTTTACTTAAAATGATTACGTTTTATTTATTTATTTTCGAGACGGAGTCTCACCCTGTCCCCCAAGGCTGGAGTGCAGTGGTGCAATCTCAGCTCACTGTAACCTCTGCCTCCCAGGTTCAAGCTATTCTCCTGCCTCAGCCTCCTGAGTACCTGCGATTATAGGCGTGCCACCATGCCCGGCTAATTTTGTATTTTTAGTAGAAATGGGGTTTCACCATATTGGCCAGGCTGATCTCGAACTCCTGACCTCAAGTGGTCCGCCCACCTTGGCCTCCCAAAGTGCTGGCATGATTACATATTTTTAAAACTCCAAGTTTGAAATTATAGTATGGTAGACATTATCTTCACTTCAAAAGAAATTTAGAACATTTTCTTAATACATTATTACTAAGCCTTAGGTGAAGGCTGATGGTAAATTAGTTTGTGAACAAAAGTTTTCAGAAAAGGAATTTGGAGGAAAGAGACTTTATTCCAGTGAACAGTTTACAAACCTGGGAGCTGCAGCCTTTAGCGTGAAAGAAAGTGTCTTCCAGAGAATGCAGGAAGGGTTTGGGTTTCATGGTGATGGGTCCTGCCCAGGTCCCATTCAGGTCCATTTATGCACATGAGGAATTCAAATTTGGTTGGTTCTGATTGGTTGATACAGCTGAGCCCTGATTAGCCAAGGCAGATGAGCACTGATGGGCTGGTTCAGGTGAGCTCTGAGGGGTTGGTTCATTCAGGTGATCGCCGAGTGGTTGGTTTAGGTGATTGCTGAGTGGTTGGTTCAGGTGAGCACTGATTGGTTGGTTCAAGTGAGCTCTGAGTGGTTGGTTCAGGTGAGCTCTGAGTGGTTGGTTCAGGTGAGCTCTGAGTGATTGGTTCAGGTGAGCTCTGAGTGGTTGGTTCAGGTGAGCTCTGAGTGGTTGGTTCAGGTGAGCTCTGAGTGGTTGATTCAGGTGATGGCTGAAGTGGTTGGTTCAGGTGAGCTCTGAGTGGTTGGTTCAGGTGAGCTCTGAAGGTTTGGTTCAGGTGAGCTCTGAGTGGTTGGTTCAGGTGAGCTCTGAAGGTTTGGTTCAGGTGAGCTCTGAGTGGTTGGTTCAGGTGAGCTCTGAGTGGTTGGTTCAGGTGAGCTCTGAAGGTTTGGTTCAGATGAGCTCTGAGTGGTTGGTTCAGGTGAGCTCTGAATGTTTGGTTCAGGTGAGCTCTGAGTAGTTGATTCAGGTGATGGCTGAGTGGTTGGTTCAGGTGAGCTCTGAGTGGTTGGTTCAGGTGAGCTCTGAGTGGTTGGTTCAGGTGAGCTCTGAGTGGTTGGTTCAGGTGAGCTCTGAAGGTTTGGTTCAGGTGAGCTTGAAGGTTTGGTTAGGTGAGCTCTGAGTGATTGGTTCAGGTGATGGCTGAGTGGTTGGTTCAGGTGAGCTCTGAGGGGTTGGTTCAGGTGAGCTCTGATAAGTTGGTTCAATGAGCGCTGATGTATTGGTTCAGGTGAGCTCTGATGGGCTGGTTCAAGTAAGTGCTGAGTGGCTAGTTCAGGTGAGCTCTGATTGGTTGGTTGGTTCAGGTGAATGCTGAGGATTTGGTTCAGGTGAGCTCTGATGAGATGGCTCAGGTGAGCTCTGATGAGATGGCTCAGGTGAGCTCTGAAAGTCCAGAAGTTGACTGGAGGTGCGGGTTCCAGGGGCTCAGAGCACATGGCCTGTTGTCAGCAGTGGCCTCTTGGGGCTGTTTTAAACATAGGCACAGTTGGGCACTCAGGGTGTGCTCTTTCAGCTCCACAGTCGTTCACAATGTGTTTCGTTGTGAAATGAAGGAACTTCAGGAATATCTAACTGCAGCGGCATTGACTGCAGATTCGGGACCTGAAACTGGGATGTTAAGAGAAGAAGCTTTTTCGTTTTGTTTTTTAAACCAAATGGTCAATTTAAAAATTGAACGCATTATTGCCCTGTTTTATCATGCACATGTCAACCAATTCATATAAAAGACCTGCCTTTGCGTGGCCTATGTAACAACCAACATTTGGGCACTACCAGGGCAAGGTTGTGGGGCGTACATATTCACTAAGCCAGTTCCCACAACCACCGAGGCAGGTGCTGTGGCCAGGCAGGAAAGCTGGGACAGCTAAGGACCATGGAGGGCAACAACGCCAGCGTGGGGGGGGGTGGGGGTGAGAGTCTGGGGTTGGAGGCAGAGACCACCTGTCTTGACGCTGGGCAAGTTCTCCCAGCTTTGGAGTGAACCGGACGTGTGGGCTGAGTTCTCAGGACTGGGTGACAGCTGCCCAAGTCCTTCCTCATGAGGACAGGAAGAGCGATGGACATGTAAATAACATGAAATATAAGCAGTGTCACTTTTTAAGAAAGGAAAATTATTCACACAGAAGAAAGAAAAATATCACTTTTGGGTTTCAATTTCCAGATACAACTGATAGTTCACCTTTGTCCGTGACACATCAGGAAACAATACATGAAGAATTTTGTTTTACAGTCCAAGGAAAGAAAGGTCAAAAGGTCTCCTTGGCATTTGAGGGCCTCTGGCAGGTTTCTCCGCCTCCCCCGCGGTGGACATTTGGGGCTGGGTGGCTCTTAGTTTTGGGGCCCTGGCCTGGGCAGTGTGAGGTCTCAGCAGCATCCCAGGACTCTAGCCACTCCATGACAGGACCTTTCCTCAGTGGTGACACCAAAATTGTCTCCAGAAATTGTCCAATGCATGCCCCGCCCCGCCCCCATCCCAGGGGACAAAGTTGTCTCTTGGTTATCAACCTCTGGTGTCTAATAAGAGAAATAAAAATCCAACCACAAACATGCTCTCCAGGGATGTCTTGTATTGCTGGACACGTGGACCCCATGTCTGCCTGACTGTCTGTCACCTGAAGAGCCATTGATGCTAACTCTGTACCTGGACACTTGGGGTTAAATGGAAGGCGTCCAGTGGATGTGCAGCAGAGGAAGAGACACCCTTCTTGGTATCAAAAGTGCTAGGCAAGCCGGGTGCAATGGTTCACCCTGTAATGCCAGCACTTTGGAAGGCCGAGGTGGGTAGATCACCTGAGGTCAGAAGTTTGAGACCAGCCTGGCCAACATGATGAAAACTCATCTCTACTAAAAATGCAAAAAATTAGCCAGGCATGGTGGCACATGCCTATAATCCCAGCCATGCAGGAGGCTGAGACAGGAGAATCACTTGAACTCAGGAGGGCGAGGTTATACTAAGCTGAGATTGCACCACTGCGCTCCAGCCTGGGAGACAGAGTGAGACTCCATCTCAAAAAAAAAAAAAAAAGTGCTAGGCAGGTGCAGAGCAGGCTTGCAGGGGATACTTGCAGCTGTGGGTGGTGATTGGGTCAGCTCCCGATTCTTCAGGGCAGTTTATCAAGTTTTTACGAAATGGGAGGCCGTCCGCATCACTAAGTCGGTCCCTCTATGGTGTTGAGGTGTGTCAGTTTCCTTACCAAGGATTTTATTTCTCATTGTTTTCATAATAAATATTTTGTCTTTAAAAACATCTTGACACTTTTTCATGTAAATCTGTGTTTTATGAAAAGTAATTTATAGCTATTTTGACACCACCAGAAACTCTAATTGTTCATTTTACTCTCATCTGTCTGGAGGCAGGGAGTTTCATGACTGCATCTTTAGCACCAGCACGGGGAAGCTGCCCAGGTTTTGAGCGGAACTGAATGCAGAATTCCGGGGGCGCCGGGCAAGCCAGATGGCCTTGTGGGCAGTCACTTCCCGTGGTCGACTGGGGCGGGGAAAGGGCCTGAGGCGCTGCCAGCTGCCTACCGCCTGGCCCAGCTCCCCTGCCCACTGCCTATGTGGGTCACCTCTCAGTGGGTTTTGGGGACAGCAAAATAGACGACTTCCATTTTGACTTTGAAATCTCATGTGCCAATATCTGAATGTGAATCTTGTCTTAAATATACCTGTACATTTAAATCAGTTTTTGCACTTAGAATATACTGTTTTGCAGTCTTCTGTATAGCGTTACGTGTATTATTATAAACATAAATGTAGCTACAAAAACGGTATAACGTATTCACTATGCACATATTTATATATTTATGTCAAATATCAATGCTTCATGTCATGAGCACTTAAAAAATCACTTCATGGGCTTGCTCTGTAGTTACTTAGCTGCCTATGCAGAGCTCCGTGTTTGGGTGGTATGTGGTTCAGAAGGCAGTCAGAACCTTTCTTTGCTCTGGGGTTGTGATCTCTGAGCCCACCCGCCTCCTTGCATAGTCCCTGGGAGGACTGCCCAGGAGCATCAAGCCCAGAGTGACTGAACCACACACATGGCTGTGGATGTGAAATCCTCCTGGCAGCCCCGCCATGTCTGGCACCACCACAGGGTGCATATTTCTACCATCTTTATGCAGGATGGGAGTGGCCATCTTGGGCCTCACATAAAAATGTAACCTACAAAAATTCAGATCATCTGCCTGTAATGCCACCTTGTTTTATCTCAGTGCTGTCTTGGTTTGCTTTAAAAGCATAATTCCTGTGATGTGCCCTGCTCCCAAAGCCCAGGGAACAGGTCTGTGTGGTGTGTGTGGTGGCACTTGCTAAGCCTCCTCCGGAAGCCCACAAGCCATATATGTATCATATATATAATTTCTATTTGAATCCCACTGGAAACAAAATTTCTTGTACACTGCCTTTAGATGTAAAAGGAAAATAACTTACAGTAAAATGTAAATCTACTAGCGCTGAGCACACTCCTGTGTGGGGGCATCCTGAGTGAACACAGGTGCAGGCAGGCACAGGTGTGGATGTCAGGTGATCGAGCTCACAAACAGCCTTGATGTGGTCATGGAGTTTCTGAAATTGCAAAACCTCTGTATAAAGTTCCTAAAACCATGGTACACCTGTTTGATTTACACAATAATTTATTTTAAGAAAATCTAGTCTAGTTTAAAATGAGTCAAAAAATTCTGTCTCATTACCTGTAAAACAAAGTGAATGAGTTCAGATGCAGGCAAGCAAGTTTTTCCTGCAGGAATGTCCAGTGGGTGCAGGCAGCGACCTTTCTTGACGTGGTTCTGTTCCCCTGTTGTGGGTGACCTAACCTTCTCTCCACTCACCTGGTAGGCGGGCCCATGTCCTAAGTCCTTCCCCCGCACCATCCCCATAGGCCAGCAGAGGGTGCTGGTGGGCAGGAAAGGTGGGACAGCACCCTGCTGAGCTGCTGTTCTGTTTAGGGTTGACATGTGTCCAGAGGATATGGTATGTGAAGATGATGGGACATTTTGGAATCCATTTGGAGGAAATGGAAATGCAGAGCCAGGAAGGCGCTCAGAGAGGCCTGAGAGATTTCTAGCAAAAACCTCCTGGTAAGCTTTGAGGTGCAGGCTCCCAGAAACACAGCTGCAAGGAGCATCCAGCCCAGGGCTCATGCAGATGTGACTTACAGAATCGCAGGTGACCATCCTCACTGGGCTCAATGTCCTCACCATGTTCCTCAGTGGGCTTCCGGCTGGTTTGCAGGGAAAGCGTAGAGGGGGATTCATTCAACAAGCCCCACGGTGATTGTCCACGAGGGGCTGGTGCATATGTGCAGACTGTCTGGTCCAGCATTCACTTTATTTTTAGTAACAGCTTCATTTAGGCATAGCTCACACCATAACAATCCACCCTGCAGTGTGTACAATTGAGTGTTTTGGGTATATTCACAGAGTTGCACAGTGATCTCCACTATCTAAGTTTAGAATATTTCCATCACCCCAGAAGCAGGCCCACACCTATTAGCTGTTGTTCCCCATTCCTCCTGCTCTCTAATCCCTGTAACCAGGAATGTACTTTTTGTTTCTATGGCCGCCCATCCTGGGCATGTCATGTAACTGGGACCTTATGAGGTATGGCCTTTTGTGTTTGGCTGCCTTCCCCCAGCAGTTCTCAAGGTTCACCCACGTTGTAGCATGGATCAGTACCTCTTTTCCTCTCATGGCTGCCGAATAGTCCGTTGTCTGGACAGCATATGCTTTATCCGTTCACCAGCTGGTGGACATTTGGGTTGCTTCTGCTGTTGGTCATTGTGACTAGTGCTGCTGTGAACATTCACGTACAAGTTTTAATATGGACGTATGTTTTCATTTCTTTTAAGTATATATGTAAAAGTGGAACTGCCTGGTCATACGGTAACTGTATGTTTAACTGTTTTTATTTTTTATGTTTTTTGAGACAGGGTCTTGCTCTGTCACCCAAGCTGGAGTGAAGTGGCTCAATCTTGGCGGACTGCAACCTCCACCTCCCGGGCCCAAGCAGTTCTCCGGCCTCAGCCTCCCAAGTGGCTGGGACTACAGGTGTGCACCATCACGCCCGGCTACTTTTTGTATTTTTATCAGAGAAAGGGTTTTGCCATGTTTCCCAGGCTGGTCTCAAACTCCTGGACTCAAGTGGTCTTCGGGCCTTGATCTCCCAAAGTGCTGGGATTATGGGCGTGAGCCACCGCGCCTGGCCTTTGTTTCATTCTTTAAGGAAAGGACAGACTGTCTTGCACAGCGGCTGCATTGTTCTGTGTTCCCAGCAGCCACGTGAGAGGGTTCTGGTTTCTCCACATCCTCCCCAACACCTGTTCTTATCTGTCTTTTCTTCTTTTTATCTCAGCCGTCCCGGTGCAGGTGAACGGCATCTCATCGTGGTTTTGATTTACATTTCCCTTAAAACTAATGACGTTGACCATCTTTTCACATGCTCACTGGCCATTTTATATCCTCTTGAAGGAAATGGCTATGCACATGTGTTGCTCGCTTTTAGTGTGGTTGTCTGTTGTTGATTGTGAGAGGTCGTGTGTTCTGGAGGCGAACCGCTTGTTAGACACAGATTTGCAAACATTCTCCCCCGTTGCGTAGGTTGTATTCACTTTCTTGACGGTGTTTTAGAAAACATAAACGTTTGAAATTGGGATGAAGCTGATCTATTTTTCTTTCGTTAGTTGTGCTTTTTGTGTCCCAAGAAGCCGTCGCCTAATCTAAGACCACAAGGATGTTCTCCTGTGTCTCCTCCAGGTTTCTGTGGCGCTCCCCACCAGTCAAGGGGGCCGGGTTCCTTCTGAGTTTCCTGAGGGTCTGGACGGCTCAGGAGTGGGGGCGCAGCGCGTCCGCCTCTTTGGTCCCCGCGGACGCTGCCCGGACAGAGGAGCTGGAAGGAGGAATATTGATTTAGGGCTCGTCGGATCTTCCATTGGGCAAAATCGTTTCCTTTTTCTAGTATTTCAGCGCAACGTTTGGAGCACTAGGCGGAGTCAGAGCAAGGGCACTGCGGGCTTCGGTGTCGCGGGCCTCGCGCGCGTCCTTCGCGCATCTGGGACCTCGGGCTGCTCCCGTGCTCGCCCCCGCCTGCGTGGGCCCCCGGCTTTGGTACCGGGGGAAGGCCTCGCCTCCCTGCGCAGCCCGAGTTCGGGGTAGGGGGCGGGGGGGCGGCCACGCCTGTGCCCGCGGCGCCAGTGCTGAGTCCCGACGCTGCGCGCCCCACGCCCGAGGCTCGATTTCGGGGTCGTGATCGAGGGTGGACGCGGGGTTTTCCGTGCGTCCTGGGCCCCCGGCTGGTGTTGGCCGCAGAGCCCAGGCGCGGGGAGGGCGGCGGTTCCCGGCTCCGCGCCCAGCACGCCCAGCAGAGGGCGCCGGCGCGGGAGACGCGTGGCCTCGGCCGCAGGGATCGGGGCGCGGGCGCGGGGAGACGCGTGGCCTCGGCCGCAGGGATCGGGGCGCGGGCGCGGGGAGACGCGTGGCCTCGGCCGCAGGGGTCGGGGCGCGGGCGCGGGCGGCGGGAGAGGCCGGTCTTCCCCGCGCGCTGCCTTCCAGGGAGCCTGGGCCTGCAAAGCCGAGCTCTGCGCCTTCCAGGCCGCGGGACGAGGCGGCGCCCAGGGCCCGGGTCGGGGCTTGGGGGAGGTGGCAGGAGGCGCGGGCCGGGGTCCTGCGGGCCAGTCCAGCCCCGGGGGCAGGCGGGGAAAGCGGGAGCGCCCGCGGTTCCCTCTTGGAGGGGCCACACCGCCGGGAGCCCCGCAGCCTGGGGGTGGCTCGGCTCAGGCAGGCGGAGATCTGGGCGCATTTTCTAGAAGCCTCCGCAGGCTTCCGAGGACAGAAGGGGCGCGGCGGAAGGCGCAGCGGGCGGGGTGACGGGGTCTCGGTGGCCGCGGGGAAAGCGCGGCCGTAGAACTGGGAGGGAGACGCCCTCGGGCCTCGCAGACCTGCAGTGACGAGCTGAGCCCTGCGGGCCAGGGGCACACAGAGGGGCCCGCGCTGTACAGGAGGGTCCCGGGCTGTGAGGGGAGGGGAGGGGAGGGTCCGGACTGTGGGGAGGGTCCCGGGCTGTGAGGGGAGGGGAGGGTCCGGGCTGTGAGGGAGGGTCCCTGGGCTGTGAGGGGAGGGGAGGGGAGGGTCCGGGCTGTGAGGGAGGGTCCCTGGGCTGTGAGGGGAGGGGAGGGTCCGGACTGTGGGGGAGGGTCCCGGGCTGTGAGGGGAGGGGAGGGAGGGTCCGGGCTGTGAGGGAGGGTCCCGGGCTGTGAGGGGAGGGGAGGGTCCGGGCTGTGGGGAGGGTCCCGGGCTGTGAGGGGAGGGGGAGGGGAGGGTCCGGGCTGTGAGGGAGGGTCCCGGGCTGTGAGGGGAGGGGAGGGTCCGGGCTGTGGGGAGGGTCCCGGGCTGTGAGGGGAGGGGGAGGGGAGGGTCCGGGCTGTGAGGGAGGGTCCCTGGGCTGTGAGGGGAGGGGGAGGGTCCGGACTGTGGGGGAGGATCCCGGGCTGTGAGGGGGGAGGGGGAGGGTCCCGGGCTGTGAGGGAGGGTCCCGGGCTGTGAGGGGAGGGGAGGGGAGGGTCCGGGCTGTGAGGGAGGGTCCCGGGCTGTGAGGGGAGGGGAGGGGAGGGTCCGGGCTGTGAGGGAGGGTCCCGGGCTGTGAGGGGAGGGGAGGGTCCGGGCTGTGGGGAGGGTCCCGGGCTGTGAGGGGAGGGGAGGGTCCGGGCTGTGAGGGAGGGTCCGGGCTGTGAGGGGAGGGGGAGGGGAGGGTCCGGGCTGTGAGGGAGGGTCCGGGCTGTGAGGGGAGGGGGAGGGTCCGGGCTGTGGGGGAGGGTCCCCGGGCTGTGAGGGGAGGGGAGGGTCCGGGCTGTGAGGGAGGGTCCGGGGGCTGTGAGGGGGAGGGGAGGGGAGGGTCCGGGCTGTGAGGGAGGGTCCCGGGCTGTGAGGGGAGGGGAGGGGAGGGTCCGGGCTGTGAGGGAGGGTCCCGGGCTGTGAGGGGAGGGGAGGGGAGGGTCCGGGCTGTGAGGGAGGGTCCCGGGCTGTGAGGGGAGGGGAGGGGAGGGTCCGGGCTGTGAGGGAGGGTCCCGGGCTGTGAGGGGAGGGGGAGGGTCCGGGCTGTGGGGAGGGTCCCGGGCTGTGAGGGGAGGGGAGGGTCCGGGCTGTGAGGGGAGGGTCCGGGCTGTGAGGGGAGGGGAGGGGAGGGTCCGGGCTGTGAGGGAGGGTCCGGGCTGTGAGGGGAGGGGAGGGTCCGGACTGTGAGGGAGGGTCCCGGGCTGTGAGGGGAGGGGAGGGTCCGGGCTGTGAGGGGAGGGGTCCCGGGCTGTGAGGGGAGGGGAGGGTCCCGGGCTGTGAGGGGGAGGGGAGGGTCCGGGCTGTGAGGGAGGGTCCGGGCTGTGAGGGGAGGGGAGGGTCCGGACTGTGAGGGAGGGTCCTGGGCTGTGAGGGGAGGAAAGGGAGGGGGGGGGAGGGTCCCGGGCTGTGAGGGGAGAGGAGGGTCCGGACTGTGAGGGAGGGTCCGGGCTGTGAGGGGAGGGGAGGGTCCGGACTGTGAGGGGAGGGTCCCGGGCTGTGAGGGGGAGGGGAGGGTCCGGACTGTGAGGGAGGGTCCCCGGGCTGTGAGGGGAGGGGAGGGTCCGGACTGTGAGGGGAGGGTCCCGGGCTGTGAGGGGAGAGGAGGGTCCGGACTGTGAGGGAGGGTCCTGGGCTGTGAGGGGGAGGAAACGGGGAGGGGAGGGGAGGGTCCCGGGCTGTGAGGGGAGAGGAGGGTCCGGACTGTGAGGGAGGGTCCTGGGCTGTGAGGGGAGGAAGACGGGAGGGGAGGGGAGGGTCCCGGGCTGTGAGGGGAGAAGGAGGGTCCGGACTGTGAGGGAGGGTCCGGGCTGTGAGGGGAGGGGAGGGTCCGGACTGTGAGGGAGGGTCCTGGGCTGTGAGGGGAGGAAACGGGAGGGGAGGGGAGGGTCCCGGGCTGTGAGGGGAGAGGAGGGTCCGGACTGTGAGGGAGGGTCCTGGGCTGTGAGGGGAGGAACGGGAGGGGAGGGGAGGGTCCCAGACTGTGACGGGGAGGGGAGGGAAAAGGTTACGGGCTATGAAGGGAGGGGAGGGGAAGGTTCCAGGCTGTGAGGGGTGGAGGAGGGCCCGGACTGTGATGGAGGGTCCAGGGCTGTGAGGGAAGGGAATGGTTATGGGCTGTGAGGGGAGGGGAGGGTCCCGGGCTGTGAGGGGAGGGGAGGGTCCGGGCTGTGAGGGAGGGTCCGGGCTGTGAGGGGAGGGGAGGGGAGGGTCCGGGCTGTGAGGGAGGGTCCCGGGCTGTGAGGGGAGGGGAGGGTCCGGGCTGTGGGGAGGGTCCCGGGCTGTGAGGGGAGGGGGAGGGTCCGGGCTGTGAGGGAGGGTCCGGGGCTGTGAGGGAGGGGAGGGGGAGGGTCCCGGGCTGTGAGGGAGGGTCCCGGGCTGTGAGGGGAGGGGGAGGGGAGGGTCCGGGCTGTGAGGGAGGGTCCCGGGCTGTGAGGGGAGGGGAGGGGGAGGGTCCGGGCTGTGAGGGAGGGTCCCGGGCTGTGAGGGGAGGGGAGGGGAGGGTCCGGGCTGTGAGGGAGGGTCCCGGGCTGTGAGGGGAGGGGAGGGTCCGGGCTGTGGGGGAGGGTCCCGGGCTGTGAGGGGAGGGGGAGGGTCCCGGGCTGTGAGGGGGAGGGGGAGGGTCCGGACTGTGAGGGAGGGTCCCGGGCTGTGAGGGGGAGGGGAGGGTCCGGGCTGTGAGGGGAGGGGTCCTGGGGCTGTGAGGGGAGGGAACGGGAGGGGAGGGGAGGGGTCCCGGGGCTGTGAGGGGAGAGGAGGGTCCGGACTGTGAGGGAGGGGTCCGGGCTGTGAGGGGAGGGGAGGGTCCGGACTGTGAGGGAGGGTCCCGGGCTGTGAGGGGAGGGGAGGGTCCGGACTGTGAGGGAGGGTCCCGGGCTGTGAGGGGAGGGGAGGGTCCGGACTGTGAGGGGAGGGTCCCGGGCTGTGAGGGGAGAGGAGGGTCCGGACTGTGAGGGAGGGTCCTGGGCTGTGAGGGGAGGAAAGCGGGAGGGGAGGGGAGGGTCCCGGGCTGTGAGGGGAGAGGAGGGTCCGGACTGTGAGGGAGGGTCCTGGGCTGTGAGGGGAGGAAACGGGAGGGGAGGGGGAGGGTCCCCGGGCTGTGAGGGGAGAGGAGGGTCCGGACTGTGAGGGAGGGTCCCGGGCTGTGAGGGGAGGGGAGGGTCCGGACCTGTGAGGGAGGGTCCTGGGCTGTGAGGGGAGGAGACGGGAGGGGAGGGGAGGGTCCCGGGCTGTGAGGGGAGAGGAGGGTCCGGACTGTGAGGGAGGGTCCTGGGCTGTGAGGGGAGGAAACGGGAGGGGGGGAGGGTCCCAACTGTGACGGGGAGGGGAGGAAAAGGTTACGGGCTATGAAGGGAGGGGAGGGGAAGGTTCCAGGCTGTGAGGGGTTAGGAGGGCCCAGACTGTGATGGAGGGTCCAGGGCTGTGAGGGAAGGGAATGGTTATGGGCTGTGAGGGGGAGGGTAGGGTCCCGGACTGTGAGGGGGGAGGGAAAAGGTTACGGGCTGTGAAGGGAGGGGGAGGGAGGGGAAGGCTCCAGGCCGGGAGGGGAGGAGAGGGGAAGGTTCCAGGCTGTGAGGGGAGGAGGGGAGGGTTCCGGGCTGGGAGGGGAGAGTTTCGGCTGGAGGGGAGGGTTCCGGGCTGGGAGGGGAGGGTTCCGGGCTGGGAGGGGAGGGGGAGTCCTGGGCTGTGATTGCTCCATCTCGCCTGGTGAGCACCTGGGTCTCTGTGGAGTCGGGGGGATGCCGTCTGCTCTAGGGTCGAGCTCCTAGTATGCGCGCCAGAAAGGCCGTGCACCACCAGTGCTAAGCCACGGAACAGCTATCAATGTGTCACTCCTGTCCCGCCAAACCTGAATGTCTGAGAGAGTCCGGGAATCAGCCTCTTGAGGAAGCCCCTCCACCCTGCCTGCCTGGGTTTTCTCTTGCGAGCTCTGTGCAGAAGGGAGCAAGGTCTGCCTGAGGCCACCACCGTGGGCACAGCGTTCCTGGTGTCCTAATCACTTTGTATTACTCCTGGCCCTTAAGAAGATCGATGCAATGCCAATTAGACGCTAATTACTTTTTTTTTCTAGAAAACATTTGAGGAAGATGGTGCAGGGTGGGCCCTGGAGGGAGTGGGGTCCTGCCTGGAGCTGCTGTTCCGGCTCACTCTTGGTGCTGTGTATACACATCCACCATTGCAGTGCCATCCAGAATCTTCCATTGCCTTTTTTATTTTAAAAAGTGCTTCTCACACAGGGGAGTTTCACGGCGGTGCAACTGTTCTATATGATCCGTGACATTACGCACTTGTCAAGACCCAAAACCTGCCTCACAGGGAGAGTGAGCCCGCCAGTGGACGATGTGCTCTAGTTAATGATGTATCGAGTCGTAATGCAGGAAGTGATAATACCGGAGGAAGTGGGGGGCAGAGGGGGGAGTACATGAGGACTCCCTGTACTTTCTGTAAAACCCAAAACTGTAAAATATGAAGTCTATTAATGTTTTCAAAAGTGCTTATTATAGAAAGAAATGATTTTGATTCACTGTCATTGGGATCTTTTTTCATGAGATTTGTTTAAAGTAGTGACTGGTTTGCAGTGATGGCGACATTCTCCTGGGATGCCTTTTTGACCTGGAGTAGCCGTTCCTGCCCTACTGAGCAGGGAGACCCAGCGAGTTGGGGACAGGCCTGGATGCTCCCATGGCCTCATGCCCTGGTCTGCGAAATGGGATGGCATCTTGCATCATGGTGGTCCTGTCTAATGGGAGAATGATAACGTGTGCTTGGCACAGTGTGTACCTTCAGTAAGTGAGGTTGTCAAAAGCAACAATGGGATTGGCACTGACATTCATCGTAGACGTCCAGAAGTAATATGTAGATGGTGACCTGATGAGGAGGGGCCCGTGGAGACATGGGTTTGTGCCATATGCTTTATTCTTCTAATTTTCTGGCGCTCTTTGGGACTGTCCCTGTGGCTTCCATATGGCTTCAAACGGGTGAGGAGCTGCTGCATGTTTAAACCGGAAACCTGAGCTCATCAGCACGCGAGCCTGGGCTCTGGGGTATCATGTTTTGGGAAGATTTTTCTTTGAAATTTTAAACTCTCTTCCATTTGTATTTGTTGAAATTCTAGAGCTTTTGATAACTCATGCTAAAATTTTTAAATCTCTTTTTGCTTCATTGTCTTTTTATTTGGAATATCAAAATTTATGTAGGAAGCATCATTTTGCCATCCTGCCAAAGTATTCTAACTAAACTATCCAAGATCCTCCAAGAAATGGCTATGTGACTAAAGATAATGTTTCTCCCTTTCTGATTAAAAAAAAAAAACTATAGTAACTTTAATCCCCAAATAAATAAAACACGTGGTCGTGACCCACATGAGATAATCACCAGCTATATACCTTGTGAGTTAACATATTGCTTTGTTTGATTTTTAAAACCTGTAGTGAAGTACCTGCGTTACTGTAGGACATTAAACTTTGTACAAATGGACTGAAAGTGGGAACTGGAAAGACAAGTCAGGACTGTATTCCAGAGGGCTCAGAGGGAGTGTTAAGAGTTCTGTGTCTGCTGCTCCAGCCACCTTTAGATTTTGCTGTGATGAAAATGGGTGACACGGGTGAGGTTTCCCCAGGGTCATTGTTTTCCTCTCAGGCGCTGACACTGACACCTAACACTCCTTGTTGTCTTAGAACTTCCTTTTGAATGAATTCAGGTAGAGAACCTGAATAAAGGGTGCATTTAGGGCTCATGTAGTCAGAAGAGGCACTGCGAGATGCATATCCCGTGGCTTTGCTTTAGAAACCCACAAAAGACTTCATCCCAGGAAGGTGGAACAGACATACTTTTTCTTGCTCTTCCCGTGAATAAAACAAAGAACCCTGGGTTCGATGTAGAGGAAGCACACAGAGGACAACTCTGAGAGGGTGAGGAGGCAGAGCAGCCGAGGCCTCACCGGGAGCACTGGCAGTGTGGTGAGTTCCCAGGGGTTTCTTTCGGTCTCCTGCATCCTAGACATGGAGCTTGTCTACTGGGGTGCGTTTGTGCTCCTATAACAAAACGCACAATTTATAAAAAACAGAAATGTATTTCCTCATGGTTCTCAAGGCTGGATCAAGGATCGAGCATCACAGGGTGGAAGGCGGGAGGGCCAGTGCATCTAGTTCCTCTCCAGCCACAGGCCTGTGAAATCTCACAAGTTCTGTGCTTCCACAGTGCAGTGGTGGGACAGGCAGAGGACAGACGTTTCCCTTCCAAAAGAAAAATAGGCAAGAGGGAGTAACAAGCCTTAGGTAAGTCTGAAACTCAAAAAGGCAAACAGCATTAAATCATCTTTGACTCCATGCCCCACCTTCTGGACACACTGGGGCGGGGCCTGAGGCAGCCCCACCCCCATGGCTTGCTGGGCTCAGTTAACCTCAGCAGTTCTCTCAGGCTGGGGGCTCCACACTGGTGGCTCTGTAGGTCTGGAGTCTCAGGGGTGGCCCTGCCTCCACAGCTGCACTAGGCATTGCCCTGGTGGAGACTCTCTGTGGTGGCTCTGTCCCTGCAACAAGTCTCTGCCTGGGCACCCAGGCTATCCACAGCATACTTGGAAATCTAGGTGGAGGAGAAAGCTGTGCCCCCCACAGCTCTTGTACTCTGCATGCCTGCAGAATTAGCACCACGTGGACTCTGCCAAGGATCACTGCTTGTGTCCTCTGGACACCTGAGCCATAGCTGTGTGGCCAAGGAGTACTGTGCCAGAATCTGGAGAATAGATGGCTGTGGGCAGTGAGGTTGCAGGGGTGTCCTGGGCCTCTCTTCCTAAACTGTTGGGTGCTCTGATGAGCATGGCAGCCCCGAAGGTCTCTGAAATGCCCTTGGGGCCGTTATTCCATAATCTTCATGAATAAGTCCAGGCTTCCTTCTATCCACACTAATCTCCTTATGAAACTAGGTCACACCGTTGGTATTCTTCCCTCAATACTCTTCGTTGTTCTTTACATGGGCAAGCTGAGAATTTTTCAAATCTTTACATTCTGCTTCCCTGTTAATTGTAAATTTTGCCCTTAAATAACTTTCTGTTCTCAAATTTTACCAGAAGCAGTTAAGGAAAACTATCCTGAATAGTTTGCTGCCTAGAGATTTCTTCTGCCCAGTTATCTTAGTTCATCACTCTTAAGCTCTGCCTTCCGCAAAGTCCTGGGACACAGACACAATTCAGTCAAGTTTTTTGCCGCTTTGTAACAAAGAAAATGAAAATACAGCATATCAAAATTTATGGAACACAGCTAAAGCAGTACGGAGAGAGGAATTTTTAGCACCAAAATGCATGCATTTGAAAATAGGGAAAGTCTCGAATCAATCTCAGTTTCTACCTCAAGATCCTCTTTCTACCTCTCTGGAAAATGAAGAGCAAAATAAACCCCAAGAAAAAGCAGAAGGTAGGAAATAACTGAAATCAATGAAATGAAAAACAGGAAAGCTGCAGGGCGTGGTGGCTCACACCTGTGATCACAGCACTTTTGGAGGCCAAGGTGGGTGGCCTGAGGTCAGGAGTTCGAGACCAGCCTGACCAATATGGTGAAACCCCGTCTCTACTAAAAATACAAAAATTAGCCAGATGTTGTGGCATGTACCTGTAGTCCCAGCTACTTGTGAGGCTGAGACAGAAGAATTGCTTGAACCTGGGAGGAGGAGGTTGCAGTGAGCCGAGATTGTGCCACTGCACTTCAGCCTGAGTGACAGAGAGAGACTCCCTCGGGGAAAAAAAAAAAAGTTACCTAGCTTTTTAAAAACATTACTAAAACTGACAAATCTCTAGCAAGACTGAAAAAGAAAAAAAAAGATGCAATCAGCAGTATCAAAAATGAAACCAGAGATAGCACTATAGACTCTGCAGACATCAAAAGGATAAGGGGAAAAGCTACAAACAACTGTATACACATTAATTTGACAACTTAGACAAATTGGGCTACTTTCTTAAAAAGCACAAACTACCACAACTCACCCAACAGGAAGAGATCATTGAATAGCCCAACAGCTATTAAATACATTGAATTCATAATTTCAAAAAAGAAATCTTCAGGCCCATGGTTTTTCTAAAGAATTCTACCAAACATTTAAAGACCTAACACCAATTCTACACAATCTTTTCCAAAAAATACAGGAGGCAATACTTCTCAGTCATCTCATGAAGCCAGAATTACACTGATACCAAAACCAGACAAAACAAGAAAGAAAGCTACTGACCGATATCCCTCATGAATATAACACAAAGCCCACAACAAAATATTGATAAATATATTTAAACAACATATAAAAAGAATTATCCACCATGACCAAGTTTGGATTTATACCAAGCATGCAAAGCTGGATCGATATTTGAAAATTAATCCATGTAATCTACTATATTAATAGACTAATGGAAAAAAATCGTATCATCATATCAACCAGTGCAGGAAAAGTATTTGACAAATTTTAATACACATACATGATTAAAAAAAAAAGCTCTAGGACAGATAAGAGTAGAGGGGGGACCTTCCTACTTATTAATGACTACCTACAAAAAGCACCCACAGCTAACATGACACTGAATGGTGAAAACTGTATACTTGCTTCGTAATATCAGGCACAAGGTAACGTCCGCCTTCATTGTTCTTATTCAACATTGTACTGGAAGTTCTATCTAGTGCAATAAATCAAGAAAAGGAAATAAAAGGCATATAGATTGGAACAGGATAATTAAAACAGTCTCTAGTTACAGATGACATGATCATCTGATTATAAAATCCCCAAGGATTGTACAAAAAAAAAGCTCCTAAAGTTAACAAGTTCAAAAAGGTTGCAAGATACAAGATAAACATAGAAAAGTCAATTGTCTGTCTTTATATAGCATAAATACCAAAATTATGGACCCCCAAATTAAAAAGGCAATACCATTTAAAATTACCAAAAAAAAATACTGAAGTGTAAATTCACTCAAACATGTACAAGACTTTTGTGCTGAAAAGTGCATGATGCTGATGAGAGAAATCAAGGGAGATCTAAGTGCATGGAGAGGCATACCATATTCAGGGATTGGATGACACAATATAGTAAAGATGTCAGTTTGTTTCAAACAGATGAACAGAATTCTTATCAAAATCCCAAAAGGATTTTTTTTTGTAGCTATAGTCAAGATTATCCTAAAATTTGTGTGGAAAGTCAGAGGAGCTAAAATACCTAAATAAATCTTGAAATAGAGGAATAAGGTGAGAGGAATAATTCTACCAAAAACCAGGACTTATTATTGCCAGAGTAATCAGGGCAGTGTTATCCTAGACAGACTGACAGATAATAGAACAGAACAGAGAACTCAGAAACAGACCCACACAAATATGCCCCAACTGATCTTTGACAAAGATGCAAAATCAATTCAGTGGAAGAAAGATAGTCTTTTCAACAAATGGTGCTGGAGTAATTGGATGTCCACAAGGAGACAAAAGAACCATGAGCTAAGTTTTACACCTTATATTAGAATTATGAGTTCTAACAATGAATTACAGATTTAAACATGAAATGTAAAACTATAAAAGTTTTAGGAAGATATATAGTAGACAACACTTAGGACCTAAAGCTGAACAAAGAGGTCTTAGACTTGATGCCAAGAGCATGATCCATACAAAGAAAATTGATAGATGAGACATTATCAAAAGTGAAAACGTATGCTCTGTGGAAGAATCTGTGAAGTGGATGAAAAGGCAAGCTACAAACTGAAGAAAATATTTGCAAACCACATATCTGATAAAGGATTAAGAAATCTCAAAGCTCACCAGTACAAAAACAAACAATTGGGTTAGAAAATGGGCAACAGACATAGAGACATTCCGCCAAAGATGCCACAGTGATGGCAGAAGAGCACATGGCAAGGCTTCAATCAATAGCAGCCAACGGTGAAGCGCAGGACCAGGGTACCACTGCACACCGTCAGGAGAGCTAAGATAACAGACAGTGCCAACTTCAAGTGCTGGCGAGGATGTGGATAAACTGGGTTATGATTCCCATCATAAGTTGCCGATGGGAATGTAAAATAGTACAGCCACTTTGGAAAACAATTTCCAGTTTCTTTTAAAACAAAATATGCAACTCTCATATTACCCAGTAATTGCACTCCTGGGAATTTATCCCAGAGAAATGAAAATTTATGTTCACATAAATACAGGCATATGAATGTTTATATTAGTTTATTTGTCATAGTCAGAAACTGGAAAGAACCCCAATGTCTTCCAGGGGGGTGAAAGGTTAAATTATACATCCAATCCATGAACTGTTGGTACCTGTGACAACCTGGATGAAACCTCCAGGGAATTATGCTGAGTGAAAAAAAGCCAGTTCCAAAAGGTTACTGTATAATTCCATTTACATAACATTCTTGAAATGGCAAAAGTATAGCCGTGGAGAATAGTTCAGTGGTTGTGGGGGGAGTCGAGGAGGGGTGATCTGGGAGGAACATGGGTGTGTCCAGGAGGAGTCTCAGGAGGGTCCTGTGGGTGGAGATGGCCCAGATCTGGCTGCATGGATGTCAGTGGCTGCAGTCGTGTGCTATAATTTAGCAAGATGTTACCCCTGGGGGAAAAGGTACACAAGATCTCTGTCTACTGTTTCTTATACCTGCATGTGAACCCACAGTTATCTAAAACAAGAAAATCAGTTCACACCTATTCACTGTCGGCCAACAAACCCACATATATGCACCGCATTACAAGGGCTTTACCAATATGTAGAATCTTATGTGAAATGGGAAGAGGGAAAAGGGCTTTCCTTCTAGGTAGCTATGACTTTGACTAACTTAAAATAAATATTTGCTGCAGATTTGCAGGTCCAGATCTAAAAGTTTAAATAGATGTCAAGGTAGGTTAATTCGATTTCAGTGACCTTGGTGTTGAGCCTTTGAAACACTGCCTCTCAGTTAAGGCTTGAATAAATAACATTTCTAAGGTTGAATTGGGAGTGTTTAAATCTTCAGAGCCAGGCAGAAGAAGGTGGAAGGCAGCAGGCTACGCTGTGGTCAGGCTCCCCCTCACTCTCTGCCTGCCTGGACTGGAGCCTCCTCTGGTTCAGGGTCAAGAGACCCTGCAGCCCTGCCTCTCCCTCCAGCCAGGTGGGTGTGGGTGGCCCAGGGATGCCTCAAGTGGCAGGTTTGTTTTCTGTGGATCCCAGTGTGATCCACAGAACTTACCGAATGTGATCGTGAACTTACCAAATCACAGTTTCCTGCCAGCCACCTCCCCTCTAAAGGAGAGGCGAAGAGGAATCTCTGTTTTCTTCAAATGCTTGGGTGTCCCCAGACCAGTTACCGGATCCTCTTGGCAAAATGAGGACCCCAAGAGTTTAGAATCCGAATAACTTTGCCTTCCTTCTTACTTTTTCAATAGTTTATGGATTGTTTGGGGGCATATTTGGTGGAAAGAATCTGAAAGCTAAAAATAAGTGATAAAATGAAGGGTAAATGCATTAGTAGTAAATTTCTAAACAGGGCAATGAACACCAGCTAACTAGAAATTGGCACGTTCCCCCAGCACGTGCTGTTCTGGACTGAAGTCATGTGGAGCAGGAACGTCAGCAGCAGATGCGTCAGCACCAAGGCGCCTCTGTGCTGGAGCTCCCCAAACCTAGCGTTTTATGGTCGCAGGGTGTCCATTGTTCTAGCTTCCTCCCCACCAAAATGTCACAGCCACCGGCCAGAGAGAACACGGGGCACCTGGTGTGATCAGCCACAAAGCAGGCCACACTAAATGCCATTTTTGGAATACACTGTTTATACAGGGAGCAATTTGTTCTCAGAAGATCTAAATAGGATGGGCCCCGAGGGCTGCTGCTTCAGGGTGATCCTTTGTCCTGTGGGCTGGACTTGGGCCCCACTCCTCCCGACGAGAGTGAAATGACCTTTGTTTACTTCAAGAGTTACATAAATACAGGACTTCCCTTGAGTGGAGCCATGTTTGAGAATCAGTATTTACTTGGTGTGTTTGTGGTGAACTGGAAGGTATGTTTCTAGGTCTGCTTTTCTGTAGGAATGTGGGGAGGCGCTGCCCATGTGCCAGCTGTGTCAGCCTGGTGTCCTCTCCCTCCAGCCCCATGGACAGAGGTGGGTGGGGTGGCCTGGCCCCCTTCTCACTGAAGGAGCTCCTAGGGGAGCGTGGATCAGGGCAGCAACACAGCTGCAGGGAGAGACTCCTTGGTGAGAGGTGGTCACTGGCACTGAATTGACATGGTGTCCACTCCCGTCTCAAAACCAAGCTACCAGGTATGCACGGACCCACAGACCTGCCTACTCTGTTCCACGTAATTTACCTCTGCGGAGGCAGGAACAAAGGTCAGGCAGAAAGGAGGGTGGAAAAGATCCCACCTGCAGACTTCACCTGTGGCCGGCGGTTCCCAGCTAGTCCTATGTTGCATCTCCCACCTGGTTGGCCTGGATTCCCAGCCTCCTGAGACTAGGCCTGCCTTGGTCCTGCCTCAGAGACCTTCCTACCCAGGGGACGCACAGACCTGGGGCTGAGCCTGCCCCAGCCAGACCCCAGCCTGACAGGAGCTCTCAGCCGCCCAGGAGGGGCTGGGTCAGACAGCAAAGGAAAGGACGAGGAGGCTGCCAGGCCCTGCCTGCGGGGCACTCGCTGCCTCAGCTCTCCTCCCCCTGCACGTCTCCAGGTCGCATGTGAGTGTCTAGGTTGGGAAAAGGGTCTCTGTGTGGCCGCCTGCCCTGCAAGGGCCGTCTGCTCTGAGAGCGCCGTGGTGCGCTGGGCGTGACTCGTGGGCTGCTGTCCTCGGAATGTCATTTTATGTGTTGATCTTGTGCCTGATGTCGTGAAGCGAGGTGAGGCCATCGTGTAAAGTGGGCTCATCCCAGGACTTGCTACGTATCTGTCTTGTCACCGAGGACAGGGGGAGGTACCATGGAGCCTGGGGCCCACTCCGTCCCCCTAGAACTCCTGTTTCCAGGCCTCACACAAAGCCACATCAGAAGAGAAAGTGTCCCCAGCTCTGCCCACCAGCACTGTCCTGGGCTGTCCCCCCCAAGCCTTCTCATCTGTCCACGACCCTCCTCCCTGCTCCAAGACACCTCCTGGGGCTGGAAAGTGGCCAAGGCCACCACCCTTTCCTGAAGCCCCGAGGAGGCAGCGCCCTGGCTCCCGCCAGCTGCGTCCTGATGTGCTGTTGGTGCTCACATCTCACTGCGATGTGGAGGACCCGCAGTTAGGTTCACTCCCTCCTTATTTTACTTCACTGTCCCGTGGGCTTGGTGGAGTCCACAAGGGTGAAGGCAGAGGAAGGTTTGCTTGGAATGACTGCTGTGCTGGGTGCGAGCCCCTCCGTGGCATGGCCCTCCGTGGGCTCTTCGACCAGGCTCTGACTGGCTCCCGAGGGGGAATGAGTGGACTCAGGGTGTTGTCAGCCCCAGTGGCTCTGACCTGCCCCACGGTGGAGAGCAGCTGCTCCAGGACCCCTGGAGTGCTCTTTGCACTCTTTATGGAGCTTGGCACGTTGCTTTGTAAATAGCAGATGCTCATAGTTGCTGTTTTGCTGTGAAAAGAGAAAAGCAATCCTGAATATTTAGAGCTGTATGTGCTGTGCCTTCCTGCTGTCATCTGTGGGGCTGTCAGCATCTGGGGTGCCTGTGAGAGCTGCCTCCTGGGTCAGCACTGGAGCCATGGGAACTCATGCTGTTTAGGGCGAGTTGGTCACAGTGGCTGTGGCTGCAGGGTCCCCCCTGTGGTGGAATCCAGCAGCCACAGTTTAATGTAGATGCTGTGCCATTGGTGACATGGATGCTTGCATGCATCGGACCTCTGCTGAGTGACGGCAACATGGCTGGGACCTGGTCCCAGGCGTAGCCTCTCAGGGGACTCGGGGACCCAAGGGAAAGCTGTCTGAGGTGGCAGGAAAATAGTCAGGGGGCTTCGTGAGGTGGGGACCCCGTCCCATTGTTCAGTCCTGGGTCCCCAGCATGAAGTGTCTGACACAGAGGAGGCCTCACTTGTCCTAAACCTGCATCAAAGCAGGATGAGTGGAGCCCAAGCCTCCGTCCTGGGTCTCCTGGGCAGGACCCAGAGGCTCCCAGCAGCCCCTCAGGAAGCTACCAGCAAACGGAAACACGGGAACCGCAGCCAATGGGTCTGATTAGGTGTGGCTATTTCCATGGCCTGCTTTTGCGTTCAGGTTCTGATTCTCTGAACATTGTAACGTTGGCTGATATTAATTTAATGCTCCCCACATGCCAGGTTACTGTTCAAATCATTTATATGCATTTGATCCTCAACCCACAAGGTGGGGGACTTTGCAACCCTGCTTTACAGATGAGGCAACTGAGGCAGAGAGATATTAACTCCCTCAGGGTCACCCCCGCGTAACTGGGATTGGAACTCAGGCAGGTGACTCTGGGACCCAGACTCTGAACCCTTTCACCATAAGGCAGACTGCTCTGGAGGCTGTTTCCATTCCCAGAAAGAGCCCCCGCACCCAGCATTTTGCGAGCTTTGAATATGAAAGCTAGGCTCAAGGGCTTGTGTGCTGTCAGAGAGTGGCCACATACACACATCCTGAATGTGGGCACCTTTAAAATATAGATATCCAGGAAATCCCCTGAAACTTTGGAGAGTAAATGTCAGCTCAGGTTGCCAGCGTTTAGACATTGCATTTAGTCCCATAGGACAGATACCACACTCAAGGGCCAGCAGCATTCTTCCCTCTCACTTTTCATTTGGTTTCTTTTCAGTATTTGAAATGTAGGAATCAAGTCTGGATGTCAGAGTATTCTTGATTTAGTTTTCTTTTTTCCCAGGAGGCATGCTTAACAAAGAGCCACAATAGGAAACTGTGTGGAGGCAGTGGTGTGAGCTTGCCTGGAGAGCCGTGCTGGTGGGGCTCACCTGGGATGGCATCTTCTGCAGAGGCCAGTCTGTGCTGCAAAGCCTGGCACAGGCACAGGGATGGCAGGAGCGTCCTGGAGTCGCGGGATCAGCTATGTTTCATTGCAGCAGCTTCTTTTGCCAGAGATCCAAGTTAAAAAAAAGAAAATGTTTCACCTCTTAAAAAGTATCGTACTTAAAACCCGCATTTATTCTATACACAGATCATATTTTTAGAGCCAAAATATCAAGAAACACAGCCTGAAAAAGGCACATGAAAATACCGTTCCTAGAATTAAGTAGTAATGACATTCTGAAGCCTCGCTGTTAAAAGAGATCCACTGCTGGTATAACAGGACCCCCAGTAAATTTATAAAATTCGTTGTTAAAATCGAGTAACGTTTGCAAGCATCTGGCCCACGGATGATGAGGAGCGGGTGTCTGCAGAGGACACTCAGGATGTTTCGCAGCGCCCTGCCAGCAGCTGTGGCTGTTGTAGTGCTGGAGCGGTGGCCAGATGCAGCCCTGTGAGGTAAGCTGGAATCTGCAGAGGACATTCAGAACGGTGCACAGCTCCCCTGCCAGCGGCTTCGGCTCTCGTGCTGCTGGGGTAGTGGCCGGATGCAGACCTGTGTGGTGCAGTGTATCCTGCTGAGGGTGGCCACATAGGTGGCGCCCTGCCAGGTGCGTCCAGCCCCAGCCTTGAGGTTGCCCACTTTGAGGCCAGGTATCCTGGGAATCCAGGCCTGCTGTGTCTAAAATCTCACACTCCTTAAACTCCCCTGACCAGGACACACCATGAGGTTTTCCTGTCAAACTTTACATGCATTTCATATGACATCTCCAGATTCTATCAGCTCTGAGTAGACCAAGCCTTTGTCCTTACAGCCAGGCAGGCATGCGATACACAGATCTGATCACCTTCTACCTGTGGGTGCATGTTTTAGAAGCGTGTGTGTGTTTCTGCCCACCTCATGGCTGCTGAAGAACAGTGGCTACTGCGTGCCCTTTAGTGATGGCTTTGTGATTTTGTGTGCAAAGCCTTATTTACAGGCCGCCCCTGAAAGTGAAGGATAATGGTACATTAGCTATTAACACCCTGGAGAGCTCTAATTGAACTGCGCAAATAGAAGAATCCTCCCTCACCAGCTCCTGCTGCTCAGCTCAGCAGGGGGCTGCTCTTACAAATGTCATCGCCGCACAGGTGGCCCATGCTTGGCATTTTCCGGGGCCCCTGGTTTCCTTCCAGAGGACGCAGTATTTTCAGAAAGGGAGTTCCCATTTGTGCTCATCAGTCAGCAGCAGTCAGCTGTGACGTCTCCAAACTGTAGAGGCTTTGGACTTCTTGGCCCGCTTTCTACATAGAAATGGAGATTTAGGATCCTACCGCCCTAGTTTAATCTTGTTATGCAGATGAGGGGGCCGAGGCCGCGGTGTCCTGAGCCACAGGAGCTGGGCTTCCGCTCTGGGTTCCATGCAGCGCTTCCTCACCAGGTTGGCGTGGCCAGTCATTCTGTTTCAAGGTCTTATTCGAGTCAGGTTTTGTTTTATTGATTTTTTTGTCCATGAAGTCGAATATGGCTTATGTATTGTGTACATTTCTCTCTGTGTGTTTTTTATTCCAATATCTCTTTATCATGGGTTTTTATAACTTACCTTACCCCCCGACCTGTGAGCCTAGCACTCTCTTCTCCCACCATGTGTACCCTAATGTGGGAATTCTGCTTTGGCAGCTGACTTTTGTGAAGTTAATTAATATACATTTCATTTAGAGTAATGTGTTGAGCAGCTCAAAGAAAGTGAATTTACTTTTATTACTTACTTAGTTTTTATTTTACACTTAAAGAGCTCTATTTGACTTATTCAGATTTTTACCATCAATTTTATGTATACACAAAGGGAAACTAAGCAAAATAACTTGGTTAGATTTTCCTAAAATTTTTTTACATTCAGCATCCAACTCTTCTAACCCCCTTTAAGTGGGACGTCCCCAGCCATCACCCTCAGTCCTCCTCAGACGCCAGTTTGTTGATGCATTTCTCTTTCCTTGATGCCTCATGTGCCAACAGATAAAGACTTTCAGCTCTTCCTGGGCTCTCGAGGCCAGACTTGCCCACATTCTCAGAGAAGCAGAACCTTAGAAGACGCGTGGACGTGCATGGTGCGTCTGTGTGCGCCGGGTCATGGGCTGGCACGTCTGACCTCAGTGCAGGCACAGGCGGAGACCCAGGTGGGATTTCCATGTGGCAGCCTGCAGGCAGGTGTCCACTTGTCCAGGGGACCCCATCCTGTTCTCTTAGGGCCATACAGGGATTGAATGAGGCCCAGCCCTCTCTGGGGGCGCACACGCTCCACACGGAGCCAGCTGACTGCAGGTGTGAACCAGCCACATTCACACGACACCTGCACAGCCCCCTACGAGGATTGGACTGGGTGGCTGGGGTTGGGGCTGGGGCCTCAGCAGGCTGACCCCGACCCACCCGAGGCCAGGCCTCATCCCGGCTCACCTCCCTCATTTCCCTGAAATGCATCATTCTTTCCTGGCCACCTGCCTGGCATGTGCCCAGGCTGACCGCATGGACCATTGCTGTCTTCTAGGGTTTGTTACTTCCCGTGCCTTCATTACCCCTGGGGCCTCTCCTCCCATGACTCCTGAGGCCTGGGACACCCCCAGCCCCGCTCATGTGTGGGATACACGTGCCGGCCACCCCCTGGTGGGATTCCAGTTTCTGCCCTGGGGCTCAGGGCACCTGGCGGCTCAAGGTGACTTCTTTGAATCCCTCCTGTGCAGGGTCTGAATGGATCTTGGGAGAGCCGTGAATGCAGCAGCTGCCATGGAAGCAAAGCCTGGGCGTCAGGGTGGGCTGCATCTCCACCCGGTGAGCACCAGGGGTCCTGCAGGAAAAGCAGAGGCCTCCTGTGCCCCTGTGC
The DNA here is from genome assembly GCA_036589455.1 of Ateles fusciceps. Classification (NCBI taxonomy): domain Eukaryota; kingdom Metazoa; phylum Chordata; class Mammalia; order Primates; family Atelidae; genus Ateles; species Ateles fusciceps. The sequence goes on along the minus strand of JAZHEH010002915.1, from coordinate 1,374,005 downwards.
ATTCTCTGGAAACTCCCCGTAGGCACAGAATGAGCGTCACATCCCAAACGCCTGATGCTGGTATTGTGGATAAATGTTATCCTAGAGGTTTTTATTTGAAAAGTTCCAGTTTAATTTTTAAGTCTTGTGTTTACCAATTCTGCTTGTTCAAGACACGCCGTATACCTTTTTCCTCTAGTTTCTCTTTTAGAAAGAATGTAATGAATGGCGCTGGAATCGCCCTCGTCAGTTCTCCCCGCAGCCCCGCATCCTCCGGGGCTCTCCACTCCGGCCCAGGCAGTTGGCGTGTCAGTTATATTTATATTACGCATCCTGCCATCTGGGGCTCTCATCGAGAACTTCTCGGACATGGTGTGACATCAGCGGGTCCTTTGTTTCGGAGCAAGCGCGTTCTCCTCACTCTCTGGCACGGCCTCGGCATTAGGGGTTTCCTCTTTCTGGGAAGCTGTTCCTTCTTGAGAACACCGCGTGCTTTGTTCCTGCAGTGCGGGAGGTGGGTCATCCTGGGGGGAGACTGCTGGCCGCTCGCAGAACAATAGGACAGGAGGAGGCTGTCCACGGCTGTCTAGGCCTGAGCTGCTCAAAGGTATTCTCTGTGTTTCCATGGCTTTTGCTTCCTGGTTAGATCTTCTGTCTATTCATGGGAATATCTCATCATCCTCGCGTCGACAGAGGGAGAATATCTGTTGGCAAGAGGGATGTCAAAACCCAAAAAGTGGGTAATTGGTAACAACCCACTGTGGCACATACCCGCGACGACCAGGCTGCACAGGGGCCGGGTGTGGACGGGCATCGTGTCCACAGCAGCAACTCACAGGTGCTGGAAACCGAATTTAGAATCTTAGGAGTGCACACAGGCTCACGAGGCTTTCTCAATAATCGCTCGTGTCTCCGTCGTGGGAGGTGCACAGTGGACACGCCTCAGCCTGTTCCGTCTGTGAGGGCAGCAGGCCCTCCTGCAGGTGTAGAGAAGGCCATCCGTCCTCACGCGGGCTGCGGCAGGGCATCTGTGTCGCCAAAGTCCCTCAGTCACCTCGAGGCAGAGGCCTTCTGTCCCTGATGCCTGCTCTCAGGGCTGTGTCTTAGTCTGTTTTCTGCTGCCATAACAGAGTATCATGGATTTTTAATTTATAAACAATGGACGTTTATGTGGCTCACGGTCCTGGAGGTGTGGAAGCCCAAATTCCAGGGTCTGCATCTGGCGAGGGGCTCTGAGCCGCGTCTTCCCAGGCGACAGCATCACCTGGCAAGAGAGCGGAGAGACCCAGAGGGGGGCTGAGCTCACTCTCGTAACGAAACGGCGCTTGTCCAGTCACGGTAGCAGGGTCCTCAGACCCGGTCACAGCTCCCAGCACGGTGGCATTAGAGTGAGGCGTCCCACACATGACCTTTGGGGGACACATTAAACCCCAGTGGACTGCCTTGTCGCTGCTGATTTTGGTTGTTTTGTTGAAACGTGGGTGTGATGGATGCTCGAGTTTCTCTCCGAGGGGGCGGGGTAGGCCGTCATTCCAGGGAAGGGGGGCTTTGTGGTTTCACTGTCCAGACTGTGTCCGTTTCCTATTGCAGTTGACAAATCACCGCAAACTGTCGCTACTCACGCGCATTCATGGTCTATAGCTCTGGAGGCCAGAAGTTCTAACCCCACATTGTGGGCAGGGCTGGTCCCTTCAGGAGGTTCCAGGGAGGATCCTTTCCTTGCCCTCTCCAGCTCCAGGGGCTGCACACACAGACGCTCACAAACATGCATGCACACACATGCACTCACAGACATGCTCACACATATGCATGCACACACGCACACACAGACATGCTCACACACGTGCATGCACACGCACACAGACATGCTCACACACGTGCATGCACACACGCACACATAGACATGCTCTCACACGTGCATGCACACGCACACAGACATGCTCACACACGTGCATGCACACATGCACACACAGACATGCTCACACACGTGCATGCACACGCACACAGACATGCTCACACAGATGCATGCACACACGCACACAGACATGCTCACACACGTGCACACAGGCACATGCAACACAGACATGCGCACACGGACATGCTCACACATGTGCATGTGGACATGCTCACATGCACACACGGACATGCACAAACATGCACACACGGACATGTTCACACGTGCACATGGACATGTGCACACATGCGCACACAGACATGCTCACACACAGGCACATGCACACACATGCGCACACGGACATGCTCACACACACTCAGGCACATGCACACACATACATGCACACACGGATATGCTCACGCACATACACGTGCCCATGGACATGTTCACACACATACACACTCAGGCACATGCACACGTACACATGCACACATGAACATGCTCACATGTACACAAACTCAGATGCATGCACACACATGTGCACATTGACACACATACACACATGTGCACACGGACATGCTCACACGTACATGTGCACACCGACATGATCACACACAGACATAGGCACGTGCAAACACACATGCTCACACATGTACACACACTGAGGCACATGCACACACGGACATGCGAACACGTGCACATGGACATGCTCACACGTACACACTCAGGCACATGCACACACATGTGCATACATGGACGTGCTCACACACATTTGCACATGGACATGCTCACACACGGATGCATACTCAGGCACATGCACACATGCACAGACATGCTCACACGTACAAACTCAAGTACATGCACACACACGTGCACACGGACATGCATGTACACATACACACGTGCAGACATGCTCACACATGTACAGACAGGCACATGCACACACACGTGCACACGGACTGCTCACACACATACACACGTGCACACAGACATGCTCACACACGTACACACAGGCACATGCACCCACAAACACACGTTCATACAGACATGCTCACACACACACACACACACACACACAATACAAATGCACATGTAGACTTACCGTCTAGTCTCCCTGGAGGCCTGCATGTGCCGGTGGGTTGGGGTCCCCCATGTGGTGTGGACCAGGCCTGCTGTGCTGTGAGGTGCTGGCCATGGGGGTGGGCCTCACTTCTAGCTGACCCACTTGGTGGCCGCATCCCCTGGTGCCCAGGCCTGGTCCCTGGCCAGTGCAGCCTTCACACGTGACAGCATGAACCGACCCCTTCTTCCCCAGACCGCAGCAATGGGCAGGCCCTCTCCTTCAGCCCGGGACTGCTGGGCAAAGCACAGGCGTAACTCCGCAGCCAAACCCCTGAAGGCCCCGGCTCCCGAGCTGTTCTCCTAGGACTTTGCTCCAGGCTCTGGGAGGGAAGGCCCCAGCTCCTGCCCAGAGAGGGTGTGAGGAAGGAGCCCCCATGTGCACAGGCTCCGCCTCTCTATCCAGGGCACAGGTGGGAGGGGCCCCAGGCAGCCGATGCCCTCAACACACAGCAGTTTGCTGAACCCACAATTTGGGCATCTTTGCCTTAATTTTTGGTTCTAGGAAGAATCTAGCTGGTACCCACTTCTCACCAAGCACCTGGCCCATCCTGGGGCGGGGTGTGCTTCCCTTTCTGAGCAGCTAAAAGATGTTTGAAGGAGTAGGGCCTGCAGGTGGGAACTTGTCTGGGCCTGGAGCTCTGGGAGGTGGACAAAGGGGTTCTGGAATATTCCGGCTGGTGCCAGATCTGCCACGGCAGCCTTATCTGGCTCCTGGCTCAGCTCTTCCATTCTGAAAGGGCCCGTGGCTCCCACCCGCCTCCACTGCTCTCAGTAGGGAGTGCTGCTGTCTCTTCGCATCCTTCTGCCAACCTGGGGCCCAAGCACGTCTCATGGAATCTAAAGTTGCTTTTGAAGGAATTCTTTCTCCATGGAGCAGATTCCTTCTCCTCCTCCAGCAGAGTCTGAGCGCACTCCTCCTGGCCAGGATTCTGAGGGAGTGGCATCAGAGGGGGATGAAGGTCCCTGAGCGCCTCCTCAGCTCCTCAGACCTCCCTCTTCGCTCAAGACTCCACAGCAGGACATGCCTGGGAGGGGAACCACATGTGTGGGGACGAGGGATGGGCACCAGGCAGAAACTCAGGTCCATCAGCGAAGCCCTCAGTGGGTCCCCCAGGGTCACTCACCTCCCTGCACTGGTGTCTCCAGCCAGTCCCATGTGTGCCTGCTCTGTAGCCTGTTGTGGTCCCCTTCCTGCTGTTGTGGGTAAAATTGTGTTCCCTGAAAAGATGTGTTGAGTCCTGATCCCCCAGCGCTTGTGGGTGTGGCCTCACGTGGAGATGGGGCTGCTGCAGATGCGTGAGCTCAGATGGAGTCGCCTTGGAGTGGGAACCGTAATCCAACCACTGGTGTCCATGGAAGATGGGGGAGAGACATGGGCAGACAGGTGTGTGGCTGGGTGGGGCCACAGCCAAGGGTGCTGGCCCCCCCAGAAGCTAGCAGACACAGGGTGGCTCCTCCACTGATGTGCACAGCCACACCAACCACCCGCTTGCTCCAGGCCCTGGGATTCCACCCCTAGATGCAGGTGATTCACAGAGGCTTGGCCTGCAGCCCCCACCGGAGGGGTGTGCCTGGGGGTCTGATGCATTCAATGTAACTGAGGGAGGCTGGGTTCACCAGGCTGCCTGGGAGGAGACAGCGTCCACTTGCGGGTGCACCTCAGCACAAGGTTGGTGGGGGGGTCCCAGCTGGGGCAGTCAGCCTGGGTCAGCGCAGAGCCCACCTCGGATGGCCTCTGCCCACGGTGGCGACTCTTGAAATTCTGTTAAGGCAGCCCTGGGGCCCCGGGCTCTACAGTTGGCCAAGTGGATGTCAAGCTTTGAGCTGTGGTTCCTGCCTCTGGAGCAGCTCTCTCCACCATCCGGGCAAGTGGTCTCTAGCTAAAGTGAGTTTTCCTTTTATTTTTTAACTAAACAAGCCCATGTTAGCAATACCCAGGCTGCCCCCAGGATGGCGTGAGCAGGGACCCCCCACCAGGGAATCAGGGTGCAGAATCGCACAGCGTCCTGTGTCTGCCCCATGTAATGCATGCTACCCCATCGCTGCACACATAACAATCGTGCATATTTCAGAAACTTTAAAATAGCCATGCCCTCGGCCTGTAACACTATGTGTAGGAAATTAACCTAGAAACAGTCAGATGTGAGATGACGATTTGCCTGTGTGTTTCTTTGCCGCAGTATTTATGACAGTCAAGAATCACTAGAAACCCTGATTAAATTTTGAAACACACGTCCCAGGACATATTTACCCAGCTATTTAAAACCATGTAGAAGGGTAGCATCATGAAAAAACATTTGAGTGAAAAACTGGTTACACACAATATACATTGCTGTTATAATTTTGCATAAAAGGGCATCAGAAGGATAAAGAAAAGACCTCTAGGTGACGCTGTTAAAGTATACTGTATTTTTATTTTCTATATTTTCCACAGTGAACACAATGATTTTGTACTCAGAAAAAATACATATTGCTTGTTTTAGGCATCAAAAGGTAGTCATTTGTGTGTGAGAACTTTAGATGATGGCGTCCGGGCCAGCAGTCCTGCCAGATTTTATCCCCAAAAGAACGTCTCCAAAGCATCCTTAATCACCGATTCTGCGTTTATGGTTTATGTTAATGTGAATTCCAGACTTCCTTGCTGGGTAAAGCCATAAAAAAGACAGAAGTCCAGCAGCTCCTCCTGTTCCTTCCTCTCCCGCCCCTCCCCGCCCTGTCCCCACTTCAGAAGTCAGTTGTTCAGTCGTCACCTGGGGACTGGGCCCTGCTGGCTGCTGGGACACAGGGACCTGCTCACACGTCATACTGGCCCCCGGGAGGGAGGTGCCAGCAGCTGCAGCTGCCCTCCCGTCACCGCACGGAAACCATCACCTACACAGATGCCATGTCACCTTCGCTGCGGCGTGAGTCCTGGGCGGGCAGGAGCCACCGGCCTTGCTCAGCGCTGCGCCCCGGAGCGGGCCCCGGTTGCCCGGAATCGAGGGGTTCGTTTCCAGATTCCCCTGCGCGGGTCTGGGGCCGCGGCTCCAGAGCCGCCCTGACATGCTGGTGTTACACCTGGAGCTCTCCCAGGTCACCGTGAGCTTGTGGATTTCCTCACACAGCCCCGTTCCAGTCTCCACCCTTCCTTATTCCCCTCCCAGGAGGGGGTGAGGCTGTGCAGAAGACACCTGTGCCTGCCCTGGTGTGGCCGGGGCCACTGCCCCTCCGCAGCCCTACTCCCGTAGCTTTGGGGGTTGGCTCTGGGAGCTGGGCCCTGCCTGCTGCAGCTCCCATTTCTTACCTCTGTTTGTGGCTGATGATCCGGAATGGTCGCTATGAGGATATTCGGTATCCAGGTGTTGCGTTACCTCCGCCTCCCTCCTGGGGCACCTCTGGTTCCTGGGAGAGAGGCCGAGGCAGGATGGAAAGAAGCCAGTCCCTTGGGAGACACGGCTTGGGACCTCACCTAGGTGTGCTGGGTCTGCCTGTCCGGAACTTTGCGGTGCCATTCTCCTCACAACACCACAGTGTCCCAGACGCAGGCACCACAGGTCTGCGTCTTGGTGCCTCTGTGTGGCCTGAAGCAAGTCGCTGAACCTCTCTGTGCCTATTCTATAAAATACTAAAAACGGTGCCATCTCCCAGCTCTCCATGAAGATGACTAGTTCACAGCATGGGGAGTGCTCTGGCGGGTGCCCAGCGCTCTCTAGCACCGGGCACAATGGTGACAGTTGTTCTTTAGACAAGTATTAAATGATTTTTATGGAAAGACGGCATCATTTGTGCTATAATTTAACACAGAATAAAGACTTGACAGAGCTAAGAGACAGAGTTTAACGAATCAACACCTGAAATTGTGGGTGTTGGCAGTCCGAAATCTGCAGGCGGTGGGGCAGCCAGGGCTGTGGAGAGTTGGGCTGTATCCGGGCTGTCTGGGGCCGAGCACCTCTTCCTCAGGGAACCTGTCTCTTTCTCTCAAGGCCCTTGATGGATTGGATGAGGCCCGCCCATGTTATGTCACGCACTGTACTCAAAGTCTACTGATGTAAGTGCCAATCCCATGTAAACACACCTTCACAGAGACAGCCAACCTAGCATTTCACCCAAAATCTGGGCACGGTGGCCCAGCCACATTGACAAATAATAAAGCCAACGATCACAGAGACCAAGGGTCTCCACCCTGGCGCCCTAACGTGACATGGTGCCGGCTAGAGGATGTCGGCCGGGCAGAGCGGATGGCACAGGGTTGAGGAAAGAAGCTGATGGCATGTGTGGAATGCCCGAGGGTGAAGAGGGAGATGAGAGAGGCAGGAGAGGTGAGAGGGTGTGGCGCTTTCCTCTCGTCTTGCTTTTAAGACACAGAAGATTTCAGCACTGGCTCTTAAAAAGTGTGGACCAGCACATTCAACATCCCAGGGAATTTTGCTAGACATGCACATTCTCGGGCTCCACCCCAGACCTCCTGGATCAGCAAGGAGCCATCAGAGTGCAGCTGTGTGGGTTTAACAAGCCCTTGGGAGACCCCGATGCAGCCCAAGGCTGGGCAGGCTAGAGGGCACCTGCGTGCCAGGAGAGCGGCGGGGTGGGGGCAGGTGCCCAGAGGGAGTGTGGCCTGGGCTGTGTGGGCTGGGGACTAGGGAGGGTGTTGTGTCTTAGACTAGTGGAAAGGGCAGGGCCTGCATTTCAGGACCCTTCTGCCTGGACAGGCTTTCCCTGAAGCTGGAGGGGGCAGGGTTGGGGCAGGGGTGGGGGAGGGGGCATGGCCAAGGTTCCCTGAACTGACAGGGAATGAGCTAGGAGTAGACCTTCTGAGGCACATTTTGCAGACCATGGGTAGACAGGAGGTAGCAATTGTGCAGCTGCAGGCACAGTGGGGTTGTTTCAGCACTGGGCAGCCCAGGGGACACGTGTCCACTCCCTGAGGCCTTTCCACAGTCCTCCCTTCACTGGGCTCCAAAGAGATTCTGTAGAACCCAATGAAACTGCTGATACTCAATATGTTTCTCATGTTTAAAAAGCAGCCATCTCGCCGGGCGCGGTGGCGCGTGCCTGTAGTCCCAGCTACTCGGGAGGCTGAGGTGGGAGGACCGCTTGAGCCCAGGAGTTCTGGGCTGTAGTGCCCTATGCCGACAGGGTGTCCGCACTAAGTTCAGCATCAATATGGTGACCTCCCCGGGAGCGGGGAACCACCAGGTTGCCTAAGGAGGGGTGAACCGGCCCAGGTCGGAAACGGAGCAGGTCAAAACTCCCGTGCTGATCAGTAGTGGGATCGCGCCTGTGAATAGCCACTGCACTCCAGCCTGGGCAACATAGCGAGACCCCGTGTCTTTTAAAAAAATAAAATAAAATAAAATAAAATAAAATAAAAAAGCAGCCATCTCTTACAGATTTACTCAGTACTTTCTGTCTGTGGTTATTATACCTTTTGTTCTGTAATTATTTATTTTTTACTGTTATCTATTTCCAGATCTATCTAGCCTGTGCAGACCTGTGGGCGCTATAAGGCAGTACTGTGTCACCTTCATCTTTTTATCCCTTTGCCTCGTTGTATTCCTGAATGGTCACCACCCTGGAACGTCCAGGCGCACATGTGCCACTGGACAACGGGATGCTGGGGCACACACGTGTTGCTGGGTGCTGGAATGGTGCACACATGCTCTGCTGGACACTGGGACGCTGCTGCACGTGCACGTGTTATTGGCATGAGCTGTAGTTCGAACCTCAGCCACTTGATGCTTGAATTCCCAAACCATTCATGGAAACGGGTACTTCTTCCTGCTGGAATTTTCTCTCTCTCGCTCTCTCTCTTTTTTTTAACTGATTGTGGGGGAAGGGTCTTGTCACATTGCCCAGGCTCAAACTTCTAGGCTCAAATGATCCTTCCGCCTCTGCCTCTGCCTCTGCCTCAACCTGTGGAGTAGCTGGGAGTATGGGCCTGAAATACTGTTTCTTTAAGGAAGGGCATGTTACCTATTATTTCAAACCACAAAAGGATGGCCCCGGTGTTGGGCAAGGAGAGGTCAGAGTTTCTTGCACATGGCCTTGTAGTGGCGGCCATGGCCCTGCACAGAATCTGCAGGTGGCAGCCAGGACGCTACGGGTGTCGAGTGCACATTGTGGCCCGGTGCCAACCATGGCGAGGGCGGGGAGCCCCGTGCCTGCCGCGCGCACTTCCCCTCACCCGGTCCTGCGTCCTTGGGCAGGCGATGCCCCTGCCTGGAGGGGCCGGTTCACCCCCCGGCCAGCCACGGACCCACGCATGGACCCAGCGACCCACGGACCCACTTACCTGGGCGCGGCGCGGGTGGCATGCGGCCATGCGGAGGGGGCGCGCTAGGCTGCTGCGGCCTCTGCAGCTTCTGCACCTGCCGCGGGGCGGCCAGAGGTAAAGGGAGGCGCGGTCAGGCGCTGCCCCGCGAGGCAGCTGCACTCGCTCGGTTGTCCACTCGCGTCCCCGCGGCTGCTCCATAACTGGCAGGCGTGGAGACGCGGAATGGGGCGAGGGGCGGGGGACTTGCACGGCTTGCGGGGGCTCCCAGGTGACCTCGGCGGTGACACAAATTTCTAGGTGACCTGCGTGACTGACACGCGGGCCTCCCAGGTGACCTCGGCGGTGACACGCGTGGCTCCCAGGTGACTCGCGGTGGTGACTCGCCGGGGCGGGCGCGCGCCGCTTCCGCTTCCGCCGAGCCGCCCCCCGCCCCCCGCGGCGCAGCGCGCGCCCCCCTCCCGGTGGCGCGAACCAATCTCGGGAAGGGAGGCGACTGCTCGAGGCCGGGAAGCGCTACCGCGACCCCCTCCCCGCCTCCGCCGCGCCCCCCCCCCCCCCCACTCGCGCGGCCCCACCCGGCGGGCGCCCCCCGTGCGGAGGAAGCACATCTGCCAGGATCATTTGTGTTGCGTCGGAGGATGAGGTTTTGGCTGCGGACTGAAGAGATGGCCCTGGAAGAAATGGTGCAGAGATTAAACGCGGTTTCCAGGCGCACGGGTAGGAGGAGCTGCGGCCGGCAGTGATCAGAGCTTCAGCTTGACACCAGGGGCTGCATTGTAGGGAAACGCGTCTGGTTTTCTAAGCCACCCTCGTGTTCCTTTTCTAGCGGCCAGCTGTGATATGGGGGCACTGGTGGGTGGGCGGTGTGCTTCCAGGGGCTGTCAGAGACTGCATGCTGCCCGGGAGGGTTAAAATGACTGCGCTCTGGTGACTCGGGCTCTCTCGGGGACGCTGGGTCTGCATGCGGAGCCATTTGTGTGTCTGAAATCTGCCCATCCACCTGCCTGTCCGCAGCGCTGGCCATGGAGATGGAGAATGCACAGGCGCTTGCGAATTGAGAACCATCTGAGCCAAGGGCTTTCAGAGCTTGGGGTCTCAGAGCCAGAGGCAGGGATGGAGAAGCTGCTGGAAGCTTATTTTGAGGAGGAAAAAATCTGGACGAATCAAGTGGTTGTTTTCTTCATTAAATGCAATTTAAACCTCAGACAAGTGTTTGAGACGGTGTGGGTAAAGAGCGGACTCTGGCGTCACTGGACATTCATTTTCAGTATTAATCAAAATATTACGTCAAATAAGCTTTGAAGAGCAGTTCAGATAGATTCTTTAAGATGTAAGCAGAGACTGGGGTGGACGGCTTGCCTCTGGCCATGGCTTTCAGGCAGTGGCATCTCAGTTCTCACCCTGTGTTATGCAGAAGGAAGAGGCATCCTTAATAGTTTTCCTTAAAATGAAAAGGAAATAATGATATATCCTTAAAAGTCAGCTGGCAAGTGTTTTGTCTGACGTTGCCACATGTTATGTTCTATATGCCATTAACTAGGTGTTGCCTGGGAGATTAAAATGTCAGTTACTTGGTTTGGGTGTGGTTCTGTCTCTTCTCTACCCACCCTGATGGATTTCTAAAGCAAACCAATGAATAAATCAGCATAAGTACCATTGTATGGGATGGTCTAATCAAGATGTTTTTAATGTGAGTTTTTGGGATCAAAGCTGCTGGGTTTGTATATCTGGGTCGAAAGAAAACAAAACCATTTTCATGACGTCTGCTCCCTGATTCTTAGAGAATCAGCTCTCTTTCTGAAGCTTGAGTGGAGCTTTTCCGTGCAGGGTTTGCAGGGTTTCAGTATAGTGAAGGGCTGTGTGGATGCCAGGTTCACAGGGAGGCTTCCAATCGGCTGGGAGGGGGAGGAGAAAGCGCCCCCTTGCTCTGCGTGCCTCTGCATGTGGCTCGGTGTCAGAATCACAGAGTGGGACTGCTCCAGAGAGTGATGTCATTCCCCAGGTTTTTAGGGATTGGGGTTTCTTCATGAGCTCCGAGAGACACGTGCGCATTCTTAATTGTAAAACGCTATCTCAGAAGAGCAGCAGTGACACCGGCCAGTCCCTGAATGTCATGGAGCCAGGCGCTCGGTGCAGGCCGTCGTCTCCTCGGGAGCAGGCAGTGAGGTGTGCATCCTCCCAACATCAGCGTTACCGGTAATCCCAGGCTTCACCAGGACTTTCAAATCCAGCTTACCAGATAGCCAGAGTTGTGAGCACCCCATAGTGTTCAGTTAGGGAGGGTGAGCCTGCATCATACCCCGCTTACTACCCACTAACACTGGCCTCTTCCTTCAGTACAAACCCATTTTTGCTGATGCTGTGTATGAGGTACCACTGAACGGGGGCAGGTTATGGGGCTGAGAGGCTGTAAAGCCATCAGTCGTTGGATAAATGGTGCCGTATTGACATGATGCCGTCACAGAGTGTAGGGGTGTGGTGCACGTTCTCTGGTAGGAATGTAGGTCAAGGTTAACCTGATCCCCACCTCGGGTTTAAATTCCAAGCACTTCCTCAGGAGAATGCCCCACCCGCAGGAGGATGCCTTTCAGCTCGAGGTCACAGAGCTGCTTCTCCCCTCTAGGGTCATGCTAGGGTCTGTGCCAGGTAAGAGCTGATGACAGCAGTGGCACCTGGCGTAGGTCCTCAGGGCAGGGGCGGGGCTAGGTCACAACTGAGGGTTTGCAATACAGCGGCTGGCCTTAGAGCAGCTCCCTCATTCAGCTGCACAGAGCTTCACCCTCTGCAGATTCACCCCCAGCCCACAGGCATTTTATCGTTGCTGCTGCTCAGGACATGCTGCTGCAGTGTTTTAGTTTCAGATGTATGCCTTTCTTCTGCCACCTAGAACCTTCATTATCTAGGCTAATCTGCATGTGAAGCAGGATAATGTGTGCTGGCCATATGGTCTGGGAATCTGTACCCTTGACCTTGAGAACTGACATTTTATGTACTCTTCTGGACCTGCTCTTTAGTATCAAGGCCAGGGGCACTTTCCTCTGACGCACAGGGCTCATTTTCACCTGTTTTGGTTTTCACTTTGGATTATTAGCCATCGGTGAAAAGGTGGAAGACATTCAAGGGAACAGTGCTATGGGTCTAGTTGATTTAAGTATTCCATGAACTCAGAACAGTGGTCCTCTAACTAGAGCACGTATCTGCATCACCTGGAGGGCTTGTTAAAGCACAGGCTGCTGGGCCCACCCTCACAGGTTCTGACTCAGGAAGTCTGGGGGAGGGTCTGAAAACTGACATTTTTAAGTTCTTGATGAAGATAGTGCTAGTCCAGGAATCAAACCTGAAGAACTGCTGTCGTAGAAGAGTCCTTAATCTAGTCCCCACCTTTTCCATTAGTTGACCTAATACTAACTCTTGTCATGACAGATTATGATAGATGGATAATGCATGGATAGATGGGTGACTGGATGGATGGATGGATGAGTAGATGGGTGGGTGGGTGGATGGATGGGTGGGTGGATAAATATAGGGGTGGATGAGTAGATGTGTGGGTGGGTGGATGAATGGATGATGATAGATGGATGAGTATGTGGGTGGATGGATGGATGGGTAAATGAGTTAGTAGATGGATGGATATAAGGTAGATGGAGGGGTAGGTGGATGGGTATATGGATGGATGGATGACTGGAGGGATGGATGGGTGGGTAGATGGATAGATGGAGGGATGGATGCATAGATGAGTGGATGCATGGATGGATGACTGGATCACTGGATAGATGGATGGGTGGGTGGGTGGATGGATGGAGGAATGGATGGATACATAGATGAGTGGATGCATGGATGGATGACTGGATGTATGGGTAGGTGGGCAATGGTTTGATGGATGGATAGATGGGTGGGTAGATGCATAGATGAACAGATGGATGGATGGATGCATGGATGAATGGGTGGATGATGGGTAGTGGGTGGGTGGATAGATGGGTAGCTGGATGGATGTGTGGGTAGATGAGTAGATATGTGGGTGGGTGAATGGATGGAAATGATGGATGGGTGGGTGGATGGATAGATGAGTGGGTCGATGGATGGATGGATGATGGATGGATGATGGAGGATGAGTGGGTAGATGGATGGGAGGGTGAATGGTTAGATGAGTGGATGAATGGATGTAAGGTAGATGGATGGATGAGTGGGTGGATGGGTATGTGGATAGATGGATGACTAGATGAATGGGTGGGTGAGTGGATGGATGGGTGAATGGGTGGGTGGCGGGTGGGTGGATGGTTGGATAAGTGAATGTATGGATGGATGGGCGATGATGGGTAGGTGGGTGGGTGGGTGGATGGGTAGATGGATGAGTGGGTGGATGCATAGGATGCCTGGATGCATGGATGGATGGGCAGATGGATAGGTGGGTGGGTGGATAGATAAGTGGATGTATGGATTGATGAATGACCAGATGGATGGATGATGATGGATGGGTGGCTGGGTGGATGGATAGATGACTGGATGAATGGATGGCTGGGTGGATGGATGGATGATGATGGAGGAATGGATGGGTAGGTAGATGGTGGAATGGATGGATGTGTAGGTGGATGAGTGAATGGATGGATGGATGAATGGGTGTAGTGGGTGAGTGGATGGACAGATGGGTGGATGAGTGGATGGATGGAAGGTGGATGGGTGGAGGAGTGAGTGGATGGATGGATGAGTGGATACATGGATAGAAGGTGAGTGGGTGGATGGGTGGATGAGTGAATGGGTGGATGTGAGGATAGATTAAGTTACATACAAGACAGCAAAAATGTAAGGTGTATCATATTGTAAAATTTAAATGCCCCCCAATGAGGACTAAACTTGTAGCGTTTACATATTGAACGAGCAAATCGTTGGTTTGCCTCAGAACAAGAGTGACAGGGGTGCTGCCAAGCCCATCTGGCCCTGCTGGTGGCAGTTCAGCTACTGTCCGTTTTCTGTGGGCTAGAAGTCTGCTGTTCCACCTGTTTTGTGGCATCCTCTAACTCAAGCTCACTATAATCCAAGAACTAATTTCAGCTAATATTTCAGCTGCTAACTCAGCCACCTTTTTTGGTTGGGGGAGGAGTTCGTTCCCATATCATTATCATGGCAATATCTGAGTAGTAGTAAGTGTTCATCTTTCTGAAAGATTCCTTTAAAGAAACATGAGCATCACACCATGTTCTCTGTGCCAGATTAAATAGCCAGAGGAGGTGAGACTTGGTGGCTGGTCTGTGGCTGAGCTCTTTGAAGCACTCGTAAGGATGAGAAGAGATTGTGGAAAGCATCAGGACGCATTCCAACGTGGAACAGAGATGATGGGCTGAAGTCGGAAAATGTGCACACCTGGTCTGTGAAGTTTTTTGTAACAGAAACAGCTGTTGTTGGATAGAAGGGAGAGGCTGTGAAGAAACTGAACACCCAAAAAATACATGCCAAGTGGCCCATGCAAGAAAGATGTGGCCACAGGTGTCAGTCTCCTCTTCTAAGGGATATTCACTCTTCTGTTTTCTTTTTCCTAAAACGAACAAACAAACAAAAAACCCTGTCCAGTTATGTGGCTGCTAATTTTTACCATCATAATGGAGCTCGGGGCCCGCGCTCAGGTCAGCTTGGCTCCGCCTGGCAGAGGCGTCAGGCTCAGCGGTGCCATCGCCGTGTCAGGCCCGTGGCGGCTCCACTAGCCCACCGTCTCTGTTCCACGTTGGAATGTGTCCTGATGCTTTCCACAATCTCTTCTCATCCTTACAGCGCTCCAGCTTCTGCCCCATTTTGCAGATGTGGAAATCAAGTTTCCTGTCTTGTAGCTGCAAGGCTAGTTAGTGGCAAAGCTGGCTTTCCGCCAAACTGAAAAGTCACCATTTTGCCGTTGTCCTGGCATACAGCTGTTCAACTCCTTAGACTCTCCCGAGTGCCCCAGTGTGCTGGCTGCCCCTCTCCAGTGGCCAGCGATGTAATGAACGATGCCTACCTAAAGAAACTTGCACAGAAACCCGAAAGGACTGGGCTCGGGGGAGCTGCCAAAGGCTGAGTGCGTGGAGGCTCCCGGAGGGTGGCACCCTGGGCGGGCTGGGAGGTGTCACGCTGTCTCCCAGGTCTCGCCCTGTGCCTCTCTTCATCTGTATCCTTTGTGATGTACTTCATATTAAACCACAAAATGTAACCAAGTGCTTCCCCCACATTCTGTGAGCAAATTAACCCAGCCCAAGGAGGGGGTTGTGGGAACCTTGATGCACAGCCGGCTGGGCAGAAGCACAGGTCACAACTGGGGCCAGTGATTGGCACGGGAAGCAGGAGGCATCTTGAGGGTCTGAGCCCTCACCCTGCAGGCCTGACGTTGTTTCCAGGTAGATGGCGTTGGAATTGAACTGGGTCGCCCACCTGGCATCTCCTGCAGAATTGATTGGTTGCCTGTGGTGGGGGAGAGACCCCACTTGCTTCTTGGTGTCCGGGGGCCATGGGCATCTTCTGTGTTGACTGTTGCAGGGTCACAGCAGCAGAGGAAAACAGCTTGTTTCCCTCAGTCATGTAGCCTCCAAATCGCCCCAAGCTTGTGAGAAGCTCACCTGAAGCAAAATTGTGTTGATCAATTTTGGAAAAAGGGAAAGTAGGAAGTAAAATTGCCTAGCTCTCTGATACTCCTGCCCACCAAACCCTCAAGATCGGCGTCCCCATGGCATCTGCCTGCCATGGCGTGAGGCCGTCCTCTCTCGTGGCCCTGTGGCACACGGCTGGGAGTGGCCATGTGGCACACGGCTGGGAATGGCCCGTGGCAGTGTTTGTGTTACCTGGCTGGGAAGCCCTCAGGGTGTGCGACGCTGGTGCGTCCCTGAAACAGCAGGAGAGGGACTGAGACCAGGGTCTGGGTCTGCTGGGGCTCGGTGACACAGTGCAGCAGGCCGGTGCTTAAACAACGCTGTGCATCTTCGCACAGTCCTGGAGGCTGCGCGCCCAAGGTCAAGGTGTCGCAGGGCTGATTCCTCCTGGGGCCTCTCTCCTTGGTGTGTAGACGTAGTTTCTCCATGTGTCCTCACGTGGTCGCCCCTGCGTGCGCGTCTGTGTCCTCCTCTTCCCTTCTCATAAGGACACCAGTCCTGTCGGGCTAGGGCCCACCCTAGGGACCTCATTTTAATTTAATGAACTGTGTGAAGCTCCTGTCTCCAAAGGCAGTCACACTCTGAGGTGCTGGGGGTCAGGATGTCAATGTATGAGTCAGTCCGTGACAGGCAGACACGTGTGGGCTACGGTCCCTGGGTTGTGGGCGGTGTGGGCGACGGGGTTCTGGGTGCGTGGTGGAGGCCAAGCTGATGGAGCTGGACGTGGACAGTGAGTAAAGAAGAGTAGGGTGCCACCGTCCCTGAGCGAAAGATGTGTGCTGCCATCTGTCCTTAAGCTCTTCCTGAAAGGGGCCTTTGGCCTGTGTGATGGGCTGAGGGACACAGCAGCACGGAGGGGCTTTAGGGGATGAGGGGCTCCCCAGGGCCACCACACAGGCACAGCTGTCCGGCACCACTGGTTGCAGGTCTCGGAGGAAAACTTTGGGGGGCGGACACGCCCAGGGGGCATAGGGCAGGAGGCACGAGTCTCTGTGTGGAACAGAAACGTGATGTGGAATGGAGAAGCTCTCAGTGGAGTAGGTATGGCACCCTGGCACAAAGCCGCCTGCTCCTTAGCCCACCCCGCAGTTCCGACGGGCCCCTTAGCTCCCCTGTCCCACCTTTGCCTTCCGCCTCAGTGACTGGGGTCTTCTCAAGGAGCCATGATTTCCTTGTCCATTTTTTCAATGTGTTGAGACCTTTAGGAAGAAAACCATGCAGCTGAGTGAGGTCGATGCCTGTGCGGGCTGCTGACTATTTTGGAACGTGAAATTTCCGTCTCTACTTCCATAGGCGTTACTATAAAGTACAGAAACATTTTGAAAAACAATTTGCTTACATGGCCTGTAGTGTTAGCGATCCTGTTAGTTGGGATTAAGGTGGGGGCATTAGAGATTCTGAGCGGACAGAGACGTGGGGAAACAGAGACTGAGCGGACAGATGCTCGTGGGGTAACAGAGACTCTGAGCGGACAGAGACGTGGGGAAACACAGAGACTCTGAGGGACAGAGACGTGGGGAAACAGAGACTCTGAGGGACAGAGACGTGGGGAAACAGAGACTGAGCGGACAGATGCTCGCGGGGTAACAGAGACTCTGAGGGACAGAGACGTGGGGGAACAGAGACTCTGAGGGACAGAGACGTGGGGAAACAGAGACTCTGAGGGACAGAGACGTGGGGTAACAGAGACTCTGAGCGGACAGAGGCTCGCGGGGAGACAGAAGACTCTGAGGGACAGAGACGTGGGGAAACAGAGACTCGAGCGGACAGATGCTCGCGGGGTAACAGAGACTCTGAGGGACAGAGACGTGGGGAAACAGAGACTCTGAGGGACAGAGACGTGGGGAACAGAGACTCCGAGGGACAGAGACGTGGGGTAACAAGAGACTCCGAGGGACAGAGGCTCGCGGGGAAACAGAGACTCCGAGGGACAGAGACTCGTGGGGAAACAGAGACTCCGAGGGACAGAGGCTCGCGGGGAACAGAGACTCCGAGGGACAGAGGCTCGTGGGGAACAGAGACTCCGAGGGACAGAGGCTCGCGGGGGAAACAGAGACTCCGAGGGACAGAGGCTCGCGGGGAAACAGAGACTCTGAGGGACAGAGGCTCGTGGGGAAACAGAGACTCTGAGGGACAGAGACGTGGGGGAAACAGAGCTCTGAGGGACAGAGGCTCGTGGGGGAAACAGAGACTCTGAGGGACAGAGGCTCGTGGGGGAAACAGAGACTCCGAGGGACAGAGGCTCGCGGGGAAACAGAGACTCTGAGGGACAGAGACGTGGGGAAACAAGACTCTGAGGGACAGAGACTCGTGGGGGAAACAGAGACTCCGAGGGACAGAGGCTCGCGGGGAAACAGAGACTCCGAGGGACAGAGGCTCGCGGGGAAACAGAGACTCCGAGGGACAGAGGCTCGCGGGGAGACAGAGACTCTGAGGGACAGAGACGTGGGGAAACAGAGACTCTGAGAGACAGAGGCTCGTGGGGAAACAGAGACTCCGAGGGACAGAGACCGTGGGGAAACAGAGACTCCGAGGGACAGAGGCTCGTGGGGAAACAGAGACTCCGAGGGACAGAGGCTCGCGGGGAAACAGAGACTCCGAGGGACAGAGACGTGGGGAAACAGAGACTCCGAGGGACAGAGGCTCGCGGGGGAACAGAGACTCTGAGGGACAGAGACGTGGGGAAACAGAGACTCTGAGGGACAGAGGCTCACGGGGAAACAGAGACTCTGAGGGACAGAGATGTGGGGGGAAACAGAGACTCTGAGGGACAGAGGCTCACGGGGGAAACAGAGACTCTGAGGGACAGAGGCTCGCGGGGGGAACAGAGACTCTGAGGGACAGAGACGTGGGGAAACAGACTCTGAGGGACAGAGACTCACGGGGGAAACAGAGACTCTGAGGGACGGAGACGTGGGGAAACAGAGACTCTGAGGGGACAGAGGCTCACGGGGAAACAGAGACTCTGAGGGACAGAGACGTGGGGAAACAGAGACTCTCGAGGGACAGAGGCTCACGGGGAAACAGAGACTCTGAGGACGGAGACGTGGGGAAACAGAGACTCTGAGGGACAGAGGCTCACGGGAAAGCAGAGACTTCTGAGGGACAGAGACGTGGGGAAACAGAGACTCTCAGGGACAGAGGCTCACGGGGGAACAGAGACTCTGAGGGACGGAGACGTGGGGAAACAGAGACTCTGAGGGACAGAGGCTCGCGGGGAAACAGAGACTCTGAGGGACAGAGACGTGGGGGAGACAGAACTCTGAGGGACAGAGACGTGGGGAAACACAAGACTCTGAGGGACAGAGACGTGGGGAGACAGAGACTCTGAGCGGACAGAGGCTCGCGGGGAACAGAGACTCTGAGGGACAGAGACGTGGGGAAACAGAGACTCTGAGCGGACAGATGCTCGCGGGGTAACAGAGACTCTGAGGGACAGAGACGTGGGGGAACAGAGACTCTGAGGGACAGAGACGTGGGGGAACAGAGACTCTGAGGGACAGAGACGTGGGGTAACAGAGACTCCGAGGGACAGAGGCTCGCGGGGGAAACAAAGACTCCGAGGGACAGAGGCTCGTGGGGAAACAGAGACTCCGAGGGACAGAGGCTCGCGGGGGAAACAGAGACTCCGAGGGACAGAGGCTCGTGGGGAACAGAGACTCCGAGGGACAGAGGCTCGCGGGGGAAACACAGACTCCGAGGGACAGAGGCTCGCGGGGGAAACAGAGACTCTGAGGGACAGAGGCTCGTGGGGGAAACAGAGACTCTGAGGGACAGAGACGTGGGGAAACAGACTCTGAGGGACAGAGGCTCGCGGGGAAACAGAGACTCTGAGGGACAGAGGCTCGCGGGGGAAACAGAGACTCCGAGGGACAGAGGCTCGCGGGGAAACAGAGACTCTGAGGGGACAGAGACGTGGGGAAACACACTCTGAGGGACAGAGGCTCGCGGGGGAAACAGAGACTCCGAGGGACAGAGGCTCGCGGGGGAAACAGAGACTCCGAGGGACAGAGGCTCGCGGGGAAACAGAGACTCCGAGGGACAGAGGCTCGCGGGGGAAACAGAGACTCTGAGGGACAGAGACGTGGGGAAACAGAGAATCTGAGAGACAGAGGCTCGTGGGAAACAGAGACTCCGAGGGACAGAGACGTGGGGAAACAGAGACTCCGAGGGACAGAGGCTCGCGGGGAAACAGAGACTCCGAGGGACAGAGGCTCGCGGGGAAACAAGACTCCGAGGGACAGAGACGTGGGGAAACAGAGACTCCGAGGGACAGAGGCTCGCGGGGAAACAGAGACTCTGAGGGACAGAGACGTGGGGAAACAGAGACTCTGAGGGACAGAGGCTCACGGGGAAACAGAGACTCTGAGGGACGGAGATGTGGGGAAACAGAGACTCTAGAGGGACAAGGCTCACGGGGAAACAGAGACTCTAAGGGACAGAGGCTCGCGGGGAACAGAGACTCTGAGGGACAGAGACGTGGGGGAAACAGACTCTTGAGGGACAGAGACTCACGGGGAAACAGAGACTCTGAGGGACGGAGACGTGGGGAACAGAGACTCTGAGGGACAGAGGCTCACGGGGAACACAGACTCTTGAGGGACAGAGACGTGGGAAACAGAGACTCTGAGGGACAAGAGGCTCACGGGGAAACAGAGACTCTAGGGACGGAGACGTGGGGAAACAAGACTCTGAGGGACAGAGGCTCACGGGGAAACAGAGACTCTGAGGGACAGAGACGTGGGGAAACAGAGACTCTGAGGGACAGAGGCTCACGGGGAAACAAGACTTGAGGGACGGAGACGTGGGGGAAACAAGAGACTCTGAGGGACAAGAGACTCACGGGGAAACAGAGACTCTGAGGGACGGAAGACGTGGGGGAAACAGAGACTCTGAGGGACAGAGGCTCAGCGGGGAAACAAGAACTCTGAGGGACGGAGACGTGGGGGAACAGAGACTCTGAGGGACAGAGACGTGCGGGGAAACAAGACTCTGAGGGACAGAGACGTGGGAAACAAGACTCTGAGGACAGAGCACGGGGGAAAACCAGACTCTGAGGGACAGAGACGTGGGGTAACAGAGACTCTGAGCGGACAGAGGCTCGCGGGGAAACAGAGACTCTGAGGGACAGAGACGTGGGGAAACAGAGACTTGAGCGGACAGATGCTCGCGGGAGTACAGAAGACTCTGAGGGACAGAGACGTGGGGAAACAAGACTCTGAGGGACAGAGACGTGGGGAAACAGAGACTCTGAGGGACAGAGACGTGGGGTAACAGAGACTCCGAGGGACAGAGGCTCGCGGGGAAACAGAGACTCCGAGGGACAGAGGCTCGTGGGGAAACAGAGACTCCGAGGGACAGAGGCTCGCGGGGAAACAGAGACTCCGAGGGACAGAGGCTCGTGGGGAAACAGAGACTCCGAGGGACAGAGGCTCGCGGGGAAACAGAGACTCCGAGGGACAGAGGCTCGCGGGGAAACAGAGACTCTGAGGGACAGAGGCTCGTGGGGAAACAGAGACTCTGAGGGACAGAGACGTGGGGAAACAGACTCTGAGGGACAGAGGCTCGCGGGGAAACAGAGACTCTGAGGGACAGAGGCTCGCGGGGAAACACAGACTCCGAGGGACAGAGGCTCGCGGGGAAACAGAGACTCTGAGGGACAGAGACGTGGGGAAACAAACTCTGAGGGACAGAGGCTCGCGGGGAAACAGAGACTCCGAGGGACAGAGGCTCGCGGGGAAACAGAGACTCCGAGGGACAGAGGCTCGCGGGGAAACAGAGACTCCGAGGACAGAGGCTCGCGGGGGAAACAGAGACTCTGAGGGACAGAGACGTGGGGAAACAGAGAATCTAGAGACAGAGGCTCGTGGGGAAACAGAGACTCCGAGGGACAGAGACGTGGGGAAACAGAGACTCCGAGGGACAGAGGCTCGCGGGGGAAACAGAGACTCCGAGGGACAGAGGCTCGCGGGGGAAACAGAGACTCCGAGGGACAGAGACGTGGGGGAAACAGAGACTCCGAGGGACAGAGGCTCGCGGGGAAACAGAGACTCTGAGGGACAGAGACGTGGGGAAACAAGACTCTGAGGGACAGAGGCTCACGGGGAAACAGAGACTCTGAGGGACGGAGATGTGGGGAAACAGAGACTCTGAGGGACAGAGGCTCACGGGGAAACAAGACTCTGAGGGACAGAGGCTCGCGGGGAAACAAGACTCTGAGGGACAAGACGTGGGGAAACAGACTCTGAGGGACAGAGACTCACGGGGAAACAAGACTCTGAGGGACGGAGACGTGGGGAAACACAGACTCTCAGGGACAGAGGCTCACGGGGAAACAGAGACTCTGAGGGACAGAGACGTGGGGAAACAAGACTCTGAGGGACAGAGGCTCACGGGGAAACAGAGACTCTGAGGGACGGAGACGTGGGGGAACAAGACTCTGAGGGACAGAGGCTCACGGGGGAAACAGAGACTCTGAGGGACAGAGACGTGGGGAAACAGAGACTCTGAGGGACAGAGGCTCACGGGGAAACAAGACTCTGAGGGACGGAGACGTGGGGAAACAGAGACTCTGAGGGACAGAGGCTCGCGGGGAAACAAGACTCTGAGGGACAGAGACGTGGGGAAACAGACTCTGAGGGACAGAGGCTCGTGGGGAAACAGAGACTCTGAGGGACAAGGCTCGACGGGGAAACAGAGACTCTGAGGGACAGAGACGTGGGGAAACAGAGAATCTGAGAGACAGAGGCTCGCGGGGAAGCACAGACTCCGAGGGACAGAGGCTCGTGGGGAAACAGAGACTCCGAGGGACAGAGGCTCGTGGGGAAACAGAGACTCCGAGGGACAGAGACGTGGGGAAACAGAGACTCTGAGGGACAGAGGCTCGCGGGGAAACAGAGACTCCGAGGGACAGAGGCTCGGCGGGGAAACACAGACTCCGAGGGACAGAGACGTGGGGAAACAGAGACTCCGAGGGACAGAGGCTCGCGGGGAAACAGAGACTCTGAGGGACAAGACGTGGGAAACAGAGACTCTGAGGGACAGAGGCTCACGGGGAAACAGAGACTCTGAGGGACGGAGACGTGGGGAAACAGAGACTCTGAGGGACAAGGCTCACGGGGGAAACAGAGACTCTGAGGGACGGAGACGTGGGGAAACAAGACTCTGAGCGGACAGAGGCTCGCGGGGAAACAGAGACTCTGAGGGACAGAGACGTGGGGAAACAGAGACTCCGAGGGACAGAGGCTCGCGGGGAAACAGAGACTCTGAGGGACAGAGGCTCGCGGGGAACAAGACTCCGAGGGACAGAGGCTCGTGGGGAAACAGAGACTCCGAGAGACAGAGGCTCGTGGGGAAAACACAGACTCTGAGGGACAGAGACGTGGGGAAACAGAGACTCTGAGGGACAGAGGCTCGCGGGGAAACAGAGACTGAGTGGACAGAGACGTGGGGAAACAGAGACTCCGAGGGACAGAGGCTCGCGGGGGAAACAGAGACTCTGAGGGACAGAGACGTGGGGAAACAGAGACTCTGAGGGACAGAGGCTCGCGGGGAAACAGAGACTGAGTGGACAGAGACGTGGGGAAACAGAGACTCCGAGGGACAGAGGCTCGTGGGGGAAACAGAGACTCCGAGGGACAGAGGCTCGTGGGGAAACAGAGACTCCGAGGGACAGAGGCTCGTGGGGAAACAGAGACTCCGAGGGACAGAGACGTGGGGAAACAGAAACTCTGAGGGACAGAGGCTCGCGGGGAAACAGAGACTCCGAGGGACAGAGGCTCGCGGGGAAACAGAGACTGAGTGGACAGAGATGTGGGGAAACAGAGACTGAGTGGACAGAGGCTTGCCAGGAAATAGTGAGGCCTTTGGGCAGCCTTGGCTTCCCGTGCTGCGGATCTTCTGTGATCAAACGCCACGGGCTCCGTGCATCTCAGGAGCTGCTGATAATGCAGCGCTCAGGCCTCCCAGCCGGGGGGAGTCCAATGCCCTCCAAGCAAAAACAGCACGAGTTCGGCCCCACCTGTGGGACCAGGCTGACGAGCTCCCAGGGTTTTCAGCTCCAGCCCCCCTCTAGGACACTGCGTGGCTTGTGGGTCAGGCTGAGAAGCTCCCCAGGGGTTTTCAGCTCCAGCCTCCTCTAGGACACTGCGTGGCTTGCCCCTGGGTTTCCTTGACGAGTCTTTAAGGGAGGCTGGTGGCTCCAAGGGCCCGGCGCTGAGTGACCCCAGGCCAGGTCTCAGGAGTGAGCGACACAGGGCAGCACCTGAGAAGGGGACACCTGCGAGGTTCGTTCTGAGTTTCGGGGAGGACTCGTGTGGGTCACTGCCACCTCCTGAGTCACTGGCCCCTTTTCAAGCTGCATCTGTGCCTTGGGATGGTGGTCACCTTCCAGTGTCTTCCCAATCTCCCTCCTCACAGCCACTCGTGACCCTTCCACTGCCCCCTCTAATCTCAGTCCCCACCATCTCATTAGCTCCTTTCCTGGCACTTCCTCACTGGTGTTTCGTCACCTGCCACTCTGCATCACCCGCTGGCTGCCTCCTGCCTGCCTTAGTCTTATGTTTGGAGTTCCCTGCTTTTGGCATTCACCCCCTAAGGGCAAGACCACCTTCTATACTGATGTGAACTTCCCCCTCAGAACCAGGGGGCACCGGGTCTGCAAAGGCCCCCAGCGTGGCTGACCTCCCAGTCTGTGCAGCCCCTGGCGTGGCCGACCTCCGAGTCCACAAAGCCTCTGGCGTGGCCGACCTCGCTGGATGAGTTTGCTTGGCCCTTTGCTCCCATGGCCTGCTGCTGTTCTGCTGCTTTTGTAAGCCCAGCCTTGGGCGTGGAAGGCTCAGGATTTTTAGGGGTTCCACTCACTTTGCAGACGTTCCAGGGAGCACATTTGTTGATCGTCGATACCAGCTG
Organism: Ateles fusciceps; assembly: GCA_036589455.1. Classification (NCBI taxonomy): domain Eukaryota; kingdom Metazoa; phylum Chordata; class Mammalia; order Primates; family Atelidae; genus Ateles; species Ateles fusciceps. The sequence continues at coordinate 1,349,239 of JAZHEH010002915.1, read as the reverse complement.
AGTAGTGGAGGCTGCACTCCAGAATTAGACCTTTAGGGACCAGTAAATATGAGAGGAGCTGGCTCGGGAGACCTGCTTTCATTGTAATAAAGAACAAGGCATAAGCGTCACAACAAGACAAGTTCTCCAAGCTTCAGCTACTCATGGAAGGCATGCTATGTCTGATAAGCACATTTTCGCTAGTAGAGGATAATTTTCACGGCCCCTTAGGGTCTGTTGATTCATAATTTAACCAAATATAGTTTCTGGAGCCGAGTTAGCTCTGCAGCCTGATTGTGGAAAGCTCGGCTGCGCTTTCTGTGTGCTTCGTTCCCTCCGCCACCCACGTGCCGCTGGCACCTTCCGCGTAGCCCCTTCATTCACCAGAACGCTCGTCTCTGCGCAAGCGCGCGTCGCCGTCCGTGGGGTCGGAAGGATACCGTTGTAAGTAGCGTTTTCACACTTCCACCTTTCGGATTAACTCAGAGTGTATCTGGTCACCTTCATTTTATCACTCTGGGCGTGGAGAAAGAAGCACCCGTTATGCCTTTCAGAATGTTTAGGAGCTGACTGCCCTTGTCTGATACACATATGAAAATCGAGTTGCCTACATTGGAATTCTAGCGAAGTGCTGAAGTTAGAACGTCTCATGTCCTGTGGTCATATTTGGATAAGATGTGGGATGAGGCTTTTCACCCTGTGAGGTTGGCAGGGCCCACTGTGAAGGGTTGCATTGACTATTAGGTAAAAATCGCGAGTGCTGGACTCGTGACCCATGGGGTCAAACCCCAGCTCTGCTGTCCATGTCTGTGCTGTGCCTCGGTTTCCTCATCTGCAAAATGGACTCGGGAGAGCACCTACCTGCTGGGGTTGATGTGATGACCAAATGAGTTAAATCTGAGGCAGGAAGCTGTGGGTAACTGTTTGCTGTCAGGGTCACATGTGCACATTCTTGGCGCCGGCCAGTGCTGGCCATGAGCTCCTGTGCTCAGCAAAGGGCCACGTGAACCCTGTATGTTCACGTGGCCCTCTGAACATACAGTGAGGTGTGTGACCACACTGACGATCCCGGTAATGAAGTATGTGGGGATTTTCCACGTGAATGAGAAGGAAAAGGAAGATTCTGAGAGGAATGAGAGGAAGGTCTGTGGTTGACCTCCTTATGGCCACGTGGTGATAGAGGTGACATCCGTGGTCACCATTCTCTGAGACGCCCTTGGTTGCAGAGAGCTTGAGTCCCGGCTTCAGCGCGCAGCACCTCAAGGACCCCCCCTGCGGTAGTGAGCTTCTGCTCTCCCTTCCTCCCTCCCCCCTCCCTCCCTGCACCCCAGGAGCCTTTGTCCAGTGTAAATCCCAGGAGATGCACCGTGCTGAGGGGGAACCCGAACCTTTGGGAGGAGATGCTCAAGAAAAGTTGTGAGTTTGAAAATACAAAACAGCCGATTGTTGCTTCTAAATTACGGGACAGTGTGGCGTCTGCATCTAAACTGGGCTCTCAGCAAATGTTCCAGGTTTTGTTTATTTTTTTTTTTGCTTTGCTCCTTTATTAAAAATGTTAAAGACATGAGACTAATCCCCAAAGCGTGAAAACCAGTTTCTCAGCGTTACAGTCATATCACATAATTGTGCTACTTAGTTCACTAAAGGAAAGAACTAGCATTAAGTTTCATTAATGACATTTTTGTAAGAGATTAGGGATGGTGAGCTAACGCCCCAAACAGGACTCGGTTTTTGTAAGAATGCCTTATCTTTTCAAATGGAACTTGTCACAGACAGTGACGAGAAGCATTCCAGCTGAAACACTGCCCAGGAGACCACACGTGGTGCTGAGCCCAGCCTTCAGGTGGCTTACAGGTCGGCGAGGCTGGAGCTGCGGGCAGCTCGTGACGGTCACGAGGGGTGCCACGCTGGGCCACCTGCACCTCTGAAGCCGGGCTGCGCGGCCTTGCCAGCCATTCACCAAGGGTGCCTCCACCAGACCAGAGCCCCTGACCTTCCCTGGCAAGTCCCGGTTGGGGCTGAGGGAGAGGAGGGGCTGCTCAGTGTGTGGCCTCTCAGATGCCTCAGTGGGGAAGACGACTGGGCTGCAAGAAGGAGTCACACCACGCCAGACCGGACCACAGGCCTCCTGTGCAGCGGGGAACCCAGCAGCAACGGTCTGGCTGGGCGGGGTGGCCGGCACAGAGAGGTTGGGGTCACCCAGCTGACAGCGAGGGGCTTCCCAGAGCTGCTGTCTCTGCTCGCAGCCAAAGCATCCGTCTCCAGAAGCACACTCTGTCCTTCCCCCGCACCCCACGCTCTACAGAGAGAGGAAACAAGACACCTTCGTCCATGCTGCACCCCAGGCGTGCAGGGCGGCTCCCCACCCTTGTCAGCCCAGGAGCGCTGACTGGTAAATCACCCAACAGCTCATTTGAGACCTGCCCTAAACAACTCCCTTCATGTTAATGTAAGACTCTTTTGCTGCCAAAAATGATACCACTTATTGATATGGATTTCTTTCTTTTCTTTTTTTTTTTTTGAGACAGAGTCTTACTCTGTCGCCCAGGCTGGAGTGCAGTGGTGTGATCTCAGCTCACTGCAACCTCTGCCTCCCAGGTTCAAGCGAGTCTCCTGCCTCAGCCTCCTGAGTAGTTGGGATTACAGGCGTCCACCATCACGGCCAGCTAATTTTTGTATTTTTAGTGGAAACAGGGTTTCACCAGGTTGGTCAGGTTGGTCTCAAACTCCTGACCTCAGGTGATCCTCCCACCTCGGCCTGCCAAAGTGCTGGGATTATAGACGTGAGCCACTGCACCCGGCCGACATGAATTTCTTAACAGTAGCTTGGGGCCACATTGTATAAAATAGACTCCCAGGATTCACCAAAGTCAGCCCGCTTCTCAGGGGTCCAGCCATTCTTGCGCCTCCCCTGAGGCCAGCCAGCAGGCTGACAGGAAGAACTTGGATCTCACGTGGGTTTTTTCATGGAGGGGCTACCACGGAGCTTCGGGAGGAAGCGGCCCCCCTCCAGCCAGGAGAGGACGGCAGGGTTTTCACGGTGGTCACTAAACCCAAAGCTTGTACACGCCACATACAAGAAGAAATTAGCAGATCGTGAGCGAGGTTCACATCTCAGAATTGAGTTTTGAAAACTGGTTTTCATCAGTAACATCTTTAAAACGTATTTAGATGCTTAGGACATTGAATGATGAGCGTGTGTACGTGCATGTCTGACCTGCTCAGCTCCAAGTGGCCCTGGCATTCCAATTCTGTGACTTTCCTCAGCACCTTACCAGGCACGCAGGATGGAAGGGCAGAGAGGTTTGGTGCTGACCCCAGAGGCGACCCTGGAGGCTCCTGAGGTCACTGCTCACTGCTTCCGTGAATACAAAGCCTGTTCTGCGTCTGTCCTTGCAGCCTTGTGGATGGAACCAGCGTTTAAGGCTTGATTTCCTGGTCATTCAAAGAGCCCCTTGGAGGATCACCTGAGGTCAGGAGTTCAAGACCAGCCTGGCCAACATGGTGAAACCCCGTCTCTACTAAAAATACAAATATTAGCCAGGCGTGGTGGCAGCTGCCTGTAATCCCAGCTACTTGGGAAGCTGAGGCAGGAAAATCACTTGAACTTGGGAGGTAGAGGTTGCAGTGAGCTGAGATCACACCACTGCACTCCAGCCTGGGGCACAGAGCAAGACTCTGTCTCCAAAAAACAAACAAACAAAAACAAAGAGGCTGGAGCTCTGGAAACACCACGTGAAATGTGCTGTTTCCCCCACTTTCTTGTGAGTCGGGTTAGGGCTGATCTGTCCTAGGCCCATGCACAAGCCCCCAAAAAACAGGGTCGTGGTCTCTGCTCCTGGGTGGCTGAGACTTCAAGCCCCTCGCCCTGTTTTCCTCTGTTGCTGTTTTGGGGGATGCAGCACAGAGAGCAAGTTTCCTGTGCTTCAGGGACAGTGGCCTTGGGACCCCCGGTTGCCTCTGGCAGGTGGGTGTGGAAGGCAGGAGGGGGTTGGTGTGTGGAGCTCTGTCTTTGCTGGTGGAAGCTGGCTCTCAACACCTGTAGCTCTCAGAGGAGCAAAACCAGCATAGAACAGTTTGAACGGAATCACTGTTTGTGGAGGCTAATGGGACACCGAGGCACTGCCTCTCAGGACGTGGAAGCAGCCGTTCCCTCGATGTCCCTGATGCCAGTGGGAGGGCGCAGTAGGTGGGGACCACCAGCCATTCTGTGAGCACCTGTGCAGGGGTGCGGGAGGGGGTGTGCCCTCAGTAAACGATGTTGAATAAATGCATTCTTCTGCTACAAACCAGATGCATGCTCTAATCACTTCAGCTCACAAAAGGGCACAAGTGCTGCTCGGACAGCGTGTGGGCTTTCACAAGCAGGCCTGAGCACCAGCCCTGCCACCTTCTCTCCCTGTGGCCTGGAGCATGTAATAAGAAGAAGAGTTAAAATGGCACTAGGCCATTTGCACGGCCTCACACATCAGCTGTGAGGCCTGGAACCCTGGGTGTGTCCAGCATGGTGCCCAGCAGCTCTGAGTGCCCAAGGGTAGCACGTCACCTCGGGGGCTGTTGGGAGCCCCAGATGCTGTCACCTCTCTCCCCCTCGTTCGGAAGAAGCCATGGCGCCCAGGGTGGGAGCTGCTGGCTTGGGCCCGGCTCAGCATCTCTTGGGGAAGAGTATCTCCGGCCACGCAAAGCCATCCCATCACTTCCTCCCTGGAGCTCAGCAGCAGACGGGGCCACAGGCGTGGAACTTCCCACTTTGTTTCTGGAGAGCCAGAGCACGTCCCTCCCTTCCTCTCGGTTTGTAGTTGTTTGTTTGAATTTGAGACTTCCTGAGGCCTGGAAGGTGTTTTTGGCTTGCTCTGTAAAGCAAGGAGGTCCATCCCATGCAGGCCCCCGCCCCGTCTGAGGAAGGAAACGCCCAGAACTTGCACACAGAGGGGCAGGCGCCACAGCGGGTTTCTCCAGCACCGCGCATTGTCTGCCTGCTCTTCCAGGCGTGTAGGGCGGTGGTCGCTCGGGCCAGGCACTGGGAGGCCAGGCCTGGGGCAAGGACAGCTGGGGACTCCAGGAGGCCGGGCGCTCCAAGGAGGCGACTCGACCCTCTTGGTTTCTTTCTCGTGACTTGGTGAAGCCCTGAGTCACCAGGGTCCCAGGCGCCTGTTTCTCGTGACCACGCAGCACCCACCCGGCTTTTAACCATCCCAGCAGAGACCCGAAGGCTGCGGCTCCAGCATCGGGGTCGCCTGTGACCCTGCGTGAAGAACGGGAGCTGCCTCTGCTTTGCAGCAGCGTTCAAGACAGGGCACTCGATGGCCGAGAAGGGAGCATCCCGGAGGACCCTGCGCCGGCTGTGGTCCCTGCCCCCGGAGGCGCAGGGGGACTGTGGGGCACTTGAGGCCAGGTGAGATGGAAGGGGGCCACGGGGCTCGGGGGCAGGCTCAGGGCAGGCTTGGGTGTCCCCCTCTGCAGGCGGGCGCCTCCCTGGGGTATTTCTCTCCCCACTTGACCGGCAAAACCTGTGCTGCTTGGAGACTTTTTAAAAATGTGGAGATGTGACATCTTTCTTAAAAAAGAAAGAAAGAAAAAACAAAGGTGGAGATGGCTGCGGGGCGTCCCACTCTAGGTCTGTGGGTCCAGCTCTCTGCGTTCATCGCTGGGTCGGCCTGTCCTGCAGTTCTGCAGCCTGGGCTTAGGAATTTCTGCTCCGATCAGAAAGATGAGCAGATCCCAAGTGAGGGAAACGGCTGTGGCGCGTGTGAATGAGGCTTCCCCCGGCTCTCGCAGTCTATGGGCAGCTAGGTGTCCTCTAGGCCACAGGAGACATGTTTCGGGTGGGATAAGGGCGCAGAGCTGTCACAGGTGCAGCCCGGGCTGGGTGGACCAGCAGTGCAGTTTCAGGCACCCCACACAGAGCATCTCAGGCCGCCCAGGCCCCTCCCAGCCACTCAGGAACAGCACGTGTGCTCAGCCCCAGGGCACAGCCTCAGCTCTCACAAGTCACAGACACTGCTTTCATTAACTTCAGAAGAGAAGGGCCTTCTGCTGGCTTGAGCTGGAGAGAGGAGCTCGTTGCTGATTTCCTCTCCCCTTCTGCCCCTTCCCCCCGTCCGGGGACCAAGAACCCGGTGGGCTGTGGAATGTGGGGCAGAAGTTGGCTGGGGCCAGCCCCCGCCCCTGCTTTCACCTGGCTCCTCACGGCGCTTGGGGACTTGGGAGCGTTTCTTTCAGGGATGGGTGGGCGGCATCTAGGCACTGGCAGGTGAGCGTCAGGGAGAGGAAAGGGAGGCATCGAACAAATCCAGGCAACGCCTGGCTGCCCTGGGACGGAGGTTGCGGCCGAGACGGGCGAGGTGGGCAGGAGGGCCTCTCAGGCTGCGCCCCTCCCTTCTCCCCCACCTTGGGCACAGCAGAGCCTGTAATGCTGAGGAGGACCGTGTCACTCGCTGCTGGTGGCCGAGCATGAGCCATGTGGGTACGAGTGCCCCAGAGCTAAAGAACAAAACCCAGCCTCCCACCCAGTCCACTGACATCCCCCCTGGCACAGTGCAAGGGAGGCAGCCAGGGGCCATGCGTGAATCCCGCACACGCCAGGGTGACCAGCACTCCGTTCACGTCCCACCACCTTTCCAAAGCTGAAGTCGCCAGACCCTGGACATGAGCATGGGTAGGGGGCTTGAAGATGGGGACCTCGGGACATTCCCTTCCTGTGCAGTGGGGGACCCCACGATGTCCCCTTCCTATGCGTAAGGACCCTGAGACATCCCCCTCACAGTACGTAGGGACAGAGATGTCCCCCACACTGCGTGGGCACCACCCTGTTCCTTGTGGAGCCGGAGAATACAGGAGCTAGGCTGATCTTGTCCCCATGGCTCTCACAGCAACAGCCGCCCCTCTGCGTGGCAGCGCTGGAGACGCTAAACTCAGACCGTCATCAGCTGCCAGTTCTGCAGTGCTCTGGTCACCTGTGAGGACATTGTCCATGACGTCAGCACTCACTGAGCCCCGTCCTGCCGTTGGCTGGAATGTGCAGATGCAGAGGTGTCCCCCTCCTGTAAGGAATGTGCACGGAACCCCTGGCCCCATGGCATGGGAGTGGAGCGGCCCCCGCCCTGCGGGTCACCTAGGTGTAGTAAGAGGCAGATTCTGGATCCCTGGGCCTGGGGGCCTGAGATCCCAGGACAGCCAGCTCCGAGGCACAGGCTGGGGGATGTGTGGCCAGGTATGGGGCCTCCTCCTCTAGGCTGGGCCATGCGGGTACGGCTCAGAGCCCAGGTCCTCTCTGCCTCTCTCCGCCTGGACTGCCAGCGTGACCCGCTAGGTGTGGGCGCCTAGAGACTAAGCTGTGTGCGCCCCCTCCCGGCCCTGGCTGTCTCCCTCAGCAGGAGCTTGACACCCCTAGGGTTTTCCTCCCAGGATGTGAGTCCGATTGGAAGGTAGAGGAGCCACGGGTGCCCCTTCCTGTTTCCAGGCCTGGACCGGGCAGGACCCAGTGCAGGTCGGGGGGCGACGCTCGGCTCACATTGGACCTGGGGGAGCTGGGCCCGGAGTGCAGCGGTGGAGGCCTCATCTGAGGGGCTGGCAGTGGGGGCTCCAGCAGAGAACATGGGGCTGAGAGGGGGGGCCAAGGGACGAGGGTTCAGGCACTCTGGAAAGAGGTCTAGGGGCCTACTGGGCTCCGAGAAGGGCAGTGAAGTCCCGGGTGTGCCTGGTAACAGGGGCTGTGCCCACCTTGGGAAGGGGATTTCTGGGCTGGGGCCAAAGGCACAGGGTGTGGAGGCATAGGAAGAGCAGGTGGCGGAGGCTTCTTCCCAGATGTCGGCCATGCAGTGGAGAGGAGTGGGCACTGGGCCGAGGGTGGCCATGTTCCCTGGAGCCTGGAGCCTGCAGGTTGCAGGAAGCCGCAGAGCAGTGGGAGTGGGGGGACCCGGGGATGGGGGAGCCCAGGCTCCGTGGCATGTGGCTGCAGGGTCTCCCAAAGGCTCTGCCCCTCTGTCCATGAGGTGGGAGGTACAGCCGACCGGGAGTCTGGGGGCCTCCTGGGGAGGAGACTGTGCGCCCGGAAGGCTGCTGAACCAATGTGAGACTGGTGGGGGACGGGCATCATGGGTGTGCCGAGAGGCCTGTCCTTGCGTGCTGTGGGAGGGGGAGGCGCATGGTGGGGAGCTGGGCGGGGCCGTGCCTCGGACCCTCAGGACAGGGTGAGCTGTCCCAGCAGTGGCCGAGCTGGTGCTGCATAAGGGGCCTGATGTGATGTCTGTGTTGGTGTCTGTGGTTGGAAGGGACATCTGGGCTGAGTTGACCCCGGGTTGGAGCTGTGACAAAGGACAGGATGATCAGGGAAACTGCAGAGAACAGAGTGAGAATGGAATCTTCAGGGGCTCCGTGGTGTGGAGGGGGTGTAGGCGGAAGAACCCAGGAGGTGGGGTGGGGCTGGGGCACGGCTTGTCCCGGATTCCAAGGTGGCCGCTGTTAGGAGATGTTGGTTCGGGCAGGGAGGTTGGGGAAGGCGTTTTCTGATAACTCTGGGAGTGGAGAGTGGTGGGGGCAGCCAGGCTGGTTCAGCGCAGGCCGGAGGGGAGGTCCAGGTGCAGCCTGGGCGCTGTGGCAGGGATGCAGCACCCAGCAGTGGCTCCAGGCTTGTTGGACGTGAGGGGGTAGCAGGCCCCTCACACGGGTCTAGGGTTTCTTGGAGGTGAGGGATAGCAGGCCCCTCACACGGGTCTAGGGTTTTTGTGGAGGTGAGGGGTAGCAGGCACCTCACATGGGTCTAGGGTTTTTTGGAGGTGAGGGGTAGCAGGCCCCTCACACGGGTCTAGGGTTTTGTGGAGGTGAGGGGTAGCAGGCCCCTCACACGGGTCTAGGGTTTTGTGGAGGTGAGGGGGTAGCAGGCCCCTCACACGGGTCTAGGGTTTTTGTGGAGGTGAGGGGTAGCAGGCCCCTCACGCGGGTCTAGGGTTTTGTGGAGGTGAGGGGTAGCAGGCCCCTCACGCGGGTCTAGGGTTTTGTGGAGGTGAGGGGTAGCAGGCCCCTCACGCGGGTCTAGGGTTTTGTGGAGGTGAGGGGTAGCAGGCCCCTCACGCGGGTCTAGGGTTTTGTGGAAGTGAGGGGTAGCAGGCCCCTCACGCGGGTCTAGGGTTTTTGTGGAGGTGAAGGGTAGCAGGCCCCTCACACGGGTCTAGGGTTTTGTGGAGGTGAGGGGTAGCTGGCCCCTCACGCGGGTCTAGGGTTTTGTGGAGGTGAGGGGTAGCAGGCCCCTCACGCGGGTCTAGGGTTTTGTGGAGGTGAGGGGTAGCTGGCCCCTCACACAGATCTAGGGTTTTGTGGAGGTGAGGGGTAGCAGGCCCCTCACACGGGTCTAGGGTTTTGTGGAGGTGAGGGGTAGCAGGCCCCTCACACGGGTCTAGGGTTTTGTGGAGGTGAGGGGTAGCAGGCCCCTCGCACGGTCTAGAGTTGCACATTCATGCCAGCTGGGTGGGGATGAGAAGCTCCAGTAAGATTCACCGAGGGATTTTTCAGCAGAAACTCCTAGAAGTTAATTCTGTGTCTGAGAACAAAACGGTGGAGATCCCTTTGGCTTCTCATCTGGCGGGGAACGTGCCCAGTGGCACCGCGTAAGCCCAGGCTGGACCTGACAGTTGCGGGAGGAGCCTCCTCCTCCTTTCTGTCCAGCAGGCGGCCTTCTCTGGGCATGGCCCTGCACCTGGAGGACCCCAGCGGGGCTTGAGTCAAGCTCCGTAAATGCCACGCCCGACATCTGAGGCCCGCCACGCTGCAGGTTCCCATGTCCGGAGCCCGTGGTGCTGGGCATGGCAGAGCCTTAGGCAGAGACGAGGGGTGTCGGACCATGTGGCCTCTTTACGACTCCGTCACCTGCCTTATCTTCCCGGCTCTGCCCTCGGTAATCAGGATGTGAATCAAGTAAAGGACACTTGAGTGCTGGTGAGCACTGTGGCCCCGGGCAAACATGACGTCTGCAGCCTCCTGGGCCTTCCTTCCCACCTGGCTCCCTCCTCGCCCACCCGTCCACCCGTGTGTCTGGGTCAGGCTGGCTTCCGCGTCTCTGGACAGTCCTCTCCCTGTGAGTCGGTGCTTTTCCTTGGGTTGAGCACTGAAACACGCCCCCTCGGGTGAGGAGGCTGGCGGGCTTCCCCTGCCCATGGAGGAGGAGCCTCCCTCCCCGGAGGAGATGGTGCTGGGAGAAAGTGTAGCTTCAGGAGGGTGATTTTCTGATAACCAGGAGGGGGTGTTATCTGTTTACTGAGTGAAAGTTAGGGACAATGCTGCGACTCTCGTCTTCCCTGGGTCCTGCATGGCATGGTGACAGAGACACCCCCATACCTTCAGAGACAGCCGCACCCACACCGGGTGCCAAGTCTCCCAGGGTCCACCTGTGCTGCTCTGCCTGGGGTATTTGGAACTGAGAAAAATGGATTATTTTTAGAATTTTAGAATTTAGCAATACTCTCTCTCTCTCCCTCTTTTTTTTTTTTTTGAGATGGAGTCTCGCTGTGTTGCCCAGGCTGGAGTGCAGGGGCGCCATCTCAGCTCACTGCAACGTCCGCCTCCTGGGTTCAAGTGATTCTCCTGCTTCAGGCTCCTGAATAGCTAGAATTACAGATACCCCCCACCATACCTGGCTTTTTTTTTTTTTTTTTTTTTTGTATTTTTAATAGAGACGGAGTTTTGCCATGTTGGCCAGGCTAGTCTCAAACTCCTGACCTCATGTGATCCACCCACCTTGGCCTCCCAAAGTGCTGCGATTATAGGTGTGAGCCACTGTGCCCAGCCTAGAAATTGTCTTCATAAAACGTGTTTAAGATTGGCACAGAAGGTTTTAAACAGAATCAGGATTCGCCAAAAGAAGCAGATAAATAGTTTGAGGCACCTGGGGTGAGGATCTCAGCCAAACTCCCCCTTCATGCTTCCTGGCAGCACGTGCAAAAAGGAAAACATTTGAGCTACAATCACACACAAAGAAAAGCTCTTCTGCTGGGAGGAGCCAATCCCTGGGCCAGGGCTCTCTCAAGGGAAAGCTGGGAGGGGGTCCCAGTGTCTCTGCAAGGCTCATCCTCCTTCAGAGACCCCTCTGCTTCTGTCCATCAAATTGCCAGTTGTGTCAGCATTTGGGGATGTGATCGGATGGAGGAAGGCTGGCAAACAGACTCACCCCCCCACCGGCCTCTGACTCAGGCTCCCCCAGGCACAGTGAAGGACATGCTTCATCTTACTGCCGCCTGTTTACAGCAAGGGAGGCCACACCCCCGGAGGGGTCCCCTGTGCCTGCGCCCGAGGCGAGAATAGCTCAGGCTTGTTCCTTTTTCCCCCAGTCCCTCTTGGCCAGTGCGTTGTCACCTGGACCTCATGTAAACATGCAGGGTGGAGCGGGAATGGGCCTCTGAGAGGGTAATTACCTGGCGTACTCTGTCCCAGGTAGTGGGTGAAACGAAGTAAAAAGCCAGCTGGTCCCTCATGCAGATTTTAGGGGACAAAGTTCGGCGTAGAGAGGTCCTATTTCCAGGAGAGGGGTGCGGGAAGCCCAGGGCAGCTCGAGTCCTCCCCGGCCACTGATCCTCACCATGGGGGACGGAGGGCCTGTCCGGATTTCTGTGGCAGAAATGAAAAGCTACTACCTGTATTCCGAGTGGTGCTCCTGGCTGCTGTCCATGGCTGAGGGTGAGTCTCCCGGTCCCCTGGAGTCCCTCACAGGCAGTGTGCTCGGGGAGTCAAGGCGGCCTCTGCGTGAGGCGGCGGGGAGGTGCCCCCATAGACACCCCGTGTTCCATGGGAACATGCAGTCTGTGTCCCCTGTGGAATTTGCAGTAGCTCGGTGAGTGGGGGTGAGACACAAATGAGCTTTTCACCCTAAAGTTATCACTGGGCTCTAAGTTATGTCCCAGTTACCAAAAGCAAATAGCCTCCCTTTGGCTGGCAGGCCTAAGGCTCACACCCCCGTGCAAACAGCTGGGGGCTCAGCCTGCACCAGGCTGCCCCACGTCCGGAGAGCTCTGCTGTCCACGGCCACAGCTGCAGGTACAGGCAGAGCCAAAGCCATGACCAAACACTCTACTCTGATGGTCCATGGGACGCGCAGGGCTGTGCCTAAGGGTCGGCCCCTGGCACACGGACGCCCCGTTCACGCACAGAGCCTCCTGCATCAGCCATGCAGGGACCTGTGAGTCCCAGTGACTGGTCCCGTGGTTGTTGAGCCACCAGGGCCACGCGTGGGGCTGAGCAGGTCTCCTGTCTCAAAAGGGATTTCCTTCGCTCAACCTCGAAATCCAGAAAAGGTGCTGGAATGAGGGAGGGCTTGCTCCTTCACTGGCTGAATGCCATCTGTGCGTCTGCCTGGCACGACCTGTGGTTGGGATCTGACCCTGGCTGTGAAGACACAGCCTCTGTGAGATGGACTGTGGACGGACACCTTCTGCAGGTGAGGCGAGTCGGAAAGTCACTGACAGACATGTCGCTCATCTGCAGGGTTATCAGAGCGTCCCGTGAAGCGGGAGATCACAGCAGTGCTTAGTAGACTCAGTGCCGCCGCCCCGTTCACACCTGGGCTTCTCCCAGGCCTCCTGCCTCCCTGTTCACACCTGGGCTTCTCCTAGGCCTCCTGCCACCCCATTCACACCTGGGCTTCTCCCAAGCCTCCCACCTCCCCTGCAGTCCCGCTGCCAGCCCTCGGAGGACCCACCATGCACGGGGTTTAAGACAGCGGCGGCACTCACAGGAGACCACAGGCCTGTCTCTGAGGACACGCTCTCCCCTGGGCCCAGTGGTTAGGACAGAAACGAAGGAGCTACACAGACCTCTCTTGGGACTGGGGACCCCCTGAGGGAGGAAAGTACCATTGGGGAGGGGTCTGTTGGCGGGGCCGGCCTGCCTGTGGGTAGATGCCAGGGCGAGGGTGCCAGCCGTACCCGCAGGCCTCAGTCCCGCTGCAGCCAGGTCTGTGCTGCGCCCTTACTTCCCGGCCTGCCTCACAGATGTTGTGGGCTCCCCGAACGGCGAAGTGGATGCTGCACCCTACCAGGGCCTTCTAGGGTCCTCTCGGACACTATGGGGATATCTTGAGGGTGGCAGGAGCCACTCTTGGCCCATACGCTGTTCGATTTGACAAGAAAAGGAGCCAGCATTCTACCCAGAGCTGGAGAGGAGCCTCAGGTGGGACTGGCTGCCGCGTTTCCATCTCGGGGGGTGCCTTCACCTTCACGCAGATCAAACCGGGGGGGACTCACTCAGTGGAGCAGCGTCCCCCGACGCCGTCCCTTTACCCGGCTGCAGGGACGCAGTCAGCAGGGCCGCGGGGGTCTCTGCGGCTCCGTCTGGTTCAGGTTGGATGTGGTCCCGGAAGGCGTCTCCCTCCGCTTGCCCCTTCCGGCGCTTTCTGAAACGCCCTTGTCTGCACCCACGTGGAGGGTGATGAGAGCCTGGAGCACCTGCGGCCCCCCGGATGGGGCCTTTGGACCCAGCCCAGGGCTCGTGCTGACCCTCTCAGCACAAGGTAGGCACCGGCACCCATTTGGCGTTTTCCTCTCTTGCTTTTCACTCACTGCCCAGACTCCCCTCCTCGGACAAATTAAAACCAAGTCGGAGCGGCCCAGCAGGGGAAGCGGACTTGGCCTTCCGCAGCCTCACGATGGATCCCTGCAGTTCAGAGGATTTTAGCTGCTCTGCCCCAGATGGTCTGGCGGACCAAGGAGGGGCCAGGCGTGAGGTCTCAGCCACGCTGCATGCGACGTTCTCACATCAGAGGAAGGGGAAGTCCTCTGTGCTGTGACTTGCTGGTCTTTGCGCAGTGGGAGCGTTGGGTTCCCCTCGCCCCCCTCCAGCCTCCCGTCCCTGTCTGGGGCCTGGAAGGGGCCGGTGGGGGGGGGTCATGCGAGTGTGTCTGGAAAGTGTGTCTGGTGGGGCATGAACGGTGCCACGATCACCATGGCTGTGGGCGGACAGTGGCGGAATCGTCACTGTCATCACAGCTGACCTGTGAGATGACCAGAACTCACCCCCACCCAGCCCACAAGGGGACGGCCCCACCCAAGCAAGAAACACACATTGTCACAGTCCCTTGGAGTCCTGCTGTATATTTTTGTTCTTCAGAGAGGAGGAACAGGAGTGTGTTTAGAAGAAAGTCACAGAGTCGAGCTGTGGGTAGAGGAAGCCTCCCTCTGGAGGTGCGCATGCCACTCGCCTTGGGACTGAGATCAGGAGTTGGCTCCAATTTGGAGGGAAGGCGGAGGCGTCTGTGGCAGCGCGCACGTGCCCACTGTGTGTGCAGTGGCCCGGCTGCCTCTGCCCGGGACACATGATGCGCTTGTAGTCCTGTCTACTGCGTTTGTTTCAATTCTACATGGTGAGCCGAAAACGTTGTTGAGCACCTTTGGGCACAGCCGGCCATGATGAGAACGTATTCCTAAACTAGAGGAAAGGAGAGTTGTGGGAAGGCGAGTGCCTGCCCAGTGTCAGGAGCAGGGCCCGGTGTGTGCGCAGGTGTGTGCGCTTTAATCCTCGGAGCTCTGTGTGGCGCGGAGGGCCGTGTCTGTGCTGAGCAGGAGACGCAGCTCCTACGTCGGAGGTCCTTCCTGAGCTCTAGGCGGCACGCGAGCTCAGTGATGTCTTCTTTTTACTTTGCCGATCTCTTAAACCAGCAGGCTCCTTTTTGCCACCAGGGACCAGTTTCGTGGAAGATAATTTTCTGTGGAGCAGGGGTAGGGATGGTTTCGGGATGAAACTGCTCCTCCTCAGATCGTCAGGCACTGGAGTCTCACAGGGGCTGTGCATCCTAGATCCATCCCTCCCATGCACAGTTCACCACGGGGTCCGCTCCTGGGAGAATCGAATGCCGCTGCTGATCTACAGGAGCGGGGCTCAGGCCGTCCTGCTCGCTCACCCGCTGCTCACCTCCTGCTGTGTGGCCTGGTTCCTAACAGGCCACGGACCAGTACCGGTCTGTGGCCCAGAGGTTGGGGGACCCCTGTGTTAAGCCATTCAGATTTGTGGAAACCTTGTCTATCCTGAAAGCGCAGGAAGCACCTCGCCCTTCGTCACTTTCTGATGTTTAAAGACCCTGGGACTTACAGAATGTGGCGGCTACACCCATCCAGCCCTGCTGTGGGTATTGGTCCCAAACCCCGCAGTGTCGGGTAGGTTCAGGGACAGGAGACCACTTTTTCTTCACCTCAGAGAAGTCTGTTTTCTCAAGGACAGAAAGTAAAGAGTGTGCTATGCAAACCCAGCACAAAATATGGTGCCTTGAGAAGTGTGGTGAGGTAAACTACCCGGTGGCCGAGGCAGGGAGCAGTGGCTGGCAGAGACCCTCACTCGGCTTCCTTCAGAGTCAGGGGAAGGGGTTGCTTTCGCAAGGAGACCTTTGTTTCCATGATTGCCAAGAGGAGTTGCGAGGACTTTCTGTGACTTCTGTGTACTGACACAAATTTTCAGAAAAATAAACTGTTTTCTGTGTGGAGCTGAGAACAAATGAATTAACAAGATTGCAGAGGCCTGAGCGGTGCTTTTCTTCCTCCCTTCCTTCCCCACTGACTTGGGAAGTGTGTGCCCAGGTCTGCTGTGTGCCAGGCCAGGCCCAGTGCTGCAGGGAAAGCAGAGAGTCAACCCCTGTTCTCTAAACAACAGGCAGGGATGACCCTCGGGGGGAGGGTGGTCGGGAGAACTGGTGTTTGTCAGCTTCGAGGAGAGCGCAGCAGGACACCTGCCGCCTCCTCCCGAGCCACCCCCCTGCGGCCTGACAGTAAACTAGGTCTTTGCCGGCACATTGCTGTTGCCACAGAGACAAAAACAAAGCAAGCCTGCTCCCACCGCCCCCCCCCACAACCCCACCCCACCCCCCCCCCCCGCCTCCACCCCCCCCAGCCCCCCACCCCCCTCCACCTCCGCCACCAGGCTCTGCACCTGGGGCTCTGCACCTGCGTCCGTCCCGTGTGGGGCCTGCAGGAAGGGACGGGGTGGGAGCTTTCCTTCCAGGAAGCAGAGTCTCAGCTGAGCCTCAGCATGGGCACCACGCTTCCTCAACGAGGCTCTCTGCGAATTCCAGCCCGCCTGCCTTCCGCTTCTGTTAACTTTGCACACGTTGTCTGGGACCTGATTCGCTGTATTTTGGGGGGGGGTCTCCCAGGATACACACACCTTTCACACATTCTCTAGTTACAGTTATCATTCCACAAGGTAATAATAGCAGATTTTTAAAGTGTGACTTCATTAGGACATTGGACATTTTATTAGAAGTTGCTATTTCAAAAATCTATCAGAAGTTTGCAAATGATTCGATTTCAAAAAAGACCCTCAAGATGGCCAGCTCAGGATGCAACTGAATTTGGTTTTTTGAATGTATTAGTCCTTTACTGTCTGTGGCCCTGATTTTCATGCCCTGCCGCAGGCAGTGCTCCCTGGCCGGGAAGGGGGCCGTTGGCTCAGAGCCGGGAGGCCTTCCCTGCGGGCTAGGTTACCAGAAGTCGCAGGGCGGGGATTTCGCTCGTTCTGGTCTCAACCACAGCCCGCTCCAGAGGACTCAGCCGATGTAGGATTCAGCCCACGAGAGCGATTTCTTGTTAAAAGCTCCTGTCTTACCCTCCCTAGTGCTCTCACTGTATCTAAAATATTTCTTTAAAAAAGGCAAGTATTGCCTTCTTACTACTTGAGAACCCCAATCGGAAAATCCAAAATGCTCCAAAATCTTAAACTTCTGAGTGCCAACGTGACGTCTCAGGTGGAAAGTCCACACCTGACCCCGCAATAGGTCACAGTCAAAATGCATTTCATGCACAAAATTATTTAAAAGATCGTATAAAATCACCTCAGCCTACGTGTATGAGGTATGTGTGAAACATAAATGAATTTCGTGTTTAGAAATTGGTCCATCCCGAGATGTCTCATTATGTTTATGCGAATAGTCCAAACTCTGAAAAAATCCCCAAATCTGAAACACTCTGGCCTTCAGCATTTCAGATGTGGGACCCCCAGGCTGTAGGAGACATTTGGCCATGTTTAGGGGAACCCAATGGATGTGGATTTAAGAATATGCCTAAACCCGTGGCTCCTGACATCATGAGGCCGAGTCTGAATTTGCCCGACTTCCCCATCTCCGTGAGGGCGGCAGGCGGGGGAAGCCGTGCTCCTTCCGGGAGAGCCACTGCCCACCCCAGGGTGCCCCCGCCGCTCCTGCTGCCCCCGCCGTGCATCTGTGGTGGCCAGTCCTCATCCTCAGTGGCTGCACGTCTGATCCTTGAGAGTGGATTTGGGAAATAAGCGTGGCCTGTAGGAAGCTGACTTTGAAGCGGTGAGCTGGGCCACTGAATACTGACGTGGAAGTTTCTCACCGGGCCTCGTTTTCGTGAACCTGATACGGAATATTCTAGTTGGGGAAAGGGGAAACTTGTCACTTACGGAACTTACCCCCTCCCCCTGCCGTTTCATAGGCAGTGACTTGTACTGCACTAGGGCTCCTATACTGTAAGTCTACAAGAACATCTGAAGCACTGGAACATTCACCTCAGTTCCTGCTTTAAAAGCACTGACTTTCAAACTGTATTTGAGCTGGGAACAAAAGAGAAGAAAACATTTCCCTGACCTCACACCGCGCCAGGCTGGCCTTCCCCAGACCCAAGCCTAGTGTCGGCTCCCCACGCAGTCCTGGTCTCCCACTCCTGCGGCCCCATTTAGAGACTCCCCCTTCTGTAAGCCACCAGACTCATGGGGTCTCCAAGGCTGACCCAGCCCTCCTCATCATCTAAGGGTGCCCTGCATCTTGAAGGCAGATGGTATTTAAAATAAAATGTAGGCCAGGCTTGGCGGCATGCACCTGTAATCCCAGGAGATAGGGCAGGAGGATTGCTGGAGCCCAGGAGATCCAGGCTGCAGTGAGCCAAGATCACGCCATTACACTCCAGCCTGGGTGACAGAGTGAGACCCTGCCTCTAAGAAAGGCGTTGACTTTAGAGAGTTTTAGACAAAAGAATGGAAATGTTTCTGGTCCCTGCATCCAGCCAGCCGTGGTGACCCCGACACTCCTGACGGGCCGTCCTGCCCTGGGCTGTGGGCGCAGCGGAGCTGGGATAGGCCAGGCTCGACCTGTGCTGTGATTTCCCACCCAGGACACTGTGGATGTCTCCCACCACACAAAATGTTTGTTGGGGAAACGGTATCCAGAGTGTGCAGTGCACTCCAGAGGCCCCAAGTCTCCATCTTTTCTCCTGGATATCCTGCTACCGTGCTCCTCGGGTGTGCCCCTTGGGCCCGGGACCGCCCTCCTCAGATGGGTTGTCAGCCCAGGATGGCGTCCAGACTCCTGGTGAGCCCTGTGGATGAAGACCTGGTGCCCCTCACCTCCCCTGGGTCCTGATGGCTGGCATTGCCGCCCACGCACCCAGATGGGGCTGTGTTGTGTCGTCTGCATCTGTGCACAGCCCAGCCCCTGCCTGGGATCCTCAGCTGCTTTCTCTGCCTTTGCCGCCCCCATGAAACTCCGGCACAGATCTGGACGCGCCCTGGCAGCCGCTGGGCCGGTCCCGCCCTCGCTCTCTCAGGTGTGGCTGGGCAGCTGCAGGAGCCAGGCCTGGGTGGGTGCTGCTGCCAGCCCCGGGCCGCCCTCACCTGTGCTGCTCTCCTGGCTGAGTGACTGCTTCCCGAGAACGGAGGGACTCTGAGTCATCTCGTCCTCACATCTCCATCCGGGGAGAGCAACTTTCCAGGTCAGCGAAGACCCAGAGCCCCAAATTCCCATTGAGAGCCTCGGGTGAGTCCTGAGACAAGACCACCGTGGGTCTGGCCCAGGAAAACATGCCTCCCCTTCTCTGCCATCCTAAACCCTGGCAGCAGCAGATGTGGTCTGTGCTTCCAGGCTTGTGATGGGGGTGCTGCAGACACCCCTGCACAGGGTGGGGGCTGAGGAGCTGGCGGGTAGACTCTCAGAGCAGCGTTTCGCAGGCAGCTCCCACAGACGCCTGTGTGGGTGTCCATGTTCCCCCGTAGCCGGGACCCCATGCGTGGCCAGCAGGGCGGGGGCATGATGTCGCTGACCCCTCCCCCGAGTCCACTGCCCCTTCAGTCCCAGCCACCTGGTGAGCCACACCCTCTGTGTCTGCTGCCACGGAGGTGTTTTATTTGACTTGAGGTTTAGCTGTTTGCTTTGCGCAGCGGGTTCCCACCCCACAGCTTGATGGCTCCAGACAGGGCTGACCAGGTTTGTAAAATGAAATTGTCCATCCGGGAGGAGGAGGAGGCAACCCCCCATCCGGGTTGGTCACCCCACCCTCCCCCACCGCACCTGGTGCCGTCACTCCTGCAGCTGCTGGGGGTGGGAAGCGGTGGGTCAAGCTCCTGCTGGACACGGGCCCCAGGCCCCACGTGGGTGACCCAAGGTGCAGGGACCGGTGCGGCCACGCTCCCTGTTCAGAGCGGCCGATCTGGGGCTGGCGTGTCTGGTTTCCTCTCCAGGCGAGGAGCGCCTTCCTGTTTAGCTTATCTGGACAGGGCAGGGTGGGCTCTTGGCCAAGGTGCTGGGCCTGCCTGTGGCAGCGGCTCCCTGGGGCCAGCACGTCTGCTCTGAACCCTGAGTGAGCCCACATGTGCGGGGCCTCTGTGCTGCACTTCAGGGAGGGCCTTGGGGTCTATGGGGCGCCAGCTGGGCTGAAAGCACAGTGCCGGCGCTTTCCATCCTGCGCTCCGAACCCCCATGCACGGCGCAGCTCCTAGACACGGTTCTTCTTGGAATTTCTGGGCACATTTGTAAAGCATGCACACAGATAAAAGGTAAGGGCCAAATAAAAATAAATACAGGTAAATAGTTGCTTCTCACACCGCTTCTGCACCAGGCTGCAGGCAGTCCTGAAGCCTGAGGTCTCCTCACTGCTGCTCTTGGGAAGGCAGAACCTGAATGTGTAAAAAAGCTGGGAAACAGCACACAGAATACAGCAGCTAGAAACCCAGGGCCCTGGCATGCTGGGGAGAGGGGGAGCTCAGAGCCGGGACACATGTGAGGAGGCTGCAAGCCACAGGCCTGGGCAGGGCTGTAAATGGGCTGGGGACGTTTCTGGAAGGTTCTGGATGGTCCTGGAGGCCTTAATAAGGAGGCCGGGCTTGAGCTTCTTGGAAGATGGTTGGTTGTGTTATTTAGGGAGCTGACTAAGCTCCCAGGATGGATTTGAAATCACACCACTGGGAAGCCTATAAGAAACTACAAGAAATGTGCGTTTCTGGGGGATGACCGTGTGTCTGGCGTCCACTCAACCTGGCCTTGGCAACAGGCCTTGGCTTCTCCACAGCCAGGCGTGGGGTGGATTCTGTCTTGCGGGTGGAGGCCTCTGCTGCGGGTGTGGTTTCACATGCACCATCTAGGCCTGAAGGTCCAGGTGCCTAGAACAGCTTTCATGATTCAGAAACTGGACAGAAAGCAGCCTGAGGCTGCACGAGCTCCCACAGCTCCGGGAGGAAAGCTGTTTCCCATCTCCAGCCCTGGCCAGCGTCCCTTACCGAGATTCTCACGCCTCATCCACCCTGCCTGCAGCAGGTACATCCAGAGGCTCCGCCCGGCCGTGCACTTGGGGAAGGGCTGCCCTGTCCGCAGCAGCAGCAGGAGGAGCCTGGGGTGGGGAGAGGTCCGAACGCGAAGCTGCCTGCGTGGTGTTCGCTGTGGCAGGCACTGCCCGCGACCGGGAGGGTTCGGCCCGAGACGCAGCTGGGCCAGAGCAGAGGCTCTCGTTCCTGGAGAGACGCACCCCAGGCTGCAGGTTTTCTGGGCTGGATCAACTTGTGTCCGCCTTTAAGTTTCTTCATGTTTAAAGTACGACATTGCTTCTAGTTGGTGCAGATACTACACATTTGACTGATAGGGCCGCGTTTCTTTAAATAAGCCAGCTCTGGCATTGGAGGCCCGGGGCTTCCCCTCATGCCACACTCCCCACAGTGGCATGAAATCAGAGCCCTGACCCTGCGCTCCTCCCGGGAAGGTGCATTGAGAGTGGGCAGCAATTTCTTGTGCCGGCAGCGCGGAATCGCCGTGTGGACCGAGCACGGATCGCCGCGTGGACCGAGCGCGGAATCGCCGAGTGGACCGAGCGCGGAATCGCCGAGCTGGACCGAGCGCGGATCGCCGAGTGGACCGAGCGCGGAATCGCCGCGTGGACGGAGCGCGGAATCGCCGCGTGGACGGAGCGCGGAATCGCCGAGTGGACCGAGCGCGGAATCGCCGAGCTCGGACCGAGCGCGGAATCGCCGAGTGGACCGAGCGCGGATCGCCGCGTGGACGGAGCGCGGAATCGCCGCGTGGACGGAGCGCGGAATCGCCGAGTGGACCGAGCGCGGAATCGCAGAGTGGACCGAGCGCGGATCGCCGCGTGGACGGAGCGCGGAATCGCCGCGTGGACCGAGCGCGGAATCGCCGCGTGGACGGAGCGCGGAATCGCCGAGTGGACCGAGCGCGGAATCGCCGAGTGGACCGAGCGCGCACAGCCGCGTCCCGCCGGGGCACCTCCCTTGCAGCTGTGCGCTTGGGTCTCCCCCCAGGCCTTCTATCCTTTGCCTGCTCTGCGGTCTGCGTTTCTTGACTAACTGCCTTCTGGTTTCGGTTGCGTTGTCTGCCCTGGGTAACCCTTTTAATCGCTCAGAAGTTTGAATGTCAGCAAAACCGTCTCCCGGCACACTGAAGAATGCAGGCATCCTAGAAGAGGTTTCTCCACGAGAGCTGCCTGCGGGGGCCGTGCGGAAGATGCGCCGGGCTTCGCTCACGGCTGTGAGTGTCGTCGTGGTCCACCTGGGACAGGAAAGGGGGAGACGTGACGCCTGGGACTCTCTGTCAGCTTTTGGGAGAAAAGGGTGAGCTATCACACCTGGGACCCTGCCAGCTTTTGGGAGAAGTGACACTTTGCCACCAGTTGGTCAGGGCTGAAGTCGCCAGCTGCTAACCACAGGTCAGTTGTCTGCCATGAGCCCACCGCCAAGTCCCCCTGTGGTCCTGTGTGCACTGCATGCTGGGGCCATGAATTTGGGGGCTCCTCAAGGCTCAGCTGCCCCCAGGGGCTGGCTAGAGGGGGCCGTGGCCTGTGAAGAGCTGTCCTCGTGCCTGCAGGGGCTCCTCTTCTGGGAACTGTCTGGGGCTGTGTCTATCTGGGAGCTGCCCCAGGCCTTGGAGATTTGTCAGAAACATCTTCCTGCCCTCTGGCCTCGAGTCTGCCCCCTCCCCCCGTGCCCTCCTCGAATCTCCAGTCAAGCCTGGGCTGCATCTGTCCGTGAAACGATCCAGGCAGCACAGCCTCAACTCCATCCAGGGTGCTTATCGCAAGGCGGAGGTGAAAGCGCACCGCCCGTCAGCCAGCAGCAGGGCGAGAAGCAGCATCTTCCTGGAAAGGGTCAGGGGCAGCCTTCGGGGGACACTGAGGCAGTGTGTCCCCCCTGGGATCCCAGCCAGCAGAGCTGCATCTAGGTCGGCGTCTAGCCCGCACACCATACACAGGGCCTGTGGGGGCTGCAGCAGAGGACAGAACTCCTCCTGGGAAGCGTCTGCGTGGCTCGTGCCTCCAGCTTCCTGCTACACCTGTCCTCGCCACCTGCGGTCGCATTCAGGGAGCCCAGCCCTGTGGGGGACCCTCCCAACAGAGAGACCAGCACTCACCAACGGCCCCACAGTGGTGCCAAATGGGAGAGGCTGCAGGGAGCCGTGGAGGCCGGGGGAAGGACGCGTCGGGAGGGAGCTGGCGCCCCGGTGTGCAGATGGAAAGACAAGCTGAGCTGGAGAATAATCAGGGATTTGTCTTCAAGGTGTTTTTCCCTTGACTCTTCGTGTGATGGGAAAATAACACGCAAGCCCCACGTGTTTGAGGACTCCTGCCCTCCGCTCTGGAGTATGTCTTCTCCATAGCTGCAGCTCCACCCGCCTGGTTCACATCCTCATCCCCCAGTGCCTCAAAACCATGGCACACATTTGTGGGAGGAATGAATTGTGCGTCTTCGGAGAAAAACTCCCTGCAAACTGCTTTCCTCCTTAAACTCCAGCTCAAGCTTCTGAAGAAGACCGGTGTTCAGAGGAGAGCTTGTGTCTCTTTAGGATGAACTCTAGGGCATGTGTTCCAGAGTGTTCTTCAGTAGTTCTGTTCTTAGGATCAACACCTCCAGGGGCTTCCCAAACTGCTAGCCGAGGACCCCAGTGGCTGTGAGACTGCACAGGCCCAGGCGGTCTGTGCACCTCAGGCAGGGCCTGTGGGAAGGACAGAAGAGGCCCCTTGACAGAGACGCTGCACTTGTCTTTTATTCTGATGAGGTCCGTGCAACTGAGTGCGTGCTCAAGGCTCCGGAGGACAGGTGGCATCCCCCGGGGGAGCAGGTGACCATGTGGTGGCTTGCCTGAGGTCAGGGCCCTGGAGCTCAGACCTTCGACCTTGACGTGGTCCATAGGGAGCTCGAAGGGCTCAAGGGCTGAGGGTGGGGGAGACCTTAGTCTTCTGGACTGGGCAAGACATGGTGGGCGAGATGGTGGGTAAGCAGCCACGGCCACAGTGGTGAGCCCGGGATGGTTTCTGGGATGTGGTTCGGGTCACATGTTCCGGCCTCTGATGGGAGTTACTGTGGTCATCAGCAGCCCCCCCAAGGACACAGAGCAGGACAAGCCCTCCCCAGAACAGGGCAGTCGTCAGCTGGTCCCTCCTGAAGATGGCCAGGTCCTCCTCGGCCTGGGGCCCCCGCCGCCTGGGTCTGTATCTCGTGACTGTGGCGTGGCCCCCGTGCTCGTTGAGCAAATCCGTGAGACTCAACCCTGTGCCCTGCGGGAGCACGGCGTTTGCCCACCAGAAACTAGCATGATGAGACATTGGGGCCAGGGAGACGCACAGAAGAGGGGGAGCAGCTGATTTCCTGGGGTTCTTGCATCTGTACCAGGGCCCTCCTTCCCCGCACGGCGTCCTCTCCTTAGGGGACAGCCCCTGGCACTGCCGCTGTCCCTGTGATTAAAAACTGAGGCTCTTCTGTGAGATGCCCCTTCTCAGAACACAGCTCTCTATTTGGCTAATCTCTGCTCACCCCCTCTGCATTGGCGGCTGTGCGGCTGCCTGAGACGTCCTCAGCCCTCTGTGTCCTCCAGTGCTGGGAGCACCGGGGGAGGTAGGTGGGGCTGGGTCCTCAGGGTCTCTGCAGGCCTTGAGCACACGGTGGGAGAGGGGGACATGTGTCCCAAGCCCGATGCCTCTGGGCTGCTTTGCGGTTGGGGGTTGGAAGCTGGAGGTGGGGACGCGTTGGACTGTGCTCGGCTGTGAGGGGACCCGCCACGTGGCACCGTCATCTGTGCCGTGTCCCTGCAGCTGACAATGTAGGAGCTGTGCCTGCAGAACATGCTTTGGGCATCAGAGAGAGCCAGGAATGAAGATGCCAGCTGGCCCCAGAGGCAGGGCTGAGGTGCGGGTGGCAGGTGCATCAGCTGGTGACAGCGTGAGGGGCCATGACATGGTGCCCCGCCCCCCGCAGCTCATGTTCCAGGGAGTGCTCATCTGGGGCGCATTCTGATGGTGGAAGGTAGGAACACGAAAGATCTCGGACACGGGAGGCCCGGGACAGCGTGCAGGACCCACACCCGCCGAGGCTTAGGGGTGGCTCACACCACTGGCACCAGACCAGCCTCAGGTCCAAGCTTACAGGGAAGGATGGCTGGGCTGGGGAGGACGTCAGTAATTATGGGTGGACATCAGAACCCCTCGGCAGGCCTGAGCGTGTGCAGAGGGGCTTCCAGAAGTGACATCCCTGCCCAGGGGGCATGCGGCTGCCTCCCAGAGGACCCAGGTCAGGAGGGAGCAGTGGCCCCTCTCAGGCGTCCCTTGTCTGAGTGTGCGCAGGGTGGAGAGGAGTCTTGACCCGGAGGAAGGGTGAGGTTCCAGACAGCTTTGGTGCTTGTCGGGGATCACAGCTACAAGAAGAGCGTCCATGGCTGATGTTCCCAGAGGCAGGGCCCAGCGAGGCCACGTCTTCCCCCTCCCAGGCAGCAGCGGACACGAGCGTTTGGACATGAGGGAGCTCAGGTTTCGTTTCCAGAGGCAGGCACCAGGGATCTGGCATTCAGGGTCGGCCACCCCCAGAGGCCAATGTTCCCAGAAGGAGAAGCTGAAGCCTGGAAGGCCGGCTGTGCCAGGCACACTCACGGCAGGAGTCAGCACACGCATGAGGCTCGGTGGAGGGAGGCAACGGGAGAGGACAGGGCAGCGGGGACATGGCAGGCCGGAGTCCCACGGAAACCCACCACCGTCCCAGGCCGGCTCGGCTTGGGCTGACTCCAGCACTGGGCGTGATATTCTCAGAAGACATGGTCAGTCCCCTTAGCAACTTGGGTTTTCCTTCTTCTCAAACTCTGGGCCTGGATGAGTGGCCTCAGGTCACTTGGGAGCACGTCAGAGACAGAACCTGCTTTTGAACGAGCTCTCCATGGGCTCCCACCTGGGGCAGCGGTGAGGAGCCCCCTCCTGGAGGGCCAGTTTTCAAGTGTTATATTTAAGTATGCCCTTCCCGGCCCTGGAAAAGTAGAGAGGCAGCCCTGAGCCTGTCTTCCGTGTTCTTGGTGCAGGGTATTCTGAAGTCGGACTCCTTGAGCTGAGAATGGTCTCACGCAGCTTTAAGAGGAACTCAGTGACCGAAAGATGGATGGGAACAGCAGACGCAGCTGCCTTCTGGGCACTGGAAGGCTCAACTCTCGATGGGCGTGTGTTGCCGGGGCAGAAGGCCCGGCCCCCTGGGTCAGCACACTCTCTGGAAAGCTCCTCCCTGCCTGCCCAGGTCCCCCGCATCGTGGGGCTGGATCAGGGATGGGGACCTCGGCTCACGTTCCCGTCCCCGCAGCGTGGGGCTGGCTAAGGGGATGGATCTCCACTGAGCATGGCCCCTGCCAGCTCAGGTCCCTGCCACTCAATGGATGGGACTTTGGTGGAGCATGGGGCCCCTGCAGGGAGGGTCTAGACAAGCAACACCGGGAACCTGAAGCCTATCTGGCTGGGGCTCAGCTGCCACCAGGATCGCAACAGTTAAGCTGCCTGCTGCAGGATAAGTGAGCCACTGCCTCTCCTTAATCAGCGACATCGAATAGGAATCGGAGGCCCTGGGAGGAACGGCCGGCTGGCAGGCAGCCCTGCGGAGCCCAGGTCTGTGCAGCGAGCCCAGGGAGGTGTGGTGTCCTCGAGCACGGCCAAGATGGTGCTGGTGCTGCGCGGTCCTTTGTGTGCCCGGGGAGGGCGTTCTGGGATCCGGGTCGGGGGCTCCTGACAGCTGCGGGCAGCATGATGCTGAGCCGGCTGTCACTGCTGTGCCGGGACCTCTGGGCGCTGTGGCTACTGCTGAAGGCGGGCACAGGTGCGTGGGGAGCGGGCAGGTCCTCGCCTCCCTGGAAGGCGTTGTGGGGTGCGCATGGGGACACAGGACCGGGGTGGACGTTCTGGGCTCAGCCTGTCCTCGGAGGCCGCCTGGGCATGCGGCACAGCTGCCGGGGCAGGAGCCCGGGGCTGGGGATGCTGGGGGTGGATGTTGGTCAGCTGAGGTCCCTGCCACACAGTGGATGGGACCTGCTCCTCGCAGGGAAGGTGTGTGCAGGTCTTGCCCAATGGATGGTGTAGGGCTGTGGTCCTAGGGTCCCTGGGCAGCAGTGAGGCTGCCTCTGCCCTTGGCTGTGAGGGACCGGCTGTGCTGGTCCCGGAAGGCTGGGATCATCTTTCCACGGGCTCCTTTGTTAAGGTTTCTCATAGACAGGCTGTGTGGACACGTGAGCACAGCACCCGCGTCTGGCTGCTGGAGGGGCTGCGACTCCTCCTTGGAGGGGGACTCCTGGCCACTGCTGTTCCCACAGCGGGGGGCCCCCATGATGCCGGGCGTGACCAGCTGCCCTCTCTAGGCAAGCGGGACTTGGGAGGCCCCTGGCCAAGCCTGTGGACCTGGCCAGGCAGCCTCTGTGGGCTTAGGTCTGGTTGCATTTGGTCGGGGCGGGGCTCAGGGGCTGCTGGTCCACACTGGCTCCGTCCTGGCATCTGGAACTTGGGGCAGGGTCCCTGGAGAAGGGGCCTCACGGGGAGGAAACAGCCTGGGTTTTGTTGATTCCTTTCTAAGAATGGAGTGCTCGTTTTGAAGAGATTTGCCCTCATTTTATTTTCCAGGGGGTACTTATGCCAAGTATTGATGAATAATTCATAAAATAAGCATCTTTGCAAATTTTACTGACTCAGAGTTTAACTATCAATGGCAATGAATAAACATCTGAAGTTTCCAATTTTTAAATAAAGAACTGGCTGGGTACAGCAGTTCACGCCTATAATTCCAGCTCTTTGGGAGGCCAAGGCTAGAGGATCACTTGAGCCCAGGAGTTTGAGACCAGCCTGGGCAGCATGGCAAGACCTCATCTCTGCAAAATATTTTTTTAATTAGCTAAGTGGTGGCTTGTGCCTGTAGTCCCAGCCACTCAGGAGGCTGAGGGGAGGATCATTTGAGCCCAGGAGGCACAACTGCACTCCAGCCTGGCTGAGGGAGCAAGGCCCTTCTCAAAAATAATGATAATAGTAAGTAAAACGAACTGAATGTGTGACAAACGGCTGATTAAATGAATTTCCCTAACAGATGAATTCAGGGGGATGTTTAGGGGGCAGAGATGGAAATCTCAGTCCTTGATTTTTAAACTAGTGTAGGTGCTGGTGTGTGTCAGAAGAGTTTGATTTCACGTCTGAAGTCAGGGTGGAGAGGCAGTGTTGTGAACAGTCCGCGGAAGGACCATGAAACGAGTGCTTTCGCCGATCATGGCTGATGTTGGGGTTTCAGAGCACGTGGTGCTGTCCGTGGGGACGGCCAGATGCCGTCCTGCCATCCTGGAACCACACGTATTTCAGCACAGGAGAATAGGGTGGAACTCTTCAGGGGGGCGATAAGTGCCCACTTTAGGTGGCTGTTTGTTTAACTAAGTGCTTCTTTCGATTCTTACAACTCTCTCTTCACAAATCCTTATTGTTTTTCTAATTCCTAATTCGTGTATTTCTAACATGTACTTTATTTTTCAAACAAATGGACTCTCAGATGTCCCCAGGGGGATTTTGTATAATTCAGGGTTTGGGGCTTTTCTCCACTCTGTTTTCCTTCTCCCCAGGCCCCCAAAACGTTTTCTTAGATTTCTGAAGAAGCAGATGGTAGCCCATGTGATACCAGAGCTTTCTCTAAGGGACCCTGGGGAAGCCTGTCGGTGGGCGGAGCGTTGCCGGGTGCCACAGGCTGTGCGCTTAGGGACCTGACTTTCATTAGCACCCCTGTTGACAGAGGAGGGCTCCACGTAGGTCTCTCATCCCACAGGCCACAGTAGGCGGTGGGCAAGCCAGCCAGGTGCAGAGGACAGGAGAGAAGGTGGAGCCTGGCCTCCTGTTGGGAGCCGAACTGAGTGGACGAGGCGGCGTGGGTGTGAGACCCCTAAGGGCTGACCCTCGGTCTGGATTCCACAGGCCAGGGCCAGGGCCAAGGTGCAAGTGTGGGCACAAGTCTCAGACCTCGGTCGGCCCCTGTTGTCTGCCCCTCACTAAATTACTGAAGTCCGAAGCACGTGTGCCCACCCTTGGGAGGAGAGCTCTGCCAGCCCCACCCCACCCGCCCATTTCTCTCTGTCTCTGTCTTCATTCCTGTCTCTCCTTCCTTCCTTCCCTTTTCTTCCCATTCTTTCTCTTTCCTTCTCTTGTTCTTTTCTCTGTCTCTGTCTCTCTGTCTCTGTGTTTCTGTCTCTCTCTGTCTCTCTTTTGTTTCTGTCTCTGTCTCTGTTGTTTCGGTCTCTCTGTGTCTCTCTTTGTTTCTGTCTCTGTCTGTCTCTCTCTCTCTATCTCTGTGTCTTGTCTTTCTGTCTCTGTCTCTCTTTGTTTCTGTCTCTCTCTGACTCTGTCTCTAGCTCTGTGTTTCTGTCTCTGTCTCTTTGTCTCTGTCTCTCTCCCCCCTGTCTCTGTCTCTGTCTCTCACACACACTGTCCTTCTGGTCGGCTTGGCCTTTGCTGCCCAGCTGACCCCTTGATCATTCAAGGCCCAGCTGATTGTACCCCTGTGCCCTGCCTGGCTCCTGCAGGTGGGCGCTCTCAGCCCCTGTGCCCTGCCCCAGCTGCTGCAGGTGGGCACTCTCAGCCCTGTGCCCCGCCCCAGCTGCTGCAGGTGGGCGCTCTCAGCCCCTGTGCCCCGCCCCAGCTCCTGCAGGTGGGCACTCTCAGCCCTGTGCCCCGCCCCAGCTGCTGCAGGTCGGCGCTCTCAGTCCCTGTGCCCCGCCCCAGCTCCTGCAGGTGGGCACTCTAAGCCCTGTGCCCCACCCCCAGCTGCTGCAGGTGGGCACTCTCAGCCCGTGGGCACTCTCAGCCCTGTGCCCCACCCCAGCTGCTGCAGGTGGGTGCTCTCAGCGGTTATGCCCCGCCCCAGCTGCTGCAGGTGGGCGCTCTCAGCCCCTGTGCCCCGCCCCAGCTCCTGCAGGTGGGCACTCTCAGCCCTGTGCCCCACCCCAGCTGCTGCAGGTGGGCACTCTAGCCCGTGGGACTCTCAGCCCCTGTGCCCTGCCCCGGCTCCTGCAGGTGGGCACTCTCAGCCCTGTGCCCCACCCCAGCTGCTGCAGGTGGGCACTCTCAGCCCGTGGGCACTCTCAGCCCCTGTGCCCCGCCCCGGCTCCTGCAGGTGGGCACTCTCAGTCCCTGTGCCCCACCCCAGCTGCTGCAGGTGGGCACTCTCAGCCCGTGGGCACTCTCAGCCCCTGTGCCCAGCCCCGGCTCCTGCAGGTGGGCACTCTCAGTCCCTGTGCCCCACCCCAGCTGCTGCAGGTCGGCGCTCTCAGTCCCTGTGCCCCGCCCCAGCTCCTGCAGGTGGGCACTCTCAGCCCTGTGCCCCACCCCCAGCTGCTGCAGGTTGGCGCTCTCAGTCCCTGTGCCCCGCCCCAGCTCCTGCAGGTGGGCACTCTCAGTCCCTGTGCCCCACCCCAGCTGCTGCAGGTGGGCACTCTCAGCCTGTGGGCACTCTCAGCCCTGTGCCCCGCCCCGGCTCCTGCAGGTGGGCACTCTCAGCCCGTGGGCACTCTCAGCCCCTGTACCCTGCCCCAGCTCCTGCAGGTGGGCACTCTCAGCCCCTGTGCCCTGCCCCGGCTCCTGCAGGTGGGCACTCTCAGCCCCTGTGCCCCACCCCAGCTGCTGCAGGTGGGCACTCTCAGCCCCTGTGCCCCGCCCTAGCTCCTGCAGGTGGGCACTCTCAGTCCCTGTGCCCTGCCCCGGCTCCTGCAGGTGGCACTGTCAGCCCCTGTGCCTCCGAGAGGCCGACCTCCTCTGCACAGTGTGTTATCGTTTTAGTCTGTCTGGGATGTTTTTGGTGAAGGTTAGAATAACTTCCTGTTGGTTTTTATATGCATAGAATTCTTGGTACTTAGAAAGAGAAAAGGCTTATGCAGCTACAGTTGAGGGAGGATTTTCGGAGAGCTGCTGGGGTTCCTGGAAGGAGCTCAGCTTTGGCGTTGGATGGAGCAGTGCCTGGCTGCGGGGGTGCGTGCAAAGCACTGTGTTCTGTGCAGCCCTCCCCCACGGCAGGTCTCAGCGGGAGACAGAGGTGGACACCTGCCACACATGCACCTCATGCCACGACTAGGGACCGTGCCACGACCAGAGACCACACGGTGTCTGCGCTGGTCATCTGTGTCAATCTCCCTAATCTTTAACTGAGTTATTTTGATTTTTATGTGGACAAGTAATTATTTTAGGATGTGTAAGAAAAGAAGAAAAGCTGTCGGAAAAATCTTCATTTCTAAATGGCAGTGGGCCCACGTGGAGTGTGTGTGTGTATGTGTGTGTGTGCACATGCATGTGTGATGTGTAAGCTATACCTGTTCCTTAAATGCCAGCTGAGATCTGATGCTGCCGCCACCCTGGGGTCAGACAGGGGGAGACTTTAAACAGACTCTCGGAGGTGCGAGAAGACAGACGTGCAGCTGCAGGCCGAGGCTTGGTTCTCCCCCGCGCTCCCCTGCTGTGGGGAAGAGAGAGTCTGGGGCGCAACCGCTGCCTCTCTTGGCCTGGGGTTAGCTGCTTGAACTACAGCCCCAGAGTTCAGGCTCTGCAGAGGAACACCCTGCTGTGTCTTTGAGTGTCTGAGGGGCTGGAAGTGGGTGAAGCCTCCCATGTTCACAGGGTGTCAGGGTTACTGGGACTCCTCCACAGCCCGTTTCTCTGTCAGCCTGGCTGCTGAGCTTCTCCCTAGGGGAAAGTCCTGTCCCCGTCCTGAGCCTGGGACCCATGGGCGGGCCTCCGTAGAGACTCCTGTCCCCTTTGACTTTGGGCACTCCTCTGCTGGGAGTGGATGGGGTGGTTCTCAGCTGGGCCTGCTCACCCCTCAGTCCTGTTGGGCATCTGCTTCTGGTCCAGGCACAACCTGGAGCTCCTGGACCGACCAGAGGCAGGACCCCCAGGAGAGGCTCCTCCACAGACGATTAAACACAAGCAACAGGTGCGCCTTCTGATTGACGCCAGAAGCAGGTGTCAAGAAGAGCCGGGCCCGTGCATGGCGCCCACAGGCCCGGGACAGAAGCAACCGAGATTCTGCCTGAAGGTTCTGCCTGCCTCATGGAAGCCTCCAACTTCTGTTGATCATTTCTCTTCTCCAGTAACCTCTGCACTTGTGTGGTGGACATGAGTGCTTAGGGGGCAAAAGTCACTGAGTTAGCTGGATCCTTGGAGGATGTGGTGCCCCAGGAGAAAGCCAGAACCTAGGAACACAAGTCACTCCTCCAGGTCACGTGCCAGCCACTCTCGTGGGAGCCAGTTAAAGAACTTCAGAGGAGGCTCCCAGGAGGCACCTGCAGAGGCCGTCCACACAGGCACAGCACGCTGCTCTCAGAATTTGCTCCAGCCACACTCCAGGGCTCACCCTCGCTCAGAGGTCGGGGCCAGGGGCGTGGGCAGCTTCGCCAGCAGAGTGAGCCCAACACAGGCTCTGCCTGACACACCTGTGACCTCGGCCGTCGTGACCTTGGCTGCTGCGACCTCCCTTGAGCCCACGTCTGCCACCAGGAGATGCATGGGAAGACAGATCCGATGACTGACTGATGTAAGACACCTGCACAGTGCCCGGGTCTGGGCAGAAGTTCCTGAATAGGAACTTTGATTGGTAATAAAACGTCTGCAGATGTCTCGCTCTGAGATCGAGGAAGGATGGATCCTCAAGTCTGACCCATAACCAGACAGGAGAGGGCTGCGGTCAGCGTGCAAGTCCGCGGCCCCAGGTCCTGTTGGTTCTAACTTGCCATTCCCTGGTGCACCTGCCATCCCATCTGTCCCTGCAGCTGTGGCCTCCTGGACCTGGCCGACCCCAGCAGGTCTCCACCCACTCTCTGCACTGTGCGCAGTGACAAGGGTGATAAATTCACCCGCAGTGTGACCACAAGCCTCCTCTCCGGGCCATCCACCTGGCGTGACTCCCCACCTGCCCCCCCACCTGCCTGGGCCACACCATCCTGAGGTGTCTGTCCGGGATTACTCTTCAGGGAAGGCTTCTGCAGGCAAAGCTAAGTGAGGCCCTGTCCCAGCCAGACCCGCTCCACCACCCTCTCTCTTCTCAGATTCATGGGTCCGGGCGCCCTCAGTCCCACTGGGCCTCACACGTTGATGACCACAGGCACCAGCACCTCACTGGCCCCATGCCGGCTCCTCTGGGCTGTGGCCTTCCTGTGGGCCTCAGCTCCCTGACCTGCACCTGCACGGGGACACAGGCCTGGGGAGCCGCTGTGCGGCCTCCAGATTTCCCATTTGCTTTAACAGAAATAGTGACTTAGGAACGTCACTTTCCCAAATCATGACCCACAGATCTTTTCAGCCCTTCCTTTCAAAGCCGCCTTGCCCGTGTCTTTAGTCTGGGCAATGGCATAAGCAGTGATGTCCCCACATCGCAGTCAGCTTTTCCTGCTTGTGTTAATTCCGTCGGTGGGCACCCAGCAGGGGTAGGGCCATCTGTTGGGTCTCACCGAGTCCCGGGCCTTGGGGGGTGACAGTGCCAGGTGTCCTCCCTGCCTGCTCAGAGGCGCAGAGCGCGGGTGCTTGGGGTTTGAATCTGAAGCTCATGGGACCATCCTGTTGGTTTCTGGATCCACGCAGGAGTTCCCTGTGCCCTCCATAGCCATAAAAGCAGTGCGGTCCACCCTGAATTGAGCATAAATATGACTCTCTTGGCACAGAAACTAAAAGCTGAAAAGCGCAAATGAAATTCCCTGTTACATTTAATAGTTCTTTTTTCTTGGTGGAAGTTTGAGTTGCGGCAGCTGGAGACGCTGACTCAGGACCCAGGAAGCCTGTGGCCAGGAAGTCCCAGGAGGAAGCCAGGTCTGGAGTCAAGGCAGACTGAGACGCTGACCCAGGACCCAGAAAGCCTGTGGCTGGGAGGTCCCAGGAGGAAGCCGGGTCTGGAGTCAAGGCAGACAGAGACACTGACCCAGGACCCGGGAAGCCTGTGGCCAGGAGGTCCCGGAAGGAAGCCAGGGCTAGAGTCAAGGCAGACAGGGACGCTCACCCAGGACCCAGGAAGCCTGTGGCCGGCAGGTCCCGGGAGGAAACCAGGGTTGGACTGCACCTGCAGAGCCACGTGGCCCCAGTACGGCTTTGCCACAGCAGTGAGGCAGAGTTCCAGCTCCTGAAGTATGTGGTTTCTGGATCGTGAATGCTGGCCAGCCCCTTTGAAGGAGATGCGCCTGGGTGAGCACATCCATGGCCTCGCTGGGTGATCCTGCAGCACCTCATGAGGAACGGGTCAAGCCTGGCTCCTACCGTGTCATCATCGGGAGTGAAGCACTAAGTCCCAGCCCCGTGCCCGAGCCGAGCCTCCAGTGGGCCTGGCTGTCAGTACCCTCCGGCTGAGATCCTGGCTCCCTGAACCTGAGGTCTGAGTGACACAGCTCCTGGCAGTGCAGGGAAGTACCCGCCTGCCTTCCATGATCTCTTCATGGTGGCCGTGGTGGTCTGTTCTTGGTGGCTGTGGTCTGTTTGTGGTGACCATGGTCAGTTTGTGCCGGCCGTGGTTGGTTCATGGTGACTGTGGTTTGTATGTGGTGATTGTGGTCTGTTTGTGACAGCTGTGGTCTGTTTGTGGCAGCCGTGGTCTGTATGTGGTGGCCGTGGTCTGTTTGAGGTGGCTGTGGTCTTTTCAAGGTGGTTGTGTTCTGTTCAAGGTGGTAGTGGTCTGTTCATGGTGGCTGTGATCTGTTCGTGGTGACTGTGGCTAACACTGTATTTGTACGTGAGATTTGCTGGGAGTGGATGTTGAGTATTCTAACTGCAAAAGGAAATGGCAGCTATGGGAGGTGACAGACATGCCAGTGAGTTTGGTGGTGGCCATCATTTCACAATGTGAACTATATAAAAACAGCACCTGTGTACCTTAAATACATACAACTATTTTTCTCAATATAGCTGGAAAAAATAGCCAGGAGCTGTAAGCTCAGGAAGGGAGGAACCAGCCAAAGGCTCCGTTCACGGCGACCTGCACAGTGAGCAGAGCTGAGTGAATGGGGCTGTTCAGTGAGAATCGTCGGGCACACTCCAGCTCGGCCGGGAGACCCCCACCCAGGCGGCGCTGAAGAAAATGAGAGGCAAACACCCACATAGAACAGCAGAGTGGGTCTGTCCAGGGGGCCGGCAGCCTAAGGAGCTGAGAGCCTCAGGGGCCGACAACTTTCCAGGCTGAAGGCCCCGAGCAGATTCTGATCCACATATTTATTCTCTCTTAATAGGTGGTGATTATTAATAAATAGGTTTTCCTACTCATAACTCAAAAATATTCCAAGTAGGCAGCTGTTACCCGCTTACCACTACTTGCAAACTAAAAGGTATTCTCCACAAGGGAGCCATGGGCCAGGTAAATTTAATGTTTCTCAACAATCTCCTGTGACTCTGGGCAGCTCCTGTGCAATAGGAGGCCGTGCCCTGCCATGTCCCTGCCTTCTTGCCTACAAGCCTGACCTGTCCCACCACTCATCAGGGGAAACAGATGCATACTGTCACCCTCCCAGCCCTCTGTGAGAGCCTCTCCGTAGCCTCGCTGTTGAGCCCGTGGCAGTGAAGGTCCCAGGACCTGGAGCAGACGGTGTGGGCTTAGTCCTGACACTGCCCGCCCTGCAGTCCTGGACTGCTCATAGCTGAGCCTGACCTTGAATTCCCCATCTTTGAAATGAGGATGATGAGGCTTCATGCTCCCTAGGTCCTTGTGATGACTCACTCCCTGCACTGGCACCAGGAGTAAAAAGATCAGGCCTGATCCTCCCTCTAGGAGCACAGGGTGGTCCTCATCTGAACGCCAAGGGGTCTCCCTGGCACGCCCTTGCTCCCTGGACGCCCAGCCATTCCAGGTGCCACCCCTCCCACAGGCGGGGGGTGTGTGTGAGGGCTCAGCTGCCTCTGAGCAGGACAGGCACTGGAAGGCAGTGGCTGGGAGGGCAGGTGTACCCCGTGTGGTCTCCAGGAGAGAAAGGGAGAGATGTGTGCATCTCAGTGGGGGCTGGCGGGAGACCCTAAGATGTTCAGGACCCTCAGATCTGGGCCCTGTGGAAATGCTCCCCCGCGGGGTCACCAGCCCTACCACTCAGCTGTCACTTCAGAGCGCCCTGAGCACCTGGCCCAGGAGCATGGCCCGGAGCCTCACATGTGCGAGGTCTGGCTCAGCCCCCAAGGCAAGCCCAGGTCCCTGGCGGGGTGTGGGGAGGCAGTGGGGTCATGGGTACTGTGCAGTGGGTGGGGCCGTGGGTACCACGCAGCTGGTGGGGCTGTGACTGGAGGTGGCAGGGCCAGGAGCCAGCCTGTGGAGCCCACTGGGCAGCGGCGCGACCCTGAGGGAGAGGGTGGAGGGGCCAGGGTCTTTGAACTCCGGAAGGACCTGAGTCCCTCATCCTCAAACCTGGCCTCCTATGTCACTCAGACAGTGACTGTCAGTCTCTGGCCCCTCTGCCCCGTGATGTTTTAAGCTGTTCTAGCTCAGAAGCCATTGCATATATGGTGTGGCTACCCGCAAGCCAGGGCAGCAACGTGCACAGATCTAGCCCCGTGCAGATCCCGCCAGATGTGGTGTGGGGGGTGGGTGCTGCGCACACCTGGCTGAAACTGCACTCAGGCCATTTTTCTGATATCAGGAAGCCTTTATAAAAATGCAAGCGGGCAAGTGCCCCTGTGAGGACAGACCCTCCTGGTTTCCCTGGCTCAGAGAGTGTGACCTTGAGAACGGTGGGGGTCTAACCCCCTGACCCCAGCGTCCAAGTGACCCGGGAGCCTCACCTTGAGACCCCTGCGTCGTGGTTCTGAAATCACTTGAGTGGGCCGTGGCCACCGTGGGGCAGAGGGAGAGGAGCTACCTGCAGAAGATCGATCCGTGTCATTTGAAAATCTCTCGGGCTGTGCTGGCGATTCTGGAGGCGGGTGGCACTTGGGTCGGTGAACTAGAATAAGAACTCCAGTGAAGCACGCAGTGCGGGGCGGGCTGTACGGACGGGGCTGAAGGAAGCAGAACCTGAGCATACGCGATGGGTCACCTCGGTCACTGTCCTTTGTAAGCACAGAGAGACAGCAGGAGAAACACAACCCACTGGTCCCCTTCAGGCGACTCTGTGTCCTAAGGATTAGTTTCGTGTTAGGTGATTGCCAGACTTTCATCAAGCTCGAAGAAGCAGAAGGTCCCTGCACATGCGTGTGGCCCAGGCCAAGAGCTGTCACATGACAAACTCTGTGCTTACGTGGGTTTTTAGTATGTGTATCTTTTTTTTTTTTTTTTTTTTTTGAGATGGAATCTCGTCCTGTCTCCCAGGCTGGAGTGCAGTGGCACAATCTCAGCTCACGGCAACCTCCGCCTCCCAGGTTCAAGCGATCCAGCCCCCAAGTACCTGGGACTACAGGGATCTGCCACCACGCCCAGCTGATTTTTGTATCTTTAGTAGAGAGGGGGTTTTGCCATGTTGGCCAGGCTGGTCTCGAACCCCTGACCTCAAGCGATTTGCCCACCTTGGCCTCCCAAAGTGTATCTTTTTGACGGTGTGAAGAATGTATTTAGGCTTGACTGTTTTAAAGCCCCACAATTAATGTATAGTTAAGCTATGGTGAAGTCTTACGCCTTCATCACAGGGGACGGGAATGTGGGTGGCTGTGTCCCAGCCCCTGGACTCTGGCCCTCACCCTCATGAAACCCCCACCTCTGCGGGCAGCTCAGAGCCTCCACGCTTTTATATTTAATTCTCATGGTTGAATTCACCACCATAACCCATGGAATTAGGTCTTTTTAAAATCTAAGCAAACTATCTTCAAGACAGAGAAAGTTGGATAATTCTCCATCTACTTGAAGTAATGCTGTCTGGGTGGCCAGCATCCTAAGAATGCATTAAAAATGGAAATTCTGACCACCATTTTGACGGTCCTTTTACGTATTAAACAAGCTGAGAACAACAACAGGAAGAGGGACCTCCAAGCCACAAGCGAGCCTGGCCTGGCTGGAAGACTGGCCTCCTCTCTCTCTCCTGTTTTCTCCGAGGTCAGATAACAGTTCAGTTTCCCTTGTGAGCATGGGGACCTGGTTTTGATTTCCAGTCTGGTCTGTTGCGGTCTAGGCAAGAAGCTTGGTCCCAAACTACACACCCACGGGTGCTGAGGACACACTCCAGGGGATTCTCACGCCACCTGCATTGGGGGAACCCAGGGCTTGCGGGCAAGGCAGCGTGGAGAGTGGCTCTGGAGACGCCCCCCCGAGGAGATTCGCCAAGCACCGGGCGGGCATGAGCGTCCTCCCTGCCTGAGGCGCAAACCATCTCCCTCCAAAGGCATCGGAAGGGTTCTGCAGGGTGGCTGTGTGCTGACACCGCACCCCACGTGGGGGGCCCGCCGGCTCCCGGCCCTTGCCGGTTGGTTTTGCGGGTCTGAGATGACACCCCCTGTGGATGGAGTCACATCTGCCTGATCACCACTTCTGTTGAGCATCTTCTCTGGCAGGGCCTTTTATTTTAAAATGTATCAAGGTTGAGCTTTCTGAGATCAGAAAAAGAATATTAGTGAACCCGGTGATTTAAGTCACGGTATATGTGACGTGAGATATTTATACCTAACCCACTAGCAAATGGATCATTAAAAATATTTGGGATTTAATGGAAATGAGAACTCTGCCAACCAAGTCAGGATAAACCTTAAACCTCTGGAATTCGAAATCAAACAGCCCTAAACATACATTACAAACAGGTGCGGATGCCCCTTTGTCCCAATGGCAGGGATGGGACGCTGGCCCCCGAGGTGTCCTGGTTCCCCTCCCTGACTCATGGTGTTAGGAGCTTGTCTTGGAGGGGACAGGACAGTGGCCCCCGGGGTGTCCTGGTTCTCCTCCCTGACCAACGGTGTTAGGAGGTTGTCTGGAGGGGACAGGACACTAGCCCCCAGGGGTGTCCTGGTTCTCCTCCCTGACGCACGGTATTAGGAGCTTGTCTGGAGGGGACGGGACGCTGGCCTCCTGGGGTGCCCTTGTCTGAAGCCTGTGGTTTCAAGCATTATCCTTACTGAATTTAAATTTCGTTCTGATTTTGTGGCCTGCCTTTCT
Organism: Ateles fusciceps; assembly: GCA_036589455.1. Lineage (NCBI taxonomy): Eukaryota > Metazoa > Chordata > Mammalia > Primates > Atelidae > Ateles > Ateles fusciceps. The sequence continues at coordinate 1,310,722 of JAZHEH010002915.1, read as the reverse complement.
TCTTACTGCCCTGCTCTGCAGCCCTGCTCTTCCTGGGTTGGAGAGCCTCGTGGATGGGCTTGGAGAAGGCCTCCTGCTGGACGATTCAGTGACGTAATCCCACCTCATGCTCAGCCTTGGACTTTGAAAAGGCACGACTGTCCTGTCTGATGGACAGGATGCAGAAGGCTTTGGGAATGGGCTTTTTGCCAGACATACAGAAAAGGAGACAATTGGCAAACGATGGACTGTGCCCTACGGCCCCAGGCTGCTGTGTGGAGGGCCTCCTTTGCCCACGGTCACCAGTGAGCACCAGGGACGGGCTTTCCAGCTGCACCTGGGGCTCTTCCTGCTGCCAGGAGCTGCCTGGCTGCCTCCACCTGTGACGATGCAACCCCCCACCCCAATGAGTGGGTTTCCAGGGCCCCACCCAGCTCCACCTGTGAGGGTGCACTCCCCCACATCATGAGTGGGTTCCTGGGGCCCCACCAGCTTCACCTGTGAGGGGTTTCCAGGGTCTCACCCGGCTCCACCTGTGAGGGTGCACCCCCCCGCCCACACTGTGAGTGGCCACGTGAGTGGGTTCCTGGGGTCCCACCGAGATCCAGGATGGTGTGCCACCCCGCCCACACTGTGAGCGGGTGTCTGGGGCCCCACCCAGCTCCCATCTCTGTCTCCTGCATTCTCTCTGCTGCTTGTCAGCAAAGCCGAGGTCACCCCGGGTTGGAAGCGGTGCCCGGGATGCTGCTCAGACGTCTCGGCGGCCCTCCCCACCCCCTACTCCCCCAACTCCCAGTTTTCAGGATGAAATTGTCCTCAAATAAAGCCAGCCTTCGAGTCAGTTTGCAAGAGGAAGGAAGTCTGCTTCAGGCGTCTCATTTTGTTGGAACAAAGGGATCTAAAGATAGACACGTGGTCCCACCTCCCTGGACTGTCACATGGCCAGGAGCCAGGACTCTATTTTCTGTGAGGAAAGCTCGGCGGTGGGCTTCACCTGTGTATCCGCTGAGCCAAGGGCACCTCTGCCCTTCCCGCTCGTCATCCCCGAGGTGGCCAGAAGAGATCGGCCCTCCCAGGTGGGGCTGCTGCAGTCGGGTAGGAGCAGGCCTGGCCACCCCCGCACTGGCGGCTTCTGCTGCCTCTGCCCAGATGTGCAGGATGCAGGAAGTGACCCGCACAGCAGGGGAGTGGACGGGCAACCTCCACCAGGCCTCGGACGTGAGACCCTAACCCTCACCTTCAGACCCGCCCTAACCCTCCCCTCTCAGACCTGCCTCCAAGCTGTGGGGTCATCGCTGGGGTGTTGGTTGGGGCGGGTTGTCGTGCCACCTGGTACTGCCACAGAGGAGCTGGGTGAGGGGGCTCGGCCTGGCCTGGGCTTGGGTGGTGAAGATGGGTGTGGGGCCCACCGCCTCCCGGACATCCGAGAGGACAGAGCTCCACGAGGCTACGCTCACCTGCCTGCATCTCCTCCGGGAACCTGCCTCCTCAACCAGCTGCCACCCTTGTTCTTCCATGAGCTTCTTAGTCTTATGGCTGCAAAATTAAGTCGACTGGAACTTTGGGAATTTCCCATCATTCTTGAGTGGATTCAAAAATCAGGAAGAATGATGACTTACACATGTAAACAAAAGCAACACCCAGCGCCCTGAATATCCCAGGGCCCCGGCTGCAGATGGCGTCTGTGAGGGGCAGTAAAAGGCCAACACTCTGATGTCGGTCAGAGAGCGTCCTTCGGCCTCTTCAGCTTCATGGAGTGGCCGGTGATCACTTCAGATGCAGTGATTTGTTTTTTCTTTTTTTTTTTTGAAGATGGAATCTTGCTCTGTCGCCAGGCTGGAGGGCAGTGGTGAGATACCGGCTCACTGCAACCTCCACCTCCTGAGTTCAAGCAATTCTCCTGCCTCAGCCTCCCCAGTAGCTGGGATTACAGACTAGCATCACCATGCTCAGCTAATTTTTGGATTTTTAGTAGAGACGGGCTTTCACCATGTTGGCCAGGATAGTCTCAATCTTTTGACCTCATGATCCGCCCACCTCAGCCTCCCAAAGTGCTGGAATTACAGGCGTGAGCCACTGCACCCGGCCCGTGATTTTTTAGAATTTATTTGTATGAGCTTAGCTGTGTGCAATTTCTGATCATGCAGAGGGGGAACCCTGCTTGATCTAAGGGATAATATTTAGAATTTGTCCTGGCCCAAGGAGTCCAGAGGCGCCAGGGGCTACCAGCAGGTGGATGCTGCAGTGTGGACAGGCAGTGTAGATGGTGAACAGGAAGTGTGGACAGTGGACAGGCAGTGTGGATAGTGGCAAGCGGTGTGGACGGTGGACAGGCGGTGTGGACGGTGGACAGGCGGTTTGGACGGTGGCAGGAGGTGTGGACGGTGGCAGGCGATCTGGACAGTGGACAGGTGGTGTGGATGGTGGCAGGTGGTGTGGACGGTGGACGGATGGTGGACAGGTGGTGTGGATGGTGGCAGGCAGCGTGGACGGTGGACAGGCAGTGTGGATGGTGGACAGACGGTGTGGACAGTGGCAGGCGATCTGGACGGTGGACAGGCAGTGTGGACGGTGGCAGGAGGTGGGACGGTGGCAGGAGGTGTGGACGGTGGACGGGCAGCGTGGATGGTGGCAGGCGGCGTGGACAGTGGCAGGCGGCGTGGACGGTGGCCAGGCAGTGTGGACGGTGGACAGGTGGTGTGGATGGTGACAGGCAGTGTGGACGGTGGACCGGCAGTGTGGATGGTGGACAGGCGGTGTGGACGGTGGACAGGTGGTGTGGATGGTGACAGGTAGTGTGGATGGTGGACCAGTGGTGTGGATGGTGGACTGGCAGTGTGGACGGTGGACAGGCAGTGTGGACGGTGACAGGTAGTGTGGATGGTGGACAGGTGGTGTGGACGGTGGACAGGTGGTGTGGATGGTGGATAGGTGGTGCTTTGACCCCTGTGGCCTGTGACACCCAGAGAGTGGGAGCCTGTGTGTGAGGGATCGGGGCCTTGACCCTGGATTCCACAGGCTGCTCTGAGAAGGCCCCCATCCCTTCTTCCGCTTCATTAGCAGGGAGAGCTGCTGGGCCGGGCATGGTCCCTGCAGCCTTGAGTAGGGGCTTGCAGGCACCTATGGAGTGTGCAGGATGCCGGGAGGGCCCCTGGCTGGCGAGGAGGTGGAGAAGGTCCTCTCCAAGGTGGCGTCTCCATAGGAAATAGAGTGGGGTCAGACTGGCCACAGAGGGGCCACTGAGCAAGGGCCCCTGGCCTGAACCTCGCCCGTCTGAGGGACTCTGAGTGTGTGGCCAGCCCCTGGAGTGGGGATGAGGAGGCCCCCGTGGACAGCCTGTCCCAGAGGCCGCTTCCACTTCACGTACCACTCTCAGACATGGAGGGGCAGTGGACGTTGTCTGTCTGTCTCTAACACACAGGAAAGATGTCTGCTGTCACCAGGGCTCCAGAGCAGGTGTGGGCAAGGTCCAGAGCCACGCCAGGAATGCCTGAGCTATTAGGGAACACGCCACCCACCTCCTGGAGCTACCACAGTGGAGTCTGGGAGTCATTGTGGAAATGTCCATTCGATGCCTGACTCGCGGTCGATGGCGTCTGGAGGTTGAAGTGCAAAGGGGAGACGTGGGTGATGATTCCCCAATCGTGGCCAGGCCCCGGAGAGTCCAGCCGCCAGCCTCCTGCAGCCGCCACCAACCGTGGCAGCCCCATCCACGCTGTCCCCCATGACAGACCTGCCAGCTCACAGTAGCACGGTCTTTTTTGTAGCCCCCAGAATTTCTCAAAACTCCAGGGAGAGCCTTCCCCCCGTGGTCCGTGTCAGCCGTGTGCTTCTCCAGGGTGAGCAGACGCTGGGTTTGAGGAAGGCGCCTCCTGGCTTCCTCTCTGAGGCTGCAGCTGCTCCTGGTGAGAGAGAAAAACGCAACGTAAAATCTGAATGTCCAACTGTGCAGTCCAGGCTGCCGTCAGCTGCACCAGACACAGGTTCTAAAGAGAGGTGCGCACCAGTGGGAGTCACTTCCCCCAGAGTGTAAAAAGTGTTTCACACTTTACTGGCATGACTGTTTCTGTCCTTCTCCCCACAAAATAAGCCATTGCTGAGACGTGGCTGCGTACTGGTAACGGGTCTGTGGGTCAAGCTCTCCCTGCAAGGCTCAGTGGAAGGGCCTCAACATCTGTGTGGCTCTGGCAGCCCCGTGACGCTGTGGCCTCCGCTCTGTCACCAGCACCGGGGTTGTCTCCGGCTTGGAGGCAAAGCAGCCCAGTAGCCGGCAGGGCCGCAGCCGCCGCAGCCCAGGGGGGCCCCCGTGGGTTCCCTGAGTCCTGTGTTTACACTTGCTCGTCTGCAGGACTGGAAGAGCAGGATTTAAGCCTGATGCCAGGTCGATATTGTCTCTTGGCCTCCACCGGGAACTTCCAGATACAAACACCTCTCTGAGCAGTATCTTCAGGCTGTGGGTGGCCTGGGTCCTCACGTGCGGAAGAATTGAGCGTTTAAGCCATTCTCAGGCCATCAGCGTGAGTCCCGCATCTTAGACAGAAACTGAGTGGCTGTTCAGGTGCAAATGTGTCTGTGTGATGAGAGCACTGGCCAGAAATCACGTCTGCTCCGGGTCAGTGTCCCTGACGCACAGGCGCCTGGCACCCGCTCTGAGACTGCCAGCCTGTCAGTCCGCACGGCTTTCCCTGCTGGCTCCATGCTCCTGAGTAGTGCTGACCCCATCCTCCTGGCCAGTGCTGACCCCGTGCTCCTGGCCGGTGCTGGCCCCCTGCTCCCTGCCGGTGCTGGCCCCGTGCTCCCTGCCTGTGCTGGCCCCGTGCTCCCTGCCTGTGCTGACCCCGTGCTCCCTGCCGGTGCTGGCCCCGTGCTCCCTGCCGGTGCTGACCCCGTGCTCCCTGCACAGTGCTGACCCCGTGCTCCCTGCCGGTGCTGACCCCGTGCTCCCGGCGGTGCTGGCCCGGTGGCTGCAGGTGCTACCCCGTGCTCCCCGGCGGTGCTGGCCCGGTGGCTGCAGGTGCTGCAGTGCATCCAGACACATCTGGAACCTGCTGCGTGTGGGGATGGATGCAGGGGTTAGCCCTGCCGTTGCCATCCTGTCTCATTTGTATCCAGCTAATGGCGAGGCCAGAGGTGTGGCACAGACCCCCGAGGGTCCCGTGTGTGCGGTGGCAGTGGCCTGTTCCTTGTCCAGGTTTTCCTCATGGGCCACAAGTTATTCCACCTGCAACAGGTGCGGGCCAGGGATCAACTGAACATGTTCCCCCGATGAGAGTGAGACTCACGCCAAAGCGTATTCATCCGAGGAGCCGGGACCCAGCCCTTTGCCACCACTCCCCTGCCTCCCCCTCTGCCTGGGTGTCTCTCTTCGACCCTCCCTCTCTCTGTCTCAGTCTCTCTCTCTGAACCTCTTATACCACACTATAAAAATGGATGGTGAATCACTCAACACGCAGCTTTTGTGTGCTGAGAAGCGAAAGGCCTCTCCGTATTGGAAACTGAAAAGCCCTTCTCCAGCCACACAACGCGGCTCCCGCAGGTGCCCGTGGAAGTGCCGGCTCTGCATGGGATCGGTGGGCGCTTGCGCTGGGGGCAGCTTCTCAGGACTGACGCGTGCTGTCTGTCTTCCCCACAGATGAAATCATGCACCAGGACATCATCCCACTCTGCGCTGCCGACATCCAGGACCAGCTGAAGAAGCGCTTTGCTTACCTGTCCGGTGAGTTCCGGAAGCCGGGACAAGGTGCAGAGGGAGAGGTCTGGGGCCAGGTGTGGGCTGAGCAGCCCCTGTGGCCTGGCCTGGGCTGGAGCTGGGAAGGGTCGTGTGAGGGCTGCTCTTTCACTGGGTTGGGTCTGACCTGTGACCTGGAGGCTCTCCCCATCTCTGTGCAGCGGGCAGCTCCATGCAGTTGGCACACGGCCACTGGGAGGAGGTGGGCGGAGGAAGGTCAGGGTCCCCAGGGGGGACGCAGCCTGGGCACTACTCGACTGCGGCCTCCAGCGACAGACATGAGTGGTGTGTGGGTGCCGAGCCCCTGGGCTTCAGTGACCCCCAGTTCCTGCTGCAGCCGGGCACCTTCTGGCCCCTCTGGCCGCCCTCCCAGGCTGCGCTCTGTCCACTGCAGCCTCCAGCCCTGTGTCTGGGCCACCTGTGGAGGTGGTGCCTACAGCCATGGGGACACAGTGAGGCTCCCAGCACCCTACGTGGGTGCGGCAAGGGCACCTGCAGTGGCCCCGAGCTGTGCAGACGCTGTTCTTATGTGAACAAATCTGCCCAACAGAACCCATCAGGAAAAAACCCCACACACATGCGTGCCCTCCCTGGGCCATGAGGCTGCCCTGGCGCTGAGGGCACAGTGCTCCTGGGAGTCAGCCTCTGCCTCTCTGCGTTCTGCCAGCAGCCCAGCCCCCATTCCATGACTGGCATGGTGGGGGCCTCCATCCTGCACCTGCACCCCCAGAGCCAGCCTGCTCCCCCAGGCTAGGACTTGGGGTCTGAGGGAGGCTGACTGCCAGAGGCCAAGGTGCAGCTCGTGGGTTTTACGAGAACAAAATTGAAGAGACAGCCAGCAATACGATGGCCTGAGGAGGAGGAGAGCTGTCTGGGGACTGGACCGTGTTTTCCATGGTCCTGTGGCCCAGGAGGAGGAGGGGAGGAAGCGGGTAGTCTCTGAGAACTGAAAACTCCCAGAGGGCGAGGGCTCCAAGCTGCCTGCATCAGGGAGCAGGTGCAGTGATGGCTCAGGAGAGGGACCACGGTTTCTGCTGGTTCCTCCTGTGTCCTCAGCTCCCCTCATCCCTTCCACGACTTCAGAGAGGCTCACAGCTTTGCCACGAGCAGCGCCCCTGACCTGGGCTCCAGCCTTGACCTTCCTCCAGATGCCAGGCCGTGCCCCCACCCAGCGGTGCCTGAGAGGGCAGAGTCCCGGGACGGCCCCAGCCACCACCTTTTCTCAGTGGTTCCTCAGACACCACCCCAGGAGCTCTGTGAGGGCATTTTGCAGATGAATTTAAGGCCCCGAACCAACTACTTTAAGATCTTCCTTGGTGGGCCAGACCCAATGAGCCAAGCCCTTAAAAGAGATGTGCTCTTCCCGGCACGAGAGATTGCAGGTGCAGGAATGATTTGACACCAGGCAGTTCTCTGTGTGGCCCTGAAGGAAGCAGAGACCACCTGACCAGGATGAGAGCCACCCCATGGAGGAACCTGGGGCCTCGGCACTGCAGCTGGGAACAGAGCTTTGCCAAGCCGGTGGAGGGGGAGCTGCAGGAACGGGGCTCAGAGACAATCACAGCCCGGTGACCCTCCACATGGACCTGGAGACCCCGAGCAGAGACCCGCACGCTGATCTGTGCCGGAGCGTCAGAGGTCCTGGGAACCACACTGAAGCCTCCATGGGCTCCTCTCCCTCCTGGAATGTAAGCCGGACTCCCCTATGCCACCACTGCCCACGCTCGCCTCCTGCCCACACCCTGGAGGCAGGCTGCCTCCCCCATCCTCTGCCTCGGACCAGCCTCGGGGCCTTTGCACGGCAGGCCTTCTCCCCTGCAGCCCATTTTTTCCACGGGGCTTGGGGCTGGCCTGTCCCCCTCAGGCCCTTGCTCAGGGCATGCCCTCGGCCCCACCCTCTCCCTCCTCACCTGTGCTCTGCCACAGACCCCTCGTTACATGACCTTCTGTTTTCCTGTGTGTGGTGAGGGTCCCTCCTGAGGGCTGGGCTTGCTCACAGCTAACCCCTGACTCCTAGAGGTGCGCCCAGCTCAGAGCCACGTCCTGAGGGCTCCACCATGGGCCCAGCTGGAGTGGGACCCCGTGCAGGCCAGGCTGTTCTTAGGAGCCGGGTTGTAGCAGCAGTACCACGTCTGAGACGGATCGGTGTCGGCTGGCACTTCTCCTGCAGATGTGCGTGGATTTGGATGAAGTCCGTGGCAGTCCTCAGGGTGCGTGGTTCCCCTCCTCACCGCGTCTGAGACGGATCGGTGTCGGCTGGCGCTTCTCCTGCAGATGTGCGTGGATTTGGATGAAGTCCATGGCAGTCCTCAGGGTGCGTGGTTCCCCTCCTCACCGCGTCTGAGACGGATCGGTGTCGGCTGGCGCTTCTCCTGCAGATGTGCGTGGATTTGGATGAAGTCCGTGGCAGTCCTCAGGGTGCGTGGTTCCCTCCTCACCACGTCTGAGACGGATGAGTGTCGGCTGGCGCTTCTCCTGCAGATGTGCGTGGATTTGGATGAAGTCCGTGGCAGCCCTCGGGTGTGTGGGTCTCCAGTCACCCCCATCGCCTCCTCACCGCGTCCAGCACAGCTGCGTCCTGAGGCTGCACCTGTGCTCTGGGTTCCTGCCATGAAGCCCCCTTCTGCATCCCCATGACACAGGCCACGCACAGAGGGACTGAAAGGACAGGGGCTTGTCTCAGGTTCCATGGGCTGCGTCCCTTCCAGAGGCTCCTCCAGCTTTGGGGCACGGGCATTCCTTGGTGTCCCTCAGCGTCTTCCTGTGGCCGCCTCACCTGCAGGTAGCCCCTCTGCCTTTCTCCCAGGTCACCTGTCACAAGGTTTAGAGCCCACCCTGTAACCATTACGGTATTATCTGGAGACCTTTGTTACCTCTGCACAGACTTTTCCAAATAAAATCACGTTTTCAGGCTCCTGGGACCGAGCGTGAAAAGGGGTCCACCTCGGACTCAGGGTGAATCTGGTTTGCTGTCTTGACAGCTGCCCCGAGCGGGGCTCCCCCCACCCCGACACCGCCCGTGAAACTTGCTCTTGCTGTGTCTTGACAGCTGCCTCGAGCGGGGCTCCCCCCACCCCAACACCACCTGTGGGACTTGCTTTCGCTGTGTCACTCCACTCGAAGGAAACACAAACTCCCTCACCTGCCGCCCTGCACACTGACCACTGAGGCCGTGGGGTGCGGCCGTGGGGTGCGGCCGTGGGGCCCCTCATCGTACCCTGGAACCCACAGGTCGACCGCCCCCCAGCCCGTTCCGCGGACTTTTGTCTCAGTTCCCTGGTCTTTTGGTGCCTGGAATGAAGTGCCAGAGCAAAGCGCTAAAGATGTCGGGAAGGAGCGGCTCCAAGTTTCCTTTTCAAGAGGAGACTCTGCGATGGGTTCCGTGTGTGCTGCTGACTTCCTCTCCCTGCGGACGTTCGCATGTGCCCCGCGCTGTCTGCCACGGAGCCAGGGCTGCCCTGTGACCTGTGCGGTCCCCTCTCTCCTCCTCTCTGCTCACAGGTGCCACGCAGAACCCCGCAGCTCTGTCCAGGTCCTGGTCCAAACCAGGCAGTTTTTGAAAGGCAGCCCAGTGAGGGGTGTCTCCGCCCTGGGGGCTCTGAACTCCTTCAAGTGGCCACCCACAGTTAGGGACGAGCTGCGGACATGGCCCCTGGAATCTGTCACTGCAGACAGCGGCTCCCAGTCCAGCCTGCATCCTGCGTCGTCCACACCCTCTACCCCACAGTGACATCCGCCCTGAAAGCGCCTCGCTTAACCCAGAAGCCACAGGACATGCCACCCTACTGTCTTCTCTAGTTTTCTGAGATTTGGGGAACAAGGAATTGGGTGTAAAATCAGGAAATATCCTACATGTAAATTCTTGATTGTTCTTGTCCTTCGGGGCAGAGCTGCCCTCCAGAGTCAGCCATTCGACTCTCTTGCTGAAGGCCGAGGGCTGGGGGCGCGTGGGTGCCCCGAACCCAGAGGCAGAGGCGTGTCCCCTGCGTGTCGGTTGGAGCAGTCCCTGAGGAGGTCGTGGGCTCAGAACTCAGGCCTTGTGTCATCTTAGAAAAGACGCTTCAACTTGCCGGCCATCAGCAAGAGCTAAAAACAGGGCGGGAGGATTTACCATTGAGGAACTTATGGTCTGAAGTGAAAAACACTGAGAACAAACTTGCCACTGGTGAAAACCACAAAGCTGAAATGGAGGCCGTGCCCGGAACGCAGAGGCCACCAGCACTGGGCGTCTCCCTGCCGTGGACAGCGGCCCCCCCTCCCACTGTCTGTGCAGCTCGGGTGAATTGCGTTTTGCTTTTACAAGAAGGTGGCATGGTCAGAGGCAGCCATCCGGGCATCCAGGAACCTGGACTTGACAGGATTGTTCCATCCCAGGCCCAGGCAGCCTCTGGTGCATGGAGACCCTCCCCCGGCCCGCGTGCTCTTCCTGGGAAGAACGCTGGGGACCCTCGTCTCATCTCCGTCTTCTCTGCTTCCTCACCTGCCCAGGCCTTCGCTGCACAAGCCCCTCCTGCAGGCCTTGCCCGTCTCCCTGCCCATGTCGGTTTGTCCCCAGCTCACATCTCGTCCTAAGGATTTAAGTGTCTGAGCCGAGCCACAGTTCTCAGATGAGCTGCAGGGCTCCAGCGCGTTGCTGGGCTGTCCTGAGAGAGGGCTTTGAACGGGGGCAGGACCCTGGGTCTTCCTGGCACACGGTCTGAGGCTCCAGCCACCAGGCCCCAAGTTCACTCTGCACTCACCAAGGCCGGATGGCTGCTCCAGCCTGCGAGGACCAATCGTGCCCTCCCTGAGGCCGGCATCACCCAGGCATCAGCCACAGACACGGGGTCCCCACCCGTAGGGGTTCAGCCTTGCTGGAGAGAAACAGAAATGGACAGAAGGTCGCTGGGGTGGCCCTGGGTGTTCTGCAGAGAATCAAGGCAGTGAGACAGACAGGATTCCCCGTAGGTTAGGACGGAGCCGGCCTGTTCTCCTTTCTGGACCTGCTTCAAGGCATTGATGGTTGCACGACCTCAAACCAGTTGCTATGGGACAATGTTTGCTCCCGTCCAAGTTCAGAGATTGAGACCCTAACCCCCGAGGTGATGTTTTGGAGGTGAGGCCTGTGGGAGGAGATAAGCTCATGCAGATGGAGCCCCAGGTGGGATCAGTGCCTTTAGAAGGGGCTAAAGAGACCAGCTCTCCCTCCGCTGCATGGCCGCACCTCCAGAGGCAGACACCAAGTCTCTGGGCGCCTCAACTTTGGGCTTGCCTGGCTAGAGCTGTGAGATTAATTTCTGATGTTTGAGCCACCCCGGTCTGTGGTGGTTTGTTACGGCTGCCCAGACAGACCAATGACCAACGTATGTGACGGTGTGAGTCCCTGCCACAACTGTGGTGTTGACAAAGGCGACCATCAAGGTGCAGCTCCGTGTCGCTTAGTGCTGTCCAGTTTCAGAATGTCATGCCTCCCTGATGCCGTCTCCACACTCACAGGAGGTTTTTATTTAGTTCTTAAGATTTTCTACCCCGACAGTTAACTTAGGATACAGGTGTCATAGTAAGTTAACCACGTGAATGTTTTCATTCCTAAGCAGCTCATGTGGGTGTGAGTTTCTAAAGCCAGGTTTGGGCCGATGTATCAAAAGAGGGATAGCGTAAGATGCGTCATGTCCACGGATAAAATGAGGCAGGACACACGTGTGAGTCATCACACGCTTGGTCACCCGGCTTGGCCGTCACACATGCCTCCTGATGTGTGCGTGTGTGTGTGTCTCACCTCCCGCCCAGGATGTGTGTGCGTGTGTGTGTGTCTATCTACGTGTGTTTCTTGGTCAGCTCAGGCTCTTGCTGTGACAAAGTCCCCTACGCTAAGTGGTTTAAGCCTTAGGAGTTTCTCTCTCTTGGTTCTGGGGCAGGAAGTCCGGGGGTGAAGGCACTGGCAGACGTGCTGCCTGGTGAGGGCTCGCTTCCTGATTTACAGACTGTCGCCTTCTCACTGTCCTTTTGTGGCCAGAAGAGCTGAGCAAGCCCACAGAATCCCATTCGCGGGGAGCCCCCACTCCCCACAGCCTCCTCACCTCCCAAAAACCCCACCTCCCAGCACCGTCCCCTTGGGGGGTCGGCATTTCAACACATGAATTTGGGGAAGACAAACATCTAGTCCATAAGAGTGTGTATGTGCAGAAGTGTGTATGTGTAGTGTGTATACGTGTGCATGTGTAGCTGTGTGTGTGTGTGTGTAGATGTGTGTGTGTAGATGTGTGTGTGTGTACGTGTAGATGTGTATCTGTGTATGGTAGCTGTGTATGTGTGTATCCGTGTGTGTAGGTGTGCATGTTTGTATATATATGTACATATACATACCTGAACATGCACATGCATGTGTATGTAGCTGTGTATACATGTGTGTAGATGTGTGTCTAGCTGTGTGTGTAGCTATGTATCTGTGTGTAGTTGTGTACGTATGTGTTTATAGGTAGCTGTGTGTGTAGCTGTGTATGTGCGTGTAACTATGTGTATATATGTGCATGTATGTGTGTATACGTAACTATGTAGCTGTGTGTGTGTAGCTGTGTATGCATGGTTTGTATAGGTGTGTGTCTGCCTGTGTGTATGTGTAGCTATGTATCTGTGTGTAGCTGTGTACGTGTGTGTATGTGTTTATAGGTAGCTGTGTGTGTAGCTATGTATATGTGTAACTGTATGTGTGTATATGTGCATGTATGTGTGTATAGGTAGCTGGTGTAGCTGTGTGTGTGTAGCTGTGTATGCATATGTGTATGTAGGTGTATGTCTAGCTGTGTGTATGTGTAGCTATGTATCTGTAGCTGTGTACATATGTGTGTATGTGTTTATAGGTAACTGCATGTAGCTTTGTATATGTGTGTAACTGTGTGTATATGCATGTGTATGTGTGTATAGGTAGCTGGTGTAGCTGTGTGTATATAGCTATGTATGCATGTGTATGTGTAGGTGTGTGTCTAGCTGTGTGTATGTTAGCTATGTATCTGTGTGTAGCTGTGTATGTGTATATGTGTTTATAGGTAGCTGTGTGTAGCTGTGTATGTGTGTGTATATATGTGCTTGTATGTGTATACAGGTAGCTGTGTGTAGCTGTATGTGTGTAGCTGTGTGTGTGTATATGTGTGTATAGGTAGCTGTGTGTAGCTGTGTGTGTGTATATGCGCATGTATATGTGTATAGGTAGCTATATGTAGCTGTGTGTATGTGTGCATGTATGTGTGTATAGGTAGCTGTGTGTAGCTTGTGTGTGTAGCTGTGTATATGTGTGTGTGTATAGGTAGCTGTGTGTGTCTGTGTGTGTATATGTGTGTATAGGTAGCTGTGTGTGTGTATATGTGCATGTATGTGTGTATAGGTAGCTGTGTGTAGCTGTGTGTGTATATGTGCGTGTATATGTGTATAGGTAGCTGTGTGTAGCTGTGTGTGTGTATATGTGCGTGTATGTGTGTATAGGTAGCTGTGTGTAGCTGTGTGTGTGTATGTGTGTACAGGTAGCTGTGTGTAGCTGTGTGTGTGTATATGTGCATGTATATGTGTGTATAGGTAGCTGTGTGTAGCTGTGTGTGTGTGGCTGTGTGTGTATTAAACGGAGTGTGTATCTCACATTAAGGCGAGATACCATAGGAGTCACACTTCTTCTGGTGACAGGGATGAGAGCCGCACCTGCCTTCCCCCTCAGCGAGTGGACACAGGCCCAGTTGCTTGGGTGCGAAGTTCACATGCAGGTGTGACAGGTCTCCGCCAGGACAGTGGTTTTTGGACGTGGGTGGGGACCGGGGGGCTGCCCCCTGGTGCTGGGTGGACAGGGTGCTGCTCTGAACCACACAGAGGAGCTTTGCAGCCCTCTGTCCTCTGCAGCGTTCAGTCAGCCTCCAGTTACCAGGCCGGGTGCAGACGCAGAAGTAGAGCTTGTTCTTGGTGCCCTCAGCCCTGCAGGTTCCTGGCACTGCCCACCGTGGTGGGAGGGTCTCTCCAGAGAGGGACTGTGCCCCCGACTCCGCGTCCAGCCTCATAACCTGCAGGTTCTGGGAGCTTTGGCGTCTGCTTTTTAAATCACAGTGGACAGATTGGGACTCCGCTCCTGACTTGGGGAAGAAAGAATAGGATCTTTGCTTCCTGTTGAGGCTGCATTGGATCACAGAGGTTCACAGATACCCAGGCCCCGGGGTGAGTTTCAGCCCCGGCTGAACCAGGCTTCGAGGCCCAGGCCCAGTCCCCAGGCGATTTCAGCTCTGCCTGAACCAGGCTGTGTGGCCCAGGCCAGGCCCTTGGGGGCGATTTCAAGCTCTGCCTGAACCAGGCTGTGCGGCCCAGGCCAGGCCCCTGGGGGCGATTTCAGCTCTGGCTGAACCAGGCTGTGCAGCCCAGGCCAGGCCCTTGGGGGGGATTTCAGCTCTGCCTGAACCGGGCTGATAATTCCATCAGGTGCCACGTGAAGCTGAGACGTGCTTTGAGCCCCCACCGTGGCAGCGGCCGAGGGAAGGTTTGTGGTACACGCACAGGAGGACACAGGGCCGCAGTGTTCACTCTGCGGCCTCTTATCGTTGGGATCTAGGAATTTTCGGACAGGAAGTGAGAATTAGCCATGCTGAAGGGTTTGTGAGTGAGGGACAGGCACGTTCTGTTGAGGGCTGCATGGGGCATTGTGCGCCGCCACAGGCGGGAGCAGAGGTCAAGAGACTTGGGGGGCTGGAAGAGTTCGGAGGGCAGAGGTCGTCAGAGCACAATGGAGCCGGATCAGGCAGCCGCCTTCCTGTCTGGGGCTTTATTAGAATCAAGCATGGCAGGGACTGGGCTGTCCCAGGTGAAGGGGGAGGCCATCACGGGGTGTGGGCGCCCCCTCAGCTCTGCCCGCTAAGAGGCTCGCGGCTGTGACGGGCTGGAGGCAGGAGCCCTGAAGGAGGTTAGGAAGGAGCTAGGGAGACGAGGCACGCTCGTGTGAAGTCCTGGCCAGGGCGAGGACAGTCACGTCAGATAGAATCACGTCCCACAGAGGGGCCCTGACGGGCCAGACGGGCTCTGTGGAGGGAGCTCTGGGAGGAGGCCAGAGCCGGGCACTGAGAAGGTGCCACGGGAAGCCTCGCAGGCCTAGCGCCCCGGGATCACTGGACAGTAAAGCCGCCCTGCCTGGCGTGGCTGAGCTTGGCCAAGACCCAGAAGCAGAAGTTCTGGAAGCCAGAGGCAGCGGCTGTGGGGCCATGAGGCAGCAGGGCTGTCGCTGTGAAGACACAAAGCTGTGGCTGTCGAGGACCGTGTGAGCCCCGGGTCATCTCAGTGAGGATGTAGATGGGGCAGGGAACCCACCGTTATCTGTTCTTACATGAAAAGCTCCCCTAAACTTAGCAGCTTGAAACAGCCCTGTTTTACTGATTTATTCTTCATTTAGCGGATCAGGAGTTCCAAAAGGGCTCAACCAGGCGGGTTTCTTCACTCCACAGGGCACTGACCAGGTCCTTCACCAGCTGCATCCTCGAGGGGGCCGGGCCCGGGCGTCCCGGGGGCTGCAGTCCCACACCCCTCCTCCCTGCCCTTCACACAGCCCGCCCTCTACCCGCAGCTGGGTATCCTCACAGCAGGTGGATGTGGGGCCACCTCGCCAATGACTGCGGGGCCGTGAGAGGCAGCTGCAGTGTCCTGAGTCCCCAGGCTCACCTCTGCTGAGTCCTGCGGGGAAACAGGTCGCAAGGCTGGGCCCAGGCTCAGGGGAGGGAAGTGGACTCGGTCCGGCCAAGGTGGTGTGGCAGGGGCGGCGTCCGGCGCCCAGCCTGTGACTCAGTCCGTGTTCCTGCAAGCCCTTTGGAATTGACTTGCTTAACGGGGAATGTGGGAGAAGCTGCACCATACCCACAGACGGCACAGGCAGCAGGCTGTTAGGCACGCGTGTACGTGGAATATCACGCAATATTTAAAGTCATGGTTACATTATTTACAAAGCATGGAAACAGTTTGCTCTCGGCATTAGGAAAGAGCCAGGAGGCAAGCTTCTCTATCTGATTCAATCTCAACGAGGTTAAAAAGCCCATAGGAAAAGGCTTGGAAGGGAGACGCTGAATGGTAACGGTAGCTGTCCCATGGTGGCCAGAATAACGGGTGATTGTCTAAATTCAAGGCACTTTTATATACTTTCCAAATATGTTCTTCAAGCAGCACACATTTCTTTCAAGTAAAAAGTATGTAACGGTGAAGAACATGTGTCGGTTGTAACTGAAACGCTAGGTGCTGGTGGGAACTCAGTGACATCTGGGAGCCCTCAGGGTGCGGACGCCCTCACCTAAGTCCTGCCTCTGGTCTCTCCCCAGGTGGGCGGGGGCAGGACGGAAGCCCGGTCATCACCTTCCCCGACTACCCGGCCTTCAGTGAGATCCCGGACAAGGAGTTCCAGAATGTCATGACCTACCTCACAGGCATCCCCCAGGTACGTGCACTCAGAGGCTGGCGGACACTGTGGGACGGGGCAGTGCCTCTGTGAGGTTTCACCATCGTGGGGTCCCCATGACTATGGGACAAGGCAGAGTCTCGAGATTTCACCGTCGTGGAGTTCCCAACACTGTGGGTCGGGGCAGAGTCTCTAGAGGTTTCACCATCATGGGGTCTCCAAGACTGTGAGACAAGGCAGAGTCTCTGTGAGGTTTCACCATTGTGGAGTCCCCGAGACTGTGGGTCGGGGCAGAGTCTCTGTGAGGTTTCACCATCGTGGGGTCCCCGAGACTGTGGGTCGGGGCAGAGTCTCTGTGAAGTTTCACCATCATGGGGTCCCGTGACTATGGGATGAGGCAGAGTCTCTGTGAGGCTTCACCATCATGGGGTCCCCATGTCTGTGGGATGAGGCAGCATTTCTGTGAGGTTTCACTGTTGTGGGGTCCCTGTAACTGTGGGTCAGGGCAGAGTCTCTGTGAGGTTTCACCTTCGTGGGGTCCCTGAGACTGTGGGTCGGGACAGAGTCTCTGTGAGGTTTCACCATCGTGGGGGTCCCCAGAGACTGTGGGAGCCGTTGCCGAGTTCCCCATGGCTTTGCTGAGTGGTTAGGGCTTTGTTGGCATTGTGGCTCCATGAAGCTCTGTAGTCAGCCTCAGATCTGAGCTGGGCCCCTAATCCATCATGGGGTCTCCAAGACCCCAAGCTTTTCCACTCCCAAGCTGCCGCTCTTTCCCGTTACCACCTGGAAGCCCTGTTGCTCAGCAGTTGGGATCTGACTTAGCCCAGGAACTGCTTTCTCCCGCGGAGACTGTCACCAGTGCCTGCCTGTTAGATCAGCAAAGCTCTGTGGGGCGAGTGCTTCTGCGTTTCTAGTGCCAAGGAGGCCGTGTGCACGGGGGCTGATGCTCACAGGGGCAGTGCCCGTCCACATGGCCTGTCTGGCGTGGTCAACCCTGGGGGCGTGGCCGCCTCCTGCCCTTTCCAGGAGAGAACTGACCCTGAGGTGGCTACTGGGAAATCAGGTCAGCAAAAATGGTTCCCTCGGGCTGCAGGTTTCAGTTTTGTCCCAGGCAGAGCTGAGTCCCCATCCTCCGAAAGGGTAGGGAGCCTGGCTCTGTGTCTCCGTCTCCCTGGCGGCCCGCGGGGAGCAGCGTCAGGCCGAGAGCCGCAGGCTGACTTGGGGGAGACGCGCAGGGTCTGGCATCTGATGTGCGCATCCCGGCCTTCAGGCAGATGCTAAGAATGTCAGCCTCACACCGGACGCTGTAGCTGCTGCTTCTGCTTGGGGTCTAGTGAACCCTGCACCAAGTGAAACCAGAAATACCCTTAATGCGGCATCTGTAACCCTCCACGTGACATAAGCCGGCGAAACACACACAGAGGAGGCGTTTCACCATTGGTGTGAAAGTGTGGCCGCGGCCGTTACCGTGAGGGTTCTCCCTCCTTCAGTCTTTGAAGACAGCAGTGCCCTGGGCCTCGTAACCAGAGCTTGGCGAATCGGCCTGACCTGGTAAACAGCACATGGGCGCCCTGATGAATGTCACAGGACACCAGCCGGCAGTAGCCGGCATCTGCAGTAACGCCTCGAGGAGAGGGGGCACGGCGGGGCTCCTCTGTCCGCTTGGTGGGGTGAGGTGGGAGCGGGGGAGCCTCCCCAGTGGGCATGTCGGGGCAGGACGTCTTGGTGGGCAGGAAGAAGGGGACTTGTGGCCACCTGTGGTCAAAGGCCTGCACGTGGCGGTGTCCTGGCAGCCCCAAATCACCGTGTGATGGGTTTGTTTGTGGTTCTGATCTCGGTCTCCTGTCTTTTGCGAGAATCTTGCAGCCACCATGTGCCGGGCTCTGCTGGTCCGGCCGATCCGGCCGAGTACACAGAGGATGTGCTGGGTCTTGGCCGAGCGGCCACACCCCCTAAAGGGCTGCTGGGACCCGCTTGGTGGGGCAGGGGCTGCGATGCTTCAGATGCTTCCCCGCAGGTTCCTCCCCTGGTTCTCAGTCGCACTGTGGTAGGAAGGCAGTTATTAAGCCCATGTTATAAATGAGACTGAATAACGGGTGATGTCTGGAGAGAGGGGATGGCTGGGTGTGGGAGACGCCCCAAGGCTCAGACCACATGGCCACACCCTGAGGACGTAGGCGCCAGGCGTGCGGTGGCCAGAGGGATGTCCTTGGGGAGGGCAGTGATCCCAGGACTTCAGGCCCTTGTCTGTCGCCTGCATGGAGGAAGAGGCTGTGCCCCGGGGGACCGGCCGGCCTAATGGTCAGACTCGTTCTCAGCAGGCGGGGCTGTGGTCAGCGCTTGCTACTTGGTGCTGTGAGCTGGGGCACCCCTGCTTGTTGACCCTTCCTGTCTCTTTCGTTGGGGAGACTTCATGGAGTCCCTTAGCTACCCACATCCCTTTTCTTGAGATGTTTCTAGAATCTTCAGCACTCAGAGGTCATCCATAAATGCCACGAGAGCACGGTATGCGACACACATGTGCGATCACATGTGCATGCCGCTGCTTATCTCGTGCTCCAGAACCTTCCACAGCCTCCTGCTGCTGTACCCCTTCTCCGTCTGCTTCTTCTCCTGAGATCCAGGAATGTCCAGACGGGTCCAGACACCCGGAGATCAAGACCCACTCCAGCCCCCTCAGTAGGCAGGTTGCCCGTCTGCAAGTCGCAGAGCCTGGTCTGGCTGGAGGCAGCTCGGGCGTGGGCCCATCCCCCACTGTGGACACGCAGGGCCCGGATCCTCAGAGGCAGCTGCATGGATCCCCACTGTGTGCCTGTGTATGCAAACTCAGGTTTTCTGGTCACACTTAGATTTTAAAAACTAGAAGAAGCCTTTTATGTCACCAAACGGTCTAAATCAGATGCTGGAAATGCCAGCTCTGTTCAGCTGTGAGCAGCACTGCTCACCGTGCATCTGTCTCCCCCGTCGGACTCAGTGTGTGTGTCTGAGTGTGTGGTGTCAGTGTGTGGTGTGTGTGGGGTATCTGAGCATCTGGGGTGTGTGGTGTGTATGGTGTGTGTACTGTGAGCGTGTAATGTGTATCTGTGTGGTATGTGTGGCATGTGTGTGTGGTGTGTGTGAGTTGTGTGTTTAGTGGGAACCTGTAACGTGTGGGGGGGGTGTAATGTGAGCATGTGGCATGTGTCTGAGTGTATGTGGTATATGTGTCTAAATGTGTGGTGTGTGTATGTAGTGTGAACGTGTGGCATGTCTGTGTGGTGTGAGTGTGTAATGTGAGCATGTGGCATGTGTGGCATGTGTGTGGCATGTGGGGTGTGTGGGGTGTGTGTGGCATGTGTGGGGTGTGTGTGTGGTGTGAATGTGTAATGTGAGCATGTGGCGTGTGTGTCTGGATTAAGTGGTGTGTGTGGTGTGTGTGGGGTGTGTGTGGCGTGTGTGGTGTGGGGGGTGTGTGTGGGGTGTGTGTGGCATGTGAGTGGTGTGTGGTGTGAGTGTGTGAGGTGTGTGTGGAGTGTGTGGGGTGTGAATGTGGGGTGTGTGTGGCGTGTGAGTGGTGTGTGTGGTGTGAGTGCGTGGGGTGTGTGGGGTGTGAGTGTGGGGTGTGTGTGGCATGTGAGTGATGTGTGTGGAGGGTGTGTGTAGCGTGAGTGCATCCGTGCACTCTACCCACATTTCCTTTCTTCCTGGGCAGGTCCCATGGATGTCAGGTCCAATGCTCCCTTTCTATCTGGAAATAAAACTCTTCCATAACAAAACCAGCCGCATGTGGATTTGGGAGGATGCCTGTGTGCCCCGATCGGAAGGACACACAGCAGAAGGGAAGGTGCGGGCGTGAAGAGCCGCCTGTCCTGCTGGCTCCCCAGTGTCATGGGCGCAGTAGGCCATGGCAGCTCCCCTGGATTTCCGCGAGCACAGGGTGGGGGTCCTGCGAGGTGCTGTGGGGACCCCGTGCCTCCAGGGTGTGGCCGTTGGGCCCGTCCTTCCCGAGAGAGTGAACGATTCTTGCTGCATTTTAGGGGAACCTTCTTTCTGAGGGCATCTGAGGGATGCTTTCGTGGGAAGTGCAGAGTGTGGTAAAACGTGGGTGAAGCCCGGCCTCTGCAGGTGAAACCAGGGGCCCAGGCCTTGCAGGTGCAGCTTGGTGGAGGGGACCATCCCAGAGGAAGTCTCTGCATCCCTGGCGAGCAAAATTGCCAGGCTAGTGATGAGGAGGAGACCTGCCTGCGGCGCCCTGGGGGTGCTGTGCCCTCCCCAGAAGCAACCTCTGCAGGGACCCTCTTCCCAAGGTGCGGGCGGGGCTGCCCTCTGCTGGACACGCAGAGCATTGCGGGTCAGTCCAGGGGCATCCCCAGGAGACCAAGCGCAGGAGGGCAGCATGGACCGTTTTTTCCAGGAGAAGGTGGAAGAGACCCTGGCACAGGCAGTTCCCCCAGCAGGCAGCTTCCAGAGACCTGCACAGACAGCACAGTCTCTAAGTGGGAAAAGTGAGATTAGGGCCAGCCTTGTTCTTTCGAATGTCAATGCAAATTAAATGCACAAATCCCTCATGAAGGCTGCTTTTAAGGGGTTTCAACTCTTACATTCTAGACTAGGCATCACTCTGTCAATTCAGAAAGAATGTTGTATTCTAATGTTAATCGTCCTTCTGTTTTCATATGCAAATGCCAGGTGTCCCAATTTAAGCACTGTATCTGACTATACTCAGCATTTTAAAAATATTACACTGAAGTAGACGGGTTTGCCCCGAATGGTTTGGGACACCTATTCATACACAGCCCAGTTCTTGGGCTTTGGAAAGATGACTCACCAGGGCGGAGCGGGTGGCTTGTGCTTTGCTGAGTCAGGTGTCCAACGGTGCCTCATGTGGGTCTTTGGAAAGGTGACTCACCAGGGCGGAGGGGGTGGCCTTGTGCTTTGCCACTCAGGTGCCCACCGGTGCCCAGGAGCGGAGGGGGTGGCCTTCTGCTTTGCTGCTCAGGCGTCCGCTGGTGCCTAATGTGGGTCTTTGGAAAGGTAACTCACCAGGGCAGAGCGGGTTGGCTTGTGCTTTGCTGAGTCAGGTGTCCAACGGTGCCTCATGTGGGTCTTGGAAAGGTGACTCACCAGGGCGGAGGGGGTGACCTCGCGCTTTGCTGCTCAGGTGCCCACTGCTGCCCAGGACGAAGGGGGTGGCCTTGTGCTTTGCCACTCAGGTGCCCACCGGTGCCCAGGACGGAGGGGGGTGGCCTTGTGCTTTGCCGCTCAGGTGCCCACCGGTGCCCAGGGTGGAGGGTTGGCCTTGTGCTTTGCCGCTCAGGTGCCCGCTGGCTGGTGCCTGATGTGGGCCCTGCATGTTGTGGATGCTGGGCTTTGCGCTCTCCCGTTGGTCAGAGGGCAGACTCAGATCTCTGAAAATCCTATTACCCTTCCTATTCCTAATGGAGCTCAATTTCACCAACATTGGCCAGGCCTTGGTAGGAGCCAAGGTCTCAGAGAGGCACTAGGGACCAGGGACAAGCAGATTCCAGACACTGCAGCCCGCTCAGAGCCCCATGGGCCAGGGAGGAGACGTGTCAGACCTGGGTGTCCAGGTCCAGCTTGCTGAGAAGTCTCTAGGGCACAGCGTACACTGGGGACGCAATAGCAAATAAACAGACAAAATCGTGTTGCTGAGACACTGCGTCAGCTATGGAGGGTGTACAGACAGCATGGCTCTGGGAAAAGAAAGTGAGAAAGAGACAGAGACAGACAAAGACAGAGACAGAGAGAGAGATAGAGTGAGAAACAGAGAGAGAAACAGAGACAGAGAGAGAGAGACAGAGACAGTGAGAAACAGAGAGACAGAGACAGAGAGACAGAGAGATGGAGAGAGAGAGAGAGACAGGGACAGGGAGACAGAGTAAGAGACAAAGAGAGCCAGAGACAGAGAGACAAAGACAATGATAGAGACACAGAGACAGAGACAGAAATAGAGATAGAGACAAGAGACAGAGAGAGATAGAAACAGAGACAAAGACAGAGAGAGAGACAGAGACAGAGGAAGACACAGAGAGATAGGAAAAGAGACAGAGAGTTAGAGAAGAGACAGAGAGACAGAGACAGAGGAAGAGACAGAGACAGAGACCATGAGGGAAGCAGGAGGGCGGCAGCATCGCGGTGGAACTTAATATGGGGGGTGTCACAGAGGCCCCCAGGAGGGAACTTAATGCTGGGGGTCACAGAGCCCAGGAGGGAACTTAGTGTCGGGGGGGGGGGTCACAGAGGCCCCAGGAGGGGAACTTAATGTTGGGGGTCACAGAGGCCCCAGGAGGGAACTTAATGTTGGGGGTGTCACAGAGGCTCCAGGAGGGAACTTAATGTTGGGGGTGTCACAGAGGCCCCAGGAGGGAACTTAATGTTGGGGGGGAGTTACAGAGGCCCCAGGAGGGAACTTAATGTCGGGGAGGTCACAGAGGCCCCAGGAGGAACTTAATGTCGGGGGAGGTCACAGAGGCTCCAGGAGGGAACTTAATGTCAGGGAGTCACAGAGGTCCAGGACGGAATCCATGTCGGGGGGTCAACAGAGGCCCCAGGAGGGAACTTAATGTCGGGGGAGGTCACAGAGGCCCCAGGAGGGGAACTTAATGTCGGGGGTAGTTACTAGAGGCCCCAGGAGGGAACTTAATGTCGGGGGGTCACAGAGGTCCAGGAGGGAATTTAATGTCGGGGTGTCACAGAGGCCCCAGGAGGGAACTTAATGTTGGGGGGGAGTTACAGAGGCCCCAGGAGGGAACTTAATGTCGGGGGAGGTCACAGAGGCTCCAGGAGGGAACTTAATGTCGGGGGATCACAGAGGTCCAGGAGGGAATTTAATGTCGGGGGGTCACAGAGGCCCCAGGAGGGAACTTAATGTCGGGGGTAGTTACAGAGGCCCCAGGAGGGAACTTAATGTTGGGGGGGAGTTACAGAGGCCCCAGGAGGGAATTTAATGTCGGGGGGTCACAGAGGCCCCAGGAGGGAACTTAATGTTGGGGAGGTCACAGAGGCTCCAGGAGGGAACTTAATGTCGGGGGGTCACAGAGGCCCCAGGAGGGAACTTAATGTCAGGGGGGGGATCACAGAGGCCCCAGGAGGGAACTTAATGTCGGGGGCGGGTCACAGAGGCCCCAGGAGTAGCCAGTTCCCTACAGGATTTTCCAGCAAGAGGAACAGTGTGTCAATCAGCTGGCGGGGAGCTGCACAGGCCAGATTAAAGAAATAGCATGTTTTATGCGGCCAGAAATGACCCAATAAAGAAAGAAAAATGAATAAACATTTTCTTGATTTCACACCTAAAATGTATTCTCTGTGCACTGACTCAGCCCAGTGCTAAGCAAATTGGCACCGAGATGACAGAGCCCGTTTAGTGCACAGGAATGGCATGACGGTGGCTCTAGAACCTGAGTCCTGAGTCCCCTCCCCTGCCCTGCAGTCCTAGAGCCCACGTCTCCCCCCAGTCTCCCCTCCCCCTGGTCCCCTGCAGTCCTAGAGCCCACGTCTCCCCTCCCCCGGTCCCCTGCAGTCCTAGAGCCCACGTCTGCCCTCCACAGGAGCATGTAGAGTTCACTGAAGCGGATGATGACACTGACTTTCCATGGGCCTGGTTCAAAGCTCCCAGCTCCTTGGGAGGTAGGGACTCCATCTCCCAGCCAGCTTGCAGGGACGGGGGGTCAATTCAGCCATAAGAGGCATGTGCACATACAGAGGCACACACACAGGCTTGCACGTGCCACACACACACACAATGCATGCAGGCACTCAATTACACAGATGCGCAAAGCCACGGGCATTCACACACACACAGACACACCCACACACACAGATGCACACACGCACACACACAGGCTTGCACGTGCCACACGCACACACTTGCATGCAGGCACTCAGTTACACAGATGTGCAAAGACACGGGCACTCACACACACATAGACACACCCACACACACAGATGCACACACACACACAGGCTTGCACGTGCCCCCCCACACACACATGCATTAAGGCATGCAGGCACTCAGTTACACAGATGCACAGACACACAGGCATTCACACACACAGATGTGCACACACACACACAGGCTTGCATGTGCCCCCCCCCCCCCCCCCCACACACACACATGCATGCAGGCACTCAGTTACACAGATGCGCAAAGACGGGCACTCAGACACACCCCACACACATACAGATGCATGCGGGCATGCACATGCACACACCACACATGCCTACACACATGTACAGATGTACAAAGATGCGGGCACCCACACAGACACACCCACACACACAGATGCACACATGTGTGCACGCACACACACAGAGGCTTGCATGTGCCCCACACACACACACACATGCATGCAGGCATACAGGCACTCACAGTCACACAGATGCACAAAGACATGCGGGCATTCACACACAGACACACCCACACGCATACAGACGCATGCAGGCATGCACATGCACACACCACACTCACATGCACACACCACACATGCCTACAGATATGTACAGATGTACAAAGACGCGGGCACCCACACACACAGACACATCCATGTGGGTGTGTCCACACATGTACAGATGCACACAGGCATGCACTCACACACACACATGCATGGTACTCACACAGACACACACACACAGACACATCTGCCATGAGGGATCAGCCCCCAGGATCCAAACACCTTCCATTAGGCCCCACCTCCAGTAATGGGGATTGCAATTCAGCATGAGACTTGGGCAGGGACGAACATCCAAACGATATCTCACACACAGGCACACAGACACAGAGGCTGCCACACACTTACACAGATGTGCACATGTGTAACCACACACAGACATGCAGGCTCTCATGCACTTACACAGATGTGCACGTGTAACCACACACACAGACACGCAGACTCTCATGCACTTACACAGATGTGCACGTGTAACCACACACACACAGACACGCAGACTCTCATGCACTTACACAGATGTGCACGTGTAACCACACACACACAAACGCAGGTGCATGCATACCCCCCACAGACCTGCACACATACATACCACATGCACCACAGTTTCTGTAGACTGTATGAGGAGGGTGAGTGTGGACGGAACAGAAACACAAATGGAATCATTAGGCTGCCAGTCAAGAGGGGGCGTCCTCCTATCTCGCTGATTCTAAGATAAACGCCTACATCCAGCCTGGTTTATTGTCCCTGTGGTGACCTGAGCGCCCTGTCCTGCTGTCTGAGCCGGCGAGCAGCCGGACCCCAGCCCTTGGATTAGCCCTGCTTCTCGCTGAGGGTTTGATTTCCTATTGAACTTTGAATTGGCTTTTGGATATAAAGACAGGAAGTGTCTGTGGGCGTGTGTGAGTGTGCCAAACGGTTTCAAAACGTGTGCATTAAAAAGTGAAGTTTCCGCCTCGCCTCATGCTTCCCTCTCCCAGGCTGTTCATCCACGGCGGTGGGCGGCATGGGACCCGCCACCTCGCAGCCTGCTGCTCTGTTCAGGGCGTGTGGTGGCATCCTTTGCCGCCGCCTTGTATTTTATATTTTTGTTTTTTTTTATGTTGAGACCAGGTCTTGCTCTGTCGCCCAGGCTGGAGTGCAGAGGCAGGATCTCAGCTCACTGCAGCCTCGACCTCCTGGGCCCAGGGTGATCCTCCTGCCTCAGTCTCCTAAGCAGCTGGGACTGCAGGCATGAGCCATCACACCCGGCTAATTTGGGTATTTTTTGTAGAAATGGGGTCTCACCATGTTGCCCAGGCTGGTCTGGGTTCAAGCAATCCAACCTCTGAAGTGCTGGGATTGCACGTGTGAGCCACCACACCCAGCTGTGCCTTCTTTTTAAAGGCTGACTGGCCCCGTGACGTAAGTGGGCCCAGTGTGTGCACGGCCTGTTTGTGGGCATTTCGTGGTCCCCCACAGTTTCCCTGTTAGGGTCACTGCTGTAAAGAGTAGCTATGTGGCTGGTTTCTGTGTTCTGTCTGTGAGATTATACCCCATTTCTGGCAGTTCTCAAATGCTCTGGCAGGGTGATTCCCCTCCAACCACAACCCCAAAAGATTTCACAGTTCCAGGGCCCCCCTTGTCTGCCAGCCTTGTCTGGCCTGAGGCCATGCTTGCCCCAGTTGCCCCACACGGTCTGAAGCCCTGAGAGGAAGCTCTGCCAGCCAGCAGCCTTGTTGGGAGGAACCGGGCGACACCGCATGGCCCGGGTGTCGTGCGCTGCCCTGGGTGTGAGGCCACTTCTCAGCGTGCTCTCCGTCTCCAATCAGCGTTTTCTTCATGGAGTCTGCTGCTTCTGAGCACTGGGGGACAGGTCCCGGAGGCCCTGCAATGCCTGCCTCCGGGTTCTGCGCACACCGCGGTGACCGCCTCCCTGACGCCCCTCTCCCTGTGCCCTCCCAAAGCATGTTCTCCAGGCCCTCTTCTCTGTTACGCTGTTGAATTGAGTAGCCACTGACCACCTGTGGCCATTTAAATGTAAAATGAAAGCCAAATAAAATTAAAAATCCAGCCCATGGCAGGCCGGGGCTGCCCTTTTTTTTTTTTAAGACAGAGTCTGACTGTTGTCCAGGCTGGAGTGCAATGGCGCCATCTCAGCTCACTGCAGCCTCAACCTCCCAGGCTCAGGTGATCCTCCCACCTCGGCCTCCCGAGTAGCTGGACGTAGGCACGCCACCACGTCCGGCTAATTTTTGTGTTTTTGTAGAGATGGGGCTTCGCCATGTTGCCCAGGTTGGTCTTGAACTCCTGGACTCAAGTGATCCACCTGCCTCAGCTTCCCAAAGTGCTGGGATTACAGATGTGAGCCACTGGCCCAGCCTGGCCGCCTCATTTGTGTTCACGCATGACCAGCAGCTGCCTTTGGCCGTGTGATGGTTATGCTGGCTCCGTCCTGGATAAGGGGTGAGCGCCCCTGCCCTGGCCCTGGTCTCGCCGGCATGAGCAGAAAGACAAGGCCAGGGGTTGCAGTGTCTGTGCCCAGGGTCAGGGACACAGCTCAGCACTGACCTTCCTTGGGGGAGGGACCGTCCAGGAGGTTAAGGGTTGCTGTGGCCACGGAGACATAGGTCTGAGGTGAGGAAGGTGCTGCCCGGGGTAGGGCGGCTGGCAGTCCCGGGAAGCTGGCATCAGGGTGGGTGCCCTGATAGCAAAGGACCCTGAGGTGGGTGCACCTCTCGGGCCTGTCCTGGGAGGGGGCGGACCCTCTCTTGGGCACGGTGGCTCTGCTCCTGGCCCTGCCTGTGCCCCTCCACACACCGTCCTCCTGTCCCCTGCCTGGGGGACCAGGGGAGGCAGCCAGATGTAAGGCCCAATGGAGGCCAAGAGAGGTTCTTGCCCAGGCAGAACCCACATCCCCGGGCCCCAAGGGCTGGTCTCTCCCCCGGCTTAAAACTCCTGAGCTAGCAGGAGCTGGGAAGACACCCTCAGGGTGAGATAAAAGGGCCCAGGACTGAGGGATCTTCCCAAAGGCTACTGCCCCCCGCCCCCGAGATTCTACAAGACAGGAGAGCGTGGATGAGTGCAGAGGCTGCATTCGCCCTCCAGAGGGACCCTGGAAGACCCTGCGCCTTCCCCCCTGCGCAGGATGCCTGGGCCAGGCTGGGGACGTCGTGCCCCATGGCGTCTACACCGGAGGGCGGGAGCAGGAGGCAGAACACGTCCCTGGTGAGGCCCCACGTGCCGCCCCCGCAGACCTCACCGTTCCCGCCAGGAACACTTGCGATGTCCACTTGCAACCACACGAGGGCGCCACTGGGCCACCGCAGCTTTTGGAAACATTTCAAATCCGGAGGCTTCTCTGCGTGGCTCTGACACTCTCGTTGCTTCACGTTTAAATTTTGTGTCCGGCTGTAACTACCATGTCGTGCATTTATGAATCGTGCCTATTTTACTCTAAGCTCGTCTGTGAACCGTAATCAATAACACTACTCAGGTAAGACGTCCTGACAGTGAGGTTTTCGACATTTACAAACCACGGAATTATTTCCCACTGGCCACAGAGACTTCCTTGGTGGGAGGCCAGGTCCTGTGGCCTCGCCCAGCTCTGCAGTCTGTGTTGCCGTTTTCCGCCTCAGGCCCCCTCGCGGTGCGCAGCTCTGGGTGTCTGCTCCCTCAGGGGTCCTGTCTCCCCGCCCCAGCCCCCTCTGTGACTCCTTCGCCTGCTGCCTTTTCCTCCCCGTGAGGATGCGGCTCCAGCGCCCCCAGGCAGCTTCATGGCCAGGCGCCTCCGTGGGATTCGGGTGGGCACAGCTCCTGCGGGAGCTCCTGTGTTATCTGCCCTCTGCCCGAGGCTCCTTGGAGGACTGTGGTGTGAGCAATCCGCACACCCCAGTGTTTACAGGTAGCCTCTGGGCTCAGACCCCAGCACCCCACTTGTGAGCTGTCTGACCCTGGATATGTGGTTCACTTCTGTGTTCCTCAGTTTCTGCACGTTGACAGTGGCTGAGGCCCCTTCGGTGGTGAGTCTGTGTGACGGGCGGTGGTGCAGCAGGGGCTTGAGGGGGTGTTTGACTGGTCAGGTGGAGGATGGCTTCCGGTCAGGATTCGGCATCACAAGCGACACTCCCGGGGTCACATTAGTGGATTTTGCTGTTATGGAGGACACCTGTGTCTGTGACTCCAGGGCCCACTGTCCATGCCCAGAGGCTCCGCAGTCCCCCAGACCCCAGCCTTACTCTGGGTTCGCAGTCGGGCTGGTGTTGCAGAAGCTTGCAGAGGAGTCTTTGGAAACGAGAATGATGCCACGGTTCTCTTTTACTTGTGTCATAGGTCTTCCTTTCTTTTACACAGAAGTTAACTGAGATTGGTTTGCTTTTCACAACCAGAGTCCTAAGACAATTAATTGGAGCTTTTCTTTTGCTATTTCTTTATGAATGTGTTGGGTTTTAGGAATCACAGATGTGCTGGGGTAACCAAGGCTGTGCCTGTGCCTGTGAGCTCTGGGAGGCCTTCTACAAGCTTTGCTTGAGACGCCAGCTGCCCACAGGTTACTGGGCATGGAGGTCAGGAGAATAAAGCAGGCCAGGGCGTCAGGCGGGGCTGATGCTACAGAGGGCGACGGCAGTGGCGGGAGCAGGTGTAGGTGGTTGATGGCAGCAGCCACCGCAGAAGGACGTGCTGTCCCTGCCCCGCACCCCCAGGAGTGCCTCTGTTGCAGCGGCCGGCCCTCACCCAGGAGCCCTCTGAGCTCACGCCTTTCTCATCCAGGCATCCACGCTATCACTCCCCTTGCATTCCTCTTGCCTTCCGGCGGCTGCAGGCGGGCAGCCCCCATACCCCTCCACCAGATCCTGACTCTCAGAGGACCCCCAGCCTCTATTTGTGTTATTCTCGTCTGGTCCATGGGGTTCAGATTACCAAGGAGAACTTTTACCAACCGTGAGTTCCAGGCCCCATTCTCGAATCACCACATCGGAATATCCAGGAGTGGCCTGAGACCTGTGCTTTCGCAAGCGCCCAATGTTTCTTTTGCTGAGCCCCTCGGGATGGAAGGTGGAGGGAAGGCCAGGGCAGGGTTGAGCTAGACAGAGTGAAGAACAGAAATTCTGGGGAAGTAGGGGACTCCAACCAAAGACGAAACCCTCTTCCCAGAGGTACCCTTTGTAAGAGCCTTGGAGAGGTGGCTGCACATCTGCAAGGCATGGGATCAGACACTCGGGTCAGACTGATCTGCTTCAGAGCCAGGATACCCCTTTCGACCTGAGTTACATTTGTCATCATTCACGTAAGTGTTTCTATTGGATGGAAACAGATTTAAAACCCACTATCTGACTTCTGTTCTGGCTGTAATAGAGTATCTTGTAACCAACTGATATTTCTACCAAGAGCCACTGTAAAACCTGGGTAAAATTTTATTTAAAAATCTGTTGGAGGGGATTGAGAGGCTCCAGAGGCAGCCAGGACTTGGGGAGCCAGATTCTGGAATTTCACAGACGTGAGCTCCACTTTCTGCATTTAATGGTGAAGTATTGAACACTTTGCCCCAGAGATCAGGGACGCTGTTCCCATTTCTATTCAGGATTGTGCTTGGAGGTACCAGGCAGACAAGAAGACAAGAAAATAAGATAAAAACCTTAAGGATTGAAACAGTAAGAACACAGATGTTCATTATTTGTAGACAATGTGGTTATGTATGAAGAAAATCCAAATTAAGTAACTCTTAAGCTGAGTAATTTAGCAAGGTCAATGGCTAGGGGCCAATATACTAAACTAAATTGTATTTTAGTATTTTTATATATACCAACAATGTACAGCTGGAAAATGAAATCTATAGATATCACTTATAATGACATGAACATTGAGATAGGAATAAAATCATATCTAATAAGAGATGTGCAAGACTTCTAAGCAGAAAACTGCAAAATGTTATTGAAAGAAATTAAAGTAGCACAAATAAATGGAGGAATATTTTAGTTCACAGATTAGAAGACAATTAGTATTATAACAATGTCAATTCTCCCTAAATAGACACATAGATTGAATGCAATTCCCAAATAAAATTCCAGCAGGTTTTTCTTTATTTAAGTGTGAACATTGAACATTTATAAGAAAATGCAAGGGGTGAGGAACAGTCAACCCAACTTTAAAGAACAAAGTTGGAAGCTGATACTGCCAAATATCAAGACACATTATTAAAGTGACAGTGATTAACACAGATGGTATAAACAGAAGAGCAGCAGTGCAGAATATAGAATCCAGACACAGACCACACATCTACAGTCTCTCCATTTATTTCAAAAGTGATACTGTAACACAGGGGGCGGGGGGGAAGAACGTCCTCAGTAAGAGGAGTGGATGTGATTGGCTGTTCATGTGGGAAATTATGAATGCTGATCCCTGCCTCACACCACATGGAAAAGTTCATTCCAGATAGATCACAGGTGTAAATGTGAACTCTAAAGTAATATAGCCTCTATTCTAGACAAATATAGGAAAATGCCTACCTCAGAGTAAGAAAAAATTTCTTATACAAAGTTTAAAAAGCAGTTATCAAAGCAGTTATCAGAAAGGAAAAGGTCAGTAAGTTGGGCTACTTTAAAGTTAAGTGACCATTTTCATCAAAATGCACCATGAAGAGATTGACACAGAAAGCCAGCAGATGTTTGCAATAAACACATCCAAGAAGAAACTTGTATCTAGCTTATGCAGCGAGCTACACACCAACAAGAAAAGAGAACCTAGTAGAAAAACAACAGAATGATGCAAACCGGCATTTCATGAAAGAAGATAGCCCATAAACATAGGAGGAAGCTTCCTGCCTCTGGGAAATGCAAATTAAAGCCATACCAGGGCACCACTCTGCACCCACAAGAATGGCTAAAATGCTACCAACAGGCAGTATCCAGTGCTGACAAAACCATGGAGCAACTGGAAGTCACGTGCATTTCTGGCAGATGTATATTTGTCCACATCTTCATAAATACAGCAATTCCTAAGAACCTGTCCAACAGGAGTGTGTATTGTACATACTAGAAGACATGCGTAAGAATGTTCATTGTCTTATATTCGGTTTAACCCCAAACTAGAAACAACCCAAATGTCCATTAAGAGTAGAATTTATTAATAAATCATATGTCATCATATATGTATGCCACAACCCAGCAGCAGAATCAACAGACACCCCACTGCAACAACGTGGGTGAATCCCACAATGTTGAAAGTAGCCAGACACCAAAAAAGCACATATTGTATATTTTTATTTGGTCAAAATTCAACAGCTGGCAAGATGAATCTATGGTGATGGGAGTGGGGCTGGGGCACCCTGGGTGAAGGGAACGGCCTCTCAGTCTGGGCACTGAGTGCCATCACTCACCCTCTGTACTTCTGCGTGATGTGCATTATAATTGGACAAAATATTCATGTAAAGGAAGGTGTCCCCCAAGGAAAAGAGCTTAGGTGTCACCTCCTCTATCCCAGATGGGCCGAGGTAACTGAGCCGCACGGTGCAGGGGTGGTCCTCTGTGTGTTTTTTTTTTTGCTTTTCCTGAGGACACAGCCACCCTGATGGTCGGGGACCTTTCTCCTGGGTTCCTTTTCCCATCTTGGGTGCAGGTTGACATTTGAGAAGCAAAGGCACCAAGGGTCCCCTTCCTCCCGCCTGGGCCTCATGTCCCCTCAGCCCCTCCCCGGCCACACACTGTTGATTCCTGAATGCTGCTGCTCCAGTGTCCTGGTCTCCACCTGCCCCTCGCCCTGGGGCGAAGCATCCTCCTTGACCCCACCACATCCACGCAGCAAAGGCAGATGGCCAGGCACCAGGGAAATGTGCTGCCGGGGGCCTCCCTGCCCCACTGGCAGGGAGCAGCCAGCCTCTGCATCCAGAGTGTCCCTCACGCTCCGCTCCTGTCCGGTGAGCTGTGGTCAGAACACCCAGGCTGGCTGCCTGCCCACAGGGGTGGGGGACCACACCGGCTCCCAAGGTCACTCAGGGGCCCTGAGCGGTTTGGGCCTCTGTCAGAGAAGACGCAGTGATTGGAACGTTCCTGAAACCGTTTATGAGACCTCTGGGCCTTGTTTGGGCCAAAGTGATCTCACTGGCCTCAAACTTAGCTGCTGGGCGGCTGGCCAGGGCGTCCCCCTCCAAGGGCAACTGTTGCGGAGTTGGAGGCCGATGTTGGAGCGCCTGTGGGCGCGTTCGTGCCCCGGGTACTCAGGGCATTTCTGGATGTCTGCCAGCTTGAGTTATTTCACCAACTCCTGCGGGACCACCTTCCTCCCTCTGGGGACCCTGGGGATCATTTCCTGCCGGAATTAGGCAGGAGCCGCACCACCCTCTCCCTCAGGCACAGGAGGCCACAGATGTGGCGTATATCCGAGCTCTGTGAGCCCCGGCCCTCGCGTCTGTGAGCAGATCCAGGTCCTGCCTTACGGTTTTGGGCAGAGCAGCATCAGGAAAGCCATGTGCCGCAGGGGGCATTGCGTGGCCCTGCCCTCAGGACCACAGTCCATATGCGTAGAGGAGGTGCCAGGGGCTCCTGACATCCTCACATCAGCACCTTCTGAGTT
This sequence comes from Ateles fusciceps, assembly GCA_036589455.1. Classification (NCBI taxonomy): domain Eukaryota; kingdom Metazoa; phylum Chordata; class Mammalia; order Primates; family Atelidae; genus Ateles; species Ateles fusciceps. Next base: position 1,277,643 of record JAZHEH010002915.1, on the reverse strand, counting down.
GGTGTTCCCGAAACGTGGTAGGAGAGGAGACTGAGGAGGCATGGACGAGTGTCCACCCGGGCCCTGCGCAGGAGGCAAGGTCATAGTGGGGGCTATGCAGAGCAGGAGGCCGAGTGCTGCTGTGCGGGCATCTGGGATCGGGCCCCTGCTTGGTGGGAGCACCAGGAGGCCGCCAAGGTGAGTGTGGCCTTAAGGGCAGCACACGTGGCACCTGAGCCAGGTTCCCCTGTCTGTGCTCACAGCTGTGTGACTTTGGGCGAGTGACTAAAGCCTTCTGTGCCTGGAGAGGATCATAGCACCGGCCTCTTGGGATGGTCACCGGAGCTTGATGGATATCTGTAGGGCTGCTGGCTCACTGCCTGGTCCGTAGCAGCCCTGGAGGACAAGTCCCTCTCCCCTGAAGAAGAGAGCCTCCCGCCCTCACCGCTCCTGTGCACTCCCTGTGCCGTCACCCACGATGGTGAGCACGGCCTAGGCAGGAGGAACTGGCGCTGTGGTCCCACCCAGGCCCCACCCCTTCCACAGCTGAGCAGCAGCAACGCCCAGGACCACCACCTGGAAACCAGTCTGTCCTTCTCATTCAGAAACTGGTTTTCTAGTGTGTGAATTTGTGAGTTAAATAAATTTACAGCACTTCACATTTCACTTACAATTTTGATTTCTAAAAATGTTTTGGTTGTTGGTAACTTTGGTTTCTCGTTGAAAACAGTTGCCTATTTGTGATACTGATGTTCCCATTACAATGTAACGTAAAGATTTTTATATCTTAGAACTTTTTAAACTCGAGTTGTGTACACATAGAGTGAGTGGAAGCCCCCGGCATGGGCAGGCCGGGCCGCCCAGTGGCGTGGGGAGTGCGTGGCATCTTTTCGTGGCTGCAGCGTCAGCCTGCACTGCCTGGGTGTGAGATAGACGTGCACCTAATGGCGTGAGTAGCTGGATGTGGGGGGCACTGGGCGCTGCGGACACTGAGGCAGGAGCTTGCCCATGTGTGAGGCAGACGCTCCATAGCTGGAATTGGGTGTGTTTGGGTCACAGAAGTCTGGGGGCAGTGTTCTGCGTCCAGCAGCTCTCACACAGCAGTCGTGATTGCAGTTACTGGTCCCAGCCTGTTATGGAGTACCGGGGGGATTCATTGGTTGACACAGAGACTGAGATTCCACCCCAATCAGAGCTCTGTTCCAGGGGGAGCAACTGAGTCAGGCTTTGTCACTCTGCAAAACAGTGATGCCGCTCAGCCAGCGTTGCGGGTTGCAGCACAACCCAGTGGCTGCATTTCACTCTCACCGTAACCCCCAGGGGTGGATTCTATGACTCTCCTCATTTCTGCAGAAAAGGAAGCAGAGGTGGTTCACAGCTGAGTCACCTGTGCAGGGGAATGCGTTCGCGGAGCCCGGCAGAGCCTGCCAGTGTCGCAGAGGCGGTGAGCCCCTCTGGCCCGACCCACGGCCCCTCAGCAGGGGCTCTTCAGCAAACCCTGCAGACGGGCAGCTTGGGGTGTTTCTCAGACCCCTGCTTTGGCACTTGAGAGCACTTGACTGGGTTCGCTGGTCTGAGGATCATGTGCTCAGCGGAAATCGATCATTTGGACTCTTTCCTTCTCTCCGGGAGGAGTGGGATTATGTGCTCAGCAGAAGTCAGTCGTCCTGGGCTCTTCTCTCCTCCACTCTAGGAGGACTACGACCCAGAGAGCTCCGGGCCCGGCTCTGTGGCTTGGAGTCCAAAGGCAGCTCTGACCACACTGCGTGGGGCAGGAGGGAGGGGAGCTGGGTTCTGTCTCCAAGGTCCCGTTGTGGAAAAGGGACGTTGAGCTCCTGTTTCTGGAGGATAACTTGTAACTCTGTGCCTCTCCCAAGGGAGCACGCATGTCTAAACGGGGGTAAGATTTCCCATACCTACTGCGTCTCACAGTTCAGAAAAAGTCATCAAAGTGCTCAGACTCAGGAAGTAAATAAGGAAATAGGAAAACATTACTTACTTCTTTTTTTTGAGACAGTCTCGCTCCGTTGCCCAGGCTGGAGGGCAATGTTGCCATCACAGCTCACTGCAGCCTCAAACTCCTGGGCCAAGCAATCCTCCCACCTCAGCCTCCCAAGGAAGGCTGCACCAGCACACTCAGCTGGTATTTGCAATTTGTGTAGAGACGTGGTCTCATCACGTTGCCCAGGCTGGCCTTGAACACCTGGGCTCCAGTGATCCACCCACCTTAGCGTCCCAAAGTGCTGGGATTATAAGTGTGAACCACCAGGCCTGGCTGAAAATATAACTTTCAAAAAATCTTAGGTCCATAAGAACTAGGCCAGATCAGAAAATGAATTCTGTTTGTGCCCCCCACAGCTGTGAAGTGGAGGGGCTGACTCCCCGTGCGTCGGCACTCTAGTGCCCACTGCAGGACATTGCTTTAAATGAAAGCTGATGTTTATTCATGCACTTACCCAGAAGCTTTCTGCTGTTACTGAGTCGAACTTCCCCGTATATGAGGAGTTCTTCACTATCAGGTGCAGACAGGGACACAGAAGCAGCACACACACAGCCACGCACCCACGCGCATTCAGGAGTCACTGCCGTGTCTTCGTGGTCTTGGGGGTCGCTGCTTCTGTCTTTAAATCCGAGCGTCAGAAGGGTCTGAGACATCTGCTAAGTCCCTGGCTTCATTAATGATGCTTACAGCGTGCAGAGCGTTCTCACGGACTGCATAATTGATCTGTGTCCTGTAGAATTCTGATTTTCACGTAAACCCAGGACATGTTCAGAGACTTGGAAGTCAGCAGTTCCAGGCCTGCCTTAGGCGTGCCTGTGTGGTGTTTCTGCTGCGGATTGGCTGGTGGTAGCAGCTGCTGGCATCACGCAATTGGCTTGGCTGCAGAGTGAGCCCGCGGAAGAGGGCTCTCCGCCTCTACTCCGTGACTCAGGCTCCTGCCACCAGCCTCAGCCGAGGACGGAGGCTGTGGTTACACAACGCGCAAGTGTGGTCTCTGTCACAGATGTGGCTGTCGCAGAGAGTGCTGTCTCTGCTCCTGTTTCCAGCAGATGCCTGGGAACCTTTGGACGTCTTGGGGATTTTCTCCCAGCACTGTAACAATGCCACCACGAGCGAATCCTTGACGGGGACCGGCACGGGCACCTCAGATGCCAGGACCAGCGTGATGTATGCGCCATAAGACTGTTTCGGAGGGTTTAGTCAGCTGGTCACCCAGGAAAGGAAAATGACTCGGCTGTTACTGTGGAATGTAAAATGACTGAGCTCGGGAGAGGCGGTTCTGCCTGGATGTGTGAACTGAGGTGGCTGATGTTAGGCTGAGCAATGAGAACACACTGAAAGTGTCTGCCCTTCCTGAGATAAGAGCAGGTTCTGGGACTGTGGGGGATGGGGCTGCAGGGGCCCCCGAGGAAACGCCGTGCTCTGCTGAGACCCCTATGTGGCATCACTCTCACCTGGTGTTGCAGAAGTCGCATCATGAATACAAGGGGACCGCTTTCCCGGGAGGTTTTCCTAGGGGTTTCGTAGGCAGCCAGCTTCCCACCTGCACACATTAACGGCGGCGTCTCTTCCTCACTGCAGCCTGCAGGACGCTGGCATCGGATTCATCCTGGTGATAGACCGGCGGCGGGGCAAATGGACCTCCGTGAAGGCGTCCGTCCTGCGCATCGCAGTAAGTGCCGCCGGGGCTCTGCCCTGCGCCCGGCCCCTCCCTGGGCAGCGTGACTGCAGGGTCCTCTTCCTCTCGGCGCCGCAGCTCCGCGGCTCCTGCCTCGTGCTGAGGGGGACAGAGCCCAGCCCCGGCGGGTGGAGGCCGGTGCCAAGGCCCCCCTGCTTGGGCTCCCGAGGAGCTGGTGTCTGTGTGTGGGTTTTCGCAGATGGGGGAACTTTTAGGGAGCCCGGGGTGACTTGAAAACAATTTCCCCAGGCAGGGCAGCCCATCTGTTTCTGAACAGTGCGTCTGAGATGCTCAGGTTGAATCTGCACTCTCTCTTCATGAAACACAGCAAGCCTGGCTAGGCAGCGGCGGGTGTGTGCAGAGACACTCCAGGCTGGAAGTTTGAAGCAGTACTGCACAGCTTTTCTCAGTGATTTTCTCCTTTCCAAATCGGGCCATCTATCTTTAGCTGTGACACGGACGAGCCGCCACCGCCTCCCTTTCCTGGTAACCCAGCCCTGCATGGAGCTATCCTCCTTCCCAAGGACCTTCCCGTGGCATCTGAGAGTCTGTTTGCAGATTCTGCACGCTGCCTTCCATGGCAGAGGAGGAGCTGGGTTTGCTGTTGGTTTTAACCCAGAGTAACCATTTAAGAGGGAAGAGATTAAGTCAGCAGCAAGCCCCCAAGTCTTATTTTTATCGGTAGCTCTCACCCGGATGCACAACCCCGGCGTGGAGTGTGTCTCACCCACGCTCTCTGCGCCTGTCAGTCCAAGTTTCATTGCAGCCAAAGGACCAAAAATAAGAGGGCTAGTCAGCTGGTCAGTCTCTGGGATGAAGCGTCTCCTTGCACCCCCCACTGCACCCTCTGCCCCTCACCGCAGCTGGCCCCTGTTCCTGACCCTGCCCCAACCTGGCACACGCTACCTATGGCATCATTATCTGAAAAAAGTCTGCCTGTCTGCCTGGAGGTGACCTGGGACCATGGGTCCTCAGCTGGGACGGCACAGCTGCTCCAAGCATTCCCCAAACCCTGGTGAAGTCCGATTCTCCTGGCCTCTCCCGGGTCCTGCATTCAAACCGTCTTTGGGTTCCCCCGGCCTCTAGCGGCTGCTGCGCTAAGGTTGTGGGTGTAGTCAAAGACGCCATCCCTTTTCCTGCCCATTTCCTCATTCCTTCATCTTTCACAAGAATTAGAGGCCCCACATCTGCCCCTGACGCCCACAGCCTTCATTGTTTTGGCGCGAGCGTGTCACTGGGCCGCTAGTTCTCACGGGAATCTTGGGAATGAAGCGTCTCCCTCGCACCCTCACCGCACCCCCTGCGCCTCACCGTGGCTGGTCCCTGTCCCTGACACTGCCCCAGCCTGGAGCAAACTGCCTATGGCATCGTTAGCTGAAATAATTCCGAACACTTCAGGATGCTTCCCAAAAGTAGACGTGTGTATAATCAGCCTTCCCTTCCTGTAACACTGCATTTGTTTGCTTTTGCGTCACTATAAAGAAATACTTGAGCTGGGTAATTGGTAAAGAATGAAGTGTAATTGGCTCACAGCTCTGCGGGCTGCACAAGCTTGGCACCTGCACCTCCTCAGCTTCTGGGGAGGCCTCAGGGAGCTTCCAGTCGCGGTGGAAGGCAGCGGGAGCCTGCGTCAGGTGGTGAGAGGGGGAGCGAGAGAGAAGGGGGAGGTCCGGACTTGAACCACCAGATCTCGAGTGAACTTACTGAGCGAGAACTCACTCATCACCGAGGGGGATGGCACTGAGCCATTCATGAGGGGTCACCCTGTGATTTAATCACCTCCACCAGGCCTCACCTCCGGCACCGGGAATCACATTTCAACATGAGATTTGGAGGGGACAAAGTCCCACCCGTATAAAATGTCCCCAGAAATGTAGAAAGTTCTTGAGATAAGCCATCACCAACTAATAGCAATGTGTCCCTTTCATGATTGCACATTTTCAATGAGTTTGCACGTGATGTCTTAGACAATTCTAAAAATTAAATCGTAAGAACCCACGGGGTCAGACACACGTGGACAGACAACAGATGCTCCAGAAAGCATACATCAGTCCTGGGCGGGTCCCACAATGTTCCCAGCAAGCACATCATCGTTGAATGAACAGACAACACTGTTACAGCCACATCTTTCACACTTATCTGCCACCAATATAAGCCAGCCCTCAGGACGTCTCTCAGCAAGATGTGGTGGTAGGAGTCGACGTCCATGCCAGGACACTCAAGGGTGTGAGGACCACCTGGGTGGCCTCCATGCCTGTGGGCCCATGCGCCTGCATCTTTACACACCCACCACAGCCCATCACTCACACATGGCTCCCGAGCCAGGGTCTCTTTGCCTGGGCTCCTGCTCTGGTCCTTCCTCTGGGAGGCCACACTTCACTACATGTGCCACAGCGCTTCTGCTCAAACTTCACTAAGTGTGCCACAGCGTCCCTGCTCACACTTCACTACATGTGCCATGGCGCCTCTGCTCATGCTTCACCCTGTGAGCCACAGTGCCTCTGCTCATGCTTCACCACGTGAGCCACGGTGCCTCTGCTCATACTTCACCATGTGTGCCACGGTGCCTCTGCTCTCGTTTCACCACATATGCCACAGTGCCTCTGCTCATGCTCTACCATATGTGCCATGGCATGCTTCACTATGTGTGCCACGGTGCCTTGCTCACACTTCACTACGTGTGCCACAGTGCCCCTGCTCACGCTTCACTATGTGTGCCACGGTGCCTTGCTCACACTTCACTATGTGTGCCACGGTGTCCCTGCTCACGCTTCACTACGTGTGCCACAGCACTTCTCACGCTTCACTACGTGTGCCACGGTGCTCTGCTCACGCTTCACTGCATGTGCCATGGCACTTCTGCTCACACTTCACTGTGTGCCACAGTGCCCCTGCTCACGCTTCACGTGTGCCATGGCACTTCTGCTCGCACTTCACTACATGTGCCGTGGTGCCCTGCTCACGCTTCATTACGTGTGCCACTGCACTTTTGCTCACACTTCACTACGTGTGCCACGGTGCCTCTGCACACGCTTCACTACGTGTGCCACGGCACTTCTGCTCACACTTCACTGTGTGTGCCACGGCACTTCTGCTCACACTTCACTGTGTGTGCCACGGCGCTTCTGCTCACACTTCACTGTGTGTGCCGCAGCGCTTCTGATCATGCTTCACTACGTGTGCTACAGCACCTCTGTACATGTTTCACTATGTGTGCCGTGGTGCCCCTGCTCATGCCTCACCACGTGTGCCGTGGCACCCCTGCTCGTGCCTCACCACGTGTGCCATGGCACCCCTGCTTACACTTCACCACATGTGCCACGGTGCCTCTGCACATGCTTTGCTACAGGTGCCACTGTGCCCTCACAGATGCATCATCCATCATGTGTGTCTCTCAGATTAGTCACTCCCAGGTTAGATGACAAGAGCTTCCCCAGATACAAGGTCACTTTTTAAGAAATACAGAAATTATTTTCTAAAAGCAGAGTATTTCTGCAAGGTCACCCTACAAGGTAGCGAAGCAGCCCCCAGCAGACCCATGGTTTAGATGTTGATCTTGAGCTGCTGAGTGTCCCATTCTGCTCACCGTGTGTGTGAGTGAGTGAATTTCTGAAGCAGGTGCGGGTGTGAGCAGGTGAATTTCTGAAGCAGGTGCAGGTGTGAGCAGGTGCATTTCTGAAGCAGGTGCAGGTGTGAGCGGGTGAATTTCTGGAGCAGGTGCAGGTGTCAGCGGATAAATTTCTGGAGCAGGTGTGGGTGTGATCTGGTGAGTTTCTGAAGCAGGTGTGGGTGTGAGCAGGTGAGTTTCTGAAGCAGCTGCAGGTGTCAGCAGGTGAGTTTCTGAAGCAGGTGTGGGTGTGAGTGGGTGAATTCTGGAGCAGGTGCAGGTGTGGGTATGAGGGGTGAGTTTCTAAAGCAGGTACAGGTGTGAATGGGTGAGTTTCTGAAGCAGGGGCAGTGTGAGCGGGTGAGTTTCTGAAGCAGGTGCGGGTGTGAGTGGGTGAATTTCTGGAGCAGGTGCAGGTGTGAGCGGGTGTTTCTGAAGCAGGTGTGGGTATGAGGGGTGAGTTTCTGAAGCAGGTGCGGTGTGAGCGGGTGAGTTTCTGAAGCAGGTGCGGATGTGAGCAGGTGAGTTTCTGAAGCAGGTGCAGGTGTGAGCTGGTGAGTTTCTGAAGCAGGTGCCGGTGTGAGCAGGTGAGTTTCTGGAGCAGGTGCGGGTGTGATTGGGTGAATTTCTGAAGCAGGTGCGGGTGTGAGCAGGTGAGTTTCTGAAGCAGATGCGGGTGTGAGTGGGTGAGTTTCTGAAGCAGGTGAGGGTGTGAGCGGGTGAGTTTCTGAAGCAGGTGTGGGTGTGAGCTGGTGAGTTTCTGAAGCAGATGTGGGTGTGAGTGGGTGAGTTTCTGAAGCAGGTGCGGGTGTGAGTGGGTGAGTTTCTGAAGCAGGTGCCGGTGTGAGCAGGTGAGTTAGGTGTGGGTGTGATTGGGTGAATTTCTGAAGCAGGTGCGGGTGTGAGCAGGTGAGTTTCTGAAGCAGGTGCGGGTGTGAGTGGGTGAGTTTCTGAAGCAGGTGCCAGTGTGAGCAGGTGAGTTAGGTGTGGGTGTGATTGGGTGAATTTCTGAAGCAGGTGCGGGTGTGAGCGGGTGAGTTTCTGAAGCAGGTACAGGTGTGAGCGGGTGAATATCTGAAGCAGGTGCAGGTGTGAGCTGGTGCGTTTCTGAAGCAGGTGCCCGGGTGTGAGCGGGTGAGTTTCTGAAGCAGGTGCGGGTGTGAGCAGGTGAATATCTGAAGCAGGTGCGGGTATGAGCTGGTGCGTTTCTGAAGCAGGTGCGGGTGTGAGCGGGTGAATATCTGAAGCAGGTGCGGGTGTGAGCTGGTGCGTTTCTGAAGCAGGTGCGGGTGTGAGCGGGTGAGTTTCTGAAGCAGGTGCGGGTGTGAGCAGGTGAATATCTGAAGCAGGTGCGGGTGTGAGCGGGTGAGTTTCTGAAGCAGGTGCGGGTGTGAGCTGGTGCGTTTCTGAAGCAGGTGCGGGTGTGAGCGGGTGCGTTTCTGAAGCAGGTGCGGGTGTGAGCGGGTGAGTTTCTGAAGCAGGTGCGGGTGTGAGCGGGTGAGTTTCTGAAGCAGGTGCGGGTGTGAGCGGGTGAGTTTCTCGAAGCAGGTGCGGGTGTGAGCGGGTGAGTTTCTGAAGCAGGTGCGGGTGTGAGCGGGTGCGTTTCTGAAGCAGGTGCGGGTGTGAGCGGGTGCGTTTCTGAAGCAGGTGCGGGTGTGAGCGGGTGAGTTTCTGAAGCAGGTGCGGGTGTGAGCGGGTGAGTTTCTGAAGCAGGTGCGGGTGTGAGCTGGTGCGTTTCTGAAGCAGGTGCGGGTGTGAGCGGGTGAGTTTCTGAAGCAGGTGCGGGTGTGAGCGGGGTGAGTTTCTGAAGCAGGTGCGGGTGTGAGCTGGTGAGTTTTTGAAGCAGGTGCGGGTGTGAGCGGGTGAGTTTCTGGAGCAGGTGCGGGTGTGAGCTGGTGAGTTTCTGAAGCAGGTGCGGGTGTGAGCGGGTGAGTTTCTGAAGCAGGTGCGGGTGTGAGCGGGTGAGTTTCTGGAGCAGGTGCGGGTGTGAGCTGGTGAGTTTCTGAAGCAGGTGTGGGTGTGAGCGGGTTTCTCAAGCAGGTGCGGGTGTGAGTGGGTGAGTTTCTGGAGCAGATGTGAGTGTGAGCTGGTGCATTTCTGAAGCAGGTGCGGGTGTGAGCGGGTTAGTTTCTGGAGCAGGTGTGAGTGTGAGCGGGTGCGTTTCTGAAGCAGGTCGGCTCATCTTGAAAGCTCTGTCTTGTGAACATCATAACTGAACAGTTAGTGTTTGAGTTTTTATTTTTGCAGTGATTCTTACACCACGAAAATGTGGCTTTTTGTATTTTTTTCTTTCGTTTTCAGAGTTCACCAGCACTGGTTTGGAAGCAGCAGAAGCTAGCATTTTTCCAGCAAAATCACCCAGAACTCTGTCTGAACGCCAGTGCTTTCTTACCATGAGAACTTACAGTCGTGTTACTACACAGACTGTATTTGTGTGGTCAGCACGTCCTGAGGATCTTCTCTGTCCCGGGCACTGCCCGGGTGTCACGGATGTGAGGGAGGAAATGAGCAAGGCGCACCCACAGCTGGGTGTGGACAGTTGAGGGATATCTCGATGGGGTCACAGGCAGGAGTGGCAGGGAGTGGCTGGGAGGGCGGCTGAGCTGTGGGGGAGGGGGCAGAGTCAGGCCCCACACGCCAAGCCCCGTCCACCTGGGCTGTGACCCTGGAGGGGGTGTCTTCCTGTCCCCAGGCCCCTGCTGCCCAGGAGCCAGGCTGCCTCCAGGAGGGTTTGGTGCAGGAGGGGCATGAGCAGCCAGCAGGAGACGGTGATGGTGGGCGCTGGATGGGCAAGAAACACAGAGCTTGGAGCCCTGGTTGCATGAAGGAGAAATGGGGCAGGAGGCCAAAGGGCAGGTGGTTGGGGGGGCGGGTGGTGGTGGCGCTGTCATAGGAGTTGGCTGTGCACGTGCTGAGGCTCAGGGGTCACTGGGCAAGGGAGCAAGGGCAGCCATGGACCTGGTCGAGCCTGGGTGCCGGGCAGACTCAGAGGGGTACAGGTCTCTGTAGAGGGGAAGGGGTGGGTGGTGGAGCTGGGAGAAGGCCCCAGGCTCTGTCCATGGGCTGCTCGCTGCCCGGAGAGGGCAGACCGGGGGATTACCACTTGGGCATCTTGGTTCAGTTTCTTGGAGATGGTGCAATTAACCTGACATGAGGGCACCAAGTAGTGCCTGCAGGGCCACCTGGATGCCACCCCTTGTGCTCCTGGCCTCGACAGCAGGCTTTGGCTGGCCTCACCTTCCACCTAAAGTAGCTTTGGGAAAACTAGCACTTAGCACCAGCCCAGGCCAACTGGGCCCTCAAGCAGTTTCCAAACAGCCACAGGCTCCAGCTGCCCGACCCCACCAGGGCGCCCGGCTCAGGGTGCTGTGGGCGCCACACAGCAAGCCCAGGGCAGAGACTGCACCTGCAAGCGCTCAGCCACTGAGGGAGATGCAGCGCTTACATAATGCGCTGTGATCGGGGCTATTTTTAGCCACCATATGTGCTGTCTTATGAGCTGAGCTTTCCCTAATTTGGGGTGTTCTTTCTTCTTTTTGGATGCCTTCAGCATGGCTTGGAATCGAAAAATAAGACATTGGAAGAGCCAAAATCCAGTGTTCCCAAAACCAGGGTCCCTGTGCCTCCATCCAGAGCAAAGCCCATGTGGTGCTGAGGGCGTGCAGGAGCGGGGTACATTCACTGCTACCCACACAGGGGCTCAAGCACCCAGCAAGGCAGGAAGGACGAGAGCCTCGTCTGAGAACTCACACGCCTCTTCTCCCTGAGTCCGACAGTTGCGCAGTCCTCAGATAGATGCATCTTTTATAAAATGCTGTTACAAAATCTAACCCTCTTCCACTGTACCGTGTGTGTGTGTTCACACTTTCTGATTTTGTAATTTATTTTTGGATTTTATATATTCGTGTTTATATCAAACTAAATCCAGATCCTCAAGTATGTGCCTGGAGAAAGTGAATCTAATTTTTAGTCTGCATGGGGCCAGAACTCTGGTTTTCCCTATGACTCCAGTGCAGTCTGTGTGTGCAGGAACAGTAGAAAACGAGGTGTCTGAGGGATCCTGGACTTCTGGGTCGTTCAGCAGATCCCACGCTTTGGCAAAGTACGCTTGTATGCGGCCCTGCGACTGGACCCTCCCCCTGGACCCTCCCCCTGTGCCGGCTACTGGCTCTGCGGAGGAGCTGACCATGTGGGTGGTGGGAACGGTGGCGGTGGGAGCAGTGCTAACTCCAGGAGGACTTCTCAGCGGAGGTGATGCTTGATGAGAGCCTGATGGGAGGAGGAGTTGTTCAGATGGAGGGTGGGGGATGAGGAGCGTCCCCTGGAACACAGAGCAGCTCTGGGATGAGAGTTGAGAGCGTGGGCTGCCAAGGAGAGGCAGCCAGGTCTGTATGCCCCTCTCTGAAGAGGCAAGACCGTCCCGCAGGGCAGGGAGCTGAAATGCACAATGAGTAACTGTTGAGACTGCGGGGGCCCAGCTCTTCCCACTGCGGCTGAGCTTTCTCAAGACAGGACCACTGTGCACAGCAAGCACCTGCTCAGTGAGCACAGCCCCGGGGACCAGGACCTGCCGGGTGTCTCCTGCACACCAGCTCCTGTGGCAGTTGCATTTCAGCACACCCAGCATGTCCATCAACCCCAGACTACAGGTGGAGGAGCTGGGCTTCGGGTGACAAGGGGACCTGCCGATGGGGTGGGGCGGCTCTGGGGCCGGCCTGGGCCTTCCTGTCTCTGAAGCCCGGGCTCCCTCCCTGCTCCGGGGGTCCCAGGGCTACGGTGTGGGTGGTGCCGGTTCATGCAGAGTATTGTGGAGTAGGCAGCCCATGAGGCTTCCAGCAAGAGCGATCTCAGCAGCTGCGGCCCCCTCTACCCTAAGACATGAATCAATGACGCTGAGAGCGTCCATTTAAGCGACTGTCCCTCATCCAAAGGGTCACTTCTCTGATCTCAGTCAGGATCTAACAGCCTTGAGGATTTCTAGCAGGGGTGGGAGATCCAGAGGCCCCTGCCCTTTCTCAGGGTGTGTTTCCTGGAACATGGAATCCAGGTGTCCAGTAACATCAGCACCAGTCATTCTGTTCTCTCTTAAAAGACCTCAGAGGGACACGGTGGATAAAAGGTCGTCTTAGTCCAGGTCTGCTGCTTGTGTGTGAGTGTCTGCAACCAGCCCCTTGACGAGAAAAGGAATTCATGTCTTACAGTTTTCAGGTCTTACAGTTGAGGGGCCGCAGCTGCTGAGAGCTTGCTGGTGGCTCCCCGAGGTGGTTGGGGGCCTCGCCTGGCAGGGACAGTGAGCCAGCTCAGGGCTGCCTTCCCCTGCTTATAAAGCCACCAGGCCCCCACCCACCCCCCAGGACAGCCCATGAAGCCCTGTATCCGTGAATGGATTAATCCACTCACAAGGGTGGGGCCGTCCTGACCCAGTCGCCACGGCCTCTCAATGCACCGTGAGTTTCAAGGTTTCACAGGGAAGAACATTCCATCCACAGCAAATATATATTTCAGAATTGCTAAAAGAATCGATTTTAAATGCTCTCAGCACAGACAAATGGTGAGTGGTGAGGTGACAGATCAGTGAATTGGCTTGATGTAATCACCCCACCCAGGATACCTACAGCAAAACATCACTGTGTCCCATGAGAGTAGATGCGATCATGATCTGTCAGGCAAACGGAGAAACAGTTTTTTAAAAAAGACGAACAGAGAAAAGAACGAGCTCTGGGACCCAGGGTCACTCAGGAGCTTTTTCTCGCAGAGAAGAGGAAGGAGCCCGGGGGTCCCTAGACCAGGTGCCTCTCGAGGCTCCATGGGAGGGGCCGTGGATCCCGCAGGCCATGCCGACTTCCCCGACAGACAAACCCAGAGCCAGGCCTTGCCGGTGAGGGGCGGGGCCGCTCGCTGAGGCTTCTCCAGTGCTGCTCCTCACTCCCCTTCATGCCTGGAATGACAGTATTTGCCTGATTTTTTTTTGCAGCTCAGAGCTCATGGCGCAGGAGGCAGAGCCCCTGCATTCGGGTGGCTGAGGGTTTGAGTTAAGGTTGGATTGGGAGGAGGGAAGATGTGGCTGCCCCACACGTGGACGAACAGAGGCATGAACCACAGCAGCCCCGTGTCTTTTTCCTCTCCACTTCCAGTTTAGAAACATTTCCAGCCTACAGAAAATTGGGGAGAGCCTCCCAGTGAGCACTGACGTCTCTGTTCCTTAGCTGTGGTCATTAACAAAGTGTCCATTTGTGTGTGTGTTTGTGTACAGAAACACACAGACACACATAACACACACAACACACACACAGACACACAGATACACATAGACACAGACGTACACACATGACACAGGCACACAGAGGCACACATCACACAAACACATATCTCACACAGCCAGAGACACACACATACATCACATAGACACACAGACACAGACATGTACACATATCACACATGTCACACAGACACACATACATCACACAGACACCCACACAATCACAGACACAGACATGAACACACATCACACAGACACACAGAGAAACACATGACAGACACACAAGCACATGACATAGACACACAGACTTACACATAGACACACAGACACATATCACACAGACACACGTCACATAGACACACAGACATGTACACATATCACAGATACACAGACACATCACACAGACATGCACACATCACACAGAAACCCACACAGTCACATAGACACAGACATGAACAGACATCACACAGACACACAGAAATACACATCACACACACACAATCACATAGACACACAGAGACATAGACATGTACACACATGACACAGACGTACAGACACACATGACATAGACACACAAACACATATAGACACAGGCACAGATATGTACACACACACACAGAGACACACATCACAGACACACGTAATAGACACACAGACATAGACATGTACATACATCACACAGGCACACAGAGACACACATCACACACACACGTCACACAGACACCCACACAATCACATAGACACAGGCATGTACACACATCACACAGACACACATATCACACACACCCAGAGACACACACATCACATACATAGACACACACGTACACACATTACACAGAGACACACATTACACACAGTCACATAGACACACACATCTACACACACATGTACACACGTGACACAGATACACAGAGACATCACACAGACACATCACATAAACACACACAGACATGTACATATATCACACACACCCAGAGACACACACAAACGTACACATCACGTAGACAGACACACATATGTACAGATACATCACATAAACACACACACATCACAGAGACATGCACAGACGTGCACACATCACACACACACATATATACACATATACATACACAACACATAAACACAGACACACACACACATACACACAGAGACACACACACACGTTTTGCTGGTGAGAGCTGGCCCCGCCATCGTGTCTGTTTAGCCCAGATTGCTGTCATGGGTGTCTCCCCAAGAACAGCCTCCCCACTACGTGACCACAGGAAAGTCAGCATTGCGGCAACACGGCCCTCTGGTCAATGACACACGGGGATTTCTCGAGGTGTCCCCGTCACGTCCCTCCTGTATTTTGTGAAAATCCAGGCCCACTGAAGGGCGATGCCCGCGCCAGCTGTCAGCCCTTCTCGGCAGTCTCTAGTCCACCCAGTTGTTCGGTTTTGTTTCGCTTTCTGTCCTTTGTGAGACTGAGACTTGCGAAGGGTTGAAGCCAGCTGCTTTGTGCATGTCCTTTCATCTGGTTTCCATGTAATTAGGTTCCTCGTGGTCCTTTGGGGCGGGCATCCTGGTGGGTGAGCTTCTGGGGCAGCCCGTGGAGGCCCAGGATGCCCATGTGTCTGGTGATTGGGGCGGTCTCTTGTGCTGACCGGGCTGGGGAGGCTTCCGGATTCCCCCCTGGAGAAGGTACCTCTCCTCTGGGTAATCAGTGAGTTATGTGTGGTCTGTGTGTGTCTCTGTGTCTGTGTGTGTGTGTGATATATGTGTGTGTTTATGGACGTGTGTGTGTGTGTGTATATATATATGTATATGTGATCCTCGGGATGGGGTGAAGGTCCTGTGGCTGAGGTGTCCACTGACCATTTCCGCCTGAATGGGTGGTGTGCAGTGGTGGCTGCAGGGCTGGCTGTGTTTTCGAGGAGAGCAGTAGGTGCCTGGCGTCTGCATCCACACCTGCCTGGGAGCCACCTCCATTTCTTACCCCCCACCTCCCACATCCCTGCAGCTGTGTCTCCAGTGCTCTTCCCCTCTACTCTCTGCCTCTGCAGGGTGAGGTTTTGCACTGACTGTGTACAGAAACACATACACATTACACACAGACACGCACAGATACACAGACACAGACATGGACACACATGACACAGACATACAGAGGCACACATCACACAGACACACACAGACACACAGTCACATAGATACACAGACATGTACACACATCACACAGACACACATATCGCACACACCCAGAGACATCCACGCCCCTTCAGGGTCCTGGTCCTTAGGGAGCTGGTTAACAGGGCGGCCAGAAAAACAACTGAATACTCCTCAGCTCTCTATGTGAGCTCTGAGTTCACACGGCTCCGAATCCGTGAGATGTGAGCAGCGCTGGGTAGAACCTTGGCAGAATTTTGCTAGCATCTGCTGAGAAGCTGGTGGGGAGGTCCTGGGGGTTGGCTTGAGCTGTGGGGTGAGTGTGGGAGAGACAGCCAGTTCCCGCCCATCGATCAATCTGCAGACTGTCCCATTTTCATAGCAGTCCCCACCCAAATGTCACTGGAGTCCAGTCTCAGGATCCTGGGTGTACACCTCTTCTCCAGGTCTGGTTCCTGTGAAATTCATGGAGATTATTGTACATTCTCGAGTGGGAGTGCAATTGATGTGTGTGCCGATTCTCCGTGTATTTTCTCCCCAGGCTTTCTAGAGGAACATTTGCGAGATCAGTCCCCAAATGGCCGTGCTGTGGTTTAGGACTGGTTTTAGGAGCCATGGCCTCACACACGTGGCAGCAGCCATCCTGGGCGCTCACGTCCAAACATCTGCAGGAACAGGGTCCATGCTCATTGCGTTCCTCACCCGGTCAGCGTCTCTGATTCAGCCTCTGAAGTTTCTTCATCTGTTAACACTGAGATGCAAACAAACTTTCAAATGCATATTTTTATATAAGCTGTGTTTGCCCTTTGGCTACTGTCAGACAAGTGTAATTGGTGAGTTTTCAGCTGCTCTGAAATTAAATATGTAATGTCAGGCTGGATAGAAGTGGCTTTGAGTGGACCTCAAGGAAGGTTATTTGAACTTGGGGAGGGTTTTCAACCAGGGTTCCCCAAAGTACCCAGTTATCAGAGTTCCCAGCGTGTCCTGCTTTAGCTGTGCTGATAAACATACATAGTGAGTATGTTGTGAGTCACTAAGAATATTAACTCAGAAACCAGTGAACTTTTTCTACCTCCAGATTACAATGCTGTGGTCATCACACATATCCGTTACCAAATTCATCCAGATCAGCCCAGAAAATGAGCAATATTGTTTTCATATTAAATAGAAACCTATTATAATCTTAAGATTACTTTATTGTTAAGTAATTTACAAAAAGACTTGGCAACCCCATCCCAAATTCTTCACCCAGTTACCATTTATACTTACCCCGCCTCGTAAAACGAAGTTTTCATTTTAGACCTTTCCCCAGCTTTTAACACAAATGGTCGACTCCAATTCAGAGAAAATTTAATTTGCTGTTATTTATATTCAGGATCTGTGTTTGTGCACAGTGTTAGCACCTTCTCGCTCAGCTAGGATCTTGCAAATACTCTATTTAGTATAATGATCCAACAATTTAAAAAACAAAAAGACTGAAACTGAGCCAGAGAAGAGGGGCTGTGGCAGAGCTGCAGAGCCTCCAGGACCCAGCGGGCCTTGCTGCGGAGGGACGCTTCGCTCCCAGAGGCTTTAGGGGCAAATTGAGCTGAACCTGCTGGAGATGCAGACACCTGCCCCCTACACACCCGGCTTCATCTCCGAGCTTCAGGCTCTCAGCCTGTCCTAAAAGATCCAGGTGATAAAAATGACAGCAAAATTTAGAAGAGCATGACTCATTGCACCTCCAGAAAAATACTGGTTTTCCTTAAGTAGTGATGGCTGATTTCACAGTGGTGGTGAGAGATTTTCAGTCCTCTCGTTGCTGAGAGAGACAGAACCTGCCCTGAGGCGTCCCACCTTTCGGGGCCTTGCTTCTCCAAGAACTGCCCAGGCATCCTGTCCACCAGGAACACACTCCCCCGCAGATGCTCAGCTCATGACTCCCTGCTTGTAATTCGGCCTGTCCGTCACAGCATCTCACCCACGCGTGCTCCTGCCACAGGTGAACAGACGTGGCCTTAGTCTACGTCCAGTTGTCGTGTGAGACACTGGGGCAGAGAGGGCTCAGATGCAGGCCCCTCCAGAGCACTTCCCTGAGGCCCGTGGGTGGAGGGGATGGGTGTGGAGGGCAGCAGAGGCAGGAGGATTCCCCGGTAGCCAGGTAGCCATCAGCCTCCCCCTCCCTCATCCACTCAGCAGAAGACACCCACAGAGCACCTGCCAAATGTATTGGCCACTGAGGGCCGTGGTCCCTGCCCTCCCCACACAATGCAAAAAAGGCAGAGGTCTCCATGGGAGGGGCCTTGTGGGAAAGGCGTGCACTGTCCACCCAGCGACAGGACAGTGTCTGCCTGCCCTGTACAGGGAGGACTGCCGCCCAGCAACAGGACAGTCTCCACTCACCCTGGACGGGGGAGGGCGGCTGACAGGACAGTGTCCACTCACCCTGGATGGGGGAGAAGGCCGCCCAGCAACAGGACAGTGTCCACTCACCCTGGATGGGGAGAAGGCCGCCCAGCAACAGGACAGTGTTCACTCACACTGGACGGGGGAGGGCGGCCACCCAGCGACAGGACAGTGTCCACTCACCCTGGACGGGAGGACGACCACCCAGCAACAGGACAGTGTCCACTCACCCTGAATGGGGAGAAGGCCACCCAGCAACAGGACAGTGTTCACTCACCCTGGACGGGGGAGGGTGGCCACCCAGCGACAGGACAGTGTCCACTCACCCTGGACAGGAAGAAGGCCACCCAGCGACGGGACAGTGTCCACTCACCCTGGACGGGGGAGGGAGCGGCCAGCCCAGCAACAGGACAGTGTTCACGCACCCTGGACGGGGAGGGGGCGGCCGCCCAGCGACAGGACAGTGTCCACTCACCCTGGACAGGGAGGAGCAGCCACCCAATGACAGGACAGTGTCCACTCACCCTGGATGGGGGAGGGGCGGCCGCCAAGCGACGGGACAGTGTCCACGCACCCTGGATGGGGAGGGCGGCCGCCCAGCGACGGGACAGTGTCCACTCACCCTGGACGGGGAGGAGCGGCCACCCAGCAACAGGACAGTGTTCACGCACCCTGGACGGGGGAGGGCGGCCGGCCCAGCGACAGGACAGTGTCCACTCACCCTGGACAGGGAGGAGCAGCCACCCAATGACAGGACAGTGTCCACTCACCCTGGATGGGGAGGGCGGCCGCCCAGTGACTGAGCCCTTAGTTTATGCACATGGGGCAGAGGCACATCTCTGGTTTTAATTCCTGTAGGGCAGTCAGGTGAGCTGAAACGCGGCTCGCGGTGGATGTTTGGGTGCTGAGGACAGGCTTGTCAAGGTCTTGCTACGAGGATCCCACAACTGTGGAAAAGGCATTGTGTAATCCTGAGTGGGGTCCCAGCCCCTTGTGCTGTCATCCCAGAGCTGGCTTGGAGCTTGGGGTGCGTGATCTAGAATTCCCACCTGAGACCATGTTGTCAGCAGCAGAGATGAGCCGGGCGTTCCCTGCAGCCCACGTGGCCGGAGCACCCAGCCTTGGCCCACACCCCACGGGCCCCCTGACTTCAGACCCTCCCCCAGCTGACCTCAGGGCTTTCCTATGGCCCTCGCTAGGCCAGCCTGGACCTTCCAGTGTGGCCGGGCAACACCCAGCCAGGACATCTTGATGAGTCTGTCACTCAGTCTTCGTGCTATATCCCTTTCCACTTCAGGGCAACGCCACCCTTTTCTGTATGTCATAGTTTAGGTGCATTTAACCTCGTTATCCAGAAATCAAACTCAGTTGCTTCACAGTTTCTTTTTTGGTGACAGGGTCTCTCTGGGTTTCAGCGTCAGGACATAACTTGGCGTCGAGAGCAGCTGTCGCTGCACGTCTGTCATGGTGGCTTTTGAGCGCGTCCTCTGTGGGCACCCACGAATGCCACGAACACCTTAGTCCGTTGCATCTTGGAGAGGGTGTGCCGCTCTCCCCCACTTTCCAGATGGAGAAGCCGAGACACAGAAGGGGAGTGACCTGCCCGAGGTCTCCCACCTTGTAAGAGGCAGAGCCAGCTTCCAAATCAGTTCATGTAATTGTGCACAAGGGCACGTGTGCGCACCAGGGCGCAAGATTATCTTTATTTTTGTAGTAACACACGTATGTGTCCATGTTGACTTTTTTAAATTTGACAAGTGTGTTGGTTTCCTGGGGCCATGGTAACAAAGTAACCAGAGACTGGCGGCTGGGCACAGAAGCGCACTCCCCCACCAGCCCCGGAGGTGGGGTCTGAACCTGGGTGTGGCCGGGGCAGGCTCGTCCCGAGGCTGCAGGGAGCATCTGCCCACCCCAGGCCTCTCTCCAGCTTCTGTCCGGGCTCTGTCCCTGGGTCTCCCTGGGTGTGAAAACACTGCCCCAACCTCCACCAGCATCTTCTCTGGGTGCATTCCACGAGGTGAGGGGTCAGGGCCCGCCCTAGTGACCTCGTTTTAGCTTGGTTACCTCTGTAAAGAGTCTCCAGCCAGGGTCACGTTCTGAGGCACCGAGAGCTAGGCTTCAGCATCACCACTTGGGGGGACACAGCTCGGCCCCTAACAACTGTCCTAAGCTTTCTTTGTAAGCAGCATAACGTCCTGCTGAGGAACATGGCTTTTCCTCTTTTCTTTAAAAACGGGGGATGCCTCTCACAGAGGCTGGCATCTCTACCATGTTTATCTCAGCGTAAACATGCCGCTCTGAGGACGCCCGGCCCGCGAGCTGTGCCGCCCCGGTGAGCCCAGGGTGCAGCCCAGTTGTGCCTCCCCGGTCAGCCCCGTCCACAGAGCGAGCTGCAGGCTCTTGTCTCCCGCCCTTTCTCGCAGGCGTCTCTCCCGGCAAACCTGCAGCTGGTCCTTGTTCTTCGCCCAACGGGATCTTTCCAAAGGACTCTCTCCGACATCGCTTTCAAATTCAATAGAGATGAATTTAAGATGAAGGTGCCGGTAAGTGCCCCTGCCTCCATCCTGAGGTGCCGGTAAGTGCCCCTGCCTCCATCCTGAGGCAGCAGAACAGAGCTCACTGCCTTCCTGCCCCATCTGTGATCATCAGCATCCTCGAGGAGCTGACTTCAGGGCCATGCAGTCAACTAAACCCACAGGAGCTGGCAGGAGGTTGTGCTTCCTCAACACTGTCAGGAGCGGTGCAATCCTTTCTTCTTCCACCCCTGCCCCCGGCCCCACCCCGCCCACCTGGGGTGCACAGAGCATCCACCTCAGACGGGCCATGGTGTGGGCGTCCCCACCAGGACACGCGTCACACGACATTCGTGCCCCCCGAGAAAGCTGCAGAACTCGGGACCCTGAGGGCTGAGAGTCCCCCCCAGCCCACCTGCAAGGAACGCAGCCCAGGCCCTGCCTTCACCCTGGGGATGACAGAAGGGCTGGGGAGGGGGGCTGTAAGCGTCCCTGGACCTGGGGAGGGAGCCCCACTGCTGGCAGGGATAGGCCGGACCTGTCCAGGAGCAGCCAACAGCGTGACCCCTGCCCCATTGCCACCATCCTAGCCAGGCACAGGGCATCATCTCCCCAACATGCCCACTGAGAAAGCACCTTCAGCCTGATCCGCTGTCTTTTAAAGAACAAAGGCTCCACAAAGTCCCTTAGAGCCTGCGTAGCCCTATGACCAGCCCGAGCTGTGCCAGCTCCCCTGAGAGCCCTGGTCATCTGCCTTGGGGAGCTCACGTCTTCTCTGCCACAAAGAACAGGGACATACGGGACAGCACCAGGAGCCCCCTACAACACCAGCCAGACCCTGCTGGAAATCAGGGAATCTGGGGTGCAGGTCACTAGCTGTGAAGCTACTCCCTGTGCCCTGGGAATCAGGTGGCACCAGCCCTCCCTCCCCATTCTCATTGCACTGCTACAGCCTCCACGCCACATGAGCAAGAGCTCTGTGCACGCCCCGCCATGGGGAAGCTCTGTGCACGCCCCACCACAGGGAAGCTCTGTGCACGCCCCGCCACGGGGAATCTCTGTGCACGCCCTATTTTTTGTAGCCTCCAAGAACCCTTTATTTCTGAACAGTCTATTTTCTAGAGACGACCAGTGACAAAACCGTGCAGAGCAGGGAGTCGTGGGCAGTGGGAGGTTTGTGTCCTGACACCGGGCTGAGCCAGGCATTGCGTGTGCAGCTCAGCGCCCCGAGGACAGCGCCTCTTGTGGTGGAGTGTGCGTGTCATGGCCCTTGTGAGAGAGAAGACTCCATGGGCCCAGCCCTTCCCCTCCTGTATAGAGGCACTGCACACTATCCACGGGCTTCGTGACCACACACGTGTCACGGGGGAGCAAGACTGACCTCACTGGTCATTGTGCCACAGGCTCCCCTGCGCAACGGTGCCACCACGAGGCATCAAAGTGGGTTTCCCAAAAATCATCACCAGCATCTTTAAACACACAGCCCCCACTTAATTCTTGACATTACAGAGCGAAGCATGTGAAGGATGCAGTTGAAGCACGTGTGCCCATGTTTCAGTGCTGCATGTTGAACTCAGCCCTAGAAAGGAGACAGTAGGGGGAACAGTGGCCCCGGGACCCCTGCCACCATGGCTGACTAGGGAGAAGAGTGGCTTTGGCACCCCTGCTGCCGTGGCTGACTAGGGAGAATAGTGGCCCCAGGACCCCTCCGCCGTGGCTACTAGGGAGAACAGTGGCACCGGGACCCTGCCGCCGTGGCTGACTAGGGAGAACAGTGGCACCGGGACCCCTGCCGCCGTGGCTGACTAGGGAGAATAGTGGCCCTGTCACCCCTGCTGCCGTGGCTGACTAGGGAGAATAGTGGCCCCGGGACCCCCTGCTGCCATGGCTGACTAGGGAGAACAGTGGCTCTGGCACCCCTGCCACTGTGGCTGACTGAGGAGAATAGTGGCCCTGGCACCCCTGCCACCGTGGCTGACTGGGGAGAACAGTGGCCCCGGGACCTCCTGCTGCCGTGGCTGACTAGGGAGAATAGTGGCCCCGGGACCCCTGCCGCTGTGGCTGACTAGGGAGAACAGTGGCCCTGGCACCCCTGTTGCCATGACTGTGGCTGACTAGGGAGAACGGTGGCCCCCAGACCCCCTGCCACTGGGGCTATCTGGCAAAATCACCCCCAGTTGAGAGTCCCCACTCTAGACTGATACACTATCTAATAACACATGACGGGGGTGTCAGGTAACCCCTGAGCTAAATCTCGGGAGACATGTTTTGTGGTCCTGCCTGACAGCTGCAAAGCCAAGCCTAGATTTTATCCAAACCCATGGATGGAGTGACCTCAAAAAAAGCAAGAGAAATGCAGAAAAATGAAGACAAGGGACACGTAGAGAAGCGCGTGCGGCCGTCACAACCACAGGTTTCCCATGTAAGCGTAGCCAGGAACCGCGGGCCACGCTCCCCAACGGGCCTCAGTGGTGTCGTATTGATTCCAGCTGCTGTCTACAATGACCACGGGGTGTTTTCGGGAGGAATAGGGACAAAAGTGATCATCTTTCCATCAGAGCGCTGTTCGAAGGTGTTTCTGGGAAGATATAAACGCCTATTGCGCATGTCATCGGCCATCACAGGCCACACTCCTGTTGGGTTCTGTGTGCCTCTGACGGCGCCATTTGCTCCTCACCGTGGCATTTACGAAGGAGGCAGCTGAGGCACAGAGAGAGTCAGCAACTGGCCTGCGGGCAAGTGGGACCCACACCCAGGTCCACGCAGGTCCGAAGCCCAGAGCTCCGTCCACACAACCGTCCACAGGGTCCAGATGCCCCCATCCCCCACAGCATCCTGGCCACCCTGTCCCCCATAGCCATTCACAGATCCCAGCACCCCCCCCCCACAGCCACCCACAGCATCCAGGCACTCCGTCCCCCACAGCCACCCACGGCGTCCAGGCGCCCCACAGCCACCGACAGAATCCAGATCCCCTAGTCCCCCACAGCCACCCAGAGCATCCAGGTGCCCCCATCCCCCACAGCCACCCACAGCATCCAGGTGGCCCCGTCCCCACAGCCACCCACAGGGTCCAGGTGCCCAACAGCCACCCACAGCGTCCAGGCACCCCCATCTCCACAGCCATCCACAGCATCCAGGCACCCCATACCCTCAGCATCCAGGCACTCCTGTCCCCACAACCACCCACAGCATCCAGGCAGCCCCATCCCCCACAGCCACCCACCAGGAAGCTCTGTGCATGCCCCGCCATCAGGAAGCTCTGTGGCCCCGTCCCCCACAGCCAGGCGGCCCCATCCCCCACAGCCACCCACAGCGTCCAGGCACCCCCATCCCCCACAACCACCCACAGTGTCCAGGCAGCCCCATCCTTACAGCCACCCACAGCGTCCAGGCGGCCCCGTCCCCACAGCCACCCACAGTGTCCAGGCGGCCCCGTCCCCCACAGCCACCCACAGCGTCCAGGCGGCCGTGTGCCCTCTGTGCTGCTGGGTGCTCTGCTGACAGGGCAGCTCTTTTGGGAGCCAACAATAATCCCGAAGGCCACCGCCCGTTCCCTTTCTCCTCCAGGTCATAATGCTGAGCTCCATACCAGACCTGCACGGTTACATTGATAAGTCGCAGCTGACCGAGGACCTGGGCGGGACCCTGGACTACTGCCACTCTCGGTGGCTGTGCCAGCGCACGGTGAGCCACGTCGGGGCCAGCTCGAGTTCACCCACGAATTGCTCTCGCATTACAGCACGGCCTTTTCCAAAAACACGTCCACATTAAGAGACGTTTTCTTCCCCCAAGAATGAGGAGATGGTCTCAGTGGACCTTCATCATTGTAAAGAAGTAACATGGGCAATAAGTCAGGGAGTGGCTTTCTCTGGTTAGAAGACCAAAAAAACCCTTGCGCTGTGGTTTGCAGCCCTCACTGCTCTCAACAGGAAGAGGCAGCGCAGGCAGGGGGTGACGCTAGGTGGCGGGCATATTTGCAGAGGGTGCCTGGCAGGGGGGTGACGCTAGGTGGTGGGCACATTTGTAGAGGGTGCCACGTGGGGTGATGCTAGGTGGTGGGCATATTTGCAGAGGGTGCCTGGCAGGGGGTGACACTAGATGGTGGGCACGTTTGTAGAGGGGGGCCTCATGGGATGACGCTAGATGGTGACATATTTGTAGAGGGTGCCTGGCAGGGGGTGACTCTAGGTGGCGGGCATATTTGCAGAGGGTGCCTGGCAGGGGGGTGACTCTAGGTGGTGGGCACATTTGTAGAGGGTGCCTGGTATGTTTCTGAAGAGGCCCAGGAGGTGGCATGCTGCGGGAGGGCGTTCGCCATCCTGGCATCGGCTGGTCTCGCCTGATGGGTCCGCGTGGGACGGTTCCGAGGTGTCTGCTTTCAGGACGGCAGGAGGTGGGTGCAATGCGCAAGGCATGTCATTGTGCTTTCTCCCTCCCCAAGGCTATCGAAAGTTTTGCCCTCATGGTGAAGCAGACGGCTCAGATGCTGCAGTCCTTCGGGACCGAGCTGGCCGAAACAGAGCTGCCCAATGACGTGCAGTCGACAAGCTCGGTGCTGTGTGCACACACGGAGAAGAAGGACAAGGCAAAGGTAGCTGGGGGGCTCTGGTCGGAAGCTGCAGAGGGTCTTCCATCCCAGGGTGGGAATCCGCAGCACGTGAGACCAAGGAGTCAGCAGCCTTGAGATGCCTTTTGATGGCGATGAGCTGGGCAGCCTCTCGGATGAGAAGGGATGTGTTCCTGTTTGAAAGGAACCCTGTCGAATGCCAGCTGCGGTTACCACACACAGGCCGGTGCTGGGTCAGACATTGGCCCTGGGTGGCCGTGGTGTCAGAACGGGGACCAGGGCGGCCTTCCTCTCGGGAGCGCTCTTGGCCATCTGTGCAGGAGCCCCCAAATAGACGTCTCTGTGGCTTCTGACTGTGACAGAAACAGGACGTCTGCCCCGGTTTCTTCTGCCGAGCAGGCGATGAGGTAGTGGTTGGATTCGTGTGCGCAGGGCACTCCAGTGCTCACGCATCCACAGCGCTTGCTGGGACGGACGTATTGTGAGGAGTGTGTGTGCCCTGCTCTGTTCTGCCCCCGCCCACCCACACGCTGCTGGCTTTGAAGCAGCAGTGACCCAGGCCCATGACCTGCGGGTGCATCCCCAGGACGGTGCCTCCGTGCTCAGCGGCCGCTCCTCCCTGAGAACGGTGTGCGGAGCAGGAGCAGGCCCCGTGAGAAAGCCTGGCCTCTGGTGACTCTTCCACCATAACCCTCTGCCCCGAGTGACCTGTAGCAGCAACTCTGCCTGGGGTACACAGGAGTGAGGGAGTCCCCCATATCGGCCTGCCCTCCCTGCACGACCCCACGGAAGACACTGGGAAGACTTGGGAGGGTGACCCCCTCCTCAGTCCCCACCCTCTCAAGAGCAAGGCGCCAGGAGGCCTCACCTCCGGCCTGCGCTGCTTGCCTGTCTGGGGCCGGGTGCGAGGCTGCGTTGTCTCCACAGGAGGACTTGCGGCTGGCACTGAAAGAGGGGCACAGCATCCTGGAGAGCCTCAGGGAGCCGCAGGCCCAGGGCTCGGGGCCCGGTGTGAACCAGGACCAGCTCGACAACCAGGCCACCGTGCAGAGGTGAGGCTCGGCCACCTTCCTGCCCTCGCCCTGCCCTTGTCCAGAGCGGAAGCCTCTCAGGCACACGGCCTCTGCGAAAGAGCCACAAACGGCAGGCGGCACTGCAGGCGACCCCACGCCCCGCCCAGGCCAGCGCGGCAGCCAGCATCCCAGCCTCGGTGTGGACCCAGCTCCCTCCTGCTGAAGTGCTCTCCTGAACCCCACAGAAAGCCACTGTTGTAGGGAGGACGAGTTCCTAGAGCAGATGCCCTTCCGCAGGCAGGAAGAGGCGAGGGAGCGCTTTAGACCTGGGGGCTCCCCCGTTCCCAGCGGGGGTCTCCTCGCTGCAGCCCATGTCCCTTACTTTCATGGTAAAGGTGTGACTCACATATTGCTCCTTTGGGCTTCCAGCTTTATAGCAGCACAGGGCAGGGCACTTGTGTGGTCGGCATGGTGCCCTAGGACACCCAGAACTCCAGAGCCTCCCCTGACCCATCCCCCGCAGAACTCCTCAAGCCTCCCCCCGACCCATCTCCCCCAACAGGACTCCCCCAGCCTCATCTCATCCCATCCCCCCAGAACTCTCCGAGTCCCTCCCCCATCCCATCCCCCCCCA
This sequence comes from Ateles fusciceps, assembly GCA_036589455.1. Taxonomy (NCBI): domain Eukaryota; kingdom Metazoa; phylum Chordata; class Mammalia; order Primates; family Atelidae; genus Ateles; species Ateles fusciceps. The sequence continues at coordinate 1,250,855 of JAZHEH010002915.1, read as the reverse complement.
GAACTCCCCCAAGCCTCATGTCATCCCATACCCCCAGAACTCCCCGAGTCTCATCCCCGCCCCCCCAGAACTCCCTGAGCTCCCTCTCCCCCATCCCTCCCAGAACTCCCCAGGCTTCCCCTCCTCCATCCCATTCCCCCCTCAGAACTCCCCAAGCCCCCTCCCCCGGTCCAGTCCTCCCCAGAACTCCCCCGAGCCTTCCCTGTCCCATCCTCAAAGGTGGGTGTTATCAGCCCCACCTCCTGGCTGAAGAATAGGCCCCAAACAGCTGGACAGAGGCTTGTCCGGCAGGGCTGTGCTGGGCGCACCCTGGCCTGGACCGAGCTGTTCCTTTTGACTCTCAGCTGCCTTTGACTCCCATGCAGCATGACCCACACTGAGCTGCCTTCTGTGCCAGGGACATGGCAGAGGCCCCAGGGACACAAGGCGTACCCTAGAGGGGCTCCTTATAGATGGGGTGCTATAACCCACCAGGCAGAGGTTGCAGCCCAGCCCATGAGGGTGGGCCAGCCCTGGCATGTGTTGGGCACCTTGTCCGCTTCCCAGAGGCTCAGTTTCCCCATCTGTAAAGTGAAGCTGACTCGTGCACGTGCCTGGAGGGGCTTGGGGCTGACTGGGTGATGCAGGGCGGTGCTTAGCACAGCACCCCATGCTCAGGAAACCCAGGCCTGAGGTGACCCCAACTTCCCCCCTGACATTTAGAGACAGCTCACTACCCTGGACCACAGCTGTAACTACTCACCCCAAACCTTGGCCTTCTTGGCATTTTAAAAATAAACAAACTCAGGCCGGGGGCACTGGCTCACGCCTGTCATTCCAGCACTTTGGAGGCCAAGGCGGGCAGATCGCTTGAGCTCATGAGTTTGAGACTAGCCTGGGCCACATGGTGAAATCCTGTCTCTACAGAAAGTACAAAAATCAGTCAGGCACAGTGGTACACAGCTGGAGTGCCAGCTACTCGGGAAGCAGAGGTTGCAGTGAGCCAAGATTGCACCACTGCACTACAGTGCAGGTGATAGAGCCAGACCCTGTCTCAGAACATGAAGAAAACTTTTTCACATTTAAAAAAAAATTAAAATGAACACACTCAGTGGCTCGGCCCAGCTGCGGAGACGTAGAGGGAGGGGAGCAGGAAGGAAAACCCACAGCCCATGATGCTGTCTACGGGGCCTCCTCCCATCCTGATGGTCCTGGGCACCTGCGCCTGCAGATTCCGGGTTTGGGTGCAGGGGTGAGTGGAGGCCAGATCTCAGGAAGGCTGGCCTGGGTTGGAGATGAGCCCTGGGGTCACTCGAACTCCCAGTATGCTCCACGTTGTGTGGGGCTCCCTGGGCCACGCAGACTGTTGACTCCTCCTCTTTCCCAGGCTCCTGGCCCAGCTGAATGAAACTGAGGCTGCCTTCGATGAGTTCTGGGCAAAGCATCAGCAGAAGCTGGAGCAGTGCCTGCAGCTCCGGCACTTCGAACAGGGCTTCCGGGAGGTGAGTGGCCCTGGCGGAGCTGGCACTCACCCTCATGCCCATGGGGCCTCCTGTGCCCATGCCCTGCTCCCAGTGCCAGGAGCTGAGCCGAGCTACCCGGCTGACTTTGGCTTAATGTGGAAAAATCTCCACTCACCACGTGGAGCCTATGAGATTATGTTGGGCTGAGCCTTGAAATGCACGACTGATGACTGGCCATTGTGTAGAAAGGTGATTGATGGGCCGGGTGCGGTGGCTCACACCTATAATCCCAGCACTTTGGGAGGCCGAGGCAGGTGGATCACAAGGTCAAGAGATTGAGACCATCCTGGCCAACATGGTGAAACCCCGTCTCTACTAAAAATACAAAAATTTCCTGGGCATGGTGGCATGCACCTGTAATCCCAGCTACTTGGGAGGCTGAGGCAGGAGAATTGCTTGAACCTGGGAGGTGGAGGTTGCAGTGAGCTGAGATCGTGCCATTGCACTCCAGCCTGGGTGACCCAGCAAGAGTCCATCTCAAAAAAAAAAGAAAAGAAAGAAAAGGTGATTGGACGTCAGCTCACTGGGATGCGCTTATACCTGCATTATTCATACATTAGCCAGGAAGCCCATGCTCTCCCTCCATAGTCATTCGCATGCTCTTTTTTTTTTTTAATTATTTATTTTACTTTAGGTGCATACTATGTCTGGCATTTCTCCCCATGTTATCCCTCCCCACCCTCCCCTCCCTTCCCACCCCCCATTGTCTCTCCCCTACCCCCCTACAACTGTCCCCTGTGTGTGATGCTCCTCTCCCTGAGTCCATGTGTTCTCGTTGTTCAACACCCACCTATGAGTGAGAACATATGGTGCTTGGCTTTCTGTTTTTGGGTCAGTTTGCTGAGAATGATGGTTTCCAGATACATCCAAGTTCCTACAAAGGACACGAACTCGTCGTTTTTTATGGCTGCGTAGTATTCCATGGTGTATATGTACCACATTTTCTTTGTCCAGTCTATCATTGATGGGCATTTGGGTTGGTTCTAGGTCTTTGCTATTGCACACAGGGCTGCAATGAACATACGTGTGCATGTGTCTTTATAGTAGAATGATTTATAGTTCTTTGAGTATATACCCAACAGTGGGATTGCCGGGTCAAATGGAATTTCTATTTCTAGATCCTTGAGAAATCACCACACTGTCTTCCACAATGGTTGAACTAATTTACACTCCCACCAACTATGTAAGAGTGTTCCTATTTCTCCACATACTCTCCAGCATCTGTTGTCTCCCAATTTTTTAATGATCACCATTCTAACTGGCGTGAGATGATATCTAAGTGTGGTTTTGATTTGCATTTCTCTAATGACCAGTGATGATGAGCATTTTTTCATATGTTTGTTGGCCTCATATATGGCCTCTTTTGAAAAGTGTCTGTTCATATCCTTTGCCCACTTTTGAATGGGGTTGTTTGTTTTTTTCTTGTATCTCTATTTTAGTTCTTTGTAGATTCTGGATATTAGCCCTTTGTCAGATGGGTAGATTGCAAAAACTTTTTTGCCACTCTGTGTCTTTTGATTGGGGCGTTTAGGCCATTTACATTCAATGTTAATATTGTTATGTGTGAATTTGATCCTCCCATTTTGTTACTGGCTGGTTTTCTTTCTCATTAGTTGACTCATTTTTTTCATTGCATTTTTGGTCTTTGCCAACTGGTTTGCTTTTGCAGTGACTGGTACTTGTTCCTTTCCATGCTTAGTGTTTCTTTCAGGAGCTCTTGTAGGGCAGGTCTGGTGGTGACAAAATCTCTCAATAATTGCTTGTCCATAAAGGATTTTATTTCTCTTTCACTTATGAAGCTTAGTTTGGCTGGATATGAGATTCTGGGTTGAAAGTTCTTTTCTTTAAGGGTGTTGAATATTGGCCCCCACTCTCTTCTGGCTTGTAGGGTTTCTGCCGAGAGATCTGCTGTGAGTCTGATTGGCTTCCCTCTGTGGGTGACCTGACCTTTCTCTCTGGTTGCCCTTAGCATTTTTTACTTCATTTCGACCCTGGTGAATCTGATAATTATGTGCCTTGGGGTTGCTCTTCTTGAGGAATATCTTTGTGGAGCTCTCTGTATTTCTTGAATTTGAAATTTGGACTGCCTTGCTAGGCTTGGGGAAGTTCTCCTGGATAATATCCTGGAGTGTGTTTTCCAGCTTGGATTCATTCTCCCCGTCATATTCAGGTACACCGATCAAGTGTAGATTAGGTTTTTCCACATAATCCCATATTTCTTGGAGGCTTTGTTCGTTTCTTTTCACTGTTTTTTCCTTGTATTGCCTTCTCTTTTTATTTCATTGAGTTGATCTTCAATCTCTGATATCCTTTCTTCTGCTTGATCAATTCAGCTATTAAAACTTGTATTTGCTTCACGTAGTTCTCGTGCTGTGTTCTTCAACTCCATCAAGTCGTTTATGTTCTTCTCTAAGCTGGTTATTCTAGTTAGCATTTCGTCTAACCTTTTTTCAAGGTTTTTGGTTTCTTTGCATTGGGTTAGAACGTGTTCCTTTAGCTCTGAGAAGTTTGTTATTATCCACCTTCTGAACTCTGTTTCCATCAATTCTTCGCACTCCTTCTTGGTCAAGTTGTGATCCTGTGTTGTTGAGGAGTTGTGGTCCCTTGAAGGAGAAGAGGTGTTCTGGTCTTTGACGGTTTCACCTTTTTTGCACTGGTTTCTTTCCATCCTTGTGGATTTACCTGGCTGTGTTGTCAGAGAGCTGCTTGATGAGGTCACTTGTCTGCCTGTGGGGGCTGCTACTGGGTTTCTAGGGACTCCTTCAGGTTATTAGGGAAGCTTCCGGTGTCTTTTTTGTTTATACTGGGAGATTAGGCCGGCCTCTTCCGCTGACCTGTAGGCGCTACTGGGTTGTCGAGAATGCTGTCCCGTTGCTACGTAGGCTTCCTGTGTTTTTTGTTAAAACATGTAGCCCAGTCCCACCCCTCTAGTGGTGGGTTGTGCCCTTCCTCCACTGGGCTGGATCATTCAGGGTTCCTCTCAGACTGTGGCACTGGCTACACAACCCACTAGAGTCAGAGCTTCAGCCCTCTGGGGTTTGTGGGGGAGGTTAGGGACCTGCCCAGTGGCACCTAGCAGTCTCCCCCTTTCAGCTTTCTCTCTCTCCGGTCATGGGGTAGGGGCCGCCCAGCTGCTCCGCTTACAGCTCCCTCTCTCTCGGGGCGGGGGGAGGGGGCGATAGCTCAGTCTGCAGACTCTTACTCAACTCCACACTTGTAATTCCCGGCGCTTGACTGGCAAAGATCCCCTGTTCTGTGTATTGCGGAGGCTTTGGGGGAAGCGCTGTATCTGGACTGGAGCACCAGAGGTGGAGCCTCTGACTCCCCCGGTCAGATGCACTTTCTGGGTGAAGCAGCACCCCTCCCCGCCTCGGTCTGCCCCTGAGTGGGCTTTGCTCACCCTCGGACCAGACCCGTTGAAATGCACCTGGTACCTCGGTTGGAGCTAGGAGATCTCTGGGTTTCTGCATCTCTTTCACTGGGTGTTGTGCCCTGGAGTTGTGTCTAATCCGCCATCTTGGATCCTCCCCTCTCACTTGCTGTTTTATTCAGCATGCATGTATGATGTGCCTGCTGTGTGCCAGACTGTGGGATGGCATCACAGCCGTGAGGTGCCATCGACACAGCCAGTGCAGCCAGACCCAGACGTCTCCCTCCTACAGCCCCTCAGCGACCCACCCATGTTCATCCCAGCCCACCCCCTCCTCAGCCCCCGGCAACCACTCATCTGTTCCCATGGCTGTACTTTTGCCATTTTGCGATATAAACGAATCACACAGAATGTCCCCCCGGGACTGGCTTTGCTTGCTCAGCACAGCTCTCTGCAGACCCCCAGGTGCTGGTGGTTCATTCATTGTGTTCCTGGTGTGGACAGACCACAGTTCTTTATCATTCACCTGTTGAAGGGTATCTGGGTTGTTTCCAGGTTTGAGTATTACAGATATGGCTGTTACAAACATCCATGTACTGATGTTGGTGTAAATGTAAGTTTTCATTTCTCTGATGCCCAGAATGTAATTGCAGGGTTAAATAGTAGTTGCATGTTTAGTTTTTTAAAGAAAGTGCCAACCTGTTTTCAGAATGGCTGTAACATTTAACACTCCCACAAGCGGCGATGAGTGGCTTGTTGCTTCCCATTTTCCGCGGGATGTGACACTGTAGTGATTCTTTCCATTATGCTCACATCCTGATGTGTGTGCAGTGGAATCCCACAGTGGTTTTCCGTTGCATCTCCCCATTGCTGGTGGCGCCGGACACCTTTCCCTGTGCTTATTTGCCATTCACGTATCCTCTTTAGTAAAATGTCCTGTTTCTGTTGCCCCCCCACCTTTTTTTTTTTTGAGACAGTTTTGCTCTGTCGCCAGGCACCAGGCTGGAGGCTGAAGTGCAGTGGCGCGATCTCGGCTCACTGCAACCTCCGCCTCCCGGGTTCAAGCAATTCTCCTGCCTCAGCCTCCTGAGTAGCTGGGATTACAGGCATGCACCACCACACCCAGCTAATTTTTGTATTTTTTAGTAGATACGGGGTTTTACCATGTTGGCCAGGATGGTCTCGATCTCTTGACCTCATGATCCGCCCACCTCAGCCTCCCAAAGTGCTGAGATTATAGGTGTGAGCCACCACGCCCGGCCCTGTTGCCCCTTTTCTAACTGGATTGTTTGGTTTTGTGTTTTCATTTTACTGTTATATTTTGAGAATTCCTTATATACTGCAGATACTAGTTCTTTGTCAGACGTGTGACTTCCAAATATTTTCTCCTGGTCTGTAACTCATCTTTTCATCCTCTTAACAGGGTTTTTCACATTGCCAAAGCGTTTAATTTTGATGAACTCCAATTTGTCAATTTCTCCGTTTAAGGATTATACTTTTGGTTCTAGATCCTAAGTATATCCCCCTAAGCTTTTTTCCCCCCAAATTTCATAGTTTTACATTGAAGTCTATGATGTATTTTGAGCTAATTTTTGTATAAGGTATGAGAATTAGATCGTGATTTATGTTTTACCTCTGAATGTCCAATTGCTGTAGCACCGTTTGTTGGAAAGGCTCTTTCTTCTGCTGGATTTCTTCTCCACCATTGTGAAAACTCTGGGCACATTAGTGTGGGTCTGTTCTGGAGGTTCTCTGTTCAGTTTATTTATCTACATACCTGTTCCTATGTCCGTACCATGAGGTCTTAATTACCGTAACTATATAATGTCTTGAAATCAAGCATACTCATTCTTCCCTCTGTTCTTCTTTTTCAAAATCATGTTAGCTTCTAGTTTTTTGGCCTCTTCATGCCAATTTTGCATTTATATTGTCTACATATATAGAAACAAATTTGCTGGAGTTTTCATAGGAGTTGTGTTAAACCTATATTTTGGTAAGAATCAATGCCTTTACTGTGTTGAGTCTTCTAGTCAACAAACATGGTATTGTCAACATTTGTTTCTATTTCTTTCATCAGTGGTGGGTAGTTCTCAGCACACAAGCTCAGTACATGTTTTGTTTGTCTTACATTTAAGATTACATTTTAAGAAGTCATCACAGTATTATATTTTTAATTTTGGTGTTTATGTATTCATTGCTGCATATAGAAATACAATTGATTTTCGTATATTTATCTTGTCTCCTGTGACCTTGCTGAACACACATATTCTAGACAGTGTTTTGCAAAGTCCTTGAAATTTTCCATATAGACCATCATGTCATGTTCAAATAAGGACAGTTTGATTTCTTCCTTTTTGAAGATATGCCTTTTATTTTACACCCTCCCCCACCCTCAACATGCTGCCCCACTGCATATTGCACCAGCTAGAGCTTCCACCATTTGATAAGAGTGGCGAGACTGGACATCTCTGCCTTGTCCCCAGTCTTGGGGGGAAAGCATTTAGTTTTCACTATCAGGTGTAATGTCAGTTGTAGGATGTTTGTAGATGTTCAATAAAACTATCTGGGCCTAAAGATTTCTTTGGGAGACTTTTAAAATTATGAATTCAGTGTCCTTAATAGTTACACAACAGTTGAAATTATCTATTTCACAGTGAGATGTAGTAGTGTGTTTTCAGGGCAATGTGAGGTGTTGTTATCTCTTCACAGTGAGATATAGTAGTGTGTTTTCAGGGTAGTGTGGAGGGTTATTATCTATTTCACAGTGAGATGTAGTAGTGTGTTTTCAGGGCAGTGTGGAGGGTTGTTATCTATTTCACAATGGTAGTGTGTTTTCAGGGCAGTGTGGAGGGTTGTTATCTATTTCACAGTGAGATGTGGTAGTGTGTTTTCAGGGCAGTGTGGAGGGTTGTTATCTGTTTCACAATGAGATGTGATAGTGTGTTTTCAGGGCAGTGTGGAGGGTTGTTATCTATTTCACAGTGAGATGTGATAGTGTGTTTTCAGGACAGTGTGGAGGGTTGTTATATCTTCACAGTGAGATGTAATAGTGTGTTTAGGGCAGTGTGGAGGGACTGTTATCTATTTCACAGTGAGATGTGGTAGTGTGTTTGAGAGGGTTGTTATCTTCCAGTGACATGTACTAGTGTGTCAGGGCAGTGTGAGGGACTGTTATCTATTTCACAGTGAGATGTGGTAGTGTGTTTTCAGGGCAGTGTTGAGGGTTGTTACCTGTTTCACAGTGAGATGTGATAGTGTGTTTTCAGGACAGTGTGGAGGGTTGTTATCTGTTTCACAGTGAGATGTGGTAGTGTATTTTCAGGGCAGTATGGGGGATTGTTATCTATTTCACAGTGCGATGTGGTAGTGTGTTTTCAGGGCAGTGTGGAAGGTTGTTATCTATTTCACAGTGAGATGTGGTAGTGTGTTTTCAGGGCAGTGTGGAGGGTTGTTATCTATTTCACAGTGACATGTAGTAGTATGTCAGGGCAGTGTGAGGGACTGTTATCTATTTCCCAGTGAGATGTGGTAGTGTGTTTTCAGGGCAGTATGAGGGGTTGTTATCTATTTCACAGTGAGATGTGATAGTGTGTTTTCAGGGCAGTATGGGAGGGTTGTTATCTGTTTCACAGTGAGATGTGATAGTGTGTTTTCAGGGCAGTGTGGAGGGTTGTTATCTGTTTCACAGTGAGATGTGATAGTGTGTTTTCAGGGCAGTGTGGAGGGTTGTTATCTATTTCACAGTGAGATGTGGTAGTGTGTTTTCAGGGCAGTGTGGAGGGTTGTTATCTATTTCACAGTGAGATGTGGTAGTGTGTTTTCAGGGCAGTGTGGAGGGTTGTTATCTATTTCACAGTGAGATGTGGTAGTGTGTTTTAGGACAGTGTGGAAGGTTTTATCTTCACAGTGAGATGTGGTAGTGTGTTTTAGGGCAGTGTGGAAGGTTGTTATCTGTTTCACAGTGAGATGTGGTAGTGTGTTTTAGGACAGTGTGGAAGGTTGTTATCTATTTCACAGTGAGATGTGGTAGTGTGTTTTCAGGGCAGTGTGGAGGGTTGTTATCTGTTTCACAGTGAGATGTGGTAGTGTGTTTTCAGGGCAGTGTGGAGGGTTGTTATCTATTTCACAGTGAGATGTGATAGTGTGTTTTCAGGGCAGTGTGGAGGGTTGTTATCTATTTCACAGTGAGATGTGATAGTGTATTTTCAGGGCAGTGTGGAGGGTTGTTATCTATTTCACAGTGAGATGTGGTAGTGTGTTTTCAGGGCAGTGTGGGAGGGTTCTCTATTTCACAGTGAGATGTGGTAGTGTGTTTTCAGGACAGTGTTGAGGGTTGTTATCTGTTTCACAGTGAGATGTGGTAGTGTGTTTTCAGGGCAGTGTTGAAGGTTGTTATCTATTTCACAGTGAGATGTGGTAGTGTGTTTTCAGGGCAGTGTGGAGGGTTGTTATCTATTTCACAGTGAGATGTGGTAGTGTGTTTTCAGGACAGTGTTGAAGGTTGTTATCTATTTCACAGTGAGATGTGGTAGTGTGTTTTCAGGGCACTGTGGAGGGTTGTTATCTATTTCACAGTGACACGTAGTAGTGTGTCAGGGCAGTGTGAGGGACTGTTATCTATTTCACAGTGAGATGTGGTAGTGTGTTTTCAGGGCAGTGTGGAGGGTTGTTATCTGTTTCACAGTGAGATGTGATAGTGTGTTTTCAGGGCAGTGTGGAGGGTTGTTATCTATTTCACAGTGAGATGTGGTAGTGTGTTTTCAGGGCAGTGTGGAGGGTTGTTGATTCTTTTTTATCTTTTGGTGTCTGCAGGGTCTATAGCGATGTTCCCTGTTGCTTTCTGTATTGGCAATTGCATCTTCTTTCTCTTTTCGTTGTCAATCTAGATTGAGGTGTATCACTCCTCCTCTTTCCAAAGGACCAGTTCTTTGTTTCATTAGTTTTCTCTGTTGTTTTCTGTTCTCAATTTAATTGATTTTTGGTCTTACCTTTATTATTTCTATGGTTTGCTTTGGTGGGAACTTACACTCTTTATTTGAGACTATTCTTCTTATCTAACATACATACTTAATGAGAACATTCTAAATTTCCCTCTCATCACTGATTTAGCTGTGTTCTACAAGTTTTGATGTACTGTATTTTCTTTTTCATCTAGTTCAATTTCTTTTTTCAATTTCTCTTGGAGCTTCCTCTTGGATCCATGAATTATTTAGATGTATGTTGTCTGGCTTCCAAGTGTTCAGAGATTTTCCTGTTGTCTTTCCATTCTTGATTTCAGGTTTGATCCATTGTGATCAGAGAGCGTAGTCTATATGATTTCAGTTCTTATACGTGTGTTGAGATTTTTTTTATGGCCCAAGAACATGGTCTTTCTTGGTGTATCTCCCTCATTGAAAAGAATGTGTATTCTGCTATTGTTAGGTGACGTTCTATAAATATCAGTTAGATCCTGTTGGCTGATGGCATTGAGTTCTTCTAGATCCTAGCTAATTTCTGAGAGTGCTGCGTTAACCATACTCAGCGGCTCTGGGTAACATGGAGGCAAGTCTCACACTTCAGCTGTGCCAGATGCAGGGGGCTCAAGGATGGACAAGAATCCTGCCTTCCTGGCCTTCAACCCCAGGCCATCTGAGCTACAGCCCGCCCCCTTGGCACTGGGACGTCTGCATACACACCCGGCTCTCAGGATCACTTCCTAACAAAAATTAAAAGCCTTTGTATTTAAAGGAATAAGCGGTTATATGTCTTAAAATCAGGCCAGGCATGGTGGCTCACGCCTGTAATACCAGTACTATGGCAGGCTGAGGCAGGTTAATCACCTGAGGTCAGGAGTTCAACACTAACCTGGCCAACATGGTGAAATCCCATCTCTCCTAAAAATGCAAAAATTAGCTGAGGTGTGTTGGCAGACGCCTGTAATCCCAGCTACTCAGGAGACGGAGGTTGCCGTGAGCTGAGATTACACCATTGCACTCCAGACTGGGTGACAAGCAAAACTCCATCTCAAAAAGAAAATTTAAAAATAAAAATAAAAATCACTGTAGGACACCCATTCTCTTTCTGACAACACCAGAAATCATAGATGCTAGAGGTTAGTAGCAAGCTAGAAGGGACAGAGTTACGGAAGTCTCCTGGCCCACGCCTAGGATCCTGCAGGAAGGTGACAATCCGGGGTCCACGCTGCTGCAACAATCCAGCGCCCGTCCACACTGCTGTCTTTCAGCTCCCAGGGCCTCGTCCCTGCGCAGTCTCATCTTCTCCTCATGCTGTTTTCAGGCGTCCCCATGTTGTGGTTGATAAACAGAGGCACACGCGGGCCACAGAGAAGCAAGTGTCCTCCTGGTGAGGTCACTGATGGGCATCTCATCCCAGAAGGCCCCACGGTCCCCGCTTGATTGATGACCACGTGGCTCGACTTTGAGTTCCATCATTTCCCTGATCTGAAGCAGATTCTCTCTGTTCGGGTGAGGGAGACGCCCCCCCCCTGAGATGGGCCCTCCTCTGTTCCAGGTCAAAGCTGTCTTGGACGCGGTGTCCCAGAAGATAGCGACCTTCACGGACATCGGCAACAGCCTGGCGCACGTGGAGCACCTGCTGAGGGACCTGGCCAGCTTCGAGGAGAGATCCAGCGTAAGGCGGGGTCCCCGCTGGGGCAGCGGGAGGGTGTGGGCAGCATTGTCAAGTGCTGCTCAGGAAGGCGCAGGAATGGGCCTCCCACCCACTGAGGAGGGGCCCCCATAGTCCCCCCCCAGGGGACGGCCACAGGGGTGGGGGCCGCTGCCTGTGTACCTCCCCTCCCCCACCCCCACCCATGGGCACAGGGCCCTGCCTGGCCTCCTCTGGGTCAGGTCACTGCAGATGAGCAATGCCTTTGCTGGGACCATCACAGCCCCCAGAAGCACCTGCCACAGACCAGCTTCGGGGATTAGGCAGCGTCTCAGTCATCTGCAGCAGTAAACAAAGAAAGCATGACCCACATGTGCCCCGGGACACATCCCGTCCAGCTAGGCACCATCAGCCTCTTAACAGAAAGAGGCCTGAGCTGCTCCTCTGGGTGACTGTCCGCAGGTGGCCGTGGAGAGGGCCCGGGCCCTGTCTCTGGACGGTGAGCAGCTGATTGAGAACAAGCACTACGCCGTGGACTCCATCCGCCCCCAAGTGCCAGGAGCTCCGCCACCTCTGCGACCAGTTTTCCGCGGAGATCGCGAGGAGGAGGGGCCTGCTCAGCAAGTCGCTGGAGCTGCACAGCCGCCTGGAGACGGTAGGCCCAGCCGGACCCACCCCACGCCTGCTGCGAAACCAGCCTCCTCGCCCCACGTCCACCACCAGCTCACCCTTGTCATGGGAGGCAACTCCCTGGCTAGAAAATGTCCTTGCAGCCTTCCGTTCTGCAGGCCTCGTTCTTCTTGGCCTAGCGGGTCTTTTTCTAGAATTCATTTGCCACAGTTTGATTTCCTTTTATTTTTTTTTTTTTGGCTCACTGCAACCTCTGCTTCCCCTCCCACCTCAGCCTCCCAAGTAACTGGGACCACAGGTGCATGCCATCACGCCCAGCTAATTCTTGTATTTTGTGTGTGTGATAGAGATGGGGTCTCACTATGTTGCCCAGGCTGGTCTCGAACTCCTGGGCTCAGGTGATCCTCCCGCCTTCATCTCTCAAAGTGCTGGGATTACAGGCGTGAGCCACCCTGCCCAGCCAATAATGATCTCTTTCAAAGGACCAGAAGCTTATGGCCTGGTTGATCCTGCTGCACGTTCCCTGCCTCTCTGAGCCCCGCCCTGGGTAATTCACTTGGCCTTGTCCAGCGCTGTGTCCCCTCAGAGTGCCTTAGACGGGGCGGTGGGAGCATGAGGAGTTGGTGGTCCGGGGACACATCCGTAGGGTGCCCCGGCAGCGTGGGCCTGGACTGGGCGGTGCACCCACCCTCTCACGGCGTCCTGCCTTCGGCAATGCTCTGTTTCCAGTCCATGAAGTGGTGTGATGAAGGGATTTACCTGCTGGCTTCACAACCTGTGGACAAGTGCCAGTCCCAGGACGGAGCAGAGGCTGCCCTCCAGGAAATTGAGAAGTTTCTGGAGACCAGCACAGAAAATAAGATCCAGGAGCTCAGCGCCATTTACAAGGAATACGAATCCATCCTCAACCAAGACCTCATGGTAACACTGACTCAGGCTTTCCACTTGCGGGTCGGCTGTCCTGAGCAGTGGGGCATTCCTCCGTGGGAAGTTTTAAAGAATTATTTAGTGAACTACTCTTATATATTTATTTATTTTTGAGATGGAGTCTCACTTTGTTGCCCAGGCTGGAGTGCAGTGGTGTGATCTCAGCTCACTGCAGTCTCCGCCTCCCGGGTTCCAGCCTCAGCCCCCGCAAGCAGCTGGAATTACAGGTGCCCGCCACCAAGCCGGGCTAATTTTTGTATTTTTAGTAGAGATGGGGTTTCATCATGTTGGCCAGGCTGGTCTTGAACTTCTGACCTCAGGTGATCCACCCACCTTGGCCTCCCAAAGTGCTGGGATTACAGGCGTGGGCCGTAACACCCAGCCCGTTTTATGAATTACTAGCAGATAACGGGCATTTGAGAGAAACATACAGTTGGGAGGTCGGACTGAATTTTCCTTTCAACACAGAAATTATTTCCACGCCATCCTTGTGAGGTGGCCGTGCGCCTCCCCTGGTGGACTTTACGGCATGGGCGTGGCTTCAGGAAGGCCCTGGGACCTGGGGATGCCCCGAGACCAGGCTCCTCCTGACCCCTCCGCATGCCTGGGGAAGGCCTGGCTCCCTGCCTGGCATGGGGGTGCCCTTTCCCAAGGCTGGGGCCCCATCCTGTGGGTGGGCTGCCTCCCCGTCACCGTCCATAGCGGCCAGGACTCGACGCAGCCGCGCGGCACCAACAGACCCCGCCCGGCAGACGTTTAAGCGGGGTCGGGCGTGCCCCGGCATGTTTTCAATGATGACGGCAGCGTGTGCGAGGCGCCTCACTGCGCGTGTGGTTTCAGGAGCACGTGCGGAAGGTCTTCCAGAAGCAGGCGAGCATGGAGGAGGTGTTCCACCGGAGGCAGGCCAGCCTCAAGAAGCTGGCGGCCAGGCAGACGCGGCCCGTGCAGCCGGTGGCCCCAAGGCCCGAGGCGCTGGCAAAGTCGCCCTGCCCCTCCCCAGGTCTGCGCGGACACCCCCTTGCCCTGGGTGCCGTGGGACCCTCGGGGGGAGCCCCGGGCATTGGGGGCTTGGCACGTCTGAGGCAGCCCCCTACGAAAACGGCTCTCCCCACACGTCCTTCCCTCCCACCTCCGGCCAGGTTCAGGGCCTGAGGCCGGTTCCATCTGCCCCCTCGCCCACGTTTGTCCATGGAGTTTTGTCAGGACTTGGCCACGTGCCTCCTGTAGGCATTGGTGGTGGCTGTTCTGCCTGTGGCTGGCAGGGTTTGCTGGTCTCAGTGCAGCCCGACTGGCCCAAAACTGAAAACCCAGAGCTCCCACGGAGGATCCACCTCTGACTTTCCTACCTCCAGCCTCCCGGTGGTCCCTTCTTCCCAGTGCCATTGCCAACAACCGTCCTCACACACGGCTCAGACCCTGGGCTCCCAGGGCCCTGAAGAGCCACGTCCACGCACCTCAGGCCGCCTGGAGTTCCTGGTCCCAACCCCACCCCTACACCAAGCCGGGCACTGCGCCATTGCCGGAGACTTTCCTGTCACCTCCATGTCTCGGAACGGTCCCTCTTCCCGTCCTTGCTGGTTTCTCACGAGAACCCACAAGGCGCCCGGCTGGACACTGCCGCCCCAGCTTTGGGAAAGTCAGCTGTGAATCCCAGGGGCCCAGGGCCAGGCTCCTGCCTTCCTGAGTGGGGTCCCAGGCAATCTTCTTTTCTGCCTGTTGGGAGCTCTCCCAGGCTCGTGTCCCTGTGGGCTGTGGGAATGTGGGGTGACTTAGGGAGCAGTGAGACCCCACAGTCCTCCCCCTTCCCAAGCTACCACCCAGGGCCTCAGAGGCCGAGTCCTGCCCTCTTCTCAGGGCCTTTTCCCACTGGGCACACATCCCTCTCCAGAGGGTTGGAAGGGCCTTCATGCCCTGCTCCCCTTCTTCCCTACAGGCATCCGGCGAGGCTCCGAGAACTCCAGCTCCGAGGGTGCGCTCCGGAGAGGGCCCTACCGGAGGGCCAAGGTGAGGCTTGCCCGCCGCAGCCCCGCTATCCACGCCCTCCTTCTCCCTGGTTCACACCGGGCCTCTTTCTCCGAGTGGCCTGCCCTCCAGGCGCTGCCCAGCTACCCTGCCGCCTCCCGTCGTAGAAACTTAGCCCTGTCCCCAGATGGGAACCGGGTGGGCTCCGGCCTCCAGTCGGCCCTTGAGGCTCTGTCCCGCCCTTCGGACCTGATGCTGTTCTTCTCCGCAGAGTGAGATGAGTGAGAGCCGGCAGAGCCGCGGCTCGGCGGGGGAGGAGGAGGAGAGCCTGGCCATCCTGCGCAGGTGGGTGTGCTGCCCTTCTGGCCTCCCAGGGACCTCCGACCACAGTCCAAACCAGCAGGTGCCATTGGGCACTCGAGTGGACGCCTCACAGACAGAAGGCTGTGCAAAAGTCACTGTGGTTTTTACTTTTGAGGCCCTGCTGTGGCTCGGATGTATGTCTGGTCCCCCACCGCGGGAAGCACACACATGCCACACACACACCACTGGGGGCATTTGGGAGGGAAGAAAGGGCGATGGTTGAACGCAGCAGTGATGGGGCGTCTCCACCCCAGTGAGAGCCTCCACCCACCACTGCCATTCACAGGAGGCACCGCTCAAAGCCCCCAGCCAGTGCCAGCCACAGCAGCAGCCACCGGCCACTCAGGGCTGCCTGCAGGCGGTGGTGGTGCCAGGCGGCTGGTGCGGGAGCGGCACCGTCTCCATCCCGCCTCTTCCCCTGGGATTCCCGGTCCTCAAATTCAGGCAGCATCGTGTGAACGAAAGCAGTTCCCTATCTTGGCCTCCTTCGCCTTTAAGAAGACGTCACTAGTGCAGGCCCAGAGCAAAACTGAGAAGGAGCCAGAGCCCGTGAGGTACACGGGGCTCCCCCCCCCAGTGGCCCTCGAGGAGCAGGAGGAGGCCACACACCGACCAGGCGCCCGCCACCGGTCCTCTTCACGCTGTGCACTGTCTCGCTTTTTAATATTTGCACTGAATACGTTTGTAAGAGATGCCTGGAACCAAGTCCCCTCAACACTCCAAAATTAGGAAAGAAGAAAAGGCTCTTCCTGACGCGTTGACAAGCAGGTGTCTGCAGGCAGTGCCAGTGCGACGGCGTCTCTCTGCAGGGTTGGGAGATGGAGCAAAATCGGGAATTACAGTAAACTGAGCTTGGTGTGAAAGCTGAGTCAGTAACTTCTGGCTTCTGATTGAAGCTGGTAGAACAGGATGGGGAGGAAGAGGGGGTGCCAAGAAGCATCCAGGCAGGAGTGTCCACACGGAGGAGGGTCCAGGCAGAGGAGCGTCCACACGGAGGAGGGTCCAGGCACGAGGAGCGTCCACACGGAGGAGGGTCCAGGCAGAGGAGTGTCCACACGGAGGAGGGTCCAGGCAGAGGAGTGTCCACACGGAGGAGGGTCCAGGCAGAGTCCACACGGAGAGGCGGAGAAGTGCTTGGCCCTGAGATGCAGAAGGAGTGGCTCTCAGCTGGCAGTTCCAGGGTTGTGAGAGGGACTCCTGAGCCCCCCTCGCTCCCCACCCTGTGCCGAGGCAGGGGCCTCTGCGTGCCGACAGCTGTTTTAGAATGAACCTTGCTGAGTAGCCTGGACCCAGGACCAGCCCACTGGCTCGTTTCTGTGCTTTACATAAGCAGATGGGGCCGTGGCTGCTGAAAGGTGCTCACACCGTAACAAACCTCCCCTTCTGGATCCAGTGTGCCAGGTGCAGGGACACCACAGACCACCCCTGCCCACCTGCTGTGTGTGAGAGGGCGTGGGCAGGGGCCATTCCCTCAGTGCCAGAGCCCCGCCCTGGCCATGAGTGCCCACGCAGATACCCACCACGAGGAAGGCTCAGGGAGGTCGGGAGGGGCGGGGTCTTCTTGGCAGAGGAGACTCGGGTGGATCTGAGGAGTAGGATGACTTGCCCGTGAGCACGAGGAACTGAGCTCATTTTGCACAGGTAGGACCCAAAAGCCCAGGAGGCAGGTCAGGAAATCCCTCCTCCCAGGTGGTGTGTACCAGGCCAGTGGCAGGACAGTGCTGGCTGGTCTGGGAACCGGGGGAGGGGTCCAGCCATCATCTGCGAGGTCTGAGGCCACGAGCTAGGAGGGGAGCCCCCAGGAGCGTCCAGCCCGTGGGCTTAGTGTCGCCGCCAGTGCCCTCTCACTGGGCAGGCCGCCGTTCTAAGTGTGCACGTGAGACTGTGGCGGGGCCATTCCTGCCCTCCCAGTGCTAACCTTTCTTGCTCTCCACATGACCTGTGACCAGGCACGTGATGAGCGAGCTTCTGGACACAGAACGGGCCTACGTGGAGGAGCTGCTGTGCGTCCTGGAGGTGAGGCTGGACTCGGGGGAGGGCCAACCGCCATGCGGACTCACCTGCACCAGCTGCTGGGCCTTCCTCTGACAACTGCTGCTCGGAGCACGCTGCTGTCCACAAAATGCATGTGAAAGAGCACCCACAGCAGCCTGGTCACAGCTGCCCCAGATGGGGACCCCCTGGGGGGCTCAGAGCAGCCTGGTCACAGCTGCCCCAAACAGGGACCCCCCCCCCCCGAGGGTCCACAGCAACCTGATCACAGCTTCCTCAGGACGGGGACCCCCTTGGGGGCCCAGAGCAGCCCAAGACAGGGAGCCTTTCAGGGCCCATTAGCAGGACAGGGACCAGGCAGCTCAGAGGGGTCCACACAGGGGACCCACGTAGTAACAAGAAGAGGAGCTGGCACACAACAGACGCAGGAAACGCACACCCATCCTCATGAAGACAGGCCACAGAGTGCGTGCAATTCCTGGCACACAGCACTCCAGGGCAAGCAAAAGTGGTCTGGGGTGGGAGGCAGGATGGGGGTGACCTTGCCAGTGGGCTGTTGCCTGGCTGAGCTTGATGTGAGTGGTGGTCACTGAGTGTAGACAGGTGTCTCATTCACCAAGGGTGCATAGGCGGTGATCACCAGAGTGTAGACAGCAAGTGTGCACAGGTGGTGGTCACCTGAGTGTAGACGGGTGTCTGAGTTACAGAGCGTGCACAGGTGGTGGTCATCTAAGTGTAGACGGGTGTCTGAGTTACAGAGCGTGCACAGGTGGTGGTCACCTGAGTGTAGACGGGTGTCTGAGTTATAGAGCGTGCACAGGTGGTGGTCATCTGAGTGTAGACGGGTGTCTGAGTTACAGAGCGTGCACAGGTGGTGGTCACCTGAGTGTAGACGGGTGTCTGAGTTACAGAGCGTGCACAGGTGGTGGTCATCTGACTGTAGACGGGTGTCTGAGTTACAGAGCGTGCACAGGTGGTGGTCATCTGAGTGTAGACGGGTGTCTGAGTTACAGAGTGTGCACAGGTGGTGGTCACCTGAGTGTAGACGGGTGTCTGAGTTACAGAGCGTGCACAGGTGGTGGTCACCTGAGTGTAGACGGGTGTGTGAGTTACAGAGCGTGCACAGGTGGTGGTCATCTGAGTGTAGACGGGTGTCTGAGTTACAGAGTGTGCACAGGTGGTGGTCACCTGAGTGTAGACGGGTGTCTAGTTAGAGAGCGTGGACAGGTGGGTGGTCATCTGAGTGTAGTTGGGTGTCTGAGTTACAGAGCGTGCACAGGTGGTGGTCATCTGAGTGTAGACGGGTGTTGAGTTACAGAGCCGTGGACAGGTGGTGGTCACTGAGTGTAGTCGGGTGTCTGATTTACCAGGTGTGCACAGGTAGTGGTCACCTGAGTGTAGTCAGGTGTCTGATTTACTGAGTGTGAGCAGGTGGTGGTCACCCGAGTGTAGACATAAGATTTGTGCCTCTGTTTCAGTTACACCTGAATAATAAAAGGTTAAAAGTTAGAAGGGTAGAACCTCCACCCCATCCCCCCCAGGTCGGTGCTGTTCACGATACTTTTGCTTTGGTGGGTGCCTGTCCAGATGACTGTCTTAGAAATCACCAAGAATAAAGATGAAGGGACTGCCTGCCCACAGAACAGCGGCATCCCTGGCCCAGCTGCCCCACCACAGCCCGAGGCCATGGGCGGGCTGCAACCAGGACCCCCGCTGACCTCCACACTCTCCCTGCAGGGCTACGCCGCTGAGATGGACAACCCGCTGATGGCCCATCTCCTTTCAACAGGCCTGCACAGCAAGAAGGACGTTCTGTTGGGAACATGGAGGAAATCTATCACTTCCACAACAGGTGTGTCCTCCCCGACTCAGACTCAGGCCCGCACCTGTGATCTCCCGCGGCTAGTGATGCTGGCTTGGGGGGCTGCAACACGGGCGGTCTGGCCACGCCTGGCTGGGGAGGAGTGCCCGAGGAGTGGCCTTACAGAGGCTCAGGCATGAGTGTGGGTATGTGGGGCCGTCTCTGAGTGCTCATGTGGCACCGTGCCTGGTGGCTTGTGCCCACGCAGCCAAGTTGTAAGTGAGTCACCAGCCCTGAGGAGAGGGCTCTGAGCCCCCTGAGTGTACCCTATTTTGTGGTGCAGGAGATGGGACCCGCCTGTCCCTCATCCCTTCCTCGTCCTGTTGCACAGGTGGAAGCCGGAACCCCCTGTCCAGTGTATGTTTGGCCCTTTGGGGGTCACCAACAGCCACACCACATAGCAAGGCCTGTTTTGTTCCCCAAGCTCTTGAAAAGGACAGCAAACCAGGTGTTCCCTAGTTGTCATGGGGGCCGCTTGTCCTCTGAGTGACCCTTGGCCTCTCCAGTGCAGGTACTCTGTCTGGCCGCTTGTCCTCTGAGCGACCCATGGCCTCGCCAGTGCGGGCGCTCTGTCTGGCTCTGAGTGACCCATGGCCTCCCAGTGCAGGTGCTCCATCTGGCCACTTGTCCTCTGAAAGACCCGTGGCCTCTCCAGTGTGAGCACTCTGTCTGGCCGCTTGTCCTCTGACCGACCTGTGGCCTCACCAGTGCAGGCGCTCTGTCTGGCTCTGAGTGACCCATGGCCTCTCCAGTGCAGGCGCTCTGTCTGACCACTTGTCCTCTGAGCGACCCATGGCCTCTCCAGTGCGGGCGCTCTTTCTGGCTCTGAGCGACCCATGGCCTCTCCAGTGCGGGTGCTCTGTCTGGCCGCTTGTCCTCTGAGCGACCCCGTGGCCTCTCCAGTGCGGGCGCTCTGTCTGGCCACTTGTCCCCTGAGCGACCCGTGGCCTCTCCAGTGCGGGCGCTCTGTCTGGCCGCTTGTCCCCTGAGCGACCCGTGGCCTCTCCAGTGCGGGCGCTCTGTCTGGCCGCTTGTCCTCTGAGCGACCCGTGGCCTCTCCAGTGCGGACGCTCTGTCTGGCCGCTTGTCCTCTGAGCCACCTGTGGCCTCTCCAGTGCAGGTGCTCTGTCTGGCTGCCTGTCCTCTGCTCCTCTGACCTGTTGGCTACTTTAATGCAGTTTGGAGGAGCTCATGGGAAGGGGCAGGGTGGGTGTGCAGTGCAGAATGCCAGGGAGGCTGGCAGTGGATGGCCCCTGCTGCATGTCCTGGAAGGAGCCCGGGGTGAGTGGCTCCTACAGTCATGTGCTTGGGGACCAGCGTGCCTCACCAGCCGTGGGAATCACAGGGCTTGGAATGTCATTCTGACCTGCTCCTTGCCCCCTGCCGTGATCATCGCCTCACCTGCTGCTTACAGGGAGGCAGCACGTCTGCAGTTGGCCGCCCAGGAGCCTTCCACGTCCACAGAGCTTGGGCAGAACCTTCATGTCCCTTATCGTCCCTGGGCATCTGTCTGCACAGCCCCGAGGCTCTCGGCCAGTCCTGCACGCTGGAGTCCCCACGGCTTTAAGCTGTAGTGTTCACGCCCCGAATCCACCCCCAGGTGGTTCTCCCTACCCCGGCCAGACTTCCTCCAGCGGACGGATGCAAGTCAGAAACTAAAGGGCAAACAGCCCAGGAGCCTGGGTTTGGCACTGCCTAGGGCCAGGGCTCAGGGGTGTCTGCAGAGAACCCACAGACCCACGGCCATTTATGGGAGCGGCGCCTCCAGGGCCCTGAAAGGTCCCATCTCTGTCTTTGCCTGTGACCCTTCAAGCCTGTTCATGCTGAGAGAAAAGCAGTTATCTCCAGCTTCTGCGTGTAGCCAAGGCCAGAAACATAAAGGAACCCAGTCCCGGGCTGCACCTGCTGGTGCCAGGGAGCTTGGTGCTCAGGACAGGCATGGGCTGCAGCATCCCCCAAGTCCGGCGGGGCACTGTTGCCACATAGTGTCTTACGTTGTCCAGAGCAAGGCAGAAAAGACTTCTGAAAAATCTTATCAGTTTATCACCAGTGCTGCGTGACCGGGCCGTCTTTCATACTGTTGTCTAGGATATTCCTGAGGGAGCTGGAAAACTACACCGACTGCCCAGAGCTGGTGGGAAGATGCTTTCTGGAGAGGGTATGTGGTTTTCTGATGTATATCACAGCTTCTTAAAACTACTGAATAATAACTTCAAATTCTACTGCAAGTTCCTAGTCTAACCAACTGAAATCACAAAATACAAATGTTTTCAATTTGGCTGAGATAACTTGACACTACTGTATCTCCAGAACCTCCTGTACCCCTGAATCTCCGGTGCCCCAGAACCTTCCTGTGCCTCCAGTGACTCCTTACCCCTAGAATCTCCTGTACCCCCAGAACCTCCTGTACCCCAAAACCTCCTGTATCCCCAGAACCTCCTGTACCCCAGAACCTCCTGTATCCCCAGAACCTCCTGTACCCCAGAACCTTCTGTACCCCAGAACCTTCTTGCCTCAGAACCTCCTGTGCCGTAGATCCTCCTATACCCTGGAAACCTCCTGTACCCCAGAACCTCCTTGCCCCAGAACCTTCTGTGCCTTAAATCTTCCTATACCCTGGAAACCCCCTGTGCCCCCAGAACCTCCCATTCCTCAGAATCTGTGCCCCCAGAACCTCCTGTGGCCCCAGAACCTCCTGTATCCCCAGAATCTCCTGTGCCCCCAGAACCTTCTATTCCTCAGAATCCGTGCCCCCAGAACCTCCTGTGGCCCCAGAACCTCCTATATCCCCCAGAATCTCCTGTGCCCCCAGAACCTCCTGTACCCCAGAAACTCCTCTACCCCCAGAACCTCCTATACCCCCAGAACCTCCTGCTTCCCCAGAACCTCCTGCACCCCCCCAGAACCTCCTGTACCCCCAGAACCTCCTGTACCCCAGAACCTCCTGTTCCCCAGAACCTCCTGTACCCCCCAGAACCTCCTGTTCCCCAGAACCTCCTGTACCCCCAGAACCTCCTATACCCCCAGAACCTCCTGTTCCCCAGAACCTCCTGTACCCCCAGAACCTCCTATACCCCCAGAACCTCCTGTTCCCCAGAACCTCCTGTACCCCCAGAACCTCCTATACCCCCAGAACCTCCTGTTCCCCAGAACCTCCTGTACCCCCAGAACTCTCCTGTACCCCCAGAACCTCCTGTCATCCCCAGAACCTCCTGTGGCCCCAGAACCTCCTGTACCCCAGAAACTCCTGTACCCCAAGAACCTCCTGTACCCCAGAAACTCCTATACCTCAGAACTTTCTGTGCCCCCAGAACCTCCTGTGTCTTTAGAAACTTGTATGCCCTGTGCCCTAAAACCTTCTATGCCCCTAGAACCTTCTGTGCCCCTAGAGGCACCCAGGGGCAATTGCACCTCACAATAGGGTTAGGGTCTGTTTTTCATTAAATAACTTAGGTAATTTGTAAAACTGCCAGAGAAAATGCTAGAAGTTGTCTTATAAACAAATCAACAAATGATACCATAAACAGCCTTTTAAGAATGACTGGGGCTGGGCGTGTTGGCTCACGCCTGGTAATCCCAGCACCTGGGGAGGCCAATGTGGGCAGATCATGAGGTCAGGAGATAAAGACCATCCTGGCTAACACGGTGAAACCCCATCTCTACTAAAAATACAAAAAATTAGGCAGGCGTGGTGGCGCATGCCTGTAGTCCCAGTTACTCGGGAGACTGAGGCAGGAAAATCACTTGAACCCAGAAGGCAGAGGTTGCATGGGATTGTTCCACTGCGCTCCAGCCTGGGTGACAGAGCGAGGCTCAAAAAAAAGAAAAGAGAAAAAGAACGACGGGGCAGAACCCCACGTCCACTCCACTCCACACCTGTGCTCTGGGAAGTCAGTGGGGGGACAGGGGAGCCCCACTAATGGAGGCAGGCCCCCCAGCGGAGCCTGGGAGCCAGTGCCGGCCTCGGAAGCCGTGGGGCGAGCAGCAGTGCCTCGCTGGGCCGGGAGACGCTCCGTGACGTGGTGCCTGTCCCTTGGTGCAGATGGAGGATTTCCAGATCTACGAGAGGTACTGCCAGAACAAGCCCCGCTCCGAGAGCCTGTGGAGGCAGTGCTCGGACTGCCCGTTCTTCCAGGTGTGTCCCGGACCTTCCTTCAGACGTAGCTCCCTTTCCCAGCCAACTCCTGAGGAATGACGAAAGTTGTGCAAACCAAAGCTCTGGGTTGGTTCCAGGAATGCCAGAGGAAGCTGGACCACAAGCTGAGCCTGGACTCATACCTGCTGAAGCCGGTGCAGAGGATCACCAAGTACCAGCTGCTGCTCAAGGTGGGCCCTGCGGTGACTGTGGCCCAGCCTCCCGAGGCACCTGCTGGCCAAGTGCCTGTGCCGCCCTGGGGCCCCATCCCCATTGTGCCCTGCCCCTCCCAGGCCCAGGGCACCTCCTCCGAGCCTGTGCTGTGGCCTGGCTCATTTGGACACCTTTGGAGGTCCTACTGTGCGCCGCTGTCAGGGGTGCTAGGGACGGAGGTGAGCAGACAAGTCCCCCGTCCCCACGGGTTTCCACACAGCCCAGCCCACATGGGATTCTGTGTGATGTGCTGACCTGTCCCCTCCACGGGGGAGCCGTGCCCAGATTATCTGGCACACAGCAGGGATGTGGGAGGCGTAGACGGGATTTCAGCTATGAGTTTGCCATGTGGGCCCCTCTAACCTTCAGGCAGGAAACTGCAGCTCCATGCCTTTGGCCAGGGTCAGGGTGGCAAGAGGTAGCTCCCTGGGAAGTGGGTGTGAGGGGTCTGCACCTAGGCATCAGGGTGGCAGGAGGAGCTCCCCAGGGAGGAGGTGTTGGGGTCTGCACCTAGGCATCAGGGTGGCAGGAGGAGCCCCCCGGGGGAGGAGGTGCTGGGGCCTGCACCTGGGCATCAGGGTGGCAGGAGGAGTTCCCCGGGGAGGAGGTGCTGGGGCCTGCACCTGGGCATCAGGGTGGCAGGAGGAGCTCCCCGGGGGAGGAGGTGCTGGGGTCTGCACCTAGGCATCAGGGTGGCAGGAGGAGCTCCCCGGGGAGGAGGTGCTGGGGCCTGCACCTGGGCATCAGGGTGGCAGGAAGGAGCTCCCCGGGGAGGAGGTGCTGGGGCCTGCACCTGGGCATCAGGGTGGCAGGAGGAGCTCCCCCGGGGAGGAGGTGCTGGGGTTTGCACCTAGGCATCAGGGTGACAGGAAGGAGCTCCCCCAGGGGAGGAGGTGCTGGGGCCTGCACCTGGGCATCAGGGTGGCAGGAAGGAGCTCCCCCGGGGAGGAGGTGCTGGGGCCTGCACCTGGGCATCAGGGTGGCAGGAGGAAGCTCCCCCAGGGAGCAGGGGCGCCACCCCATCTGCAGCACAGCTCAGTCCGTCCCAGCTGCAGGAGGGTGGGCAGGGCAGCTCCCCACAGACCAGGGGAGGGTAGGCAGCGTCCCTACCTCATGCCAAGCTCCCGAGGGGTCTGTCCTGGGGGGCCAGAGCTCTGCGTGTCCTGACGGCTGCCCCACCCTGCGCCCCTCAGGAAATGCTGAAATACAGCAAGAACTGCGAGGGGGCTGAGGATCTGCAGGAGGCACTGAGCTCCATCCTGGGCATCCTGAAGGCCGTGAACGACTCCATGCACCTAATCGCCATCACCGGCTATGACGTAAGGCGCCCAGACGCCCGGCCTTCCCCGATGCCTCCGCGGAATACGCCGGACCTGCAGTTCCCCTGCACACCCCCTAGCTTTGGTGTGAATGTGCAGGTTCTGAGCAGGAGGTCTGGGTGGTCCCCAGATCAGCCCTCTCCCAGGCCCCACAGCCAGGTCCAGACCCCACTGGGCTCTCTGGGACGTGGAGAAAGTCAGGAAGCGTCCCTGCTTGGAGGGCACACATCTCCAGCAGGAATGCAGCTCAGACCTCCTCAACTCCTTGTCTTCTCCTGGGAAGGAGGCATGGCTTGGAGCAGATGTCTGTTTCCTGGGCTGGTGACTTATAGCAAGTGGCCGCAGAGGCCAGATGTCCCCTTTCCCCTTAGAGCTCCCTGTCGGTCAGCTTATTCCGTTTTTCCGCTTCTCTATGTCCATGCAGCACTCATTCTCAAGGTTTTTTAAACTGGTAGAGTTGACTTATTGCAGCAGTTTTTGGTTTGTGAGGTAATTGAGTGTCAGTCAAGGTCCCCGAGGCTTCTGCTAGTGTTGACGTCCAACATGCCACACGTGGAGAACCGGCCCTGATGCTGATGAGTGACTGAGGGCTGTTCCCCTCGGAGCTCACTGTGGGTGCCGTACGTTCTGCGGTTTGGACAGGCGTGTAACATCCTGCTCCCACCACGACAGCATGCCCCCCGGTCCGTCCCTCCCCTCCCCAGCCCCTCACCCTCGCCCTGTCACGGTCTCCACGCGCTCGCCTCTCCCAGGACACCTGCAGCTGGAACTGCACCGTGGGTGGGCTTTGCGGAGCGGCTGCTTTCGCTCGACGACGTGCTCCCTCAGCCCCATGCCTACCCCATTTTGAACGCACCCCGCGGTCCCTCGTTTAGGGGAATCTTGGCGACCTGGGCAAGCTGCTGATGCAGGGCTCCTTCAGCGTCTGGACCGACCACAAGAGGGGCCACACCAAGGTGAAGGAGCTGGCCAGGTTCAAGCCCATGCAGCGGCACCTGTTCCTGCACGAGAAGGCCGTGCTCTTCTGCAAGAAGCGGGAGGAGAACGGGGAGGGGTATGAGAAAGCCCCCTCCTACAGCTACAAGCAGTCCCTAAACGTAAGTGAGGCCGGGCCGCAGCAGCAGGCTCCTGGCCACACACCCCGAGGGAGGAGGGAGACCTCCGCTGTTGCCACAAACCTTGGTCTGGGGTGGCCGCACTGAGACTCACCTCTCACTCTTAGCTGTGGGGGTGGGAGATTCTGCACCAACACCTTTTAAAAACAAGGCGGCGGGCTCCCGGGGCTCACGAACCCCGTCTTAGCTCTCTTCTCACAGATGGCTGCCGTCGGCATCACGGAGAACGTGAAGGGGGACGCTAAGAAGTTCGAGATCTGGTACAACGCGCGCGAGGAGGTCTACATCGTCCAGGTGGGCCGCCCCCCGTTCCCAGCCTCTTACCGTGAAAGGTTCCTCTTGGGCACCGGTGCTAGGATCTGCCAGAGTCACATCGAGGCCAGGAGCAGCCGCCGTGCACTGAGGGTGCTGCCCTGGGCTGTCTCCACCCTGAGCCGGACCCAAACACAATGTAGGGAAAGGACACGTCGGAGGGGCACTGTGAGGACGGGGGCCGCCGTCCCCGTGGGAGCTCCTGCACCCCTGGAGAATGTGAGCCTGCGGCCGCAGGCAGAGCCCATTCTCATGGTGGGGAGGGTGCTGTGCCCTGGGCGCCAGGCACAGCTCTTCTGGTCAGTCCCGTGCAGTGTGTGGGGGAGCCGGGGAGCCAGTCCACAGCGCTTCCCTCCTCTCCCCCTCACACGCGGCCACCTGACCCTTGACTTCTAAGACTATCCTTGGAAGTTCCCAGAGTGAAACCAAAGGGTGTTTCCTCAGGGGCCTGGTTACTCACCTCCTGGCGTTTCTTTGGGGAAACAGGCACCAACTCCAGAGATTAAAGCCGCCTGGGTGAATGAAATTCGGAAAGTGCTGACCAGCCAGCTGCAGGCTTGTCGAGGTGAGGCTGCCTCAGCCATCATTTTCCCTTAGCTTCACCCCAGGTGCCTCTTTACCTGTGTTCAAAGCAACCACCCAGTCCCTGCTTGTGCGAGATGCCTTGGCGAGGAAGCAGGGACGCCCGTTCACGTGGTTTGTCTGCTCCCTCCTCACAGAAGCCAGCCAGCACCGGGCACTGGAGCAGTCACACAGCTTGCCCCTGCCGGCCCCGACCAGCACCAGGTGAGGACACGGGCACCCCTGCCGCAGGCCTGCATTTCGGGGAGCACTCCCAAGCAGGGGTTTTGCGCACCAGGGTCCTCGGCCTCTGTCAGTGGCACCCCGTGGTTATTGGGGTTTTCCTTGAGGACCCTGGTGTTTATGTGTTGCGTGCTGACGGGTCAGTCCTAGAGGGTCCACTTCATAGATGTGTGCCTCTGGCAGTGCCCAGCCCCTCTCCGGCTCTTCCTGGTGTGGCCATTTCACGTCACAGCAGCACTCATAGCCACACCCGAGCACTGCAGCGCAGCTGGGACCCTGGGTGCTGACGGCCCCAGCACATGGGTGGCCACATTTCACCCTTGACTGTGGCTTCATCATATTTCTTCTGCCCTTGTTTTTCCTTTATTTTATTCATTCACTTATTTTTTTCACTTTATCCTGTTTCTGATATAAGCCACCTTTAATCATCCATGGAACAGGATATGGCCTAAATAAATAATGCATAGAACAGTAGTTTTAAAAAAGAAACTCCCCTGCCACCCCACCACAACTAAAAAAAAATAAAAACCTCCCCGCTTCAGAGCTAGCAGGGTGGGTTTCTGTTCTCATAGCCAGTCAGGGTGTAACTTAGACGAGTGCCCCTCAGAAGCAGCAAGAGACACAGCTTGGAGTTTGGGCCAGGAGCTCAGCGATGTCTGAATGCCTCCGATCGGAGTTCTGAGAAACTAACCAGGCAACATACTATGTCTTTTTTCATTTGTGTGATGTCATCAGCCCCTCAAGAGGAAACTCAAGGAACATCAAAAAACTGGAAGAAGGAAAACGGACCCACTGAGCCTGGAGGGATATGGCAGCTCAGCGCCGCTGTCAAAGGCCCCCGAAAGGGGCAAAGGTGGGTGTGTGCAGGGGCCAGACGTCAGAGCGGCTCACGGAGTGCTCCCCATGTCTGAGACTCGCATGCGTCCTGCAGCGTGAAGGTTTGCAGAGCGGGCGTTCAGGGCCCCTGCTCCCCCGCTTAACAGAGCTGAGGACCTTACAGGAGAGCACCTCCCTCCTGGTTGCTCTGCACCCCTGCATCAGCAAAGCCAGCCCCAGAGAGAGCCCTGGCCGAGACCCGGCGTGCGACCCGGAGCCGCCCCCAGGCGCTCCTCCCCTCGCCGGCCGGACTCGCCTCGTGGGGTTGCGATGCCGCCTGCATTGTGTCTTCTCTTCCTTCATAGATGACGCGGTCACTAGCTCTACCTCAGAAAGCTCTGCGCTTTCCAGAAAGCGCTTTACCCTGCAGGGCTTTGGTAACCTGAAAGGTCAGAAAGGTAAAAGCAGAACCCGCCCGAAACCCGCCCTCACCGTGGTGGTGTCTGTCATGCATCGTGTGGTGACCATCTGCCTCCTTCATCACAAGGCGGCCACGCAAAAGCGTTTCTTTCCACCGAATCACGTATTCGCTGGCGCTGTGTGTCTAGCATTCTGGCCTACAGACACCAGAGTTGGCCTTTAGGGGTGGCTTTGCTTTGGAAAAATGCAGGCGAGCTTTTAAATGGAGGCTTGTTCAGACACGGGTGCTGTCCTGGCTTTCCAGCACCTCCTTCCTCTCCCTGCCCCCAGCTTCTCCCGCCTCCTCAGGTGAGTTCCCTGCGGGGCTCTGCCCCACCCGGAGGCGGGGGCTGCTCAGCCGTCTTGTGGGCATCGCTAGTGAACAGGGCTGACGGGACCGTGGAGGCGGGGACATCACGCCCTGCTCAGCGCGAGAGCTCCGTGCTGGGAAGTAGATGCAGGGGAAATGGCCGGCCCTGGAGGGCAGGCGGCTCTTCTGGGAAGCCGTCGAGGCCAGGGCGAACGAGGCTCTTTCTAGAGAACTAGGGGTGCTTTCCAGTTGATCAAATGTTTTTAAGTTGGCCTCAAACTTGAAACAGACAACAGAGTCTGGTGCTACAGACTGCTAGCGCAGAACTAAGCCAGCGTCCCTAGCGACGGCGCTGAAAGGACGCCTCTGAGTGCCGCAGCCCCCACCCGAGCCGCGCCCGGCCCCTCCTTCACCGCGCAGCCCTGGGCACCCTGCATTTTGCTCACAGAAGCTACTTCTCATCAGTGGAAAGGGGCCAACCTGGGTGTCCCCCTCCCGACGCGCGCGGGCAGCCTCCTGGCCTCCCTCCGTCCCTCACGCTCTCTCTCCGCCTGTATTTCTGCCTCCTCCTCCCCTTGCAGCTTCTCCTCCCAGTCCCGACAAAAAAGCCAAGCGGCACGGAGTAAAGAGCGACCCGACTCCTTTTGGTTTGCGAGGTAGAGTGGCACCCTCGGGCACGACACCCGCTCTGCGTTGGCGGGGGGCGCTGCCCGGCTGGCTGTCGGTGGCCGTCAAGGCCACCTGAGGGGGGAAGCTCACGTGGATCTTTGCGCTGCAGAGGCTGACACGCCATTGTGTTTGATGCGTGGGGCTCTGGGAGTCAGGTCCTTGAGGACGGCGCTCCCCACAGCAGGTCCGTCTGGCTGTGGAACTGCCCACCCCGGCGGTGGCTGCTGGCCGTCGCTGCTGTGCTGGTCACCTGGCCGTGCTGGGCGGGGCTGGGTGGGTTCTCACTGCCCAGTGGCTGCTGTCGGCTATAGGGCACCCCGTTCCCCGCCCCTTCCCCTGCGCCACAGTTTGCCCCGATGCGTCCTGCCGGGGACACAGAGCAAAGCAGCTGGCAGGGCCGACCCAGACCCTCCTTGCCCGGGCAGACAAGGCCGAGCTCCCCTGTTGAACCTGGGCGTTCTACTTCCTGCCTCCCTTATATTCTGCGGGTAAAAGCTGCCCTGTGAAGCCCAAAGGCTTCCCCGGCCCTGTTGAGGACCTCAAATGCAGGGAGGGGGTCTCACATTTAGAATCTTCCTGAGTTTTCAAAAAATTTGCAAAGGTTCCCAGGGGTGTAAGCAGAACCAGCCTCCCCATCCCACCCGCCTCCAGAGCCATCTCCCCATCACACTGTGAGCCCCCAGGATCCAGGCGGAAGCTGTTGCCGCCCTGGGCATGGGTTCAGAGGCAGGGAGCTGGCCTGGCGTTCTTGACCATCCCACAGCCTGCAAGTGGGTGGGCGCCTGGCCCGCTGCTGTGAGGCCCCAGGAGCTTAGAAAGGCATTTCCCCCGTGACAGTCTCCCAGGAGAGGCTACTCCTGTCTGTTAAACCTCTCCATGTGTGACCTGGAGCCGCAGAGCAGGTCCCTGGTGGAGAAGGTGGGCCGGGCTGTGCGGGCCAGGCGCTGCTTCGGCTGCATGTTAGCCAAGCTCAGCCTCTGCTGCCGTCTCCTCGTCTGTGAATGGAGCCGGTGCAGCCTTGCGGGGTCTCGAGGAAGCCATTGTGGTGCTGAAGCCGGGCCGCCGCCCTGGGTCGTTTCCGCCATTGTCGGTGGCAGAGAGCCCAGGTGGTCCTGCGTGGCCTGGGGCGCGGCCCAGGCTTGCTCCCACGCCCTGCATGTGGTGACTCCATCGAGCAAAGGCCAATGGTTCTTTTACAGAAAACACAGCCGTGGCCCGGCCCCCTGCCCTCACACAGAATCCCCCGCCTCCCGGTACAGCGGTGCCAGCCTGGCCTGTGGATAGCAGTGCTGCCGTCCTGGTCACGGTCAGACCTCAGTGTTTCGCTGCTGGCCTCCCCTGGGCACTGTTCCAACTGGGTGCTCTCGGAGAGCACTGCACACCTCAGGCCCCTCCAGAAGCCCTTTGTGTCTCTGGTGGTGCCAGGGACAAAGCTGCTTGGGGTCCCCCAGCACAGGCCAGCCTCACTGCCCCTGTGGAAAGGTTCGTGTGTGAGGTCCTACCCAGGTCACACTGGCTCCTCTGCACACAGCAGCCGTCCTTTTTTCATTCCACTGTCCTCAGTCAGATTGTTGGTTCTGTCTATCCAGAGGCCCCATGCCCGGTGCCTCAGAATGACTAGGGGCCTGGACGAGGAGGGACGCTGGCAGCCAGGCCCACAGGCCAGTCCCTGCTGCTATAGCGGAGGCGCCTGGGCCCCCAGCCTGTGCTGTGCCTCAGCCTCCCTCACTAGGCGCAGCTGCAGGTGCACTCAGGAGTCCGGGCTGCAGGTGTGCAGCCGGAAAACCACAGTCCTCAATTCTCACGCAGATGCAGGCCTAGCTCGGCTGCCTCCAGCTGCACCCCTAGAAGGCAAAGCACCCAAGTGGGGTGGGGGGAGCCGCCCCTTGCTCTGCTGGCTGACAGGGGTGCCGAGGCCCAGCTCCCTGCTCTATACAGATAGCAGAGGCCCGGTCAGCACACGCTTTTCCTCACTGGCACGGACACTGTCAGTCATTGGAACTGGCCTGCAAGACAGCTTGCCGTGGCGGCTTTGCGGGCACAGGGCACACAGGCACGCATGCCCACAGCTCCTGTCCTCCCCATGCCCTGCCCCCTCCATCACAAGGAAACGGTTGCCGCCAGCACCACCAAATAGGATTGGGAAGCAGTTTGTGCCCAAGCTCGAGTCCCGTCAGCGTCTGCCGGCTTCCCTGGCGTGCGTGTGTCCTGCCTTGACGCACTGCGCTCCAGACGGATGTGCTGGGCCTGCCGCCCGCGGCTGTGGTTGCCGTGTTTATTCAGCCCCGAGGGTATCTCCCATCTCCCCTGAATGGGAAATGCAGGCGCTGCCCTCCGGGCGCCTGGCAGAAAGATCAGGGTGGGGGAAGGAGGACATGCGGGGTCCCAAGTTCAAAAGAAGCTCCTTCCTCTCCCGCTCGAAGCTGCATGTTGGGTGGGAGCCCATCTCTGCCGCGGCACCTGCGTGGCCTTGGCCTCCTGGTTCGGTGCCTCGGTGCCGTTATGCCGGGGGCTACTCTCTTGCCAATGGGGACCGAAGCCCTCGGTATCCCGTAGGTCAAGGGCATCGGGCCTTCTCCATGAGTCTCTGTGGTTCCTTTCAGAAACTGCCTCCCAGCTGGGTCTGCTAGGTGTTGAACATGACCGTGGCCCTGACTGCACACCCCTGCCCCGGGCGGGGGGGGTGTCGGGTGCAGGAGGCCGCCTCCGGGGCACTGCTCTGCCTGACGAGGGCCTGGGGATTCCGGCCTCCACAGGGTGGCCCAGCAGGCGGAAGCAGAGGCTCTCAAACCCTGAACCGTGCCAGGCATTTTGGAGGTCTGCGGGGGTCCCGCTGAGCTCTTTATGAACTTGGGGGAGATGACAGGCTCTGTCTGGGGGCCCATGGCGCACATTTCAGGGGGTCTGTGGGACTTAGGTGACCCTACCTCAGACAGATACAGACAGCGGCTCATCACTGGGGGGTGCCTCACAGGTGTCTGTGTCTCTCTTAGGTTGGAGCAAAACATCCCACTCACTGGAGGCACCTGAGGACGACGGGGGCTGGTCAAGTGCAGAGGAGCAGATTAACTCGTCCGACGCGGAGGAGGACGGCGGGGTGGACCCCAAGAAGCTGGTAACCGCGGCCTCCCTGCAGGCGCTCAGGGTGGGGGCGGCCCTTCAGGAGTAGGGGTGCCTCTGGAAGGTCCACTGGTCCTGGGTCTCAGGGGCAGCCTCAGCTCCCCCTAAACCTGGAAGTTCCACCTGGCCTGGGTCTCAGGGGCAGCCTCAGCTCCTCCTAACCCTGGAAGGTCCACGGGCCTGGGTCTCAGGGGCAGCCCCAGCTCCCCCTAACCCTGGAAGGTCCACCGGGCCTGGGTCTCAAGGGCAGCCCCAGCTCCTCCTAACCCTGGAAGGTCCACGGGCCTGGGTCTCAGGGGCAGGCCCAGCTCCCCCTAACCCTGGAAGGTCCACGGGCCTGGGTCTCAGGGGCAGGCCCAGCTCCCCCTAACCCTGGAAGGTCCACGGGCCTGGGTCTCAGGGGCAGGCCCAGCTCCCCCTAACTCCTCCGTCTCGGCGGTGCTTTGCGGTTACTGCGTTAATTTCCAGGTGCCCACCCAGACTCCTGTGGAGCCACCCATGGGTGCACCTTCCTCAGAAGAGACAGTCCCACCCCACTACCCTTATGTCATAGAATGCTGTCACTGAGCCTTGCTAACTGTACCCACATCTGTTTCTCATTCTGTGAGAAAACGGAACTCCTAAGCATGGATTTGCATTTGAAACCACATGGATTGTTAATGTCAGAGCAAGAAAAAGCTGCCGTGTGTTGATCGTTCCAGTGAGGGCTACACCAAGAAGCGCCTGCTGCACCTTCTGTGCTGTGCTAGTCCACGCACCGCGGCTGCAGGAGCAAAGGGGACAGGTCCCAGAGGCTGTGGAAGGGCAGACAGGGCCCTCGGCACCAACAGCCTCTCCCACAGAGACAGCACGAAGGCAGGCCTGGGCGTGAGAACAGATGTGGGGGACAGAGGCAGAGGCCGCATGGCAGGAGGGGGAAACAGGCTGGTGGACCAGGGTGCACGGGGCCTGGGGAGGGATTTGGATCTCATTCTCTGTGGGGTGTGGGGGAGTGGTCCTGTCTGCTCTGGGACCACAGGGCAGGAGCCAGTACAGGCCATCACGTGAGGGCAGGCGGCCAGGTCACCGTCCTACGCCAGGGCCTGCAGCCACAGCTCCCCCTCCGCAGCCCTCCGCACGCAGCACCAAGAGTTTGTGGATCTCCCCCGCTCTGTGGGAACAGCTGCCACTTCCCGGGTTCCCATTCCCCCCAAGGAACGTGTTCCATAACATCTGTGCAGCATCCACTGGGGGCCAGGGGCAGTTCTAGGCTCTAGAGACAGCGGGACCAGCACAGACAGGGAACCTCTGCTCTCTCAGCGAGGAGAGGAATGAGGCTTGGAGAGGCTGCGCAGGACAGCTGCGGGGAAGACGGAGGGCAGAGGAGGGGCGCGTCGGGGAGTGCCACGGAAGGCCTCAGCAAAGCAGCATGGAAATAAGAGCCAAAGGCAGGGAAGCACCCTCCTCCCGGCGGCGGGAATGCAGAGCAGAGGGCCTGGGGCCGAGGGCTGTGTGTGGAGAGCACCGCGAGGCTGGGGCAACTGGGCCCACGGACAGAGTCACAGACGTGTTCTGTCGCCTTTGACATGGTCGTGAGCTGCGACGTAGCCTCCTCTTAAGGCTGCAACCCTTCCCTGAGATGACCACAGCCAGGAGCTCCCACGGGGCCAGGGGTGCTAGCCCAGCACTCCACCTGGCTGCGGTGGGGGTGCTCTGTGTGTACAGCAGACGGTGCCGGTGGGGCGCCCCGCGCGTGCAGCAGACGGTGCCGGTGGGGTGCTCCGTGCGTGCAGCAGACAGTGCCGGTG
This sequence comes from Ateles fusciceps, assembly GCA_036589455.1. NCBI lineage: Eukaryota > Metazoa > Chordata > Mammalia > Primates > Atelidae > Ateles > Ateles fusciceps. Next base: position 1,216,583 of record JAZHEH010002915.1, on the reverse strand, counting down.
GGGCGCCCCCGCGCATGCAGCAGACGGTGCAGCTGTCGGGTGGGTGCTGAGGCTGCTTGTGCCCCCGCCCGTCTCCCACCAGGTTCCAGGGAAGTACAGTCGTGGCAGACCACGAGAAGGGAGGCCCTGATGCGCTGGTTGTGAGGAGCGGGGACGTGGTGGAGCTGGTGCAGGAAGGCGACGAGGGCCTTTGGTAAGAGCCCACACTCACCCCCGGGCCGCCCTGCGCATGGGCGCCGCTGACCCACACCCCTTGCAGGTATGTAGGGACCCGACCACCGGCAAGGAGGGCTGGGTGCCGGCCAGCAGCCTGTCTGTCCACCTCGGCCAATCCGGCTCGGCCCAGTGCCTGAGCAGCTCAGGTAAGGCCCACGCGCTCCAAGCCCACCCGTGACGCCGCCAAGGGCCCGCGTGTGAGGAAGCGGCTCCGTGTGTGCCCAGGAAAGCGGACGCCGAAGCCTGTCCCCGCCTGGTCTCCCTGCAGAGTCGAGCCCAGGGTCGGCCGTGCTGAGCAACTCGTCCAGCTGCAGCGAGGGCGGCCAGGCCCTCTTCTCCAACCTGCAGGCGTAGCGCCATGCCGTCTCGGCACAGAAGACCAGCGCGCTCTGGGGACTGCCGCCGCGAGGGCTGGCGTGGCGTGGGGAGGGCGCGGTGCCCCGGGACATCCCAGGAAGGGGCACCTCACCGCCCCGACCCAGAGCTCCTGGCTGTGTGGGCTGCAGAGGACCCCTCCGGGGCAGAGGCTGGTTCCACAGAAGACCCCGGAGCACAGGACCTTCCTCGGAGGCTGCAGAGCCCACCGAGGAGGGACTGCCAGGAATAGCCCTGGCAGGCAGTGCCAGGCAGCGGCGTCTCACCCTGGCTCCACTGTGCTGTCTCTGCCTCCGGACAGTGCTTTCAGGGGCACGCAGACCATGGAGCTGGTCCCGGAGAAGGGGAAGATTCTCTGACCAATGGCCTGAGGAAAGCAGGGCGCGGGGGACTATATTTACCAGTTTTAGGATTTTTTTAAGCAGGGATCAATCCCATGGCCATTTTTTGTGGTACTTTGGCCTCAGTTCTTTACCAGGAATCACTGTGTTTACATGAAATGACAATTTGATACTGTATTTGATGATAGAAAACTATTTTTTGTTACCGGGGTTTACATGGCAGCATGTTGTTTATACCACGGCATGACTCTGGGGACCCTCCTGTGGGAACAGATGGCACTTCCTGAGCTCCCTGTTCACAGGTGGATGAAAACGTGCCCCTGGTGACATCAGGTGGCATCTCCACCACCAAAAGCGGTCAGAAGCCAAGGAGATTCCTTTACCTGCATACACTTCATTTTCAAAAGAAAATTTAAACTATAATTTAAACAGTTAACCTTCTTTTCTACAAAAATAAAATGCAGGGACTTGATTTTTTTTAAAGAGCTTCACTGAATTAGGATATTTTTATTGCTTTTAAAGAAAATACGAAGATGCCGTTTCTGCAGGGTGTCGCGTGCACCAGTGCTGCTGACCGTAGCTCGGAGAGCCCTGCCCCTGCCTCACTGCACCGCAGCCTCCACAGAGGCCGCACCTCCGCTCCCCCTCCCCACGTGCCCCCTGCCTCCCTCCAGATCCACCTGCCACCCAATGACCACCTTGGGTACAGAAGTGTCAGTGGGGAGAGTTTATTTTATTCAAGTCACAGCAGAACTGGAAAAACCCTCTTCTGTTTTACCCTTCTTGTGTTTCAGAAACATATTTTGTTCTTTTGAAGCCTCTTTGGTGTCTGGTCTGCAGATATTTTTGTATGTGTGCACCTCTGACCATGTGTGTACATATGTCTCGCCGGAAAGGGCACGTTCGCCGTCCCCATGCTGCTGGGTGCGCCGCCTCACCGCCTCACGGTTGTGGCCCCAGCGCAGTGGAGGCGGGCGTGGCTGCGTTCCCCTCACACTCCCCTCCTGGCGGCGGCCTGCAGCCATCACTGGCCAGACCTCCAGGGTGCAGAATCACATAGGGAGCGTGCAGAGACTCGGTAGCTTTTCCTCTGATGTGTAAGTTACTTGGAACGTGCTGTGTCCTGCCACGTCCCCGATGTGCTGTGCGGGCGCGGTGCCTCCATCTCGTGCTGCAGCTGTGTGCCCTCGTGTGACATTCCCCATAAAGGCACTTTACAGCTTCATGTTTCATCCACTGTCACTTTTTTTTAACTGCTGATGTAAATGAAATTTTAAAAGCAGAGTTCTTATTGTATGGATGAAGTTTGAATAAATATCAGCAACTCCTGCCGTCTGTCTTTGTCTGTCAAGACACAGAACGTCTGTGCCGTCGGGGTCCCCCAGGGCTGTGCTTGCACACGGCCGGTCAGTGTTGGGACGGAACCGAGCCAGGCAGTGAGCAGGGCCCGACATGCGGCTGAGGCGCCGAACAGCCCCTTTGCTCCAGTGTGTCAGATAGTGATGACAGAACAGCAGCAAGGCTGTGCGTGTTGGAAACGCAAAGGCAGCAGAGGACGCGCAGAGGAGCTGTCACAGATCACAACGCAGCCGACACGCTCCAGACCAGAAAGGGAGCATAGAGAGGGTATTACTGATCCGATTGAGGAAGGGAAGGGTGCAGAAAGGGGAAAGTGTGTGAACAGGAAACTAAATGTGATGAAGAGAGCGCCCAGATGGGTCTGCCTCACAACAGATGGGGGTGACCGTGTTAGGCGGGCCTCCTGGAAGAGCATCGGATCAGACGTAACAAGTAACCGCTTAGAGACCATCAAGCAAAACTATACAAAGATCGAAGATTGAAAATAAAAGAAAAAAGACCAGACAAACACCAACCAAAAGAAAGCTGGTGTGGCAGTGTTGGTAGCATGAAGTGGAATTCAGGACAGTTAACAGAGAAACGGGGCTGCGTGGCAATCAGGAACTCATAAGCAGCTGACGATAAAGCTGAAAACGCAGCAAAAAGTTGGCAGTCGGGTGAGATGTTGAGTGTCATGAAACGTGATCCCTGTTTATCCCTGCACATAGATAAATCTGCATTCTTTTTCAGCACACATGAAATATAAAAAAAAATATTTCGCAAACAATGGGAAGACCATGGAAACTGGCAATTTAAAAGCTTGTTTCTAACTCATCACTGGAAAGGTAGTGCCATAGGGATGCAGGATTCTGCTCTCTAGAACTGGACAGACGCACAGAGCCACGGAAGAGGAACAGCCACGGCTCTGTGGCTTGGCAGCTTAGTGGTGTCTATATTATACATGATGAAATAAGTGAGTTAACCGTTTAAGCCGAAAAATAAGACCAGCATAACGCAAAGAAAGGATGTAAATGCTTCTCTCAATTACAATTGAGAAAAGAGAATAACAAAATCAAAAGCAAAACTCAGACTTTGTACCTGAAAAACCTAATAAAACTGACTAATTTATAGAAAATCTGAGAAACTCAGTATCAAATAAAAATTTTTAAATATGAGAGAACCATTATGAACACCTTTCTGCCAATATATTTGAAAACAGGTAAAGTAGGATTTAATTGTTAGAATTGGTCAAGAAGAAATAAAATACTTGGGTTGATGAATAACAATTACAGAAATTGCATTGCAGTAAAAAAAAAAAAAATTACTCCAGATACCAGACATAGGTGATTTTATAAGCATATAAACATATTTATTAAAACTATTCAAAAGAACATAACAAGAGAAAGCAACTCAACAAAGTTATGAAGCAAGTTTAACCTCGGTAGCCAAACCTGACAAAGATTATGTAATAAAAAAATCAGCTGGGCCAGGTGGCTCACGCCTATGCTTCCAGCACTTTGGGAGGCCAAGGTGGGAGAATCGTCTGAGACCCGGAGTTTGAGACTAGCTGGGCATGGTGGCGCACACCTGTACACCCAGCTACTTGGGAGGCTGAGCCCTGGCAAGTGAACCCAGGAGTCCGAGGCTGCAGCGAGCTGTGATCGCACCACTGCACTCCAGTCTGGGCAACAGAGCAATATCCTGCTCTCAAATCAACCAAACAGAAAGATAATGTAAGAAAAAATAAAATGAATGCAAAAATTCCAAATGAAATATAATTAAATAAAACCCAATTTTACGTTATAAATAAAGGTAATACGTTCTAAGCAAGTAAATTCATCCCAGGAATGCAAGACATAGTATGTTAACAGGGCTATCATTTGCCATATGAAGAAAGTGAAAGGGAAAATCACCAGCTTAACAAATGCAAAATAATAATTCAATTTTTATTCAACATGTATTTATCGTGTTAAACCAACTAGTAGAAGAAAATTTCTTTAACTAAACAAAGTATATCTTAACAAAATCTTTGCAGCAAAAATTTAAGGTACTGAAATGCTTTAGAGCCATCCCCCACTGGCGGCAGAACTGAACAGGGACCCCACCACTATCCAACGTAATTTAGCAGCCATACTAGCGATTACTACAACAAAGAAAAAGGAAAGAAGGCCGGGCGCGGCAGCTCACGCCTGTAATGCCAGCACTTTGGGAGGCCGAGACGGGCAGATCACCTGAGGTCGGGAGTTCGAGACCAGCCTGACCAACATGGAGAAACCGTGTCTCTACTAAACTCCGTGTCTACTAAAAATACAGTATTAGTCCAGTGTGGAGGTGCATGCCTGTAATCCCAACTACTCAGGAGGCTGAGGCAGGAGAATCGCTTGAACCCGGGAGGCGGAGGTTGCAGTGAGCCAAGATCGTGCCACTGCACTCCAGCCTGGGCAGCAAGAGTGAAACACCATCTCAAAAAAAGAAAACGAAAACAAGGCATGCTAATTGAAAAATAACTTCATATCTAGAAAACCCAGGTGAATTCATAAACTATTGAAACTAAGAAGTCCACAAGATCAACGCACAAAAAGCTATTAATATTCCTAGCAATGACAATACTATTTTAACAGTAACCAAACTACTAAAATGTAACAACATTTTTGGACAAAATTATGAAACGTGGTAGAAGGCCATAAAAGAAGACCTGAATGGGAGATTTTTATGGATGGAACAATTAGTATCAACAAAATGTTAACTCTCCTCCAAATTAATCTGTGTATTTAATCAAAATCCCAACAGAATTCTTTGTGGAATTAGTAAATTGATTGTAACATACATAGAAGATAAAGGTCTAAGTATAACCATGGCGATTCGGGGAGCAGAGGCAGGAAGGGGAGGGCTCGCCTACCAGGCGTCTGGATAGATCATAAACCTGCCGTCAGTCCTGATGCGGGGGAGCGAGGCTAAATTGGCCGAGGAGAATTCGGATTGCCGTGTGTGCAAGTACCTGGCTTGTCCTGGGGCTGGTCAACCAGTGGCACGGAACGGCCTCCAGGAACGGGCATTATTGGGACAGCTGCCCTTCCATGTGGATGATGGCATAAAAGAGCCATCATCTCCCAAACTTAAGATCAAAACATTGAGATTATTATGAGAAAACACAGAATATTCTTATTGCCCAGGGTAAGGATAGATTTCTCACAAAAGACAGAAAAGCTACACTTTAAGAGACAGAAAAGATGGACACATCTGAGCACACCCCTGATGAATTTCTCTCCACACTAAAACCCTGCACAAGGGCGAAAGCAGGACAAAGGCCCAGAGAAGAAAACAAATTCTGCTCCAAATCAGAACCATTCAGCCTTCAGACATTCTCCCTTCCTTAAACTGAAAGTTGTTTAGCATCATACAGCACTGGTGTGACGCCCGGCAGACCCGAGGGGCTCAGCTGCCTCCAGCCACGGCCCCAAGAAGGCAAAGCACCGGGATGGGTCGAGGGAGCAACTCCCCCACTCTGATGGCTGACAGGGCTGCCCGGGTCCAGCTCCCTTCTCGAGGCCGCTTAGCAGAGGCTTTTCCTCGCCAGCACAGACCCGTTGGAACTGGCCTGCAAGACAGCTTGCCACGGCGGCTTCTTGGGCACAGGGCACACCAGTGTCAGTGCACGCAGCTCCTCTGTCCTCCGCATGCCCCGCACCCTCCGTCAGAGGGAACGCCTGCTGCCAGTGGCACCAAATAGGCTTTGGAAGCAGCTGGTGTCCAGGCTCAAATCCGGTTAGCATCTGCCTGTTTCCCTGGTGTGCGTGCGTCCAGCCGAGATGCATTCGGCACCGGGCAAGGTGTGCTCACAGGCTCCCAAAATGAGGACACAGAGCAGTTTCCCTGGATGTTTGTTAAGTACTGTTCCTGGGACCTGCCCTGAGATTCCGATTTCTTATGGGTGTGGAAAAGCCTGGAAATCCCGTGTGTGTGGGTGTGGGTGTGGCGTGTGTATAGGGGTGTGTGTGTTTATGTGGTGTGACTTTAGGGTGTGTATGTGTGGCATGTGTATGGTGTGTGCGAATGTGGTGTGTATGGTGTGAGTTTGGGGTGTGTGTGGTGTGAGAGTGGCATGTGTGTAGGGGTGTGTTTAGTGTGTGGAGAGTGTGTGTGGTGTGTGTATGGTGTGAGTTTGGGGTGTGTGTGGTGTGAGACTGGCATGTGTGTAGGGGTGTGTTTAGTGTGTGGGGGTGTGTGTGGTGTGTGTATGGTGTGAGTTTGGGTGTGTGTGGTGTGGGAGTGGCATGTGTGTAGGGGTGTGTTTAGTCTGTGGGGGTGTGTGTGGTGTGTGTATGGTGTGAGTTCGGGGTGTGTGTGGTGTGGGAGTGGCATGTGTGTAGGGGTGTGTTTAGTGTGTGGGGGTGTGTGTGGTGTGTGTATGGTGTGAGTTTGGGGTGTGTGAGTGTGGTTCTCCAGTACAAGTGTGAGCATGGAGATTCTTTGGTGGGGGAGGGAGTTGGGGGTCTCCCTCTGTCGCCCAGGCTGGAGCGCAGTGACACAATCTCAGCTCACTGCAACTTCCACCTCCCGGGGTTCTCAGTCTTCTGAGTAGCTGGGTCCACAGGCATGCAACACCAAGCCCGGCTGATTTTCTTTTATTTTTTGTTGAGCCTGGGTCTTGCTATGTTGCCCAGGTTGGTCTGGAACTCCTTTCCTCAAGCGATCCTTAGTCCTCGGCCTCCCAAAGTGCTGGGATTACAGGCGTGAGCCACCACCCAGGAGATTGTGATGCCGCAGACATCTGCCTCGCAGCCTCCCCCGGCGTGCCCAGCACCACAGTCAAGGATGGGTGCAGATGAACAAGGTGTTGACGTGGTTTCTGTAGCTCCCGAGCAAGCAACTTGCCCCGAGATGACAACCAAAGTGTTCCCGTGTCCTCCACACTCTAGTGACTGCGCAGCCCAGGGGCCCAGGCCTTCTTGCAGGCGGAAGGAGTGGATGGGCGGATCCACAGAAGCTGCACAGAAGACAGGGGAGGCCTGGCCTCGGGAACGGAGCTGTGACCATGCCCTTCCCCAGGGTGGGGACTGAAGGACCCCCCCCATCCTAGCGACAGGGCCACAGCACGTCCAAGGGGGCCCCAGAGGAGGTCCCCGGAGTTCCGGGAGAGTCCGGTTAGCCTCCCTGAAGGAAGGAAGTGGGGTTTTGTGGCAGGGTGGGGCAGCAGGCGTATGGGCTGCTGTTTTGTGTGGCCGGGTCCAGCCCCAGGCACGGTTCCGGGAGTGCCCCTGGGAAAGACGTGGGGAGGGAGACCAGCAGGCAGGGCCCCTTCAGGGAGGTATGGAGCAGGTGCTCTAGGGCCAGGTGGAGCCCCTCACACCTGTGTCCTCAAGGACCCACACCAGGACAATGGCCATAGGTGGGCACCTGCAGCAGCCCTGGCTAGCAGTGAGTTGGGCAGACAGCCCAGCCAGAGAGCCCGGTTCCTGCCCCCTCCCACCCCCAGAACAAAGAGGGGTGCACACAGGTGAGGGTCGGTCACCCGAAAGGCTTCACCAGCCCCAAGGCCATGGGCCACTGAATCTCTTAGGGGGATTTGACGCCTGTGATTCCCCCAGGTCATTCTGCTGCCCAGGGAGATTTGAGGATCTCTGACCTGGAGCCCCAAAGAGGAAGAGTACCCCAAGACCAGCCAGGCCTCTACTCTCAGGTGGGAAAGAGTGGGGTTATGATGCGGCCCCCTCCTCTCCACGTCCTGGAATTACGTTGGTACTGTGCTGGCCGAGAACTATGGGGACCAGATTTAAGCTGGACGTGAGCTTTATCCCAGACCAAGCAGCTACTTTTTAAGAGCTCTCCCTGGGATGGATATCGTCGAGGGGCACTGAGGGGCTTCCGCTGCACCCAGTGGAAGAGAAAACATGCCATCAGCCCCTCAGCAAGCGCTCTGCTCCCTAGACTGAGATGCAAGTCAGCAGCAAGCAGGGAGGCTTTGGGAATGCTGGGGGCTGCTTTGAAAGGCACCCTGAGCTGAGACTTGGCTGGTGGGAAGGAATCACCTCCCTCCCTCCAGCTGTAAGAAGAGCTGGACATCAGACAGTCCAGGCATGCTTTGGCTCCCAAAGAACTCGTCAGCAATGCAACTGTTCAATTGAGGATACTCCCTGCTAGAGCGGTCGGCCAGGCCTCTGGGCAACCCAGGAGGCTTGGGAGACCACCCACCCCAGTGTTCTTGGGATGGGAAGTCCCACATCCTGAGAACCTCAGTCCCTGGGCAACCTGGGGTGGCCGGTCACCACAACCTGTGGCTTGGGCCCAGGAGAGTGTGAAGAAATGACATGGACCACCACCAGCCAGGTACGGTGGCTCATGCCTATAATCCGGCACTTTGGGAGGCCAAGGCAGGTGGATCACTTGAGGTCAGGAGTTCGAGACCAGCCTGGTCAACATGATGAAATCTCATCTCTACTAAAAAATATAAAAATTAGCCAGGCGTGGTGGTGCGCACCTGTGATCCCAGCTACTCAGGAAGCTGAGTCACGGGAATTGCTTGAACCCAGGAGGTGGAGATTGCAGTGAGATGGCATCAGTGCTCTCCAGCCTGGCAACAGAGCAAGACTCCATCTCAAAAAACAAAACGAAGAAAAAGACGTAAGACATGGACTGCTGGAGAACGGGGCTGCTGCCTGCAGTCAAAGCGGAGTGGGGGCCCAGCTCACGGCCAGAACCATCCTCTCCTCTGCCCGGCACTTCTCAGTGAGGCTCTGTGGCTCACCTAGAACCAGCCTCCCTTGCAGGCAACGGCCCAGCTGGCCTGGTCTCCTGGAGGCTCTGTTCAAACACCGACATCCACACCCAAGATGCACTCTCGAGATCTGACTTGCATTATGGCAATGGGACAAGTTTTCATCAGCAGTTTAAATCTGTTTCCCAACCTACATGCCTATGTCCTAGGGGTTTGGAATTCTAGATCGTACTTAGTGTCAGTGCCACACACGCCCCTCAGCACTTGCACGCTGGCAACAAACCACCAGCTTTGCAGCATAGCTCGGGCCGCCAGACCTTGCTCCTGCGCTCCCGGCTTGAGCTCAGTGGCCGGCAGGAGGGGGTGCATGGCTGCTGGCTGGCCAGGTGCAGCTCTGTCCCCTCCCCCATCCCTCCGTCACCCTGAGAGGCCGAGAACTTTGCCCGCCCGTCCCATGGGGAATGTCAACAGGCAGGCGCTGCTGAGAGTCATCATGGCCTCCCAGGCCCACCGGCTCCTCTGCTTTCTGCTTGGGCTTCAGGGCTGCCTGGCTGCAGGTGCGTCCGGGGGGTCTTCCCCATAAACTTGGTGGAAGGGCGGCGGGCAAATCCCAGGAGCCGGCCAGGGCTTCCCGAACCCGTCCTTGCTCTGGACACCCCCATCCCCCATGAGGGTTTTCTGGGGGCTCCTGCTCAATTTCTTTCCTTCCGGAAACCAGCATCCAGGCGCATGCTGTGTGACAGTGGGAAGGCCCTTTTTGGTGGCTCAGGCTTTGTCGGGATTATTTTTCAAAGAAAGTTAGGAGCGGGTGGTGCTTTCCTGGCCTCCATGAGACCCTGCCTGTGAGGTCGGACAAGTGCAAGGAGTCTGGGGCCGCTCAGTGTCAGGGAGGCTGCTCCCAAGCTGGGGAGGACATGTGGGGGACGGTGCGTGGGGGATGGCGCCTGCGACGTGGGGGATGGGGCGTGGGAAATGGCATGTGGGGGATGGGTTGTGGGAAACGGTGTGTGGGGGGATGGGGTGTGGGGTGTGGGAAAAGGCATGTGGGGTGCGGGGGGAATGGGGTGTGAGGGATGGAGGGTGTGGGGAATGGGGTGTGGGGGATGAGGGTGTGGGGCATAGAGTGTGGGGGATGGGGTGTTGGGAGAGGCATGTGGGTGTGGGGGATTGGGGTGTGGGGATGGCGGGTGGCGTGTTGGGGGATAGGGCATGGGAAAGGGCATGTGGGCCTCAGGGATTGGACGTGGGGTATGAGGGATGGGCGTGGGGATGGTGTATGTGGGATGGAGCATGAGAAACAGCACGTGGGGGTGGGGGAACGAGGGGGATGGCGCGTGGGGCATGGGCCGTGGGGGACAGTGCCTGGGATGTAAGGCTGCAGCCATAGCTCACACCATGGACTTATGACCCAGCCACCTTCCTGCCCCAGGTGGGGTGGCTGAGGCCTCAGGAGGAGAAACAGAGGATGCGCTGTGGAAGCCGGGCCTCACAGAGGCAAGCAGGGCTGACCCTGGTTCTGTCCCGGGGCCCAGTGGGGGACCAACACCACCTCCTTCACCTCCCATGGCAAAGAGCTGGCACACGGCGTGGCTACTGTGGCGCCCCCGAAGAGGGCGTCCCTGCTCCAGAGGGAGTGACCGCTCCAGCTCGGCCTTCCCTGGGACTGGGGGTGCAGGCGATTTTCTCTTCTGTGTTCCATTCTGTCCCTTCTCAATAATCGTGTGTTCGTCAGGTTTGCCTCGGTTCTTGAGAGTTTTTCTTTCTTTCTTTTTTTTTTTTTTTTGAGACTGTCGCCCAGGCTGGAGTGCAGTGGTGCGATCTTGGCTCACTGCAATCTCCACCTCCCAGGTTCAAGCGATTCTCCTGCCTCAACCTCCCAAGTAGCTGGGACTACAAATGCACACCACCACGCCTGGCTAATTTTTCTATTTTTAGTAGAGTCAGGTTTTCACCATGTTGGCCAGGATGGTCTATTTTCTTGACCTTATGGCCCGCCCTCCTCAGTCTCCCCGAAGTGTTGAGGGCTTTTCTGATGCAAATCTGCTTTCATCCCAGGGCAGTCACCGGCTCTGCTCACGCCAGCCTCCAGGGCTATGGGTGTCCCAGGAGTACCCCAGGGTGTGGATGTCCCAGAAGTGTGGGTGTCCTGGGGTGTGGGTATCCCAGGGGCGTGGGTGTCCCAAAGTGTGAGTGTCCTGGGGTGTGGGTGTCCCAGGGGGCGTGGGGTGTCCCAGGGGCGTGGGTGTCCCAGAGTGTGGGTGTCCCAGGGGTGTAGGCGTCCCAGGGGCGTGGGTGTCCCAGAAGTGTGGGTGTCCCAGAAATGTGGGTAGCCCGAGGCTGTGGGTGTCCCCAGGCTGTAGGGACATGGGCCTCCCTTCCCCGCTGCTGCTGCCTGGGGCACCTCCTGTGAGGACTTCGAGTTCAGGACTTCCCACCTCCCGGAGCCTCGATTCTTTGGAGTCCCCCGCCTGCATCCTCAGCCTCTCCTTCCAAACCAGACCGGTTCTCTAGGGACGTCAACGAAACAGGCGGTGGCGTTTCTCTCGGCCCCACGTGGCCCGGTGGCGCCCACCTTCCGTCCCTTCTTCCACGCGCGGTAACTGACTTCCGCTCCGCGTTCCCGAGGCCGCTCCTGCAGAACTCGGGGCTCCTGCCCACCGGCCACGTGCGAGCCCCTGAGGCCTGTCCTCCCAGCAGGGGCGGCCCGGTCGTCCCTCGGAACGCCCCTCCCGCGTGTCCCCTCCGCCCCGCTCGCCTCCTCCCGGGCCTCCCTCTCCCGCCTGCCCCAGTCTCCCCCACGGGCTGGGGCGGGTTCAGGCAGCGCAACTGCCCCGGGAGGGTCGCTCCTCACTCCGCCTCCGCGCGGCGTCCACAGCTCACACCACCGTCCCGCGCCCGTCTCTGCGCTCCGGGAGGCGGTGCCCTCGGCTGTGGGGCGTCCTGAGGAACCGCCGGCTCGGAGCCGACGGGGCGCCTCGCCCGGGGCCTCCTGGCCCTCCCCAACCCCGTTTTCCCATAAGCAGGGCGGGGTCCTAGGTGCCTACGAGGAACCTCAGGGTTACTGCGAGGCCGGGAGCTGCGCGGGGGCGCTCTGCCCCCAGGACGGGCCCGAGGAGGATCCGCGGGGTCCTGAGCTCCGGGGGTCGCCTGGCGAGGAAGCCCGGGCTCGGTGTGGGGGGGACCGGGCGGGGCTCGGTGTGGGGGGACCGGGCGGGGCCCGCGCCTCGGACCGGGACAGGGGCCCGGAGACGCGGTGCGGGTGGAGACGGGGGATTTGGGTTTCCGCGGGCGGCGGTGCAGGGCGCAGGCGGTGTTGGCGGCGGGTCACGTGGCCCCGGGGGTTGCCCAGCGCCCGCGGCCGCGCCGCCTTCTCCTCGCCGGGCATCGACCCCAGCACCACATGTACGCAGCGGCGCCCGCGGCCCCCTCGGCTCAGCTTCCGCGCGGACCCCTGGGCGCGCCCTCGGAATCAGCTCCTGGAAGCGGAGAGGCCGGGCCGGGAAGGAGGAGGGAGCGGGGTGACCGCCCGGGGAGCACCGCAGGGAGGACACCGGCCAGACCTGCCGGCCGCGCCGCTCGCCTCCCCCGGGCCGGGCGCGAACCCGCGACGCCACCGCTGCGGGGGGCGGGGCCGGGGGCGCTCTCGCGGCACTGGGCGGGGCAGGTGGAGCGCGTTTGACGGAACGCCCATTCCTCAGTCTTCATAACCCAGGAGGAGGCCCGCGGCGTCCTGCGCAGGCACCGGCGCGCCTACGGGTTCCTGGAGGAGCTGCGGCCGGGCTCCCTGGAGCGGGAGTGCAAGGAGGAGCAGTGCTCCTTCGAGGAGGCCCGGGAGATCTTCAGGGACACGGAGAGGGCGGTGAGTTCCCCGCGCCGCTGGCCGTGGGCGCCGAGAACCGGGCCGCGTGGGGCCGCCCGCGTCTCCCCTGTGAGCGGCGAACACGCGGCGGCGCCCGCGCAGCGCCCCCTGCCGGTCACCATCCGCCTGGGGCGACTCCGCTTTCCTCGGCGACGCTCCCCACCCCCAACCCGTTTCCAGGGACGCCCCCGGGCTCACGCTCTCCCCACGCCGCCACGCCGCGCATGACCGTTCTCACATCAGACAATACGATTTGAGCGGCACACTTAGGATGTCCCCCTGGACTTCCCAGGGGAGGTCCCCCAACCCCCTAAGGATCTGGGGCAGCCTGCGCGTCACAGAGGCACAGCTCCCAGAAGGCGCGCGGTAGAAGCTGGCCTGGGCGAGCGGCGGGCGGCCCACACCATGATCAGCGGCACCTAGCAGGGCACATGTCGGGGGAGAAGCAAAACTTTAGGGACCTGGGGCTGCCTCCACCTCATACTCGCAGGGGACCTCACACTCAGAGGACAGACTTCACACTCACAGATCACCTCACACAAGTCACCTCACACTCACAGGGCACACAGCACACAGGTCACTTCACACTCACAGATCACCTCACACAGGACACCTCACTGTCACAGATCACCTCACACTCACAGATCACCTCACACTCACAGATCACCTCCACTCACAGATCACCTCATACAGGTCACGTCACACAGGACAGACTTCACACAGATCACCTCACACAGATCACCTCACACTCACAGGTCACCTCACACTCACAGGACAGACTTCACACAGATCACCTCACACTCACAGATCACCTCACTCACAGGTCACCTCACACAGGTCACCTCACACAGGACAGACTTCACACAGATCACCTCACACAGATCACATCACACTCACAGGTCACCTCACACTCACAGGACAGACTTCACACAGATCACCTCACACAGATCACCACTCACAGGTCACCTCACACTCAGGTCACCTCACACAGGACACCTCACTGTCACAGATCACCTCACACTCACTGGACACCTCACTCTCACAGATCACCTCACACTGACAGGTCACCTCACACTCACAGGACACCTCACTCTCACAGATTACCTCACACTCACAGGACACCTCACTCTCACAGATCACCTCACACTGACAGGTCACCTCACACTCACAGCACACCTCACTCTCACAGATCACCTCACACTCACAGGACACCTCACTCTCAGATCACCTCACACAGGTCACCTCACACTCACAGGACAGACTTCACACAGATCACCTCACACTCACAGATCACCTCACACAGGTCACCTCACACAGGTCACCTCACACAGGACAGACTTCACACAGATCACCTCACACAGATCACATCACACTCACAGGTCACCTCACACTCACAGGACAGACTTCACACAGATCACCTCACACAGATCACCACTCACAGGTCACCTCACACTCAGGTCACCTCACACAGGACACCTCACTGTCACAGATCACCTCACACTCACTGGACACCTCACTCTCACAGATCACCTCACACTGACAGGTCACCTCACACTCACAGGACACCTCACTCTCACAGATTACCTCACACTCACAGGACACCTCACTCTCACAGATCACCTCACACTGACAGGTCACCTCACACTCACAGCACACCTCACTCTCACAGATCACCTCACACTCACAGGACACCTCACTCTCAGATCACCTCACACAGGTCACCTCACACTCACAGGTCACCTCACTCACAGGACACCTCACTCTCTCAGATCACCTCACACTCACAGGACACCTCCTCAGATCACCTCACACAGGTCACCTCACACTCACAGGTCACCTCACTCACAGGACACCTCACTCTCAGATCACCTCACACTCAGGTCACCTCACACTCAGATCACCTCACACTCACAGGTCACCTCACACTCATAGGACACCTCACTCTCACAGGTCACCTCACACTCATAGGACACCTCACTCTCACAGATCACCTCACACCACCTCACACTCACAGGGCACACAGCACACAGGTCACTTCACACTCACAGATCACCTCCACTCAGGTCACCTCACACTCACAGGTCACCTCACACAGGACAGACTTCACACAGATCACCTCACACAGATCACATCACACTCACAGGTCACCTCACACTCACAGGACAGACTTCACACAGATCACATCACACTCACAGGTCACCTCACACTCACAGAACAGACTTCACACAGATCACCTCACACTCACAGATCACCTCCACTCACAGATCACCTCACACTCACAGGACAGACTTCACACAGATCACATCACACTCACAGGTCACCTCACACTCACAGGACAGACTTCACACAGATCACCTCACACTCACAGATCACCTCCACTCACAGATCACCTCACACTCACAGGTCACCTCACACAGATCACCTCCACTCACAGGTCACCTCACACTCACAGATAATCTCACACTCACAGGACAGACTTCACATTCACAGATCACCTCACAGTCACAGATCACCTCACACTCACAGGTCACCTCACACTCACAGATCACCTCATTCTCACAGATACACTCACAGGACACCTCACACAGATCACCTCACACTCGCAGATCACCTCACACTCACAGATCACCTTACACTCACAGGACACCTCACTCTCACAGATCACCTCACTCACAGGACACCTCATACTCACAGATCACCTCACACTCACAGGACACCTCACACTCACAGTTCAGATCACCTCACACTCACAGGACACCTCACACTCACAGATCACCTCACACAGATCACCTCACACTCACAGGACACCTCACACTCACAGGACACCTCATACTCACAGGACACCTCACACTCACAGATCACCTCACACAGATCACCTCAAACAGGACACCTCACACTCACAGGACACCTCACACTCACAGATCACCTCACACTCACAGGACACCTCACACTCACAGGACACCTCACACTCACAGGACACCTCACACTCACAGGACACCTCACACTCACAGATCAGCTTACACTCACAGATCACCTCATACTCACAGGACACCTCACACAGGATGCTTCACTCTCACAGATCACTTCACACAGGTCACCTCACACTCACAGATCACCTCACACCACCTCACACTCACAGGTCACCTCACACAGGACACCTTACTCTCACAGATCACCTCACACTCACAGGACACTTCACACTCAGGACACCTCACACTCACAGGTCACCTCACACTCACAGATCACCTCACACTCACAGGACACCTCACACTCACAGGTCACCTCACACAGGACACCTCACTCTCACAGATCACCTCACACTCACAGGACACCTCACACTCACAGATCACCTCATATTCACAGGACACCTCACACTCACAGATCACCTCATACTCACAGGACACCTCACACTCACAGATCACCTCATACCAGGACACCTCACACAGGTCACCTCACACTCACAGGACACCTCACACTCACAGGACACCTCACACTCACACAGGACACCTCACACTCACAGATCACCTCATACTCACAGGTCACCTCACACTCACAGGTCACCTCACACTCACAGGACACCTCACACTCACACAGGACACCTCACACTCACAGATCACCTCATACTCACAGGTCACCTCACACTCACAGGACACCTTGCACTCACAGGACAGCTCACACTCACAGGTCACCTCACACTCACCTCACACTCACAGGACGCCTGACACTCACAGGAAGTCCA